>JBAMAW010002693.1:322500-997966 GCA_037043295.1 Amiota minor
GCTAAGTTTAATTTTGTGATGGCGCTTATTGTATGCACATTATATTCTTTTCAGCAACAGTTTCAATGAAACACGATTTCTTTCTTTCTTTCTTTTTACCTCTGCATATCTTTATCACTCGGTCTATCTTAGTAGTCCCTTCTTAATTATTCTTTGCTGCATTTTTATTCAATAAGACAGACGACAAACGGAGAGACAAACAGATAGAGAAACAGACGAGACGAGAACACAAATGCAAACAAATCAGTTGGAGGAAAAAGTTAAAGAAATCTGTCGATCGACTTCGTTCGTCGGCCGGTCGATTGAACCAGCTTTGCTCTTTTTGTTTATGTTGGTTGGGTTGAGCTTGAGATGTTCAAAGTTGAGCTGAGCTGAGCTGAGCTGAGCTGAGTTGAGTTGAGTTGAGGTTTGTTTGACGTTGCATGCTGCTTTGGTTGTTTTGAGTTTTGAATTTTGCTTGCTGGTGGAGACTTTGGCACAGGTGCAACCTTTTTTCCTCCAATTTTTGTTGCTTTACAAACTAAACAAAATGTGATGGTAGTGGTGGTGGTGATGTGGATGCTGGTGGTGATGTGGTGGTATTTAATGTTTTATATAAAACCGGTTTTAAAGGAAGCTGAAGCTGTTGTTATTGTTTGTTGCTTTGGTTAAAGCAAAGATGCACAGCAAAGCAAAAAATCACAAACAGAAACAAAAATCGAAACAAGAAAAAAAGAAAAATTGATCACTTCAACTCACTTTGTAACAATTTAAATGGAAAACAACTTGCCGCGGCTGCTTGATATGTTGATGACTCGAGGCAACAATCTCTGGCAACGGTAATGGTGATGGTGGCAGCGACGGCAGCGACGTGTCTTGAGGGGATGTGATTGCCAGCAACTCAGTAAATGTGGTAAGATATGTTTGGTTTCGTTGGTGGCTGGTGGCTGGTGGCTGGTGGCTGGCATCTGTTGCAGTCACTTAGTGTTTCTTCTTCTCCTTTTTGTTGTTGTTGTTGTTCTTGTTGTGATAGTTGCAGTTGCAGTTATTACTGTTGTTTTTGTTGTTGTTGTTTGTTGTTCTTTTTCTTGTTGCCGTATGCATTCGTTTTACAATATTTTTGTGGCTCACACAGAGTGAGAGGATGAGAGAAATAGATAGAGACGGAGTCCGATAGAGGGGAAACTTGCAAATGTTTTGCAAATGATTTTCTTTTCGAAATTTTTAACTTTGCCAATTAAAGTGGTAACACAAAATAAAAAAAAAAAAACAAACACAAATACAAAATAATATTAACCGCAGTTATGGCGATGGAGAATTGACGGCTATGTTGTTGTTGTTGTTGGTGGTGTGGTGTGGGGAGATGGAAAGGTGGCCCTCACTCACACATACACAATTTACTACAGTCGAAAGAAGTTGGTTGTATCAATAGAACAAAAGTTTTAAATATTCAGTTTTGGTTTTGGTTTTGGTTTTGTTTTTTATTCTAATTTCAATTTTCTTTTGTTTTGCTATTTATTTTACAATATCTTGTTGTTTGTTAACAATTCGCGCACTTCGCTGATATGATGATTGATTGATATTAACAACAACAACAACAACAAAATTTATGTTATGTTGTTGTTGTCCCCTTTTGATATGCAACAGAAAAAAAAACAAAATTGACTCATTCAATTGACTTCGATTCCATTTGCAGCAGATTAAAATTCTTTCAAAATTTTCGTATATATTTATTTATTTTCTTGTATTTTCTTCTTTCTTTAATGTTGTTGTTTTTCACTTGAAGACACAAAAAAACAAAAAAAAAAAAATAATAAAAATAAAAAACAAAAAAACAAACCAAAATAATTTTATATTTATTTTTTGAAAATCACATTTTATTTTCGTTTTGCTTATTTTCCTATTTTCCTATTTATCTTTTTGTTTTATTGTTTCTTCTTTGTTGTTGTCTTTGTTGATGTTGCGTTGCTTGTTATTATTTTGATTCTTATTAATTTTGGTGGCTCTCTACTCGAAACAGAAGAAGAAGAAGATGATGAAGCATAAGATTCTGAAGAAAGAAGGAATTTTTACGCACGTTTTACAAACTTTGTGACTTTGATGAGATTTCGCACATGTATTTGTGTGGTTAGTTGCTTGCGTGTCTGTCTGACTGTCCTTTTGACTGACTGTCTGTCTGTCTGTCTGTCTGTAGCACTCAGCCCATGGCCATGTGCATGTGTGTGTGTGTCAGTGTGTAAATCAGTGTATGTGTTTGCATTCAAGTTTCCTTTGCGTTGCCTATTTTTGATTTCTTGCGTTCTTGCCTTACGTTATTTTGTTTTGACGTGATTTTGTGTGTGTGTCGCGCGCGTTCTATTCATCATATGATGATGATGATGATGATGATGATGATGATGGTCGTCGATTGTTTGGTTCCGGTATTTTTGTTTTTTTTTTTTTTTTGTATTTTAATTATTTATTATTATAATTTACTTTTATCAAGTATTATTATTATTAATGGTATTTAGTTTAGTGAAGTTCTCTTTATTGTTATTGATTGAGACAATGAATGAATGACTCCTTCACTGACTGACTGACTGACTGAATGATTGAGTCAAGTTCTTTGCGCGCGCACCATCAAAATGACAAACGAACTGTTTGCTAACACGGGAACACACGTACTAAAACTAGTTTCGCATTGTATGACGAACCAAGTAAGGCAAACAAGTCAAAGCAAAGCCGACGACCGACTCTTCTATAAACGAAGACGAAGCAGTAGAAGCAGCGTAGCAGCGATGGTGACGTCGAAGTCGATGACACTACATAGAATTCGATTTGATTCCATTTTGTTTGTTCAATGCGCGTGCCTCCATTGCGCTTTGTGTGGCGCCAAGCATCATCGCTTCCGTTGCCGTTGCCGCTGACGCTGACGCTGGCATCGGTTATACGCTCTTTTTGTACTAAAAATAACTAATGAACGAACGAACGAACCAACAACGAACAAATGCACCAAGGAACGAACGTACAAACGAACACACGAACACACGAACGAAGAACGGCTGAACAAACGACTAACGAGCACACGAGCTCCTTGATTGTGATGATATGGTTGGTGTAAGTGTAGAGAGCGAGCGAGCGAGTGTCTGATTTACCTTACTTACTCGTTCGTATGAGCGACGTCGGCGACACTCACTCGCTCGTTAGCTCAGTCACCGTAGGCCAGCTATAGTCACAGCAACAAAGCTCGTTTTAACGAAATGGTATCGTGATCGCCATCACCATCGTCGACGTTGTCGTATCGCTGCTGCCGAATGTTGGTCGTTCTCTGCTTAATGCTTTTCATTCAACAGATTTGGTTTTTTTTTTCGTATTTGTTTCGTTTCTTTGCTCTTGTTTTATTCTACAAAGTACGTGCACCAAAGAAGGAAGAATCAGGTTGGTGGAATTCGTTCGTTCGTTCGTTCGTTCGTTCTTATAATGTGGTGCTTCTGCTGATGTCGCTGTCGCTGTTGCTGTTGCTGTCGTTGTTGCTGTTGTTAGGCTTCGGCCTTGGGGGCCGTTATCATTGCGCTATGCCTTGCAGTAGTGGACACAGTGCAGTAACAGCTATGGTCGGCGCGTGCCAACGCCATCAACATCAACATCACCATCATTGCTACCATATTCGTTTTTGTGTTTCATTCATTCATTCATTCGGCGGCAGCTTCTGTTCTGTTGTGTTGTATTGCGTTGTGTTATGTTGTGTTTTTTCATACTCACCACTTTCAACAATTACTGTTACGAAGGATAACATAGAATAAAGTAGAATGTTAAAATTTAGTTGTAGGCGGCAAATCAACTTAATCGACGCTTATAGCTGCGCTTCCACTTATCGCTTTTCATTGCTGCCCATTGCTTCCCATTACTCTTATTCGGAGAAAAGCGCCCAGCACAATGATTGGTGACAACAGATGCGGATGCAACGTAAACAAAAAATGCATTTACAAGGCACGAAAAATCTTAAATCTCTCTCTCTTGAATAATTTACGTGTAACCTTAAGACGTCCGCTATCGCTTGCCACATGCCTTATGCCTTATGCCGTATGCCGTATGCAATATGCTGTTTGAATCTTGCCACAAGCCCCGTCGTATCTTGTGCCGCATGTTGAATATTGAATGGTTCCTCAGCAGTTGCAGTTGTTGCTTTCTGCTTGATTGATCTATGCTAAGCTGACATGGAGCGGCGTAATGACATGTTGTTATTGTGCCAGCTGCCTGGCAGCATTCCTCACTCGGTTGCTTCATTTGTAGTCATTTTCGTTTTGTTCGGAGGGTGGGCGCCTGTGTATCTGTGCTGATAAAAAAAAAAAAATAAAAAAAAAATAAAAATAAAATTAGGTAGGCCGACAGGCGAGCAGGCAGGGGGACTATGACTTTTCGTTGGTGTTGAGCGATTTACTTTTTGAACTTTCTTTCATATTCCATCATTTGAGAGGGAAGAAACCGAAACAGCCAAAAGTCGCCAAATATAATGCCCAAGCATGCGTTAAGCAAACATAATGAGCAAGGCGAGTGAAACGAGTGCTAAAGCAGGCTGAAGAAGGATTACAATAAAGTGTACCGGGTGTACCCGTTCTCTGTCTATCGGCAGCGATCGGGGAAAACAAACGGGAAAAAGTTATGTTGCCCATTAGCGTTAAATGAGGCACCACTTTTGGTTATTTGTTGTTGTCGTCGTTCCGTGTTCTTATTGCTCTGATTGCTGCTGCCGCTGCTGCTACTGCTGCTGTATTTGTTGTTGTTGTTAAAAGCAATCCCCGTGGTATCTTAAGTAAAAGTAAGTAAAGATTTTGCTTTTCAAGATCCATATACATACAATACATAATATAGTGTATAGTATGTACCATATAAAAATAATAAATGGTATTATCACATTGCCATAATATTTGTAACAAAACGCATTCAAAGAGACATTGAAGACCCCAAGGAGTAGTGATATGATGTGCAATATAAGTACTATATTTGACCAGCGTTCTATGTAAATATACCATAGTAGTATGAACTAAGTGTTTCAAAATTCATTCAACTGTTGAAAGAATTGGTATGTGTCTATCTGTGCTCTTCTGATCTAATCCAATTTGACCGTCGATAAAGAATGTATGAAGACATTTTGACATGTGAGAGCTTAAATCACTCATAGCATATTGCATAGTATAATTCATAATTCCAGTGACTTACATTTCTAGTCTCCTCCATGGTCAAATCTATATTAAAGAGACATACAACATATTTGACCATTGAATCAGAAAAGAAAATTTATTCATATTTATTTATTAGAACTAAGATTATAATTACAAATTATAACCTAGTATTTAATATGAGCAATAGCGACACAGGCCTTCAGCTCAGGGGAAAGTTAAGAAGGAAAGGAGAAAATTAGAAAAGTGCAGGACCAGACTTGCCTTGAGCGGGCATCGAACCCGCGACTCTTGGGATGTCAGCCAGCGCACTAACCTCTGGGCCAACGAGCCAGTCATTTATTCATATATTTGATCAATCTCTTCTTATTAAATAAAATATTTGGGTTTCAAGGAAATATTCTTTTTTTTTCTATGAGCATTCGAAGAGATAATACAATAATACAATTCTAATGTATCTACAAAAAGAAATTTCGCAATGTCGTTGTGGATGGGTAACCTTTTTGGGGACACAGTTAGTATTGTTAAAAATTTGTTTATAAACAACAGTTTGGTCGGTTACAACAAAATAGAAACTTTCTCCATGAAAAAATATAAATATGTGCCAACTTTCATGGTAATCGGATGAATAGTTTCGGAGTTTATCACTGTAATAGGTACAAATTTGGACATTCATTTATATTTATATTCATACACAGAGATTAAATGGGATCTAATGCAGAGTACAAAACTTGTATTATTTAAAATTGGATTAATTAATCAAATGCAATAAAAAAAAAAAAATGCTGACATAGAATAATGAAAAACATTTTCTTCATTTTACTATGTCTATATATTCTTTCATCTTATTATGCGGGAGTACAGGGCATCTGTTAATTGAAATTACTCAACTATAGGAGAACTTTTACTTGTTTTGTTGTTATTCGTGTTGCTGTTGTTGTTGTTGTTGTTGCTAATGTTGTTGTTGTTGTTGTTGTTGTTGTTGGTTTTTAATAGGAACGTGCATAGGTGCATGACAATGGTGAATGCTGAAAGAATGCACAGAGTAAAGAAGTACTCAAAGTTTGAACTTTTGTTGAGTGTCACATTCGACGGCAGCATTGCATAATTCAAGTGATGAAGCCTGAATAAAGTTGCGCAGTTCAAACTTTTCAGTTCAAACTCATTTTTTCAAAGTCCACACAAAACAAAAGAAGAAGACGAGACGAGCAGAGGGAAGTGCCTCAAAAGTATCTCAAGCGGGACTTGAACTTAAGTGTGTGTGTACTGTGTGTGTGTGTGTGTGTGTGTGTGTGTGTATGTAAGTATTTGTTCTTCTTCTCAGATGACAAATTAAGAACGGGGTATCCCATTTTACTTGAAAACAATAAATGAAGATCCGCAACAGTAAATTGAATTTCACACATTGACGTCGCAACATCTCCATTTCATTGAGTAACTGAGTATCTAAACTATATAGCAACATTCTTATCTACACACAAATTCGTATGTATCTATGCAAGTATCCATGGTACAAATGTGTGTGAACAAGCGGAAAATATTGTATTTATTGACAGACAATGCATGCTGACAGTGACGAATACACAACTAATAATAATGATGATGATGATGACGATGACGATGACGATGACGATGACGATGACAATGACGATGTTGTCGATGATAATGACGATTGCGATTTTAGTGGCACAAACTCATTTTGCTATTTGTGTTGGGAATGAGGTCAGAAATTTAAATAAAACAAGGAAAGATTGTAGCACCTTCTTAGTTTGAAACTCATTGCACGAAAGAAAGACAAAGTTTTTTATAGCAATTCTTTAATCTGTTGAATACCATGTAGGTTTGTGTGGTCCATAAATATTTTAGTAATACTTTGCATTCCAATATGTAACAGTTTGGTATTTGGTATGTAAAATAATGTGAAATTTCTTTTAAAAATTGGTCAATTTATCAACTCGATATACACGATATTTTAAAAAAGAAAACCCAAGGGCCCAGAATAAATTGTTACTATAGATATTAACTGAAAGACTATTTACATAGAGATACTTTATACTAATCAACTATTGTACTACTGCTACTACTACTACTACTTCGTGACTTTTTAGGGTCTCTCCAGTTTTTGAAGTGAAACTTCTTTAGTGAAGGGGAGTAAAAAAAAAAAAAATATGAAAATGAAATGTGACAAAAATCAAAATTTGACAATGTTATTATTATATTAGGCAAATACAATATGGAAGAGTTATTTTATTTTTCGGTCATTCGGCCATTTGTTCGTGAGTTCTTTCGTAAATTAAACACAATCAGTAAAGCATTTTTTATCTCTCTCTTACTCTTGCATAAGCATTCATTCTCCACACTGCAGACGAGCTCGCACAAGACAAAGCGCTTTACGCCTCTGGAAGCATCATCACATTTTGATTTTCGTCACATTTCATTTTCTAATTTTTGCATTTACGTCCCTTCGCTAAAGTAGTTTCACTTCCATTATGTAGTTATAAGGGTGAGGCACACTACTTAATTTTTTTTTTGTGTTTTTTTGTTTTGTTTTCTTGTTTGACTTACTTACTTACTTAGTTCCACTAGAATACGAGTATGGTATCAGCGATAAACAACAAATCAATGAAGACGACACATGTTGGACATAAGTACTGACAAAATACAATAACAACAACAATAACAACAACAACAACAACAATATGCAACTATGACCATCAGTATTAAGAAAAGGAATAATGAAAATAAGGGGATTCGTGGCAGCAACCAAGTGTGTAAACATTTGGAAGCAATTACCGTATCAATGAAGCGTGTAGCAGAACACTAAATGTCTATCTCATTCAACTCGACATGAGTTTCCCTTCTACAATACAATACACAATACACATACTCTAGCGTCACTCACTCACACATTCACATACTCACTCACTCTCTTTTCCTGTATGCCTATCAATGTATCTGTCTGTTTGTCTGTTAAGCTCTTAGTGACTTGCCAACGCATGACGGACGTTCCGTTGGACAGAAATGAGAGAAATAGAGTAATAAAAGTATCAGCAGCAGCAGCAGCAGCAGCAGCAGCAGATCTTTCCAATGATCTTTCTTTTTAATTATGAAATTTATCTTAGCAAATTCCTATGCATAACTTGGGCAAATATCTGGGCCTCCGAGGAAATGAGAGAAATATGAATTCTGCTCTACTCTAGGTTACTAGGGAAAGAGTTACTAGCGATTGAAAGTGATTGATTGATTGAATTTTCATAGAAACGCTAGGGTATCCTGCCCGACGTCGTACGGCCAATCGGACTGCGCCACCGAGGCTCGTGGAATAATTTCTCAAATGTAGATGTTGAATCTGAACTTACATAATGTATTTGTTTCACATATTGACAATGCTGTTTTCCAATATTGTTCGTATATGCCTCGGTGGCGCAGTTGGCAGCGCGTAAGTCTCATAATCTTAAGGTCGTGAGTTCGAGCCTCACCCGGGGCATAGCAATTTTTTTTTATTCTTTTTTAAATAATAATACTTAATTATATATGTATATTGTGAATCTAAACCATTCTCAGATCCCCTTGAACACACACAAAAAAATTCATCAAAATCGGTCCAGTCGTTTAAGAGAAGTTCAGTGACATACACACTCACAGAAGAATTATATATATTAATTGTGAATCTAAAGCATTCTCAAATCCCCTTGAACACACACAAAAAATTTCATCAAAATCGGTCCAGTCATTTAAGAGAAGTTCAGTGACATACACACTCACAGAAGAATTATATATATAAAGATAAGTCATACAATAGACAATGTAACTGACAATAGTTTTTGAGGTAGAGTCCTGAAATTTGAGAACTTCGATCTTAATAGATTAAAGTTATGTGTGTTTTGATCAAGTTTGGTCAAGGCAAATTAAGTCAAATCCGACTGAGGCTACGTAGCCAGGAGTAGTGTGATTTGATAGTGTAGTATGATTGGTTAGATGAAGTTACGTTTAATTGGATTGGCTTGGGTTGAATTGGATTGAATTGGATTGTGTTGTCTTGTCTTGTGTTTATGTATGTAACTAAATAAGTATATAGATACATACATACATACATATGTACATGTATAAATAGTATACATATGCATGTGTATGAAAGACATTAAAAGCCTGAAGATATATTTAGTATATCACACACAGGGTACAAAGCAACATGTTGACGAGTAACTCATCACGGTTTCTATTTCTGTTTCTGTTTCTGTTTTTGTGCCTGCTTCTCTACTATCCTTCCTGTCGCTTATCATATCCCATTCTATCCTTCTTTCCATGTGCATTTGTTTTCGTTTCACTCCGCTGCCTTTCATGAATGTCAAACACCATAAGAGTAATGGAATGCAACAGTTAATACCAATGTGAATGTGCGTTGGGTTGTGGGTAGGTGCAGCTTTTCCTGGCAAAATCCAACTTATACATTAAGGATATAGTAACTGCATACATATGTATACTTACATATAAGTATGTGTCCTGACTATACTTGTATATGTATACGTGTTCGATAAAAGGCAATGCAGATTAGTCTAACGTTTGTTGGGATTGTAAAACATGTCCGCGCGAATATGCATGTATGTCTATCTATGCATGGAACCATCATGGGGCAGGGGCATCGGTTGGGGCTGACGTTGGGACAGGACAGTGGAACATACATTTTATTGGAAACACAACTCGTTAGTTTTCGCTTCTTACATACCATTGTCCTTTGTTCCTGTTCTGTTCTGTTCTGTTCGGTTTGGTTCTATTCTATTCTGTTCTATTCTACTCTATTCTATTCCATCTGCTTTGTGGTGTACATTATTGTGATGGGCCCTTCTTATTCTTGTTATCATCGCGCAACAAGCATTACCATCTTTTACTACTCCTAGTAATGTTGATGACGATAAGCCAAGCTGAACTGAACAGAGTGGGGCCTTAGGAGATGGGAGGTGCAAAGCAAAGTAACGCTTGCAATATTAAATTATTATCATGCTGTAAGCAAGCGGGAATCTTGCACTCACTCACCCAGCCAGAAGTCGTTATACAATAATTGCATGTCTCACCGACTATGCATTTAGGACTTTCACGAAAGTGAAATGTCTTCTTACATATACGAAGAAGCTTGTCCGAAAGTTTGTATCCGCACATTTTTAAAATGCAGAGTTAAATGATTACATAGGGGGCCTAAGTAAATGATTCATTCTTAGTTTTATAATCGAGCTGGACAGACGACGTCTATTCATTCATTTTGGAACCCTATTGCAGAGAGAGAGAGAGAGAGAGAGTAGTAGTGTCTCCTTGCCTGCCTGCCTGCTGAATTACGTTCGATAAAGTGTTGTGAACAAAACTTCAGAATCGAAAAGAAGATTTATCAAATCCTGATAATTTATTTTCTATCATTAAACAGTTAAAATAATATACAATAGATGAGCTCTTCGATTGTAAAGGATGCCTAATAATAATTAAATAAATTAAAAAGGGCATATCATTTTATATACACATAAGTAACAAAACACAGGACAGAACGATGACTAACTTTATTTGATGATAAATTTAAACAATATTTATCGTCAGTCAAATATATTAATATAGAAAAAAATAAGTAAAAAATAATATAAAATTGATATCAAATTTAATTAAAATAATATAAAATTCAAACTCTAATACGAAAATGGTTTTCAAACAAAAAAAAAAATACAGGAATAAGAATCCCAACTTCGAATTTATTTAATATCATAAATATCAATTAGCTCTTCGATAATATGCAAAAATAAAAAAAAAAAGAAAAAAAAATGAGTAAAGAGGATAATCAGCCAGTCCATTCGCTACAAATATCTACCAGTGATTTCCAAGCATTCAATAAAGTTAAAGAAATAACTACAAAATTGTAATTTATAACATCGAAAAATTAAAAAACAAAAAACACATTTTACTTATTTTTTTTTAACTTTAGACAACTTTAAAAACTTGCGGAACAAAAGAAAAAAAAAAGAAAAATTAAAATAAAACAAAAATCCTCAAAAAATGCCTCAAGAACGAGACATAGGCATGGCCTGGTGTCCTGCAAAAAAATATACTTCGAATTAATTAAATATCAGATTAGCTCTACGATTTGCAATGATGCCTGATGTGCCAAGATGAAGAGAAATGATGCATGTAAAAAAGCCTAAGAAATTTCCTTTCAAAAGTCTTAAATTCGGAAACATTATTTATCAATAAACAGTCAATATTAAACAATATGCAAAATTGACAATCAAGAACGAACTTCGAATTTATTTTAAATATCATAAATATAAGATTAGCTCTTCGATTTGCAATGATGCAAAAATAAAAAAAAAAAAAAAAGAAAAAAAAATGAGTAAAGAGGATAATCAGCCACGTATTTCCATTCGCTACAAATATCTACCAGTGATTTCCAAGCATTCAATAAAGTTAAAGAAATAACTACAAAATTGTAATTTATAAAATCGAAAAATTAAAAAACAAAAAACAAATTTTACTTATTTTTTTTTAACTTTAGAAAACTTTAAAAACTTGCGGAACAAAAAGAAAAAAAAAAAAAATTTAAATAAAACAAAAATCCTCAAAAAATGTCTCAAGAACGAGACTAGGGCAAGGAATGGTGCATCGTCAGATTATGCACTTCGAATTTATTTTAAATATCATAAATATCAGGCAATGTCATCAAGTGATACTGATACCTATGGTTTTTAATAAACACATCACACCAAAGTGGATAAATTTCCCAGAATTCAATAAAGTTAAAGAAATAACTACAAAATTATAATTTATAACATAGAAACATAAAAAAACAAATTTTACTTATTTTTTTGAACTTTAGACAACTAACTTGCGGAAAATGCAAAAAAAAATAATAAAACAAAAAAAACCGTTTAATGCCTTTAGAACGAGACATAGGCATGGCGTGGTGTCCTGCAAAAAAAAAAACTTCGAATTTATTTTAAATATCAGATAAGCTCTTCGATTTGCAATGATGCCTGATGATGCCAAGATGAAGAGAAATTTTGCATTTAAAAACGCCGAAGAAATTTCCTTTCAAAAGTCTTAAATTTGGGAAACATTATTTATCAATAAACAGTTAAAATAATATAAAATTCTAACTTTAATACAAAAATGGTTTTCAAAAACAAAAATAAAACACACAATCAGAAATTAGCAATCAAAAACGAACTTCGAATTTATTTTTAATATCATAAATATCAAATTAGCTCTTCGATTTGCAATGATGCAAAAATAAAAAAAATAAAAAAGAAAAAAAAATGGGTGAAGAGGAAACTGAGCCACGTATTTCCATTCGCTACAAATATCTACTTGTGATTTCCAAGCAATCAATAAAGTTAAAGAAATAACTACAAAATTGTAATTTATAAAATCGAAAAATTAAAAAACAAAACACAGATTTTACTTATTTTTTTTTAACTTTAGAAAACTTTAAAAACTTGCGGAACAAAAGAAAAGAAAAAAAAAAAATTTAAATAAAACAAAAATCCTCAAAAAATGTCTCAAGAACGAGACTTAGGCCAGGAATGTTGCATCGTCAGATTATGCACTTCGAATTTATTTTAAATATCATAAATATCAGGCAATGTCATCAAGTGATACTGATACCTATGGTTTTTAATAAACACATCACACCAAAGTGGATAAATTATAATATTCATAAATATCGGCAGTCAAAAATAATACAGAAAAAGAAAAAAAGAAAAGTAAAAAACAATACAAAATTTATATCAAAATTATAACTTCATTTTATCTAAGATCAGAAAAAAAAAAATATACAAAAACATACAAAAGAATATTTACTAAGAAATATTAAGCCATAACTGAAGTAAAAAAATATTATTCAAAACGTTTCGCATATTATTGGCCTACAAATAATATGCGAGTTGTTCTTAAGAATTGGCTTCCAGAACAGGAATAAAAAATATATTAAATATAAATGTTTTACAAAATCTCACTCAACTAAAAAGGGGAAATTAGTCGAAAATCACCTAAAAATGGCCATACATATGTATATTTGACAGTGCAACCCTGCACTAAAATGTCATAAAGAGAAAGAGTTGGCAGCGCTTTAGCATAGTTTACAGCTTGTAGCTGAACGTAAACTTGATTTCGTTAAATTTGCCTGTTGTGGTTTTTCGCCTTCTTCCTTAACCCATGCATAAATCTGAATACGAGTTTACTACGAAAGACTCAATATCTAAATTTTTAGCATAATTTAACATATTGTAGATGTATGTGTATGTGTATGTGTATGTGTATGTGTATGTGTAGTAGATTCAAAGTATCAATTTAAGATATTTCAATTATTAACCTAACGCACACATTTCATTAAGCCCATTTCACTGTACATTTAAATAACTTGCCAATATTTAAATTATGTGATCCCCCCATACAACAACAACACTTGTAATACATATGTATATATATAGATATATATACGATATGTAGATTATAGCCTCTCTGTTACCTTTTTAGTATCGTTTTGCTGCTCCTTTTTTTTACCAATATGTATGTCCTGTGTATGCTTAAGTAAAAACACACAGAGAAATTTCCTTTTTTCTGTCTGTCATTTTGGGGTTTCTTTTTGAGGATTTTTTCTTTGAGGATCCATTGCGCAGTCATAAATTCTAAATACTTAATACGGTGACAATCTGCTTTGTTGCTGTGAGCAGTGCCCGATTAAGTAGTTACGAGAAGCTTCACACATTTGTATTATCTTTAAATAATTGTTCGTGGTAAGTGAATGAATGAGTAAGTAGCAGTTTTTGCTAAGAATGTTCATTTTTATTTTTTACATAATAACCTTGCACCCAAGTAGGGTATGGATCTAAAAATATGCATATGTTTGTTTATCTCTATCTAGAGAGACGAAAGCGGGTAGCGCCTACATACCTATGAACATGGAAAGAATCAAGCTTATGAATAAGATAGAAAACAATACTATACTAAGTATTTAGAGAGCAAGGTAAAATCTGGTGTTGTCTAATAGACACCGTGGTAACCTCAACTGAGGTACAGGGCATCCATTAGTCGAATCGACAAGACCATAATCTATTACAACGTATAAGAAAGAACTTGCTTTATGTTGTTTCTGCTAAGGCCACTCATAAATTTGCATTTTCACATAAGAACTGCTAAAGATACAAATATGTGTACGAGTATATATACTATATACTTATGTAAATATATATATATATGCATATGAAGGTACATACATACATATGGTGAAATGAATGTAGAAAGTGAAGAAATATTACACCTGCAATTATTGTTTGCTATCGCTAACGTAAAAGAAGTTGTAAGCATTTTTGTATCCCATGATATCCTTCTCATTCCATTCCATTCCATTCCATACATATATGTATGTGTATAATTCTTACATATGTATATGTATATTATTTGTAAAATATATTATACATATCTATATCATACACAAAGTTTGTGTGAAATCCCAATATATTTTATGTACTTCAATACAATAGTATTGTATACCTAGTACATATGTTATGTTCTTGATCACCCAATTCAGCTGAGATTCTATTCTATTCGTATTATGTAATTGTATAAACTAACCAACTGAAATTTTGCACTAAGAAGAATCCATTCCACTATCAACGTAAGCCCAAGGAGCTATAATTTTTATGTGATGATCTCCCACAGGGTGTCCAATAGTTAGATCTATCTACCCCACTAGTATTTTGCTATTGTAGTATAATGCATTTTGTTACTATAGTTATAAGTATAGTTGTCTAGTATATGAAATGGTAAGGGTAGGACAAGTATATATTGTAGCTTTCTGTACAACACATTACCCTAAATACGCCAAAAGCACCATGCATATATGGTGGGTGAGTACATGTGTTTTGTTGTTGTAGACTTACTTCATCATAGCATTGCATAGGTCGGAAACCATTCTAAAAATTTGCTAAGTATGCCTTTAAAATTTACTTTATGGCCTAAGGTCCTATGGGTGAGTAACCTGAAAAACTTTGTAACCAAAATGAAATGCAAAAGTTTATAAATTCGAAAGTATCTACTACTTATATAGATAGGCAATGTGAGGTCTTACCGCCTTTGAAAATCAAATCAATCAAAGTTGATGCTTTGTTTTAGATGAACCCCTATCTAGATAGGAGAAAGCACACCTTGACCCAATGTAGTCCTGATCCTAGAAGATGTTACTCAATAATATTTAGAAAAATTTTGTCTAATATTTTGCTGTGGAATAAACCAAACCACAGTTTTTATTGAAGAAAAAGTTTTCTAATTTTGATTTTCTAAATATGTGAAATAATTTGAACTTTGAAAATATTTTACTACCATATCTTTTTATATATAAAATTCGAGTGTACGAAATTTTGTGACTCTTAATCTCCTAAACGGCTAGACCAATTATGAAAATTTATTCTCTGTTTAAGATAGTTCATGCTTTAGTTGGACTCGGTAGGTGGCGCTGTTGTCGAGATACTGGTTTTTTTTGCCAAATTTTTAAATTTTTGTTTACGCTTTCATTAGACCCGGTAGGTGGCGCTGTTGTCGAAATACTGGTTTTTTTTGCCAAATTTTTAAATTTTTTTTACCTAGCGCATACTATACTAAGCCGATTTTAATAATTTTTTTTTTTTTCAAATGACAAATGAAGACTAAGAAAAAGAGTTACATACTTTTTTTTTTCAGTTTTTAACTTTTAATACAATATTTTTAAGTATTAAGTTTTTTATGTTTTTTTGTTTTTAGTACTTTGTTGATATTGTTGTATAAATGTGTTCTGCCGATTTGTTTTCTCTTCTTTTTTCGCGTATTTAAGTATTACAAACATATTTCGAATACCACGCATACGAAATCGCGGGTACAGCTAGTATTATATAATATTTATTTATAAGAATTTAAGAAAATGTAAAGCTGTTGTTTGTTGTTAGCATGAAAGGTATAAAATCTTCAGTAGAACTGAATAGAGTATAAAATTTTCTGTTTTTTAATTAGAGCATACAGAGAGGTAGGAAAGGGCAATAGGGAGGCACTTTAACATAAGTTAAACAAAGGGTGACATGCGTGGCAGAGACAAATAAAGTAAACGTACCCAGAGCAAGTAACATAAGAGATTGAGAAAATTATACAAAGGTGCCACTCGTCATATGATGGTTACCCACTCCACTAAGGTCTCTGTCCGTCCTCCTACTACTTATGGTATAGTATAAAGCAAATCTATGTAAAAAATATACACATATAAATATGTCATCGTAGATGCTAAACGAAAAGATCTTTCTTGCTTTTGGAAAAGGTTAAATTTTTTTTTTTTTTTTTGAAAGTACTTTATTCTTTTTTTTGAAAAAGAAACTAGTTTATTTGCCATAATTTTAATGCCTAAGTGCATCCTGGTACCCTTTTCGTTGAGAGTCATCTTATCACATGTAGCATCCTACTTAGTAACATTGCATGGTTTTTTAAATTTCTGGTGATGTTATGAACGCATCATATCTTACAATGGAGATCTCGAAGTTATATAAGTTATATATTGGGTGTATGCATATGATTCCGCCCTTTCCGATAGTTTCGCTAGTATCGCCGCTTACACTTGCACACTAAAATACTAATACTTGCATTCGATAGTGCCTTCTATCAGCTGTTAAACACAGTGTATAACAGCTGATAGAAGCATAAACAACAAATATTTCTAATTCATTGAAAATGTCGAGTTTTATCCCAAGTAAACATCATTTGCGGGAGGTTTTATTGCACTATTTTGTTGCAAAGAAAAGTGCAGCGGAAACTTATCGTTTGCTTGCTGATGTTTACGGTGAGCATGCTCCATCGAATACAACTTGCAAAGAATGGTTTCGACGATTTAAAAATGATGATTTTGACATTGAGGACAGAGAACATGGAAAACCACCCAAAAAATTTGAAGATGCTGAATTGGAAGATTTATTGACCGAAGATTGTTGTCAAACACAATCAGAATTGGCAACAACATTAAATGTTGATCAATCAACTATTTCAAGACGTTTGCAAGCAATGGGAATGGTTCAAAAAGTCAATAACTGGGTGCCACATGAATTGAAAGACCGAGACATCGAACGTCGCAAAACCATTTGTGAAATGCTGCTTCAAAGACAAAAAAGAAAAGGTTTTTTGCATCGGATAATCACGGGAGATGAAAAATGGATATATTACGAGAATCCTAAACGCAAAAAATCTTGGCTGAAGCCAGGTGAGGCCGGCCCATCACAGCCAAAGAAAAATATTCATTGTACCAAGGTTATGCTCTGTATTTGGTGGGATCAGAAAGGTGTTGTGCACTATGAGTTGCTGAAACCGTCTGATACTATCACTGGCGATGTTTACAGACGACAACTAATGCGGTTGAAGGTAGCTATAGAAGAAAAACGACCGGAATGGGTGAATAGGCATGACAAATTA
Organism: Amiota minor; assembly: GCA_037043295.1. Taxonomy (NCBI): domain Eukaryota; kingdom Metazoa; phylum Arthropoda; class Insecta; order Diptera; family Drosophilidae; genus Amiota; species Amiota minor. Next base: position 340,092 of record JBAMAW010002693.1, read on the forward strand.
ATTCTTCAACATGACAACGCCAGACCGCATACGGCAAATGTTGTGAAAACATATTTAAATGGACAAGACTGGGAAGTGCTACCCCACCCGCCATATTCACCAGATATAGCCCCTTCAGATTTTCATTTATTTCGAAGGATGCAGTCTGATCTTACGGGAGAGCGATTCACTTCTTATGAAGATATCAAAATTTGGCTTCATAATTGGATTGCCTCAAAAGACCAGGACTTCTTTATGCAAGGAATCCGTAAATTGCCTGAAAGATGGGCAAAGGTTGTAGCTGCAGATGGGGCATACTTTGAATAAATAAATTTTCCTTTTTCTAAACAAGCAAATTTGTTTTGTTTTCACAAAAAAGGGCGGAATCATATGCATACACCCAATATATAAATATATAGAAATAGAAATAGGAATAGGAATAAGAATAAGAAGATCCGATGTATCTACATATGTTATAACATACTATATATAAATGGATGGATGTACATTATGCATTTGACTATGACTATCTATGGTGTACCAACCAACATACGTGTATGAAAGGTATGAGTTACGTAAAAAAAAAAAACCTATTGTAGAATGATGATCTTTTCTTGTTCATAAATTAAGAAGCACTTTAAGTTCAAGAGTCTTGAAATATTGAGCTGGGGGGCGTCATCCAAACAGCCAAAACATGAAGGATCAAAAATGAATATTTCGGCAATTAGAGTAATCTGCTGTCCGTGTCCTTGTGAGTGTCTGAGTTCATTGAAAATAAGTGCCCAAACTTTGTATTTTGTTCAACATTTAACAATTATATATAAATACTTTTAAATTGTTTTTCCATCATCATTTGCATATCACTCAATGACCACTTAGATATTTGATACCATTGTAACGCATTGTTCGACCGCCTATAAAGTGAATCCAAGAAGGACCTAAATTGACCTGCTGCACTTGTAGGCAACTGGCAAGGCACTTGACTTATATGATTTAGTGCATTTAGAGGATCTGCAATTAACTTTAACGCCTTCCTCGACTGGATTCAAATAAAATGAGTATTTTATGTAAATTTGAATAGAAACCACACGCACGCACTTGAAATAGACTCAAATGACAAACTTTGACTTGGTGTCGTCTTAACATTTTCGTCCTTTAACCAAGTATATGATTTGCAACACTTCAAAAACGGTTTTCTCCTAAGCATGCATCTGACAGCAAAAAGGATAATGAGCGTGCGATATTACTCTGTGTACAATGCTTCAGATACTTCATTATTCTGGTTGGTATGGATGATGGTTACATAGAGTAACAAATATCAGAAAAAACTAAGTATAATACAAAAACACAAATGTTACGTGTGAGTGAGTGTCCATAAATGATAAAAAAAGAAAAGAAAATAATAATAAGAATTGAAACCAAAAAAAAGTAAAATGAATACTTTGTTTTCTTTGTTTTTTTTTTTTGTTTGGAAACACTTGGATTGGTTTCCTTTGAAATTCGATGCGAAATAATTTACTTTTCTTTTCTTTTGAAATGTCTTGTCTTCTCTTGTCAGAATTGGATGGAATGGAATAGTATGGTATTGTATGTTATGATATGATATGATACGAAATGTTCAGAGTTCCTGGTATCCTTCCTTCATCATATGTATGTATATCCATTCTTATAACTCAGCTTTGGTAGACAATGTCCTGTCTATGTACTGTCTATGACTTGTCTATGTTGATGTTTTTGTTTTTTGCTATGTAAACATTTGGTTAGATTTCAAGTACATAATTTGAAATATTTTAAATGAAATTTTACTTTATGAAATTAGCTTCAAATTCCTAGCAATATCAGGATTTAAGGTATCAATTTATATTTTCTAGTATTAGTACGAGTAGTTATTATATATTAGGTTGGAGAAAATGAAATCCTTAACTTTTGTAGTTAGTCAAATTTAGTATGTTTATTATAACGCGTAAAGTATTGGTCACACTAATTTACACTTGGTCTCATTAGAAAGATAGGATTTTCTCATAAAAAAGCAGGATTCTCCCCAAAAAAAAAAAAAAAGAAAATCCCTGCAGGAATTCATAATTAGTTGAATTATTTGTGAGATAGTTCATGTTGAAAATGGAGGCCGGTAAAGAAAGAAAAAAAATGGACCAAGTGCGAGTCAGACTCGTACACGGAGGGTTCCGTAACAGATTGGGGTTTGTATGGGTGGTAGTCCCCCTAGTGGTCCGATCTGACTGATTCTAACAAATGTACCGCGCCTAGATCAGAAACTTATAGTGTCTAAATTTCAGTTCAATAGTCCAAAAAACCAAAAAGTTTTTCAAATAAGAACCTAAATTTTAATGGTAGGTGTGTATGGGAGGTTCCCTTCCTAGTTGGCCGATTTGGCTGATTCCAACAGATACACAGGGCCTTTATCAAAATCTTTAAGTTTCCAAATTTCAGTTTGATAAAACAAAAAACAAAAAAGTTTTTCTAATAAGAACCTGAATTTTAATTTGGGTTTGTATGGGAGGTACCCTTCCTAGTAATCCGATCAAACTGAAATTTCGACAATATAAGTTTCTAATGTACAGCTAGCAATCATTCAAATTTCAAGATCGTGGAACTACTGGATCGTATAACTGCCATACAAACCAAAATGATTCTTGTATGGGGACCCCTTTAAGTTTTCGAAAATATTTTAGTTTTAGTATTTGTTGCTGAAGCCCGAATAGAACACACACAATCTGTGAAAATTTCAATTCTCTAGCTATTACGTTTTATGAGGACGGATGGACGGACGGACAATGAAGTCTCTGCATTAGGGTTCCTTTTGGCACCCTTTTGGTCCGGCACCCTAAAAAACAGCGCATTTTACAATTTTTTTTTTTTTGATAAAGGTGACAAGCAATCAATACTGTCTCAGCCAATTATGTGTCGATTTTTCGACAATTCCATCGGTGAATCTTTTGCTAAATAGAATGAAATCGACCCATTTTTTAAGCGGGTGGGGACTGGTGACATACGCGCCCTGATGCAGTTCAAACGATGTCCAACCCAGGAATGTTTTGCTTTGTATTTGGTGGCACTGGAAGGGTATCGTTCATCATATGCTGCATCCATGTGGCCTCTAATTTCAACGAGTGGACCATATGAAGATTAGAGAGATTACCCAAAGGCGGTCAGTATTGGACAATTTCCTATTGTTGTGTTTAATCAGGAAAATACTTCAAGAGAAGCTTGTAAAAATCGATTGTATCAGTTTTTGCCAATAGGGACGAGGGTTTCTATGAAAGAAGAATTCAAATGGAATTAACAAATGACAAATTGTTCGATTGAGAGAAGTTTTTCTTGCTTAAAATGGGTTAAAAATGATCTACTCTAAGATTACATACCACATTAAGCCAATAAAAGCGAAACACCCTTGCTCTTTTGTGTATAAAGTCAGAACTAGTGAAGATGATTTCATACGACGATAGAATTGATGATGTGGCGAATAGAAGAAAATCGCCCAAAAAGGTATTGTAAAAATCAGATTTTAAGTTATATATAGTAGTAGTATCTTGCGTAATCTTAACTAAATCGTTTTGTTGTAAAAATTATCTAGGAACCGGCACATCGATCCCCTAGTTAACATCAGCATACATCATTGTAATTAGATAGGAATTGCGGAGGTAAGTATGGGCGGCGAAATTTTGAACAGTCTACTGGCGGAAAATGTGTGTGCTACTGGACAAGATCATGACCAAGACCTTGAAGACATGGTCAGTATGCTTATAATATTTTGAACGAATACTTCTCTCAAAACTGGAAAAGTAAAAGAGAAACATTCAAAATATTCTGTGAAGGTGGAAAAAAGGAATTGTCAAAATACATATGTATATGATTTCATGGTTATTTCCAAACTAAAGTCCAATCCAATCCAATCCAATGACATTAAACATATGTACATATGTATATTGTATTTTAGTAAATAGATTGATTGATTCTATAAACTGGGCATGGACATTGTTAGATCGATTCGCTCGAAAACATACTGACTATTGACTATGCAAAAATGATATGGAAATGGAAATCTAATGTGTAAGAGTATTTTTATTTTTTGTGTAGGTGAACATTTTAAATTGTTTTGGATGTTGTTTATATATGTAATACAATTGAACGAGTATGTGAGTATCGGTGATGGAAGATTTTAAATGGTTTTCGAGTTTCTTCGATGCGCAAACGAATGCTGCTGGGGGAACGATCAATCGATCTTTGTCCACAACTGTTTTTTTTTTTTTTTTTTTTTTTTTGGTGGAGGAACTTCCTGTAGGTAAGTATGTATCACGTACATAAATAAATATGTCGCATTTGAAGTGTGTTTGGGTCGGTCTATGTCCCCTCCTAATACAATAGTTTCTCAGCAGTCTTTTTGGCATTGATATTTTTTGTTTTTCCTTTCTTATTGGTTCACGTTCAATGCTATAAGGTTTCATGTACAGAAATATTCGTATGTATGCAAGCATGTTCTTTAATCTTCACAGTTGCTATGTTGATTTTGATACTCAGATGGGTATACAATATTGCGCCCCAATCTCAGTCATTCGTCTACTCACTCACTCACTCACTCACTTATTCACTTTCCTTACTCTCCTCTTCTTTCGTGTTATGATTTTGACTGAATAGGACTGACTCACTTTATACTGGTTTCTTGTACTTAGTTTGTGTTTACTTCCCTCTTTCTTGTCCTTACCTTACAACCTCACTTTCACCTTCCTTCAACGCACCCATCATATGCATCATCGGCATCTTGTTATTTATTTGTTTGGACTGTTTGCTATTTGGAGTTTGTCTTGTGCGATCTTGATTTGTTTGGATTTCCCCCCGAAATCGAATCGAGAACAAAACTGTGTTGTATTTTTAGCTTTCTTTTTTATATATAGTTGTACAAGCTCAATTACTCAAAGATGCTTAAAAAGTTTCATAAAATTGAGGATCGTAGCATAAAAATAAATACTCGTACTCGTACCTATCCATGTGGTTGAATTGCCTCACATGGTTGTAGGTAAATGATGTTGAAGTTGTCATTGAAGATGAGAACGAACGAACGAAAGAAATTGACGCTATTGAGACAGTCGGAAATAATAATTGTTTATTACAACAACAAAGGTTACTTGTTCATTTCTTTTCTGGGTGCCTAAGTCTCTCCTCCATCCATCCATTCATCCATCGAAATGCAAATTGAATTCCCATATGGGAGAAATGGAACATCCACCACTGAATGAATTTATGTCTATTTTCTATTTTTAAATTGTTGTCATAACGATTTTTAATCTCCTCTCAACTACAATAATCTTAATTTTCATACCTTCGTCTTTCTTTTTTTTCTTTTTCTTTACATTGATGTTTGTGTAGGATACTTTGATGCTAAAATTTCATTTGTTACATGTTTTACTATATGTTTTTAAACCCCAAATAATTCTACTAAACAAGAGCATACACGCATATGTGAATTTAAATTTTAATTACCGAAATAAGACAAATTCTTCTGTTGAGAGAGAGAGAGAGAGAGAGAAATGATATATAGAATTAATATAAAAAAAAAAAAGAAAACATTAATCAATAATCAAAAGACCTCGCATGATGAACTTAGGAGATCCAAGGTATGATATTCGCATAGATTAAGATTCTTAGATTTAGCTAGTACAATAATTAAAACAATGCCTAGACACTCTTAATCGAATCGAAATGTATGTCTTTATCTTAGCTATTGCTTTCATTTCTTACAAGAAATTCTGAGATTAACAAGTTTTTGGATTCGATATCCCAATCATCTTACTTTTTAACACAAATATAACTTTATCTTTTTAATTCAAAATATGGCTATAATAAATGGAATTTAGTTTGCTTCTATAAAAACCTAAGTTTCTGCACTGAATTGCAACATACTTGATATTTGGCAATTTCGGTAAAGAGATTTCAAATTTAGAATTGAACGAAAAAGAAAATTGCTCTTCCTCTCATATCTGCAATCATAACTTGTATATACGCAAAGAAATTGGAAATTTGGTCCCAGAATGTTGAAAATTAACAGGTGATCCAAGGACCTCTAGTTGTCCTTAGAAAAAGGCAAAGTGGTCCGCGAAGCAATCTCAAAAATACTTAATGAGTGACAATTATAACGTGACTGCTGTATGAAACATTTTCGTACAGCGAAGCTTTACAATATTTCATTAGCCGTCGGCACTTCACAAATATTTCACACTACACAACTACATAGTTAACTTTATTAAAAAAACTGCTATGAACACGAAACTCTACTTTTCCACATGCTATCGACTTTGTACGAACCAAGAGAGGAAGTACAAATATTCTTAACTTAAAAGGAGAACGAAGAGTTGCTTGATCAGTTCTGTGAGTTTTCACATATCAAATGCGTTTCGTTAAGATAAGCTCGATTTTTTCTCGCCACAAAATATATTCAACCTTTAACTGTAAGGATCAGAAAATTTGAAATTACACAGCACGAGATAAAATCAGGGCGTTTATCGCTAAAATCAAGCTGTAGATCATCAAGGTCAAAAGGGAAAACTTTTCTGTGATTCAAATTATTGACGAAGAGTGTGCTGAAATTAAAGGAGAAATATTTGAAAAACTAAAAAATTCAATTCAATCGACAAAAGTTAAAGTTTTTGAAATGCCGTATGAAATTCAAGAAGAAGGGATTGAAGTGCAATGCAACAAGCCGCTTTAACTTGACAGATACATTTGAAACATGAATTAATCTCGAGAGACCAAAAAGCGATTTATATCCCAAACAATCGAGAAATTGCTAAACGTTAACTACATAACTTTATTTTCTTCTGTGTCTTCTGGGCACTTCTGAAAATTAAAAACAAGGTCCGAAATTGTTTGCATGCCAAAGCCGACATGCGTTTGGCTTTGAAAAGAACTGAACCAAGGATTCAAAACTTTGTAAGAGTCACAAAAATCTCATTAAAATTAATATAAATATTTACCTTTGTAATGTAAAGCAACCCATTACTTATTTAAATTTATTGTTGGTGGTCTATGGAAAGACAGAAATTTTGTGAAATGCTTCCTCATCACGAAAAGGTTAAGAACCACTGCTATAAAGAATTGAATGACTAAATATGATATGTGTTCTGTGTTCTGATGTGATACATACTACTTTATGCGATTTCATTCTCGTCTTCATCCAAGTGTTTAAAATTTTACTCATACTATATTATATGGTAAAATGGATCTATTCAAATATTTGCAGAACAAACAAACTGAGTGTTTGTCAAAAAAAAAAAAAAAGTAATCATTAATTACAAGTTAAAGGCCGCTTTTCACTTTAAAAGTTGTAGAAGAGTTTGTTCAATTGACGATAATAATAATAATTTTACAAACTTGGCCTAAAACTTGATTTGCCAAAACAAAAGAAAGAAAAAAAAAAAACTAAGTACTTGACATCGCTTAAAGTGCTTTAGGGTCTAAATCGTAGAGGAATGTCAGAATAATCAAACGATCGATGACTTTCATCGAAAGAAGCGTTAACGGATTTGCTTTTCACGCACGAAATGAAAAAGAAAGAATGCTCAAAGCCTTTTCTTCGATACGCTAAATATATACTAAGTACACTATATAGAAGACAATTCAACACAAGCCATGTGAAGACAAGACAATCCAACAATTGTCTAATGGGTGAGTCTGTAAAAGGGCGGCAACGGGTAGATCAGATCAATTGAACAAAAGAAATGGGGAAAAGAATTTACAAACAAACAACAAAAAAAGAAAAAAACAATTGTGATGTATAGAAAAACGCAAGTTGATTATCTTATTTTTGTATGTCATCATCATCATCATCATCATCATCATATTTGTAGCCGAAATTATTGCCGATGATGCCAATTCTTTAATTGGGAGTAGTGTCAGCTATAAAAGCAAACGCAGCTCGCCACATTCTAAACAGTGGACAATTGTGAATTCAACGAAATCAATCAGTAGCAGATAAAAAACGTGTAAGGAGATCATAGAAGAAGGTTATGATGAGCAAGGCCCTGCAAAGAATTCTTAGCCTCTTGGCATTAATTGGAATTTTGGAAAGCGTTGTTGGTTCTACTCAAGAGGATAACGTACGTTTGGCAGGGCTTTATGTCAAGGACAGCACAAGTGAGAATGGACAGTTACGTTTTCTTGGTGCTGGATTAGGTGCAACTAATGGTCTCAATGGAGTCAATGGAGTCAACGGCATTAATGGTGTTAATGGAGTCTATGGTATCAATGGTATCAATGGAGTTAATGGAATCAATGGAGTCAATGGAATCAATGGAGTTAATGGAATCAATGGAGTCAATGGCTTAGGCACTGGAAATGGCTTTAATGCTATACTCAATAATTATATAACACAAAAACAGAATACTCTTGAGCTACTGCGTCCTCAAAATAATGTGGCCGCACCTATTATTACCGTAGGTACAGGAAATGGTGCTGTGACTGGTAGTGGTACTGGTTTTGGTACTGGTTTTGGTACTGGTTTTGGCACTGGAGTTGGCTCCGGATTTGGTACTATTGCAGGCGTTCAACCGATTGTGGTAAATCTAGGCAATGGGGCAGGCGGCAATGGTGGTGGTGGTGGTGGTGGTGGTGGTGCAATAAATCAAGGCGGTTTCGGTCAGTCACCTATAGGAGGACTCTTACCGCAAATTATCGCTCAAGGCATTGGAAACAACGGTGGCAACGGGGGCAATGTTAATAGGCGTCGCGTACCTAATCGCCGACGAGTTGTCAAACGACGTGGTAACAATCGCAGACGTAATGGCAATCGAGGTCGGCGTGACTAGATCCCATGGTTTATAAGAATTGATTGTTAACATAAAGGATAGATAGAAAGATTGGTTGACATATCTCCCTCAATTTGTTAGTAAGCAAGGGACCCAAACAAGGTTAACTGATCTTTGAAACAGGTTTTTTTTTCAGGTTAGGAACTCCAAATTTCAAAAATAAGTTATTTAACTAATGTGGTAAACATTCAAATGTTAAGTGAGGTGTGCGTGTTTTTTTTTTTTTTTTAGAATTTATGTAGAAAATAAAAAATATAATCAAGTAATTTTAATTTTAATTCCAAATCTTGGCTTAAAGATTGTGAAGTGTCTTTAAGATGTCATCGATCGCATTGTGTACAGTCGTTTAAATTTTAAGGTTTCCTCAAAAAAAAAAAAAACAGTTCAAATTTCAGCTTCTCTCTGAAACTAAGTATATAGGGGAAGATTGCTTTAGTTGGATCTATGCGATTTGGTGCGTTTGTTATTCACCTACTCATTGACATTGTAAGCCTTGTTTGATTGATTGGCTGATTGAATTTCTGTAAGCGAAAGCGTTACATTGTGAATTGATGCCAGAATGTCAATAGTTGCTATAGTTGGGACTCCAAATTTTGATATATATGTTCGTACTTCGTTCCGGTTCCGGCAATTTTGATGTGACAAATATTGTTTGCACAATGAAATTATGCTAAAGAAAATAAAAAATAAGAAAATATAAAGCAATTCATAAAATTTTGTAAATCTGGTAATTTTTTTTTATCATTTCAGTATATTTTTTTTTGACAATTTTAAGGGGGGGTGGGCCCAAGTCATTTCTACAGACTCAACAAAGACAAAACTACAATCATATAATAGTACATAATTCCGATTCTTATGAATTTTTTAAGCCAAAGACGAAATTATGCCCAACTATGTTAAACTTGAAAGTCCCTGAATAAATTGAAAGTCTTTTACTCCTATTTCATTGAGGATTTTATATCTGTTAATGCTTTCATACTTATTATTGTACATATATGTCTTGTATATGAATGAAATTATCTTTGAATGCGAGACATCGAAATGCATTTGAATTAAAAATGAAAACATAAAAATTATTAAAAATATCAAAATGAATAAACTTTTTTTTTTTTTTATTGTACAATTTTAATTATACCCATGACATATAAAATGTGTATGTATGTGTATACCCATACACATATATGCAAATCAAATTCACGATGTCCTTTCCCCGAGAATGACGGTCTATTAAGTTTATCAAAAAGTTTGTAACAGGACGCAGGAGACTAAATATGTTGACTCCATAAGCTAACACACAACTTAGTACAACAAATTGGAATTGTTAAAGTGCCTCGAGCAAATCTTTATCTCAATCAAAGTCATTTAACTGAAGTGTGGTTCGGTCTACACTTTCTTAGAAGTTTTGTGAGCAATCTTCGTTTTGCTGTTGCCTAATGATGAAAACTTCGATAACTGAGAAAATATAGTACAAATGACAGTTGAATTTGTCACGGAAGTCAATATTCTTGAAATAACTTTAATCGTCAACTTTAATTCCAGTAAAAGAGAAGAAGAGCAAATACTCTTTGTATAATAAATACGTAAAATAAATTTTATTTATTTATTTATTAGAACTAAGATTATAATTATAAATTATAACCTAGTATTTATTATGAGCAATAGCGACAGATGCCTTCTTCTCAGTGGAAAGTGAAGAAGGAAAGGAGGAAATTAGAAAAGTGCAGGACCAGACTTGCCATTGAGCAGGAATCGAACCCGCGACTCTTAGGATATCAGCCCAGCGCACTGACCTCTGAGCCAATGAGACAGTCTAGAAGGATTTTTTATGCACCATATTCATCTCTTATGATTGAGAAATTATCATTGAATTTGAAATAGAAACCTGAATTGAAAAGGAAATTGAATTGTAGTTAAAAAAGAAATTGAACAGAAATTGAAATGAATTAAATTATTATTATTGAATTTGAAATAGAATTTATTGCATTGAAACTGAATTGGAATGGAAATAGAAATTGAAATTGAAATATCTTTATATACATAATTCTTCTGTGAGTGTGTATGTCACTGAACTTCTTTTAAACGACTGGACCGATTTTGATGAAATTTTTTGTGTGTGTTCAAGGGGATCTGAGAATGGTTTAGATTCACAATATGTATGTATATCTATTATATAAAAATTAAACTTTGATTGCAATGAAATTTTTTGTATGTGAATAGTTGGTTCCCGCCTTGGACATAGGATAGTTTTAGATCCGATATTTGGGGTAGTTGTCGCGTAATTGGTGAATCAATTGTTGCATATAAAGCTTAGAGACATATTTTTAAATTAATCAGGTCGCCTGCGTTAAAACCCTAAGGATACTATGCCAATTTTTGAATTAAATTATTCGATTCGTCTCATTTTTTCAAAAGTATTTCAAGTGCTGTGCAACGCACTACAAATTGTTTTGAATAAATTGAAAGACTCTATAATACAATAATACTGAAGACAAGGCCAGGTGTACGTTGCTGTTCATTTGTCAAGTCACTGGAATTTTTTTTGTGTCTGTCCGGTTGTCCAAAAAAAAAAGCGGCAGGGGGAAGCGAGAATGAAAGACCAAAAATATAATTCAACTTTTCTATTCATGATCGTACTGATCACACAAGTTTAAGGATTTCGGCTGCCTGTGCGACGCCGGGCTGTGTACTCTAGTATAGAAATAAAATGGAAACACAAATTGAAACGAACCTGAATTGAAAAGGAAATTGAATTGTAGTTAAAGAAGAAATAAAAATAAATAAATTAATTTGATTCTTTAAATTTGCGCCCAAGGCAAAATATGAAAGTAAAAAAGATTTACATTTACATAAAATATACAATACAATATTTTGAGAAGAAATTTCTGTAAATTGTACGCAAAATACTTATGAATATTTACTTTTGCTTGATAAAATTGATAATTAACATAAATATGTGAGAATATGAGAAATGTACATGGCTTAGTAAGTATTTACAGAATAAATTGATTGACCTTCTTTTTCTAGTTGGAGAAAAATAAACTCAGACAATCGTATAACATTGATATGAACATACTGTATGTACAATGTGAACATACAATACTAGAAGGAGGATCATCATTTTAGGGCCTATCAAAGCATTCAGAAAGTCCAATACAATTAAGTTATTAGATGTGTTTCAAATATTATTTGTTTTGTCTAATCAATAACAAATATTCATATTACACTGATGATGAGTCACAAATATCAAGTCAAAGTCATTAAGTTGCTGTGAGTGTAGAGTATTTATAATTAATGAATAATTGATTTCATAATTGTGAAAAAATATATATGAAAATTGTTGAGATATTGAGATAGTCTCAAACGTGAGAATCAGTGCAAGAACATCATCATCATCATCAATATGGCACTTTCTTTATCTACACTTGTATATAAAATTGCTTATATGGGCTTTATATGTAACGCTTTCACATAATCTATACTGAATCAATTTTAATAAAATTTTTTTTAATTACAATAATATTTTTGTTCTAAACATTCGAGTGGCTTACTTACTTTTTGATTTATTAAATTAAATTATGTTTTATTTTAGGATTAAGTTTTCCCAAAATTATCCACGCAAATTGTTGCACCCATTATACTTCTACGTAACCTTAAGCCACTCAATTTATGCAATGGTAAAAGAACTACAAACTAAACGTTACTTCCCTAATATTATAGAGGCGACTATTTTCACAGTTCCAGCAGCAGGCGAAACTACGATGATCCCCAGGATACCAATGAGTTTAGGAACCGAGTTTAGTTTCCAGTCAGAACATGTTTTGTGCTTACTACTATTAATAAATCACAAAGGCAAACATTTCATGCCTTTGATGTAGATCTCTGGGGACAGCTAGTATCTACATATTCCCTCAAATTTCACTCTTCCAAGGAAAAATCTTTGCTTTTAATGCGAAACTTTTCTACCGGAATAGATAATATTGATCAATAATAACTCTACGTATTTAACATATCCTTCTTATACTCGTAACCTTCAAACTTGATGAATGAGAATTTCAATTCACTAATTCTCATATTTGCCATACAGGGAAGAAAAGGTGGGGGGCTTCATATATCTTCTCCTAAATAAAAATTAACATCTGCCTGTTTATTTGTTTGCATCTTATGCATGGCCAAACCGTTTATCTGATTGCAATGAAATTTTGTATATGTGTATCTTAGGTAACAGTTTTGAACATAGAATAGTTTTAGATTCAATATGTGGTAAAGTTGTTGAAAATTTGGTGGATCAAATTATGCATTTAGAGAAAGTATTTGATTCGTCTGTACTTTTAAAAGTATTTTTGAAATAAATTAAAGGACTCTACATATAATAAAACTGAGCACAAGTCAAGGGAGGTTTGCATTGGTTTTCAATTGGTAAATCATTGGAAAACAAAAGACAGCGGGGAGCATGAATGAAATCCTAAATATGTTATTCAATTTACAATATTAAGAGCGATGTGCTTGCACAGCCCGTAATTGCAAAAGTCACTTAAAATCAAAAACTCTTTTTGATATCTTGTCTATTCATAAATTCGTTTGGCTATGCAATGCGGGGCCTGGTACTCTAGTTATTTGTAAATGTAGCCTAAGCAAGACGAAATATTGGGACATAAATCTGATGATACTATACCATATAGTATGTTGATAGTAAAGTTGAACACCTTCGATGAAACTATTGTTATCATTTTAGAATCAAGATTAAAGATTCTTATAAGATTAAGGACATACATAAGTATATTGAGAAAGTAATCAAAATTTTAATGTTAAATGATGCCATCCATACAGGAAATTTAGAATTTAGATTTGTGGGATCAAAGTACATTTTTTTTTTTCATTTTGTAAGAGCTTGTTAACTGAAATTTCAAGTTCAAACCGTACGGTACTTTAACTAAGTAGCACAATATTTGGCATCAGGAAAGAACACGACCAAGTTCCAAGTGAACTACATAAGTAGTTGGTCAGTCATTTATGCAATGTAAACGTTTGTAACGTTTTGATTTGAAATTCATTTGAATTATTGTTTCCTTCCGGTTTCCGGCTTCACAAAGTACTTTTCTGCTTTGTCCTCGACAGTAATGATGGTGATGACTATTACGACATTTACCATACGAGTCAGTCGAATCCAGTCGAGTAGAGTAGAGTAGAGTCGAGTTGAGTTCATTTTCAGTTGAGGTTGAGCTTGAGTTGTTTCGGTACATCTCGTTTCGTTTCGTTTCGTTTCGTTTTGTTTGCCTTGACGCCATGACTGATCAAATGATGTACTGATGACTTGACTGTCATAGTCACTAACCCACTTACTTAGCCTCTCTTATGGGCATGACATGCCAAGCCATGCCATTGGCACGGACCTTAGTTCGATCAAATGAATGAGTCACCGCCGTTGTCGTCATCAACGTCATCAGCATTGATGACAATTCATTCCAACTTACACAATGGAGTTTTGAATAGAGGAGGTACAACTGATGTCCCCTCCGCCCCCTTCCCCCTACCGTATACATACAATTAAGAAACTTCCCATTACCAGGCATTCGTTTGAACTTTTGCTCAGACACACCTTGACTCTTGGACTTGGTTAGGCTGGCTCCTTCTAAACGGAACTTTGAAAATATGCAAGTGAATGGACATTTCCGGTTCATATGTACGACTATGTACAGTACACACAATCAACAACAACAACAACAAGAACAAGAACAACAACAACAACATTCAAAGTTAAGTTAGTGAAAATGGTCTCGCTGTGCTCCCTCAACATGCAATATTGTTTATACAATACTGTACACACACACACACACACACACACGCACACACACATCCATACATAAGAGTACAGCACATTTCCTTATTGAATCGAACCCAACCCAACTTTGGTAGCACTTGCCTATTTGGCGCCCATTTTCAGTAGTTTTTTGTATCGTCTTGCGGCATTCATGTGTAATTTTCAATTAACATGATATCCGACTTGAACTTTTTCCTAGCGCAGTCATCATTTTCTTCTTCTTCGTCTTTTTGTCCATCTGTTGGCTTTTGATTTCAAACTGAATCATTAATTTATTTATTATACCTTTAACAAAGTAACTTGAAGTGAAGTCAAGTGATGCAAAGTTATGGTAACGAATGGCAATGAATGAGTGAAGTACAAAGTTTGTAAAAGAGTAAAAAACCATGACGACACAAATCGTTCATCATCGGTCTAGTCTCATGTTCATCCTCACTGTCAGTCAATAGAGTTTGTCATATAGTATTGTACTTACGTACATTTAGTACAAACAAGTATATTATAATTACAAAAATTTTAGAGAAATTTCAAAAAAAAAAAAAAAAAGTATTGATAAGGACCACAAGGACTTAGCTTAAATGGAAAATAGTAGTTTTCAAACATAAATTTATAATGACTTTTTTTGTTATTAATAATTTTTTCATCATATCATATTATAAATTCGACTGTACGTGTATTTTATATTAGGTATGATTAGAGATATTTCTATTAATCTTGAGCATTTAATCTTTTATATTAGGCAAGTCTGGTCCTGCTGAAGGCCTCTGCCGCTATTGCTCATATTGAATACTAGGTTATGATTTGTAATTATAATCTTAGTTCTAATAAATAAATAAATAAATCTTTTATATTGTATATTATTTAACATGTATGATAAAACAAATGTCGAAAGATAAGTCATAAAATCCTATTACTTATACGTATGATAAGGTGCTTATCACAATTATAAGACACTTGGTTTTTTTTTTAAATATCTGGTTAGGTGTTAAAGATATAAATTCAAAAATAAATGTGGGTTAGTAAATAATAATCAGAAAAATACAAAAATTGTGAAATTGCCCCTTTTGCGCGCTTATCAAAATTATAAGACACTTTCATCTTTTACATCTTAAAACAACAAAAAATTGTACTTCAACAGTATTTCTTACAAAAACAAAGTTTCTCTTAGAGAAAACAAGGGGTTCCTTTCTCAGATCGCACCAATAATAGCGAAACCCATCTGGTCCATCGAGATTGAATTTTTTCCCATCGGAAAAAATAACCTATTTAAAGAAATCTCGTTAAGATCAATGCGAAAGTTTTAGAGTAAAATTGTCTTACTAAGTCCCAGCATGTGGCCAAGTTATTTCCCGCGAAACGGAGTCATGTTTCCTTGTGCTGCTTCTGTATTGCGGGCACCTTCTTAAACACGGCTCTGACAATCTGCTCCGATGAATTTAATGTTCGCCAAACAGTCATAAGAGACACTTTCCTACTGCAAGAAGCAGCATGTTGGGAGCACGCACGACACTGTGGAATTGCTCGCTTTATTTATTATATACATGCCTTTTATCCCGTAGAGAAAGAATTGGTTTTCTTCCTGAACTTCTTAATTTTCCACAATTTTCAATGTCTATCAAAAAATTCGCAATTACTGTGCGACTACGACCAAATGTTCTTGAGATTTCGCTTACATTTAAGTTTGAACTTGAATAAGCCTTAATTAAGCCTTTTTCTTCTTTCGTTACACGCTTTTTTAGTGGCATATTAATTAAAATCGATTAAAAACACGTTTTCTGCTATCGAACATAAAAATTCAATTGATTCTTTCACTTTTGATGCTCCTT
Organism: Amiota minor; assembly: GCA_037043295.1. Lineage (NCBI taxonomy): Eukaryota > Metazoa > Arthropoda > Insecta > Diptera > Drosophilidae > Amiota > Amiota minor. The sequence continues at coordinate 356,531 of JBAMAW010002693.1, forward strand.
TGAATAAGTGTCTTATAATTCTGATAAGGCTGCAGATACGCAAAAATGCGAACGAAAATTCCAACTGAAACTAACGGTTCGGTTCTTTTCCCATGCTGTTCTAAAAATAGAAATTGTACTCTTTTTTTGCAGTTAATTTTTTGTACCTTTATTCACTTTTTTAATTATTTACAAATTATAAACCACACTGATTTGGCGAGGGTTAGAATTAAAATTTTCAAAGTGTCTTATAATTGTGATAAACACCTTATGTAGTTTCATATTTCTGGGCTTCAGTTTTATTGATGGAATGTATCCAACTTTTTTTTTTATCTTCTCTTAAACAAAAGCCATTTGATGTTCACATATGAGTTATCTTCAAATATGAGTGTGAATATGAGAAGCATGTAGAAGTTTTCATACTTAGATTTCAAATGTTAACATCTCCTTGGCTTAATTGCTGGCTATTTAATTAGAATATATCAGAAGGAAAACATGTACAATAATTAAGCCATTGCATTATATAGGCATTCTCACAAAAAAGCAAAACTCTTGAAATTCTTTAAGCAACTGGGTGGTGATGGTGGTGGTGGTGGTAGTGATGTGGTGGGTAATTATGAGTTTTGTATGCTCTGAAAGTTCTATCAAATACAATTTATTGGCAACAAAACTTATGTTAAGTAGGTGCCAGTTAAGAGTTTTTATGGTAATTTTTTTTTTTTGTATTCTTTAAAGCTGCTAAAATGTTAGCACAGACTGATTACTGCCCATTATCATTATAATAATTGTATCAATTAAAATAGATGTCCATCAATGTGGTTAGTTCTACATTGGAAGTACAATATATATTTAATTTAATTTCTTGTTATTTAACGCAATTCCCTTTTATTTTGTTTTCTTTTTCACACATTTTTCCATATCCATTTAGTTTACGAGTATTTTATTCTTATCTGACTTTGCCCGAAACACTTTTCTATGTTTTGGTCGCAAGGCAATATAAATATTAAGGTCACGCATTACTTAAGTTGTAAAGTTGCAATGTAAGTAGTACAGTGAATAATTATAAACACACTTCACAATTGGTTGCTTGGATGTGTGTAATCACTTCAGTCTGATATTTGTAACAAATGGGAACAAATATTGGAGATAATCAGCAAAGTAAAGCAAAGAAAACTGGGTCTACTTATGTTTCATTATTTGTTCTTTTCAGGGATCAATCGGAAATTCAAATCAGCAAAGTAAAGCCAAGAAAACTGAGTCTACTTATGTTTCATTATTTGTTCTTTTCAGGGATCAATCGGAAATTCAAAGTCAATGCTGGGCTTCTTAAATGATCGCCTAGTTTAATGAATAATTTTTTTCAATATCATTGAAAAAGTTCTTGCTTTGTTTTACAATCTTATAAACCAGGCTTGGAAAGGGGACTGCAAAAAGAAAACATCGCAGAAAAACCTCTTTGAAGTGTATTTGAAACTTTTCAAGACTAAAGTAACATACTTACAATATATTTTATTTTAATATTTCTAAACTAAATTCAAGTAATCTCATTTAAGCACTGCACTCTCAATGTCACTTAACAGGAATGCATCATACATTATGCGGTTGGGTTATATGGTTCTAAGCATGCAGGTACATACTGCAGTACAGCGTTTGCCTCAATTGTCATTTTCATAATGCATAAATGGTTCTCCCCTTTCTCGCCTTTAGCACCACTATGTCATCAGCACTTAGCACTTATAATCATAAATGTTATAAAGTTTTATCATATATGAACGAATGAACTCTCTCACTCACAGTTTTCCCAGGTGCCTCATAAATGGCATTGGTTTTTGGTTTTTAAGCGAAGCACTTACATACAAACATAGTTTCTCCTAAACACCAACCAACCCCTGCAAAACAAACACATAATAATAATAGCAAACATCATCATCATGTAAAATTGTTAGTAAAGCATTGGCACAGCCCTCAAATGGATTAAGATATACAGTATATACAACTAAGTAATATTTCATGCTATGTGTTGAGTCAGTTAGAACAACATTGACCATCTTTTTACCTCGAGATTAAGTAAAAATATTATTGTAGAATAGACTTTGGGAAGACCAAAATGCCAACAATAGGTTAATACAAGACATGTCTATCAAAATATTGTACCTTTAATTTCATACAATACATTTTTTATATGAGGGCAATATATTCGGAACTGTGTATTTATTGTTCTGATTTTGAAGTTAAAATCATGAAAATCATTACAATGAGGAAACTGCAATAAGTGCCCCCGACATGATCATGCATTTAACATCAGCCATTTCATGTAAGCATGATGATAGTCCATTTCTCGATGCCGTCGGCACTTTACAAATATTTCGCATGCCATCCGTTAACGCGCTCATGTCTGCTTTGTCCAAATATTTCATAAAAGTGAGCACTTGCCTATATTTGCCTCTTTCACACGTACTTACTTCATAAAAGCGTAAATGAGATAGCATGGCCAAAGAGGAGAATGTTGTTTATATAAACAGAGCGATGAGAGAATAAATAGCCTGATGAAATATCTAAATCGATTTGATATTTCGTCATGCTTTGTTCATGCCACGCACACATACTTATTACACTAACACTATGATAAAATGCATAATAATTGCATGATCGTGTCGGGGGTGCTATAGAAGCACTGAAAAACTTTTTTATATAATAGATGGATAAACTAAAATTGGAAGGATCCGGATATATCAAACCTATCTGACATCATGGTTCAATCGTTTTATGATCAAATATAATGGCCCCAATAAATATATATAAATATACCTATTAATAGATCGATTTATGACTAGAGGATAGAAGTACTTTATAGGAAAAGTAATTTTCTCTATGTTATTAAATATTTTCTATTTTCCAAGAAGAAAAGAAATTTTTTTTTTGTTTTGTTTTATGTTGCTTAATCAGTTTTATTATTGTAGTATAAAAATATATATATAAAAATAAAAAGGATTAGTTATTCAACATAAATCTAACCTCTAAAAGAACGAATAGGAATAACTAATGAATGAAGGAATGAATGATGAACAAAAAGAAAAAAGAAATAATGGTTTAAAACATAATCAATTAAACTATAAACATGTGTTATTAGATTGATTTGATAGTCGGTGGTGGGTTTCTCTTCCTTTTTTTCTTTTTTTCCTTGTTTTTCTTAATCCTTACTATTCACTATGGAATCCATTAATGGCCCATAAAGTTCAGGGCGTAATGCGATTTCCTGGAATTTAGGTGTTCCGTATTTTATAAAAACCGACTTAAGTTTTGCTTGTGGAGCACACCGAGCAACAGCAGCAATTTTCTTGCTAATCGGACGTAGGTGATCGGGTGTATAGGTTGAATAATACTGGAGTGTTTTGTTCCAATGTTTATTATTGAAACCTGTGCCTGCTTTGGCATTCCCATTCAGCAAATGAAGAGCCAAGAAAAGAGATGCGGCAGCAATCTCTGAGGGCTTGTAGCTTGCCAAGCCATATTCAATTGCAGCTAATTCAAGGAAATATTTAGACATGGAATGATGGGCTTCTTCAGCAGCAGCAGCCTTGGAATAACGACGCAAGAAATGAATGGGCAATGGCCGGGATAAAGTAAAATCAAGTGCTTTAAGAATTTGCATTTCCATAAGGCGAATTTCACGCGAGGTATATGTATCATCGGTGATATACACAAAATCGGCCATTGCCGGCGGAATCAATTCCTCGTACTTGGTGGCTATGAAGAGAGCAGTAACGCCAACCAATTGCAAGTGCGAACGTTTGGTATCTTTTACAGCTTGCAAATACAAATCAATGATGGCAACTGCCATATGGAAAGTTTCGCCAGTTAAATGGAATTGGACATGGACTTCATTGATCCAATTAATGAGCATAGCACGCATTTTTGAATGAACCTCAGTTTGTCCTTCCAAATAGTCTTTGCGTATGCATTGTGCTGCCTCAACCGAATATAAATAATCATAAATATCATTGACATATTCAGCGACAAGGACCAAGTTATTCTTATCATCGGCATCGATATCTTCGACGCCGTTCATGCGGTTATAGGAATATGTGGTGTGGCCCTCTGCCTCTTCCAGTTTATCTACTGATAAATTGCCTCCCACCACCGTTTTAGGCACCGGAATCACTGATGACGCCGCCTCAGTACTACCTGCTACTGCTGCTGCTGCTCCTCTTTTGGTGGCAGCAGCTGCATCGATACTTTGCATTGCATTTGCAGTAACATGGCGGCTCAGACCCATTCCGGCAGTAGCTTTAGTAGTACCCAAGCGGACTGAATTCAAGCGCATTAAGATGCGCCTTTGAAAAGCAGATTCTACTCCTCCTTCTTCATTGTTCAATATTGTTATACTCCTAGGTTTGTTGGCTGCTGTTGATGTTGTCTTCGTAGTCATTGCAACGGCAGCATTAGCATTGGCATTATTCGTAGTTCGCACGGGTTTCTTCCAATGCGAGTCAACACGTGACTTGGCATTGCGCAAATTGACTTGGAATATTGAATCCTTTACATCCTTCTGCAATGCAACCTTTGTACTTTGTATTGCACGCCAGACACCACGATTTTGAAGCTCACCAAGGGCAGCACGCTTTGTTGGGATTTCATTAGCGGTTGGCGCCACCAATTTCTTTGCTTGCAAGGTATTTTGCCTTTCGATTGCATTCTCATCCATACGCGTTTTGATAGTTGTTCCAACCATTTTTTTATTTTCAATTTATTCACAATAAGAAAATGATGATAATTTATTTTTATTTATTTTACACGCTACACGAACGAAACTCTCTTCCAACACAATATTTTTTATTTACTTTCTATTGACAGGAATTTCTAATTCCTCAATTTTACAATTGCACGAATTTCTAATAAAATTTCAGGAAATTTTGCTTAATTCAATCTTCTAAGCGAGCCGTTGCAGACCTTATTTTGAGGACTTGAGCAATCTGATAAACTTACCACGGGTTGATTTGGTTTCATTTGTTGACTCTTCGGTTCGTTTTGATCTCAAATGTCTATCTTAACATATATCTTGTTTTTTCCTATCTTCTTCATCATCATCATCATCAACATCATCAAATACACAAGTAAGCTGATGTTTTTCTTTCTTTTTTCTAGGGCAAACAGATCTAAGGAAAAGGCAAGGTCGAAATTTGTTAACATGTAATTCCCGATATGGGTTACATTCATATTGCGAAAGTGTTTAGACATTCCATTCACACAAAGTATAATCTCGTGTAAAAATACATACCCAGTTCCAATTCAGTTGTATTTGGATCTGATCCCACCTGTTGTTGTTTGTTATTAATAACATTCAGAATAACATAGACAGTTTTGCAAAGCTTACAAGTTCCCGTCTTGGGCCAAGTAATCGAGATCTAACCACCAACATGAGAGAAAAATATCTTGGCTCCCAGCGTGTGGCATTGTTTTTGTTACTATATACTATTAAAAGATGAATGAAGTTATGTCTTGAGGCAAGCTGAGCATGCTGAGCTAAGAACACTAGTTGAGAGACCTTAAGGGCTGGGAGAGTTTGGTTTTTTTTTTTTGAAAACCATTTCAGCCCAACTTAACTAAAAATCATTGAGAAATAAAACAATTTGTTGCTATTGTTGCAACAATAAGTAGAAGAAAAAACAATAACAATGTGATATTGCCACACAAAAATATAATCTTGCAAGAAGCAAATTATTGCATGCCTTATTTGTATTTACCATATCTATTTACATAAATACATTATGTACCTACATATATACTACAACAACACAATAAATAAATAAATGTATGATATAAAGTGGTGTTCTTTGCTAGTTCATAGACTTTGTATACAGAATGACATATACAATAGTAAAATAGGATAGTGGACCATGTACCTTGTATCGCCATACATGGACCATGGTGTAGGTAATACATACTCGTGTCTGTACTCCGGTGCCACTTAAGGTGTCTGTGATAAGTTAATTTTCAATTGGATGCCCATAAAGATGCGGCAAGTATGAGGCAATTTAATGTTGACCATGTGCATGCACTACGAAATTCGGTTACATAAATACTAAAACTCAGAAACTACAACACACAAGCGTTGCAATTTGAAGTTTCGATCATAACAATTGATCCAATTAATGATCAAAACAAAAACAACAATTGTACAAGAAGTCAAGAATTGGCCAATGAGAGGAAATTTTTATCCTACCAAGAGTTTTTTCGCTCATGCATACAGTATACAGAAGTTTATCTCTTATCTCTTATGTATATAAAAATGGTCGAAAAAAATAGTTTGACGGAGATAAATTCCGAGAGCGTTTGATAGATTACCATAAAAGTTGGCACACATATGTATTTTTTCATGGAGAAGGTTTTTATGCCAACCATTTGTTGTTGTAACTCACCAGTGCTTATATAAATTCATATTTTTTTTTTTTGTTTTGTTTTTATAGAAGTGCATCTATGTTTACTCTATTAGCGAATGATAAACATGTTGTTGCCATTGACAGAAGTTGGATCCATATCAATCGATTACATCTCACTTATTCAAGAGGTGGATTCTACCCATATAATGTTCGAGGCATACAAGAACAATGACTACCACAATCACACAATGAAGTACCAGTGTTTTACGTGCTCGCCTGTCTGTGAAGACTTAAGAACACGGTGCCAAGCACATGGATTGATAAACGTCAATCAACGTCCCCTTGGATATATATCCGCAGATCCCAATTTAAGTCATATTTATTTTGGTAAATATGACTCTCTCTCTCTCTCTCTCTCAATCACACAGTAATATCACGTCGGGTAACGCAATATATAATAGTGTATATTTGATATAGATTCGGGGAAGGGTGGGATCTATTCACCTCGACATTGGCCTATTGTGAGAAATATTTAATATACATAAAACAGAGATTTTTATACTTGTTTAGTCCAAGAACTAAATAATTATTTCTATATTAGGATCCAATTCTTTCTTTTGGACTTTTTCATCCATCAATCAAATGGACGATCAATTCTTAATGCGTCACAAACTTAAGACTAAAGTTTTAATGATCTACAATTCACATTATTGTATAGTGTATACAAATCATCACACTATTCATTTTTGTTTACTATGTATTACCATTCTTTGTCCGTCTTACTTTGTTCCATTGAGTTCTTACGTGGTGATTCTTAGGTGATTTTGTTTTCGATGTGGCTTTGCTTGCTACCTACCTGTAACTTGGCAGTAGTAGATTCATTGTTGCTCAACAATATTATTTTAATGATGATGATAGCTACCACGATGCTTGTAATATCAATTATAAGTCACACAGTTATCTAAGACGTTCATTCCACTTCACTTCGCTTTGCTTCCATCAAGACATCACTCACTCACTCACTCACTTGCTCACTTAGGCTAACCGTCAGGTCAAATTCATTCAGTCTTATGTTGATGGTTATGGTGATGATGATCGCTGTGTGCTCTTTGTGCCTGGTGTGTGACTCTCACATTAGCGCTTTGCTCCATTTGATTATATTTACGACTTGATCTCCTCTAGTCTCCTCTTCTCTTTTCTCCTCTGTACCCTTGCTTTAGCTCAGCTCTAGTTCAGTCTAGCTCAGTCTAGAGCTACAAAATTTGGAATTTGAGATTTGCTGGCAGTAGCAGTAGCCAAAACCAGCAAGTAATCATGGAATTGAAATAACAAACTTGTTTCCTCTCTTGTGAGAAGAAACTTGAATGGTTGCACACAGAATTGTGCAATATTGTACTATATATTGTTAGCTCTTAATAGACAGTATGGAACTATGGAAGTTCCTTCTAGAACTATGTGTTTAGTACATATTCATTTTGGAAATATGGTCGTAGGGAAATCTGAATGTCCAAAAAGTGATTTAATTATAATCTGAAAAGCTTAGGTCATGCATTGGGAATGTCATCATTAAGCCTTCTTAACTTGATCCAATTTTCGTAAATTCTAAAGTGCACTAGACTTCAACTTGTCAAAACCTGTCACTGATAAGAAAACAATAAAACACTGAATGAGTGTAGGGTATTGGATTGTTGGGGTTTTTTTTTTTGCTTGTGATTATATAGCTTTTTTCGTGTTGTATAATTTTCAGGAAAATGTGTGTAAAAAAATGCTTTTCATTTAAAGTGTCTTTAGAAGCCAATTTTTTGTTTTTGTTTTCACGTGTAAAGGTAGAGATTAAGTACGCGAGTATGGTAGGTTTCGAAAGCGTTTCGGGAAAATCACATGAATGTAAATTTCAGTAAACAAACATACTATTTGCAGTCATTAAATTGCAGTGTGGTTGCGTCTTGTTATTTTCGTTAGATCATGGCTAAATTAACGAATTGCATTTTGTTCATTGTCTTTGGATGATTGACATTCGGAAGCAAAGCGAATTTAGGAAGTTAGCTGTTTTTGGATATGCGTAAAATACTTAACTACCTATAAATAGTAAGTTTAGCTAATTAACTTGCTCTCAAGTTGACGAACTTTTGTCTAGCATTTTTCAAAAAAAAAAAAAAAAATGCTATTGGTTAGGTATGTTTATAGAAGATCTCACTAGAACATATATTTTATTTTATATGAAAATTGAATTAGAAGATCGATAGTTTACTTATTATTGTATATAATTATTAATGATTCACGGATAGCAGTGGTATGAAGTCTGGTCAGTGTACATAACTGTTCCTTTCTTCATGTTCTATGTTCAGATATTTATAAAACTCTTAGACATTAGAGCTCTGAAATTATATGGACGCAATTGAGATTTTAAGTGATTTGTTTTAAATATTCATTAAATGTTCAAATTAGGCATTTTTCTATATTAAACATTTCAAACAGACCAAGTGCGAGTCAGAGCTCTCCGGAGGAGTTTGGTATGTGGAATAATCCCAGTGTTCCTTAAACTGATATACCACACCTATATCAAAAACGTTACAGTTCTAGTATTTAGAAACTAAAAAGTTTTTGTTGAATTTTAATGCGTCATTGTTATCGCGCATATATCAAAAATGTCTCGTTCGATAGAACAAAAACCAAAAAAGTTTTTCATAAAACCTAAATTTTGAGGGTTTGGGAGATACTCTCTAAGTCCATCAATTTTGATAATATACGTTATATTAGTAAAATTTCAAGATCAGTGACGAGAGCTCATGCAAAATGTTTCTTAAATGGGGATGTATTTTTAGTAAAGCTGTCGGTTGCGAAACTGCGTTTCTGGCTCAGCTATGGCATATTATTGAGGTTTATGGGACAATGAAGTTTCTGCAATAGGGTTTTTTTTCGTGCGAAAAATATATATACATATATCTCAATTCTGTGTATTCTCATACGGTCTCATTTATGGGGGCGCTTAATAAACTAATTAACTCAAATCCAATTTTTCCTTTTTTTTGTTGTTTTTTACTTACTATTCTCATTTGTTCCACTGATCAAGTTTTTGTCCTTTCAATAATCAATATCTTTACTATTTCCAGCAGAAATTGCCAGATTAATGGTAAAGACGGAGAGAAGATTTAAAGTTTTTCTCAACATTATCAAATAAACTCATTGCGAACGGCATCGCAAAGAAATAGCTAAACTACAGTAGAGAATCGACAAAGTAAATTGATAGAAAAGTTTGACATACTATTGTTGAAGCAAAAGTGAGTGAAGTGAAGGAGGAGGAAACCTTAGAACTCGAAAACGAGGAAAATTGACAAAAAAGTTTTCGGAATCAACTCATGCACCATAATAGTAAATAAATTATTATGGAATTGAGGACTTACGTACGAGTATGATTGCAGTATTTACGTTCTAGTGTATTTGATACTCTCGACAAATATCCTTTAATCTACATAGTAGACTTAATTAAACGGATACGTCATAAATCGAAGAAACAAATACCTGATATATTATGAATGAATATGAATATGTGGCAATGTGATAATTAGCACTGTGTGGTGACTAATTATTATGTTTAAATTATCAAAAATCTATAAGCTGACCTAGCTAGTTAACAATTATAATCAAAAAAAGCTTGCATAAAACAGAAACTACTTGTACTTGTACTAGGTATAAATCGTAGAACATCTCATGAAATTAAATTTCTACAAATTATCAAACGAAATGAATGAATTTAAGAATAATATTGTAAAATACATTGTTAGAATCACTATCGAAATATGAGGTCCAACTTTGAGGTCTAACAGTTGCATAGAAATACAAATACAAATAGATTTATAAAATAAATAATATTAGGAAAATATCGTTTTCATTGCAAATTAAAACAACAAAAAAAATGTTTATGACAAAGGCAAAAGATACTCGGAAAGACAATGATTTCTACTGCAGTGATGACTATGATAATGATGATGAGATTCTTGACTTTGAAGAGTTGTATGAAACAAGTCGAAGAGAGGCTGCTGGGTTTGAGTTTGTCTGGAAGCGATACTTTGGAGTTGCAAATGGATAGGAACTCGATGCATAAACGGCGGCAGCTGAGATTCTGGCTTTGGTTTGGTCGCACCAGAAGTCTACTCCTTCTTGTAGTGGTATGGCCCAATTTGAAAGAACATGGTAGAAACAAAAGCGGGAAAACAAAACATAACGAAAGACTCAAGTCACAAACTTTTTATTGTAGTAGTTGCGGCATGGCGCAATTATTCACTTCGCTCCTCAAGAACTTTGACGATGTCAAGTGGAGTGAGTTTATGTTGTTGCTGTTATATCCTGACTGTAGTATATGAGAAGATACAAACATAGGCCCCAGGCAGGCAGGCAGGCATTCCAATGCAGCAGGTTGACATAGTAATTAATCACACAATCACTACACAGACACAACATTCGCAGAGGAGAGATACCTATTCACTTTTATGGAGTATGAGCATTGTATATAAAATGGAATAGTACTGTATATGCATGAAATGAATCATAAAGAATCTTGTATATGTTATAGGTAAGTACATACTTAGTACTCTTATAGTCTATATTATGAATAATTCACACTTACCAAATAGTAATCGTAGTTAAACTTTTGTTTGACTTTGGCAAGGAATACCCCACAGGAATATAACTTAAAAACTGAATTAAGTTTCACAAATTCATCTTAACCAATCTTTTGGATATAGTTTACTCACAAGCAAATTAACAAACTAATGTCAAATGATACTTATATCTATATGTATACTCATAGACTTGTTTATATATTATCTATATACCTATAGTATAGATATATTGTATGTGTTGTTCATCAACCAACTACTTCGCATTCATGCAAAGTGCACACAAGCAAAGTGCTCCCATTACCATCTCGTCACGTCATCATCATCATCAGCATCTGCATCATCATCATCCTTTTGCATAATTTGTGATATCTGTATGATAGTAGTAGCATGATACCAAATGAAGTAAGAGAAGTACAGGGAATAGCAACGTCATACTCTATGTTATTTGCAATTTAGCAATGAGTATTTCATTTAATACGAGTAATAATACGGATTAGTCGTGATATTTGTAAATAATTAAAGGGACAGAAGGCCCCATGGGATCCCGTTTGTTTGTTTTGTTTTTATTGAAATAATACGTAAATACAATATCCATGGAGTGCCAATTGAACTGTTAAGTGGTTGGGTTAGTGATGACTTGCAGAGTGGTGTATTAGATATGGAAGCCAACAAATGGATGTTGCTAGAACGCGATAGTGTGGCCTGAGCTTTTGCATACGCACCAAATTGTGTACAATCAAATAGAGGTCTTAAAGCAAATTCCTTTTGCGAATTACCCAGGACTAACACCAGCATCACTTATGATGCTATCCAGGTCCTTTAAGTTGGAAAGAAACCATTGATCAGCTATTTAGCAAGACTTCACGAATGATTGCAGCTGTTACGCTTTGAGCCAAGTCATATTGAAGCCTTCATTTAAGATACACATGTATCGGAACGATATTCCTCCATAATCGCATTCATGTTCCAGCGAAACTTTCATATCGGATAGCGATCAGCTGGCAAACGAGGATTCTTGAGACGATCAAGTGTATGATCTGAGGTAAGATGTTCTATGCATGGGCATAAAGTAGCCATCGCTTCCGGGACATACTCCGTGGATTTCTTAACACGAGCCGATTGACGAAGGCGAGCAGCTGATGGAGTCTTTGGTAAAACTGGAACGACGATTGGTCGACGCGTTTTACATGGAGTTTTTGGTTCGTCGTCGTAATCTCCATCATTATCGTCATTAGAGTTGCCACCGCTAATGCTATTATCGCTTGAGGAATCATCATCATCATCATCACTATTCGTTGGCTGGAAATCACTATCATCAGCAGAGGAATCTGAACCAGAATCTCAGAATTAATTCAGGGTTGTAAGGAGTGGAGTCATAGTTGATTGAAGAGAGAGAAAGTCTATTATTTTTTGGCAAAAGATGCAGCTTCAAGTATTGCGATTATTTTTGCTGTAAAGATGAATGGATGAATGGTTATGTAACTTCTTCTTTTAGGTTATAGAAAAGTGCTCGAAATTTGCTTGCTCTGCTTACAATTTTTAATATTAATTGTTTAATCATATCGAACTTATTGAACAAAACTATGAATTTTTTTTTGTTGAACTTGCATAAAACAAACTAGATCCCAAAACAGGAAACCTTCCTCTTTAATTTTCCTGTTTGCGTTGATTGGGATGTCTGTTTTTGGTCTGTCTGGGTTCCAATTGAACTACAAATTTAAAGAAAGTTTAAAACAATTCTAAAAGGGCATCCATATAATACTTACTTCATTTCTGCCTGCATTTCAAGGGTCTGCGTTTCTTTTGATCTACAAATTTAAAGAAAGTTTAAAACAATTCTAAAAGGGCATCCATATAATATTTACTTTTTTTCAGCTATTATGATGTCCTTATTGGCTTCAGAAGCTTCAGCAACACATTCTTTAAAGATATTCCTTATATTAGTGTCATCAAGTTTTGACCTACTTACGGAAAAACATTTTGAGTTAAAAATTGTTAATAATTATTAAAAATTGACGAAGAATTAAACAAACTTAAGATATAGTATACTCGTACATAAATTTCTTATCAAATTCTATAAGGATGCAATCGGATTGGATATACTCATTTGGACGGAGGAAGATGTTTACACCTACTGATCATTTCCATATGTGTATTTTGCAATAGTTTTTAGGGTTCCGGACCAAAAGGAACCCTATTGCAGAGACTTCATTGTCCATCCGTCCGTCCATCCGCCCTCGGGTCATATCTCAAAAACCGCAATAGCTAGAGAGTTGAAATTTTCATGAAGATGTAGATGTAGTTCTACTCAGGCATTTGCAAACATTACTAAAAATAAAATATTTTCGAAAGGGGGTTCCCATTCAAGAAACATTTTGGTTTGTAAGGCAGCTATACGATCCAGTAATCCCACGATCTTGAAATTTACAAAGTTTGTGGCTATACATCAGAAACTTATATTGTCGAAATTTCAGTTTGATCGGATTACTAGGGAGGGTACCTCCCATACAAACCCTTATTAAAATTTAGGTTTTTATTAGAAAAACTTTTTTGGTTTTTGTTCTATCGAACTGAAATTTAGAAACTATAAGTTTTTAATATAGGCGCGGTACATTTGTTGGAATCAACCGAATCGGCCACCTCCCATACAAATCCACCATTAAAACTCAGGTTCTTATTCGAAAAGCTTTTTTGTTTCTTGGACTAATGAACTGAAATTTAGACACTAAACGTTTTTGATATATTTTTTGGAACCAGTCAAATCAAACCCCAATCTGGTACGGAACCCTCCGTGTACGAGTCTGACTTGCATTTGGCCTGTTTTTTTTTTATAAATTTGTCAAACTCTCCATCTAATGTCTTACAATCAATATCAATATAACATACGAGTATATCGGTATACTTACAAAGTAAGAAGTAGAAGAAATAATATTGTAGCATAGTCTACTCACTTTATAAAATCATTTGTTGCATCCAACTTATCGCTTATGTTTTGCAAGTTACAGTACTTTTCGACAAATGCACACAACTCTACTATAATTGCATTCTCATTTACCAACGCCTGAGACTGTCTTACTTGAAATTCTGCTAATTTTTCAATATGACAGTTGAGTTTAATTATTGATTGGCAAACGCAATCAGTATGATTAGCTGAGTCATCCGATTTTGGAAAATCTGTGTGTGATTCTTTGGTATAAGCGTCATAAGCCGCTTCTACTTCAACCGAATAGACATCATCCACTGGTATTGTTTGTGTCCCTTGGGTTTCCATTTCTATTGCGGAAGTCTGTTGCCATGTGTCAAAGCTCATCTTGAAATTAAATGTATCATTGGTAAAGAATTCTGTCTGGGTTTCGCTATTCTCTGTTTGCACTTTTTGCTTTCTTTGGTTCCTAATAAGGAATTGACGACGTTTCTGAAGACGCTTCTCCAGCCTCTGTGGTTTTGTCGTAATCTTTATCTTTTTTATATATAAATGGGTGTGGACCAACTCATATACCACGCAGCAACTAATGCATCCATATCGTATGATATTTTATTATATTTATTTGTTATGATAAAAGAAATTGGTAATCTAATCTGTAAGTACTTACCGCTTCTTGCCCAAAGTAAACTGCTTATGTCCACGCAAAACTTTTCCACGTTGCAGCGAACTTAGCAACAAATGTTGTAAATTTATTGTACACATTGTATGAAATATAAATTAGTTAAATTTAAATGCACAGATGTAAAAAGATATAAATATTTTATTATATTGTGCGAAGGAAAAAATATAGAGTTTGTTTTGTGTGCTCGTATTGTAATGTTGTTGCTGTTGTTGTGAATGATTGTTTATGTACAGCCTACTTCTGTTATTTGTATTGTTGAACTGATTATCGACTGATTGTCAAAAATATGAATATGAGTATTAAAGTCGTTGCCACCCTGATAATCTTTGAGGTGGACGGAAGCAAAAAGGAACGTCGCCTCTGTTTTCTAAATGTCAAATTTTTGTTCTCTTTGTCACATATTTTATGTAAATTACCGAGACAAAAAAAAAAGCACAAAAAAAATTACCAAGACTTTAAGTCAACTGTCATTATCTTGCCTTATTGTCACATCACATTTTGATAAAAAAAAAAAAAAAAATTAATAATGTAAATAAAAAATTCTAAACATAAAAACGAACACTTTTCCTGAACTGTAATGGAGACTGTTCCAAAATTTAAACCTTTCCATTTCAAGATGAACAAAAGATCTAAACACCTTTAACACCTAAATATGTTACACATAAAGTGTTTTCCCTCAATTTGTGTTTTGTTGTGTTCTATTATGTTTGCATTTTCACCCTTTTACAATATAATATTTGCCCTGCAAGTCCTTCTTGTTACTGTAAAAAGTAAGTTTTTATACCAAGTCTCCTTCTAGTGTTTTTGTTGTTGTTGTTGTTGTCTTGTTATCAGCTCCCAGCTGTGGCGGTTTGTCACACTTAATTCCTTTTAAGTTGTTTTTCTTTCTTTCTTTTTTTTTCTTTCAATTTCTTTTTCTATTTCTGTTTTCTTGTCAACGTCAAAAGGGACACTCGACAAATGTCTAAGCTTCACAACACGCCTATTGCCATCCTTCTGGCTACCACTACTGCAATACTATATAAGTACATCATCGTCGTCTGAAATCTGCTTTTTATCCATGCCGAGTCAGCAGATAAATGTTCCCATCCATATTTTTTATATTGTACTACAAAATATTCTACGCATAATGGCAAATGGCATTATCATTTTGACATGATTTACGTAACACATGGACAACAAAAATCAACTGTATAGCATAATAATAGCATTTACCATATAGTTTCCATGACAACAACAGATAACAGTTTCTAAATTGTAAATCTAAAAATTATATATTAGAAGCTTATGAGGATTAAAACATGTGAGGCCCCTATAGTTTTATTGGGATTTCATCTCTGTTAGAATTTCATTTTCAAGTAATCCTAAAGTCAGGAGACTAACCCCTATTTCTTTTTATTGGTGCAACTGAATTTTTAACAGTCTTGGACAAAAGTATGAAGCTTGTAATGAAGCTTGTTACTGGGCAAAGGCTTAACCTAAACGGCCAAGGATTAATAATCTCCTGATTGAGCAAGTAGAACAATTTGTAGTATGCATATACCATGGGTGGTAGTCAATACTAAGTATCTGTGAATGGGATTACTTTGCTTTGCTGAAACTGAAGAAGATATTATTCTTTGATTGTAAATTTTAATTTGTTCAGTATTGCATTTTGTATGATTTTTCTGTTGGTCTCTTTCACATCTCTCACCAGATTTGGCTCACCACCACCACCACCGCCAGCACCACCACCACATCATTAGAAGTGCATATGTATCATTTTTATTGTTGTTATTACTTTTCCTAGGTTATCTTCCCTTTGAGGTTGCCTATCTTGCACTATCCCATCATCCCATCCCATCATCAGGAACCATTCTTGGCCTTGACTAAGTTTAACTTGACAATTTCACTTCTTCTTCTTTGTTATGTCATGTTGTATGTTTTTGTTGTATGTCGTCTGTCTGTTTCTTTGACTTTTTTCTTCTTGGATATTCGTTTTTCACTTTGCCATCCTTCGGCATACGTTTCTCTGTGTCCTAATTGCCAACTTTGCATGCGGTTTTGTTGAATAATATTTTATTTATATTTTTTTGTTGCATGCATATTTTCATTTTACTCGTACTTTCTTCTTTCCACTCAATAGTTCAGTCTCGAAGCAGTCTGCAAGCCATCATGTTTATTTTTGTATACCTTCCGTGAACTGAAATACCCGTGATCTATTGTACGTATTAATGTGCGCCGTAAAGTAAAGTAGACCCCTCGGTCTGAATAATATTAGCATGGATTCATATGTACTTAGGTAGTTTTGACAATTCGAAGGAATCTCAAGTCATATGAAACTTTGTCTTTTGCGGAAGGTCTAAGATCTTCAGTAAAATCAAAGTACCCTATTTATATTCCTTATAGCGTATGTCCTTAGTAGCTACTACTGTCACTTGGTATGCTTCATCGTTATCGTACAACGTCCATACCCTCGTTATCATCATCATCATCATCATCGTCATGTGGCGCCTTTTAACTAGTGCTTTTGCTAGTGTTTCAACCGAAGATTTCAGCGACTACATCTCTACTTTAAGTCCACGCTTGACTCCATTTCTTTTTACTTTCGAGTTGGTTTTTATTTTTATACTCTTCACGGAGTGAATAGTATTATAAGTTTATCATGAAGTTTGTAACATGTAACAGAAAGAGACAAAAAAACCACATAAAGTATATATATTCTTGATTAGCTCGATTAGACAAATTGATTAAGCCATGTCTGTCTGTCCGTCTATCCGTCTGTATGTATGCAAACTAGTCCCTCAGTTTTTGAGCTAGAAAGCTGAACCTCCATAGAAACCACCCATTTGAATTCATGTTCGAATTAGAAAACCCTTTTTTGTTTTTTGTTGTATCAAACTGAAACTTGGAAACTATCAGTTTCCATGAAAGTTGCAACACATTTGTCGGAACCAGCTTAATCGGACTACTAGGGGAGTACCTCCCATACAAACGACCCATTTGAATACTACAATGAAACATTCACTGCGTCCCGTGAAGAGTATTTCATCTTCGGCATAGTCGAAGGCAACGTTCTTACTAGTTCTATTTTGTATTTTACTTTGAAACGCACTGTAAAATATTTTCCTTTTCTTGGCGTTGGTTGCGTTTTTCTTTATTGTTGTTGCTGCTGTTACTGTTGCTTTTGTCGTATATTTTAAATTTTACCTC
This sequence comes from Amiota minor, assembly GCA_037043295.1. Taxonomy (NCBI): domain Eukaryota; kingdom Metazoa; phylum Arthropoda; class Insecta; order Diptera; family Drosophilidae; genus Amiota; species Amiota minor. Next base: position 374,312 of record JBAMAW010002693.1, read on the forward strand.
GAGCATAAGAATGACTTAAACAGAGCCCCTCAATCCACCATAAAACCACCTAACGCCTTTTAATATGAAATAAGGCGAAAGGACAGACAAACACGGAGAGATTCAGTTAACCAATCGACATCTGCCACGTTGCTTTTTTCACCTTTAAAAATTTTAATGAATTGAATTGAATTATATTCCTTTTCTACGATTATTTGTAATAAGTATAATAATCTAAAAGAGATCATGATTGCATTATAAAGTTAATGCACACTTGCGTGTACAATATACTATATTTTTGATTAGCATTATGAAATAAGGCGATCCAATTCCGTTCTCTATGTTCAGCAAGTTAACTTGATGGTTACTTTTCCATACTTTGGTCATTGAGTATTTTATGTAGTCCTCGGATTAAGATTCTATGTTTTAAAAACATCAAGGAAAAATGATTACATCTGTTCACACTAGTGAGAAAGTGAAAAGAATGGGCCAAGTGCGAGTCAGACTCGTACACGTTCTGGTTTCGTACCAAATTGGGGTTTGTATGGGAGGTACTCCCCCTAGTGTTCCGATTTGAGTGATTCCAACAAATGTACCGCGCCTATATCAGAAACTTATAGCGTCTAAATTTCAGTTCAATAGTTCAAAAAATAAAAAAGCTTTTCGAATAAGAACCTCAATTTCAATGGTGGGTTTGTATGGGAGGTATCCTTCCTAGTTGGCCGATTTGACTGATTTCAGCAGATGTGTAGTGCCTATATCAAAAACTTATAGTGTCTAAATTTTAGTTTGATAGAACAAAAACCAAAAAAGATTTTCTAATAAGAACCAGAATTTTAATGAGGTTTTGTATGGGAGGTACCCTTCCTAGTAATCCGATCAAACTGAAATTTCGACAATATAAGTTTCTGATGTATAGCCACAAACCTTGTCAATTTCAAGATCTTGGGATTACTGGATCGTATAGCTGTCATGCAAACCAAAATGATTCTTGTATTTTCAATTTTTGAAAATATTTTAGTTTTAGTATTTGTTGCTGACGCCCGGATATAATAACACATTCTGTGAAAATTTCAACTCTTTAGCTATTGCTGTTTATGAGACCCGAGGACGAATGGACGGACGGAGAATGAAGTCTTTGCAATAGGGTTCCTTTTGGTACCCTTTTGGTCCGGAACCCTAAGAAATTAAGACTACCCAATCCACTTTACTATGTTTAAGTTTAGTAGATTTCATTCTTTACTTAAATGTCCACTTACAAGTAATCAATTATTTAGCAGCCATTTGAACAAAAGTTTTTCACTGCCTTCAATTTAATATTAAATTTTAATCCAATGAGATTTTGCTATCGTTTAGAAGAAACCTTTTTTTCTTTACACACTTCACACTAAGGTGAAGTACATAAGTGTAATATCACTTTAGTCATGTAATTGTGGCTCGTGGAACCGTACATTTAGAGACCGCACCCCATTATACTTATCATGTGTTCATAATTGCAAGGATAAAAAATCAATCCATGTTCTTTCAATTATGCAATCGAAACATGAAGAGTCCCAGAAAGGTATGATTTCAGTTGTAGGTAGGAAATAGAAGTATGAAAAATTTTGATAGGAAAAAAGTAAAATGAATGTGGTAAGACCAAAGTTAGTATTCTTTTTTATTTTTTTATTTTTTTATCCATTGTGCTTTATGTCTTTCTTTCGAAAATAGTAAAACAAAAACTTTTTCACTCTCTCCATATAAGTGACAGCGATCTCTTTCCTACTTTTATAAAGCGTGAAAAAGTTACAATATTATTTTTGCAAGAAAGTTTTTTCTTGTTTTCTTAGACACTTACGTATTTATTTGATTTATTTGTTTTTAGCAATCTGACAACAATAATTAGAGCAAACTAAGTCAAAAGCACTGATGAGCTTTATTAAATCTGGACCAAAGAAGTCTTGAACTGCGTTTAATTCAGAATAGTAGGAGGACGAGGAAGAATATAGATGGACGGATGTAGGTAGACTCAGACACAGGGAAAGTACAATTCATTGGTCTTTGAACTTTACGAAAATTGATATTTACAAAAGTCGGTTTTACTGAGAATTCCATACCATACAATTGCCATAATTTGTTAACCATAGACAATATGTCTAATTCACTACTAATTACTAATTACTACTTCAATTGAAAAACTTTACAGTTAAAAAAAGAATAGGATTTCTTACTTTATCAGTCCTTTGATTGGTATGAGGCTATACAATACAATACAATACAATATGCATTACAAACATCATGGAAAAATACTTATAACCATTGAAATTACTTACATTTGAAGAAGTAGAAAAGAAGAAGAACGACAATTGAATTGCAATTAACAAAGTTTGAACACGTGGAAAACTTTGCATTAAAAATAGCAAGATGGAGAAGACAACTTCATTGTACTCAGTTCTCATATAGGGTATGTACATTAAATTTGTGCATATCAAGATATGCAACTTACTTACAAAATGATGAGATAAGGACTAAATTCCTAAGGGGAGCTGTGCAAAGCCTCGAAGGAAACTGGAACTCAGATGACGTAGTGTTTGAATTTACCCAATTTGCAATTGGACATGGATACTTCAGGCAATACTTGCACTGATTTGTGCACTCTGTGGACCCATAGTGTGATCACTGCCAGGATCCGAATAATGACGCCTAATTCCTACGATGAAATGCTTTGGCGGTACCATAGAGAATAAACTGGATCTGAGGCTCTAGTGGGTTATTTAGACGGTGGCATAATCGAATCTGGCAAAGCTTGTCGTATGTTTGGAAAATTTTGAAATCCTTGTTCTCATACACCACTTAGCAACAATATGATTTACGTGTATGTATAGGTACTTCTTGCTCGGAAACAGGGTAACAGACTATGGGATCAATGCTACCTAGGTGACCTATGGCACATGGTCATACATATATTTAGACTAATCCAACTCTAATTAGAATACTTTAAGGGGTAAATAAATATATTGTGTATTTATTCAAAACTTGTCTGAAAGATAGAATGTATAACTAAGCAACCAGCAAGGGTAAGTAGATCTATAAATTTATTTGTAAGTATAATGCATTTTGATTATAGTCCATGAAGACTATAAGTAATATGCTTATGAGCCCCAGTCAGACTATGAATGTTTTTATAGCAAAGTCTTTGCCATATATTTTTATGACCCATGAAATGCATTAAGGTTAAATTTGAAACTACTACACGGTCATATCAATTTATCGTTTAATTTTTAGTTCGGAGAAATATTTGTTTTTATACGAACCGTTCAGTTTTCAGGTTCCATTTTTATAAATTTCCATGAATTCGGCAACAAAATGCTGATTCTTGGACATAGTGACATTTTTATATGTGCTCTTTGCCAGATTTTCCAGAGAAAAACTGACTGCATTAATAGTTTATAAGTACATATATTTTTGAGTTCAATAGATCATTTTTCTCTAAGCAGCAAATCATATCATACGAGCATGTGGTACATAGATCCCATGGTGTCTCTAATGTCTCTTTCGTTGCAAACATTATGATGAAGTTATAAAGTAATAAAGAATGTAATAAGTGAAAGGTGTTTAAAAATCATCGCAACAGGAAATGAAATTGTTACCGATTCGAGAAATCTCATTCTTTTTTACACCATTCTGCCTTTTTATTTTACTCTGTTTTTTTGTTTTACTCTTTTTGTTTTCTTTTTAACTTTTCCTTTTGTTTGGATGGTCGGTTGTTTGTTGGTCCATTGTGCATGGTCCATGGTCCATGCTCATCTTATCATTTTTAATATGTTCTGGTTGTGCTTTAAAAATTGTTGCCATCATATGCTCATCGTCTGTGTTACAATATTTTCTTTATTTTTTTTTATCGTTTTCTTACTTTCATACTTTCTTACTTTTACCCATTCCCTTTCGTTTCATATCATTTGTATGAATGATGTTTTCTCATTGCTATATTGCAGTTTCTTGTAAAGTTGTTGTAATAATAAGAGATCTAGGTATGTAAGTGGAAGACCCCCTTAACTGTTACTTAAGCAAATTAGTATCACAGGGATAAAAATATCTGATATGTGAAATATTGCGAAAAACTTGTATGTACTATTTTTGTTCAAAGAACACAAATATTCCCAATTACTGGAAAATAGTATAGCTCCCACAAAGATACAACATTAAGATTACATCTATTGTATAATATGTTGTGACCTTAAGGATCTGTTGTGATGTTTCTGTTTAATTCTTAAGATGAAGAAGATCTCATCTCGAGATTATCTATGCGATTTTCCTAATACAAGTATGTGCATCTCTAAAACTTTAGTGCTACATATTACATTAGCAGATGAAGGGTAAACCATACTCTTCTTTCACTGCAGAATCTATGCTATTATTGATATTTATTTCTGAATACAGAAAAATATATTGGCTCATAGGTAGACGGACTGCGCTATCGATCTATAACAAACAAATTCTTAAACCAATATGGACTTATGGTATAGCCCGATAATTGGCTGCTCGTCTTCCAGAATCATAATGCAAATACAATGGTTTGAGAACAAAGTGCTGATATTTGTAGTGACATCGATTCAGTCATCATTACTGTTCAGAGATATGTGAAGTCTCTCACGTGGGAAGGCCAAGTGTTCATACTAATATTGAAACCTATAGATCCAAGTGATTGGCAAACAAGCCTTAAAAGCAAAAAGCCGCATTAACTCCTAGATTAACAAAAATCTCTGAAATCGGAAGCGCCAAAAAAATATAAAATAAAAACCCTTTAAACTACATAGTTGCAATGTAAAAAAAAAAGAAAAAAGAAAAATCTAAATAGTGATCAATCAAAATACTGAGAAGGGGGCTTTAGTTTGTTTTTAGGTATTTTTTTTACTTTTATGGGTTTAGAATTTCCCCGGAAAATTTTCGATTATTGTGATTTCGTTCCTTTTTGGGTAGACCTCTAACAGTATTGGAATGGAAAAATCTCATTAAAAATAACTAAGTTTGGTATAAAAAATTGACTATATGAATAATGAAATCCCTCTAGTATTACCCTAGTAGGACCACCTAATATAATATTGTATTGTATTATAAAAGAGTATCCACTTTTCAAATGTTTAATGTACAATATCTGTTCGTGTGAGAGAGGAATTAAATTCTCGCTGAAAAGCAAAGTTAATGTTTTTCCTTGTGTGGGGTGTTGTTCTTTTATTGGTAACAGAAAAGAAATATTTAAGCAGAAGTTGCTCAAATGCGAGACACTCATATCCAAACATATATGTACATAACTACAATGTATTGTATATGTGGAGCAAGGGGGAAAGATGGAGGGGATGCTAAAGCAAATAATGGCAAAAGCATAAAAACAAACTCAGTATCGTGATGTGGCGAATGTGGTTCGGAAAGTAACGATGAAAAAGTTGAAGCGACAACAACAATAGCAACAGCAGCATATATATTGCAGTAAGTAGTAGCAAAATCGAAATCAATAGGAAGCAGCAAAAGGATATTTAAGCAGGATATTTAATATGTGCTGAAGGGAGCTGCACTGAGCATATATGAGTTGAATTGAGCTGAGGCAGCCGCAATAACAGCACCAGCACCATCACCAGCACCATCACCAGCACCAGTAGCAACAGAAACGTAGACGACAATAATAACGATGTGGAAGGAATATGGTTCTGGTGGCATCTACGAATTTATGTTGCGACACAAATTTCAAACTCACTAGTGTAAACACTCGTGTGCGTGTGCGTGTGTGTGTCTGTCCCGCCACACACACATTACTCGGCGCGAAGCAGGAAATTTAAACTGTCAAAGTTTTCTTCGGCAATAAATACAATTCAATGAGTTTTTCTTTCTGTTAGGTCTCATCTGTAAATCTATACACACATACACAACATATCGATGTGTGTGTATAAATGTGTATGTGTGTGTGTGCATGTGTAATTGCCATGGGTTGTTTCTAACGCCCCCCATTTTTGTATGTAGTTTTAGGCAAAAACTTTAATTTGTCGTTCCTTCATCGATTTATTAAAATGTTACATACAATATTATTCTAAACAATAAATTGATCAAGTAAAATTGATTGAGTAAAATTATTGTAGAAAAGTGATTTTGAAATATGTATATCATTTCATCTAACTTTCAGAGATTTTACTCCTATCAAAACACATTGAATGTTAAGTAGAACGTTTACTTTTGAAGACCGATCTCAATAAAGGGCACCCTCGTGCAGAAAGGAATTTGTATGAAGAAACCTTCTGTATTATATATATGGTGGAATTATCTGAGAAATCGAAGAGACCCATAATAGAAATTATTTCTGGAGATTATCCAAAATTGCCAACTTTTGAAAAATAAGTCTTCGAATAGCAATTGTAGTTGCTCATAGTGAATAGAATTCGAAGTTGCTAGTATTTTGGTCCCATTAAAGTAATACCTATTTCGATCTAATGATTGCAGGCCCTATTTGTGTTATTCATTCCTCAAATTCATCAATTGTACAACTTTTCCTAGAGCAAGATTATTTTATTGAGCCCATGGAATGAGTAAGTGCTTCAATATCTGATACTATATGTCTTCTGACAGAAAGTTTATATATTCTTCATTGTCTGCATTGCATTTCATATAAAAATTATTTCAATAAGTTCCCTCAGTACTACTTAGTACTCCACTTGTTTCTTGTATTTTTGTAGAATTCATGTTAAACATTTAAGTGAATTATAGCCAATCGTATTTGATCCTCAGATATCTAACTTACATACCTATATCAGACATTTTTGACCAGCAGGATTTTATAATTTACTTTCGAAGATTTTCCCTAAAATTTTGTTTAGACAATCACATGCCAAAATCTCCACCCCTTCTAATCACATACGTATATGGCATAGGAGGAGGGACTTTTTATATAACATTTTGCTTATTCTAATGACGTTTCGTTTCATCGGTTCAATTGTTCTTATGCTTTTTTGTAGTTAGAAATAAAAATTTAAAATTTTTGAGAAGCAAGTTCATTGGTATGACACGGTGCATTATCCATTATGAGGACATCTTTTTGTTCAGTTCATTTGCGGAGAGACCAAAATTTAAATCACGTCATCCACCCCATCTCTATTCAGACTTATTTGCACAGCAAAGAAAAATAAACCTTTTTAGGGTCCCAGAACTCTATTACTAACTAGCTGTGCCCGCGACTTCATACCCATGGTATTCGAAATATATTTGTAATAATAAAATACGCAAAAAGAGGTACAAAAAAAAAAAAAATGGCAGAACACATTTTGGTTTTTGGTACACGTCTACCCCCCGACCCTATCCCACTTCCCTTATCAACAAACCAAAATTCATCAATAGCCTCAAACACGAAACACAAACAAAGCGAAGCACAAGCAACAGAACACACTTTCTCTTTAAGTGAACATAAAATACAGAAACGAAGAGCGCAGAAAGTGCGTACTCAGAAAGGAAAAATACAACAATAACAACAATCAAAGGATTAAAAGCATTACGTTTAGTCTTGGAGTGATTTTCACAAAACTTAATACTTAAAAATATTATATTAAAATTTAAAAACTGAAAAGAATAAGTATGCAACTCTTTTCATTAGCATTCGTTTGTTATTTTAAAAAAATATATATTAAAATCCACTTAGTATAGTGTGCGCTATAAAAAAAAATGTGAAAAATTTTAGAAAAAAGTGCCTGTATCTTGACAACAACGCCACTTACCGGGGTCTCACTGAAGCATAAACCATCTTGGTGATTCTAAAAGTGAAACAAAACAAACAAAATTCATCAAAATTGGTCTAGCCGTTTAGGTGATTAAGAGTCACAAAATTTCGTACACTCGAAAAGGTAGAAATTTAACATTTTCACAGAATATGTAGTTCTAATGGAGCAACAGCAAGAAATACTAAAACTGAATAATAGTAAAAATTTAAAGGGGCCTCTCTCTACAAGAAACTTATGGGTTTGTATGAAAGCTATATGAAGCAATGATCCTGGGGTCTTGAAATTTACACAGTTGATGGAAATGGATTGGAATCTTATAATGTCCAAATTTCAGTTTGATCAGACTACTAATGATTCCACATCCCCATTAAAATTCATGTTCTTATTAGAAGACCTTTTTTGTTTCTTGCACTATTAAACATTATAAGTTTTCAGTAGAGATGCAGTACAATTTTTGGCATCAGCTAAATCGGATCACTAGACAAACCCACCATTAAAATTCAAGTTCTTATTAAAATAATTTTTTTTTTGTTTGTTCCACTATTGAACTGAAAATTAGGCACTATAATTTTTGTATACTTGCGCTGCACATTTGTTTGAATTGAATTGTCAAATCGGTTTACTGGATTTTCGAATGAGAGGGTAGTCGGATTATTGAATTTCTACTACTATAATTCTGTCTTGGATTTACTGGTATATTCTTCATTTAAAAATACACACAGAAATCGAATTCACTTTTCGAACATCCCAAAAGCATGTGTTATATACAACACTTGTATGGATGTATGTACTCGTACTTATAAAAGTCAGAAATAATGAAAATATATTGTGTATTTGTAGTATTTAGTAGTAACAAACTTGTAGTGACTTTTGAATCAACCACAAAAATAACATCATACAATGACATTTTAATTGACAACAACTGAATGACAACTTCACCATCGTCACCATCATCACCATTTACACCATTGTCACCATCATCACCATCATCACTATCGTCATCAACTTCATCAAAACCAACATTTTCAACCTTGTTTACTGTTTATTGTTACTGCAATCAATGACAACATCCTCGTACATATGTACATCCTATCGTATTTTCAACATCATTATCATCATCATCTGTATTGTTAAAGTCATCATCAAGTGTCAATAGTTGTAGTTGTTACACATCATACTTACGTATGTATGTGTGTATGTGAATGTACTCATACTTTCAATTAACCATTTACCAACCATTTAATGTGATAATTGTTTCTCTTAGAGGAAAACTCCGGAGAGCCATACAACACAGAACCATCAGTCCATTTGCTATGCAAACTAAAAACAAGCTCTTTATATTGTATTAGAGAAGATATTTTGCATTAAATGGAGAAATATTTCTATCATACATATTATTAGATTATTAGAATAGGACGTAGGTACATGTAACTATTATAGTACATTTATTGTCAAAAAAAAAATAAAAAAAAAATAAGATATTCTAAATTTGTATTTATTAAAAATTTCTAGAAAATCCTTTTCTTATAACGGTAAAGAGTATTTAAACTTTGGTCAGTCCTAGTATTGTAAATATAAATAATCTTCCTTCGACAATTTATGTTAACCTTTGCCTTACCGAAAGATTTTGATTATCAACTATGTACTGGCAAATTTATAATATAATATTGTCATCGTCATCGTCATCGTCATCATCGTCATCATCATATCGTCTAGTCATTAACAACAACAATCAAATAACAACAAAACGACAATTTTGTTTGGCAATGTGACATGTGCAGCATCACTCAACTCAACAAAAACAATTTACTCATATGATTGTTTGTATGGAGAAGAGCATTTAAGCAACGGCGATGTGATACAAAAGTTAACAACGATTTCCCTTCTTTCGGTTCAAGTCTAGACTTGCTAAGATTTCTGTTAATCTTTGCCTCTGTCACCAAAGATTGTCGTCAGCTAGAAAATTTATACTCCTCGTCATCATCGTCATCGTCATCGTCATCGTCATCTTCATCCTCATCCTCATTCTCAACCTCAACCTCATCATCATATCGCCTCATCATTTTACATACAACTCGTACTACCAATAACAATATTCAATATCAACAGAAGCTACATAGGTTGTTGGCAATGTGACATGTGCAGCAGCACTACCTCGTCGTCGAAACGTCAATTGGCGTGTAATCAAGCGTTAAGTGATTCTGCGAAAGCCAGTCTAGCAAAAGCACAGCAACGGCAACAGTAACAGCATCAAGGCAAAACACACTCCTTGTTATACCCTACACAACATAGTACTTGTATGTATGCTTGAAGATTAATACAAATGGCATTGTCACTATAACATACAATGTATGTATGTAAATAGCCCTTAAGGTCTGTCTATGTTATACTTATAATAAAGTATATGAAATGATCCATGGGGTTTTTGACCTAAACTGTACAGTTTTCATAAGGATATCTTCTTAGTCATATTACTTCAGTCAAATATACAGAAGAACTATATTAAAGAAGATTGTGATCATATAATTCTCATAAGATCCATTAGTTCTTTGCTCTCAGGCTAAAGTTTTTTTTTGAAAAGTATTTTCTAGTTTTAGTTTTGCTCATTAGAAATCTTTACTTTACTTTACTTTATAATGATTAGAGATTAGAGATACATTATATATGAGTATTACTTTTTTTTATTATGTCTTAAAGGTAATCTGAAAATCGACTTATATTAAGATATTTTCTTGTTTTCATTTTATGCTGATATGCTGATACTTGTGGTGCTTCAAAAGATCTTTAACGTTAAATCATTTTAGCGCGAAGTTTTTTTTATCTTTTTGTAGTTTATTAATAAATTTCTTTAAACTTTTATTATCTCTCGGAAACCCTAGAAACGCAGACTCACCTTAAATTCAAGAAAATGGAAATGTTGTACAACCATAATCATTCAAAAGTAATCAAATTGAAATGTTCACAAATTTCTTAAATAAGGAATTATATTCTATCTACAAAAACTTTTAGTATGGGGTCTAATACAATATGAAGGGAATGAGGATGCAGGCAAATGAGTCACATTTCAATTAACAGTCAGAATTTATGTTAAATATAAAGTTGCAATGAAAATTATTTAAAATTTACCCATGTTAAGTTTCCACGGTGGTGGCATCTTTGAGTTAAGGAAAAATATATTGTAGAAATCTTATAAAATCAAAATGACATGATGTTGTTGTTGATCAGAATCAATCAGAGTCCAAAGATTATATAGAAGTATAACGGACATATAGAGGAAGACTTGTATGGCTTCAGGCTTGTGCCAAAAGCAACTACCTTAAAAATATTTAAATAAAATATTAAATAAATTGTAAATTTCCATGTCCATGTCCATGTCCATTTCCATATACTACAATATATACTCGTATGTATTACATAATAATTTAGAAAGGACTGATATTTAAGAACCCTTCACCCTGACAATATTTCAATGTATTTAAGAATAAAATACAATATTCTTTTCTTATAAAGAATAGAAATGGTATTTAAAATTTAAGATCAATCGATGGTAATCGACAAAATGTGTCTTGAAGTTTGTCTGGTTATCTTAGACTAGTTGATGGAATTTAAGTAAGTCTACATACCAAATTTTAGCAATCTAATTCTACAGAAGAACAGCTGCCACCATATATCGATGGTCAACAAAGTAGTGGTAGTAGTAGTTTTATTGGTTCTCCTTATTCTTGTATAATTGTATAATCTATATAGTTTTCATCGTAATTTCCTAGATTGGTCCTTTATGCAACATGCATTTGTTTATGAATATTAAAGCAAAAACATAAAAGAACCGCAACGAAACGAAACGAAACGAAAACCCAAAACAGGATTGAAAGAAGGGGGGACGAAAACAATTTGATTTATTTTGCCAGAAGCAAATTGCAGTGATAGATGCAAGCGCGAAAAAGCAAAAATCAACCGGCCCGGCTGGGGCCCAGTTGCAGCTTTGCCATTCCATCAGCGACATAGTCATTTACAGCATCCGCCACAGCGAAAAAGCACCTGGCACTGTTGCGTTGCAACCACATTTAGTCGGTACGAGTTTATTGCAATGCCCTGATTAATGGAACAATGTTTAAATCAAGCTCTCTTGCCAAGTGTTGAGTGCTTCACAAGCACAAGCACAAGCAGCGGTACAAGCACCGGCACAACCATCACAAGGATCACTTAGAAGTTGACAATCCACATTTGCCTTGCTTTGCCTTTCTGAACTTGTCCCCATTACCCTTTGTATTGTGTGTAGCATGATGGCATCATGTTCTTCATTCAATCGTTTTACACATGTGCCGAACTTACGATTTGACTCAAGTTGTGTTTGGCGTCCAGAGCTCCAGAGTGGTTTAGTCGCGTCTCACGCTTATCATGCGCAACGATCATGGATCGTCACATTGGGCATCCTTACCGCATAATACCCAATCCACCACCAATATACAATACTCGTTCACAATACGCAACATGCAACATGCAATATACAAATCAAAGTAGGTACATGAACTGGTTTCCTACGAAACAGATCTACATTGGTTGTCTGTCGGTTGCCCATTGGTATGCTAAGGTATAGCATAATGATTGCACAAGATCAAAAAGAGGAGAAAAACCTGGATACTCGAACCTGGATTCAGCAACTGAACCAAACCGAACCGAACCGAACCGAACTCAATGCATTCAGTGTTGCAGTTGTGTTAGGTAGGATAAAATATGATGAAGATGAAGATGTAGAAAGGCGAGGCAAAGCAGAGCAGGGCAAGGCAAGGCGAGGCGTGGCGAAGCGACGGAGGCAAGGCAATGAAGGGCGGCGAGCCAACAAATAAATACTTAAACAATGTTTTCGCGACTTATTACGCGCGTTTGCATCTTGTAGCTTTAAGCAATAAGGTAAAGGGCAACAAGAGTTTTCGCAAGCACTGGGGGCTATACACTGTACAAAATAAAACTTTATTTCAGGAACCCAACAGCATGACAAGATGACAGTATATATTGTATTAGAGAGAGAGAGTGAGAGAGATAGAGAGAGAGAGAGAGAGAGAGAGAGAGAGAGAAATTCTGGACCCTAATTTATACATATTTGCAGAGAACTAAAATTTCGTTTATGGTAGATTACCGAGAGAGAATTTCTTTCACAATCAGGATAGGCCAATCTATGCTTCAGCACAGATCGATATACAATATAAGAACTTCTACATGGCGAGAGTGGGTAGCTGCGAATGGGATCTTATCTCAATTTAAATAATAATTATTATTTTAATTAATTCAAATTGAACAAGAGAAAGCGCTTACTTTGATCACATCATAGTTGAGACACACTACACTCAAAAATTCGATCAAATAGTGGTTCAATGGCCTTTCATTTGTTAGAAAAATCAGTCTAATTTGGCAATAATTAAGTACATTTGATGTCATGTGTAGTGTAAAGTGTATGAAACCTTTCCTTGTTTACTAGTCTCACCTGAGGAAATACAATACAATTGTATAAGCTACCAGTGCTCGAATGGACTTGGATTCAGGGAATAAAGGCAGTGAACCAGTTTTATAATGCGGCGGCAATTTGTGTCTGATGGGGGAAACATCGAACAACAACAACAACAACAAACAACATACGATGGACAAACCGCAAAAGCCTGATAATATTGTAAAATTGAAGAAATGTGAAGCAAAGTGAAGTAGAGTAGAGTAAAATAAATGAAAGTAAAGCAAAGCAAAGCAAAGCAAAGCAAAGCTGTCAATTCAATGCTGGTAGAAGTTGCCAAGAAGCCAAGTGAACGCAATGTGGCAAAAATGGTGAAAAACGTCAAAATTGCAACATGTGAAACAACTCTTTGAAACATCCGCCAATATTTTGCTTGTCCAGCCACTTTCTGCTCTGCTCTGCTTTGCTTTGCTTTGTTCATCCAACCTGTCCAGTCTGTCCAATCTATGCAGTCTGTCCAGTCTGTCTCTTTGTCTATTTGTCCCTAGTTTAGTTTAACAGTTTAGACTTCGACATATCTCTGACTGACTATACGCAAGATGCGAATGATGATCGCTTGATCACTCGCTCGCTCACTCGTTCACTCGTATTCAAACAAAACTCAAACTAAAAAATCAACATACAAAAAAATTATAGAGAGTGAGAGAAATGGACCTGTAACAAAACTGGATTGATTTTGGATTGAGGCATGAGGCAAAGGCATGATGCTGTTGCTGATGCTGAGACATGGATGCTAATGCTTCGCTCAACATCAACATAATACGAGTACAACTCAACGCAAAACAAGTCATAAAAGTTGAAAACAACCAACATCGAGAACAAAAAAAAAAAAAAAATAAAATGAGTTTTAAGCGGCTTGTGACCACCTGGCGATACAAGCCACAGAAAAAACGAGAAAAAGGCAAATTAATTCCAACGTTGCTCCTTCTGGATTGCATTTCATACTTCGTCTCATCCCATCTCGTCACCTTAATTCACGTCCCGTCTCACAACGTCTGGTCTTGAGTTGTTTCCTCCCTAGCCAAGATGGCAAGATGGTTACAATATTTCTGGCGCTGTTGCTCCTTTGCTTTTGTACTCGTATTTTTATTGTAGTATATTTTGTGCTTTTTACAGAGTAGTCATAGTAGCGTTTCAACCTGATTTAAAATGCAGAACAACTTTGGACCAACCACACTTATTATGTTCCCAAAGTGATTTAGTGTAAATTGTTGGAGGGCAATCGGAGAAATCGATGCGACTGCATCAGTAAAAGTATTGTGGATATAAGTTGTTGCTACATCATCATGGTCATCGTCATCATTATTGGCATTGGCATTGGTATTGGCATTGGCATTGGAATCATCATTACACTCTTTCGATGGCTTGATGATGAGAACAAAAACATAGACAATAGTATTATTCTATCTTTAGGTGCACCCTTTTTTGCTTTTATTATGGCATCATTTGCAATATTTTTCTATTCTTCATAATCCAGAAACTAGATCTACTGATTGTTTTTGTCATTGTTAACACATTTCTTTTCTTTTTTCTAAATTAAATTTTATGGCATACAAAAACTATATCACAAATGACGGATATTATAGGTACATGTATGTACTTACTTATATGTGATTAATAATGAAGTTGTAGTTCAAGAAGTATGCACTTATAGGAAGTTGAATAGAACAAATGAAATTTACAATATTTTGGTTATACTCGTAGTTATGATAATGAAAATGGAAACAATTTTATAGTGAGATTTCTAATGCGCAAAAGTAGATAGTATAAGTTGTAAGTATCTCCCACAACATACTCGTGCTTATGAACATGTCAATGATCACCGTGACGAAAAGAACCGATTGAATCATGTCTAGTTTCTTAATTTTCATTTGCCGAGTTGTAATTTACAACAGATACACGTCTCAGTCAAAGAAAACCATGTCATGAGAAGAGTTCTCCGATTATTTAAAAAGTCCACACAATACACAAAAGTAAAGTTAAGTAAAGGTAGGAATCCACTTTTCAAATATTTGCGCAAATGTTATGAAAAGAGAGAGAGAGAGAGAGAGAGAGAGATAGAGAGCGCAAGCCATTTGTGTCGTCGATGGCCATGTTTAAAGGCTTGTGCAAATGTTTGGCAAAAATCAAAACGTTTTGATTTTTCTTCAAATCTTTACTCAAATTTTTTTTTTTTTTTTTTTTTTTTGGATGATGTAATTTTCTCTTTCTCTCATTCTTGTGAAATTATTTTGATGTGAATAGACGCCGGTGTTCAACGGACAAAACAAAGAAACGGTGATTGGTTAAAAAAACTAAAAATAAATTCAAAAGTATGAGCGAATTATGTTTAGAACAACAACAACAACAATTTGTGCAAATGTTTGTATTGTTTGTGCAAATATTTGTATAGTGGATTCCTACCTTAAAGCGATCGCTAGGTATAGTTTTTTTTTTTTTGTTTGTTTCAAAACAAACATACATCATTTTTTAATTTTGTTCAAATTGAACAAATAGCTAATACAATTTTTTCATTCAAAATAAGATTCCAGAAAATAAGTTCTCCCAACTTCCCAAACTGCTAATATAAATTTCATTTCAATCGACTCATAAGTATATCGAATATATGGTATTCTACAGGTAAATAGATGAAGGTCCTTCATTGAAGAGGTACTGTAAAGAAATTAGATCAGTGTGTACAATGGATGACTCTTTCTATTTTAAGTGATTAGATTGAAATTTAAAGGTTTTGTTCTTAATATCATATATACAATATAACAGACAAACTTAATCCTGATTCTGATTCTAAACCTACTATGCTGATCATAATAATATGCATAAAATTTTTAGGGTTATGCTTTACAAATACTTATAAGACCAAATTAATAACAGACTTAGGCGACTGAGTGTATGAAAATTAAAAAAAACAACAAAAAAAAAAAAAAAAATTCTAAGCATCAATTCAGCAGTTGGTTCAGAGATAGAGAAACACGTTTGAAAACTAGAATTTCAACAACGTCATTAAAACTGATTTATGGTTGCACTCACTAGTATAAAGATTGAAGAGTTCAGTTCAGTTCAGTTGGATTGAGTTAAGTTGAGTTGAGTTGAGTTGAGTTGAGTTGGCGCATCAAACCGAAATAGAAGCGTGTACGAGTTGAGTAAAATCAAGTCAAATCAAGACGATGGAGGAGATTGCGCAATGCATTGCATCTGAGCGAGCACCTTTTGGAGGCAATCCAGATTGAAGACACGCTTTTTCTGGTGCATTTTCTCATAGTATGAGTTTAGAGATGGAGACCCTCTATCCAGCAGGAGTTAAGGAATTTGATAGTAGTCCGAGTACGAGTACGAATAGTATATATTATTAGGTTGTTGTACAAGTATGCATTCGTATGTTGGTGGCAAAAGGCAATAAATACAATACAATATTACAACAACTCTCTACTACTCCTTATACAATATTAGTAGAGTACTGAAGAGTAGTTAAGTTGCTTCAGCTGGGGCTTCTGATCGTGTTGGAGGTTGGAGATTGGAGGCTAGTGGTTGGAGGTGTTGGTTTGGTGGTTTTATTGTTGCTTCTGCCACAAGTCAAGCGCAAAATGTTGACTGCTTTTGTGTCCCCGGTAATTAGAGTTGCATGTGATGCACGGTTGTTGTTATTGTTGTTGTTGGTAGCAAGCAGATCTTGATTAAGTGTTTCGAGTTGCAGCAAGCCGCGCGCCCATCAAGCTTCTGTCCAGGTGATCCAAAACTGAACCCATCTGAAATGAACTGGAGTGAACTGAATTACATTCGATGTGAAGTGCACCTGTTTTTTATGGCCGTTCATTATTTGCAACAGCATCAGCATCAGCAGCATTAGCAACAGGAGGAACAATAATAGCGCCGTGCAACATCAACAAGCAGCAAACAGAGTTATAAAATGAACGATGAACGATGCAAAAGATGCTAAAAAAAAAAGCTAAAGAAGCCACGCAACATTCAATAATCGCGTGGCATCCATTGACCAGAATAGTGAAGCGTGCAGCCCAACTAAAACTACTACATCACAACATATGAGGACCATGACCATGGCCACTGACACTTATGTGGTTAGTAGTTTGGTAGTAAGTAGTAGTAGTAGTTCAGAGATACTCACATGGCACTCGTACTCGGTGATCTAGCAAGCAATGTAATGATCAAGTTAAGTTGATGCCGGTTGCACTTGGTTATTATGGTTGATGTGATGTGGTGGTGCCTTCATTGCATTCTTCATTTGCTTCATATGCTACATATTCGTATACTACGAGTATATGCGGTAAATATATTCAAAGTCCTAGTCAGTCTCCTTACTACAATACTATGCTATATACAAGATATTATATTATATCGCATATCGTATATTATTGTACTACTACATCGTAAGCAATGAGAGCGAAAAATAAATGATTTCTATCATAATCAATGTTGTCAGTTAACCCTGTATGCTTCTGCATCACTTCGTTGAGTCTCAGATGCAACAAAATTGTCTCATCAAAGAATAATGGAAACACAGACACATGAACATATAGTCAGATAGATAGATAGATAGATAGGCAGAGACAGGCAGACAGACAGACAGATTAGATAGACAAACTAGAAGAAAGGCAAAGAAGAAAGAATTGATTATTAAAGCAAGTTAACGTAAGTAAAACAATCAAAGTTAACACTTAGTATTGCTTAGTATTAGTTGCCTCAATTGTATTATTGTACATAGTATTGTACTACGAATATTGTTAGTTGTTAGTTGAGCCATATTTGGTTATACTTTGAACGCCAGCAGCTGTTTTGTAGGAGTTCCTCCATAGTATTACTATAGTAAGTATTTTGTTAACTAACTACGAGTACTTCACTGCTGTTCAGAATTGTTCACTGCTGTTGCTGTTAAATTGTTGTTTAAGGCAAATGCAATTAAGTTGTCTCCAAGTAAGAGACAATAGTATTACAACAACATAGTTTCTGTTTTGGTTTCGGTTCCTTCCTTTTTGATTTGCCAACTTAATCGAATTGTTTGTTGCTTTTATTTGAACTAGATAATTTGATGTTAATCAAGTTTTTGCATATCACTTATAATCATCACATCTGAACCATTTCACCATCTGAAGTTGATTTCAACATTTACAGCACAGCGCCAGATGCTTCAAAAGATGCATTAGTTTTTGTTTTAAGTATATTTAAATTGCTTCTTAAAGACATACACAATATATAATAATGGTAGATATAAAAATATACAATAGTATTGTAGATACACGTACATTTAATTGAGACTTTAGTAGTGTTCAAACAGATATGAATTTTAATACAAAATTATCTTCAAATATTTTAGTAAATTCTTTTTGAATTTTGTTGGTAGATGCCAGTCGGTCTATTGCTTATTTCCTAACTATTAAATTTTGATAGTTTTGTTATTGAATATAATAATAATATTTTATAATCCTTTTTATTCACCTTCCATTATATCCTAAGATATTAAGATTTTGTTGCATTTTAAGGGCTGGCGAAATTACTGGACCCAATTCCTTTGAAAATATCATTGGTCAAGTCTTTCCCATCAATAGAAAGAGTTGCCAGAGCATGATAACCCAAAGTGGTCTTAATAGAGCGTAAGGCTATGACATGGACATGTGATACTTTTCCGGAAATAATCATTAATCGATCGATAAATAAATAATCGAATATTGTGAGCTCCTAAGATATAATTAATACCTCTAGGCTATTTGCCATATTTGTCAAGGTATCGGTGAAATGTTGAGGTCGATTTTGATTTGTTTTTCTTATAATTTCTTTTGTTAAAGTTCATAAGGTCTTTTTCGCATATCCAATACATTTGGTACTACTGAGTATCTTATCTTTTACTTATAACATCTTATACAATACAATATGGTCTTTATTTTGGACAACAGCAATAAACCCAGCCAACAGTAGCCATTGAATATTTAATTAGTCACGAGTATTTATACAATACGAGGTCTGTTCAAAATATAAGTAGAATTTTATTTATATCCCCAACATACCTGCATTTGTTGATGGAACAGGTTTCATGCACAAAACATCCGAAAAAAAAATGCATGGCATGAGCCAACTCATATGTCGACATCCTCAAGAACTTCTCTAATAGTAATTCGACAATTCCTTATAACAATTTTCTTCACTGCTTCAACGTTTTCATCGGTTGTTGATATTCAGGGCGGGCATCATCATTAACATCGCCTGGAGTTTGTACCATTTACCTATAACTATGGTATATTTTTTGCTCAAAGGAGACAAAATTTAGTTGAAGATTATTTGATCTGTTTTCGGTATAAATTTTACATGTGTATATCGAAAAAAATAAATAAAAATGGGCCAAGTGCGAGTCAGATTCGTACACGGAGAGTTCCGTATCAGATTGGAGTTTGTATGAGAGATACTCCTTCTAGTGATCCGATTTAACTGATTCCAATATATGTACTGCGCCTATATCAGAAACTTATAGTGTCTTAATTTCAGTTCAATAGTCCAAAAAACAAAAAAGTTTTTCAAATAACAACCTGAATTTTAATGGTGGGTTTGTATGGGAGGTACCCCTCCTAGTTGGCCGATTTCAATGATTCTAATGTGTAGCATCTATATCTAAAATCTATAGTATCTAAATCTCAATTCGATAGAACAAAAACTAAAAAAGTTTTTGTAATAAGAACCTTTATTTTAATGAGGGTTTGTATGGGAGGTACTCTCCCTTGTAGTCCGATCAAACTGAAATTTCGACAATATAAGTTTCTAATGTATAATCACCAACCGTACAAATTTCAAGATCGTGGGATTACTGGATCCTATAGCTGTCATGCAAACCAAAATGTTTCTTGTATGGGGACCCCTTTAAGTTTTTGAAAATATTTTAGTTTTAATATAGAACTACACATTTTGTAAAAATTTCAACTCTCTAGCTATTACGGTTCATGAGATATGATCCGAGGACGGACGGACGGATAACCAAGACTTTTCAATAGGTAAGCTTTTGGTACGCTTTGGGTCCGGAACCCTAAAAATGAAAAATCAAATGTACGAAATAAAAATATTACTTATTTTAAAAACATACCTCGTATAGTATGAGACTATACTTTCAATTCAACAAATTGTAAATAACTTTAAAGATATTGTATTTTCATTATTGCTTGACCTTTATACGATACACTAATAATACAAATATTATTATGTATTATTTTTTATTTTTATTAATCTAAATCCATTTTTATATAAAAACATTAAAATTTGCTAAACTCAACTTAATGCTTTATTATTGTATATTATGTTATGCTGAGTATGTAAGTGGCACAAGTTAAGCTGAAACTTGCTTCTGGGCATAACTGAATAGGGTAAGGGGAGGCTAAATAGTTAACACATCATTAAAACTCAGACACACCCTGAAGAAGGGGAGTAGACTTCATAAATTATGCATACATAATAATAATATTGTATAGAGAATAGATTAATCAGTTGGAAAAGTAAGCGATCAAACAATTCGTACGACTGTTTTTGAATTTTTAAAAGCGTCGAAGCGACTTTATTGGTTGAAAACCACAATAAAAGAGTTGAAATAATATTGAACATTTGTTGGTATGTAAGTAAGTAAGTAAGTAAGTAAGTATGGTATAAACTTAATGGTGACCTAAAATTTGATTTGTTGTATACCAACAAATAGTAAAAGACTAGCGAAAGAATCTTAATATTTCAGTAAGTTGTAAGTATTTTTAATGATGGCGACCTCACATTTGGCGGATTTGTACAATATATCAAAGTAGATTCATAATATATAGAACACATAACAATATGTTATATCCTTCTATAACCTTCTTCAATATAGATAAATACGTATACGTATATCATCCTCTATACATATTATAAAACAAAGTCGCTTTTTTCCTATAACCGCTTCAATTTTTAAAAATACGCAACCTATTTTGATGCGGTTTTTTTTTAATAGATAGATTGATTGAAGAGGAAGGTTTATATTTATAATATTTATAATAACATCCATTAAATAGTGCAGAAATACTGTTATTTTCACTATACATATACCTATATGCCTATCTTTAAAATTAATGTAGTAGGCATAGTGTTATAATTCATGGAAAAAGCATTTACTGTCACTACAATATTCCAGCTTCTCATTGTTTACACACCAAAGTTTCTTCAAATGTGATTTTAGATTTTTTTTATTTGAGTCTGATTATTACTATCAAGAAAGAGGAAGACGTCGTCGTTCGAACATAGGTCGTAGTACAATGAATGCCAAAAGATTACGTTCAGCTAGAGATGAAGAATCGTCAACGGAACGTGAGGCTCGCCTCAGTCAGGCTCGGGATATATATAGAGTTGAGAGAGAAAATTAAAATATATTGTTAATTATTAATTATACATTTTGCAACAAAGCTTTTTATAAGAAACACCCAATAAACGCATAGGGAGTGTAGCAACGCACGGTTAACGCTAGTAAATTAATAAAATATACATTTTTTTTTTTTTTGTTGCTTGTGTTTATACTACAAAACATACATATGTTTATTTCATTATTTATACATTATTCACAGATTGATTGTTCTATTGTCAGATTTAAAAAAAAAAAAAAAAAGAAAAAAAATACAAAAACAGAGGACGATTCCCATTTAAAAAAAAAAAAGAAAGAAAAAAAAATACAAAAACAAAGGAGGATTCCCATTTTATTCGCGGCAACCAAAGAATTGAATTGGAAAAAATGGCTACCGAATCAGATGGCGAGACAAAAATTTCCGATCGTCTACATGATTCCTACACAGGCAAGACAATATTGTTTTTTTTTAATTGTATACACTTTTATTTTAGGATTCACTCAAAATAACATTTACCATAAAAAAAAAAAAGAGTAATAATCGTTTTCCTTAAAAAATTTGGCTATTCCCGGACTTATAGAACGAAACAAAAAAATAAAAGTAAAAAGTTTCACTTTTTTTTGACTACACTTTGAATTGAAATCAACTCCTAAAATATAAGCCATGAATTCTGCATAATAACTTTTTATTTTGTATTCATTAATATATAATTATAAAACTTTTAATGCAAAAATCTCATGTGTTCACTTTCTTTTGACGCTGTGTATACAAGCGCAGGCAATTTTTTGACAAGGGAGGTTATGCAAAGTGCTACGAAATCATCGATATTGAGACTAACGAAGTCTATGCCGGTAAAATTATTAAATTAAATTTAAAAAAAAAAAAAAAAGAAAAAAAATACAAAAACAGAGGACGATTCCCATTTAAAAAAAAAAAAGAAAGAAAAAAAAATACAAAAACAAAGGAGGATTCCCATTTTATTCGCGGCAACCAAAGAATTGAATTGGAAAAAATTGCTACCGAATCAGATGGCGAGACAAAAATTTGCGATCGTCTACATGATTATTAAATTAAATTTAAAAAAAAAAAGAAAGAAAAAAATACAAAAACAGAGGACGATTCCCATTTAAAAAAAAAAAAGAAAGAAAAAAAATACAAAAACAAAGGAGGATTCCCATTTTATTCGCGGCAACCAAAGAATTGAATTGGAAAAAATGGCTACCGAATCAGATGGGGAGACAAAAATTTCCGATCGTCTACATGATTCCTACACAGGCAAGACAATATTGTTTTTTTTTAATTGTATACACTTTTATTTTAGGAATTCACTCAAAATAACATTTACCATAAAAAAAAAAAAAGAGTAATAATCGTTTTCCTTAAAAAATTTGGCTATTCCCCGACTTATAGAACGAAACAAAAAAATAAAAGTAAAAAGTTTTCACTTTTTTTTGACTACACTTTGAATTGAAATCAACTCCTAAAATATAAGCCATGAATTCTGCATAATAACTTTTTATTTTGTATTCATTAATATATAATTATAAAACTTTTAATGCAAAAATCTCATGTGTTCACTTTCTTTTGACGCTGTGTATACAAGCGCAGGCAATTTTTTGACAAGGGAGGTTATGCAAAGTGCTACGAAATCATCGATATTGAGACTAACGAAGTCTATGCCGGTAAAATTATTAAATTAAATTTAAAAAAAAAATAAAAAGAAAAAAAATACAAAAACAGAGGACGATTCCCATTTAAAAAAAAAAAAGAAAGAAAAAAAAATACAAAAACAAAGGAGGATTCCCATTTTATTCGCGGCAACCAAAGAATTGAATTGGAAAAAATGGCTACCGAATCAGATGGGGAGACAAAAATTTCCGATCGTCTACATGATTCCTACACAGGCAAGACAATATTGTTTTTTTTTAATTGTATACACTTTTATTTTAGGAATTCACTCAAAATAACATTTACCATAAAAAAAAAAAAAGAGTAATAATCGTTTTCCTTAAAAAATTTGGCTATTCCCCGACTTATAGAACGAAACAAAAAAATAAAAGTAAAAAGTTTTCACTTTTTTTTGACTACACTTTGAATTGAAATCAACTCCTAAAAATATAAGCCATGAATTCTGCATAATAACTTTTTATTTTGTATTCATTAATATATAATTATAAAACTTTTAATGCAAAAATCTCATGTGTTCACTTTCTTTTGACGCTGTGTATACAAGCGCAGGCAATTTTTTGACAAGGGAGGTTATGCAAAGTGCTACGAAATCATCGATATTGAGACAAACGAAGTCTATGCCGGTAAAATTATTTCCAAGAAATTCATTTTCAAGCAAAATCTAAACGCGCATATACATATATCAAGAGATGGACATCCACAGGGATCTAAGCCATCCGAATATTGTTAAATTTAATGGTTGCTTTCAGGATCTTCACTATGTCTACATTGTCCTGGAACTCTGCGAAAAAATGTCAATGATGGAATATTGCATCAACGGCGCAAGAACATCACGGAATATGAATGCCGTTATTATGTGTACCAAATCATTCGGGGCGTCAAGTATTTGCATGATAATCGAATTATCCATCGTGATCTGAAGCAAATAATCTATTTCTAAATGATTTACTTCATGTGAAAATTGGAGACTTTGGCTTAGCGACACGCATTGAGCATGACGCATGACTCACGCATAAAGAGTGAGTGTGGCACACCCAATTACATTGCACCCCAGATGATAACCGGGGAGGAATATTCATTTGAAGTGGATATTTGGGCAATTGGTTGTGTCATGTATACGTTTAAATTTTTAAATATATTTTTTTTTTTTATTTGGTGCAAAATATACTGAACCGATTTTTTTTTAAAGAACAAATGATTCTTAAAGTTGCTTAGGTTATAATAGAATATTAAAATATATTGTAAATTATTAATTACACATTTTACAACAAAGCTTTTTATAAGAAACACCCAATTAACGCATAGCGGGTGTAGCAACGCACGCCGGTTAACGCTAGTATATGTATAAGTATTTGTTGCCTCTAATTGGAGAGATTTTTTTGATTTTTTGTTTTTGGTTTGTATATTTTTCGATGGTAATCCAAATTTGGAATATATTTAGACATAATTGCATAATAATGTTAAAATCTACTTTCAATATTGAACATATCTAATGTCTTTAATGTGGCAAATTGTGGTAAGCCAACAAATATAAGATCATGGATCAGTTGGTTGTACCCTTCTATAATGTATATGTTTAGGGTCAAAAATAAAAAAAAAAAGTAAATTAATAAATTAATAAATTTTGACTGTATCAGTCAGAAATCCCCAAACGTTGTCAATTTCAGTCTACTTTCAATTATAAATATATGCGTAGATCTCATACATGTTTATGATTTATTTCTATTGTAAATACTAGGTGACATCTAGCAACCAACCTATTCTCAAAAGTCTCACAAAAATTTGTTATGCTGTTAACGCTTAACAGTATCACAATTCGCTGTTAAAGGCATTTTGGTATCACAAAAAAAGCTCTTTCTAGAACAATTTATGAAAGAGTCTGACAATGACGTCAAAAAAATATCACAAAATTATGTTAAATATTTATGGGCACTGCTATCGTTCTGTAATTTAGATGATATTGTGTTTTGTTGATTGCTCGCGAAAGTTTTAGACAAAGAATGAAAATTATAAGAAAGGAAAGGTGATAAAATCATTGAGGGATTCATAGTGATCCATTTTCAATGCCGGACAATACAATCGGTTCTTACGAAAAATGTGCCATCAACTGATAAAGGTGTTGAAAATAACATATGTCTCAGGCTTGTTCTCAAATTCAGAATAAAAGATATTGTATAAAAAGTCAGAATTAATCGGAGAACACAGCAATTTTATTTTTTTTTTTTTTTGGTAATATTTTATATTTCTTTTCTTTAAGTTGCCTGCATAAACTAAAGTTTACGGTCTGGTACTATATTTATACTTAACAGACTGATGTAAAAAAAGAGATTTCTTAACAGTAAAGTTTTCAACTTGAACGAGAATCACAAAAAGCTGTTGTTGTGATATTTTTGAGAATAGACCGGCTAAACTGTGTTATTCGGTATGGTTTCATTTGGTTGGCATAAGATAAAAGATCCACAATAGAATAGTATATAGATGATGGTATGATAATTCAATTTGAATTCTGTTTATACACAAGTACATATTCAGCATCTATGATATACGAGTAAGATGATTGTATTCTGCGTGTTATGCTTCCTTTTTAAACTCTTAACTGCTGTCAACATGTGTATCTTAGGCAAAATCAATTATGAAAAATATTTGGTATGATCTGTGGAAGGTATTTCATCTCCAGCATAACTGAACTGAAGATATTTTGTTTTTATTTTGTTTTAACTAAAATATGTTAATTTCTCATTTCGATTCTGACTACTCGCAATCATGGATCAGCAGGCAAAGTATCTACAGAGTACATACTCATATATATTTTTGTATCAGTGGGTATCTTTTTCGTTGTATCATCTGATTTGTTGCTTGTGTTGTAGTTGTTCTTATATTTAAATTCAAATTAAAATTTTTGGTGACCGCATGCTACTCTGTTGGTTTTAACCATTGTAGCCATCGCATCTTTTATTATTCTTACATATGTATACTATCTACACCAGTCACCGGTCACCATGTACCTTTGATACTTTGATCCCTGATACATGGATATGTTACCTTAAAAAAATCAATTAAGTCATGTCCCTTTCGATGTCCGTCTGTTGATGTCTGTCATGGGTGCACGTTTGATGAAATCAAAAAAGTTGGACATCTGAAATTTGAAAAGTAGCATTGAATAGGGTAAAGTGAAACTCTACATAAATGCAACAAAACTTGGATGTCTTGACACTTTTAATTTTCTCATGTCATTTCATTACTAACTCAGAAATATTATTCATTTTAAATTTTTGCAGATATTCGTACAATATTTTAAAGAGATTTTGAAATTTTCTGTACACAAATGTCTCCGGCAATATTTCTTCCTGCTAAATCCGAAAAAAAAAAAGTATCAAAGGGATATTAAGTTCCTTACAGTTTGGACTACTTTTATTAGCCTTCGCTAGTCTTTCACTCTCACTGTCTCTCTGTCTGTCTCTCTGTCTGTTAGTCTGTCTGTCTGTCTGCCGGGCTGTTTGTTTGTTTATCTATCATTCTGGACCTTGAAGCATACGATGTCAGATAGTTAGTTGCGACGACGAATGCGACTGAGTAGGTACATAAAATGAGAACGCGTATATCTGCATATATCAATCTTCGCTCAACCGCTACAATGCTCGGGGCACTGTTCTGCCAAGTCTTTCCGAGACTGACTTTTGTTGTTTTTCATCCGTTTTGATTCAGTCTGAGTGACACGATACAAGTTGACATTTTGTGTTATTTTGTGTCAGTTACTCCGAAATGTAACTTGTAACTTGTTTTCATTTCATTTTAAGTTAACTTCACTTACCGCATGCATTTCCATCTTTCCTTTCTCTTACTCGCACATTTATTTTTGTATCTATTTGAGTATATAGTAGGTAGTATATATGGCCCACTTACTTTGACTTAGTGTGGTGCGTTTGGTTGGTTTGGCATCTTTACTAAGTTCGAGGTACCATATTTAGGCTCAACTTAGACAACCCTCCTTCTAAAGATGAAACGAAATTTGTTGCTTTTACTTTGTTGTTGTTGTTGTTGTTATTGTGGCATATGATGCAAGGATATATGGGATATCTAAACGCGATTATGAGGTTTCTATTTGTTAACATATTTGCTAAGCTTACAAGCTTAATACATAAATTTTGCGTATGACTGGTAGAAGTATCAGCATCCTATAAATTCAAACATTCATTTATCTATGAAGTGAAATAATGAATATGTGAATCTGTCTAATCTGAAACTATTATGTATTTATGTATCTCTTTAGGTTTTTAATATTTTTAAGTTATTTTTTTAAGCAAACAACACTTTCTACACTTGTTGTAGTACTCGATTTACTAAGGTGTCAATCAAAAACTGGTCTCTCTTGATGAAAATTTATGTGAAAGATTACGTAGTTGAATTTATCTCGTAGATATAAAATTTTATATTAAAAGCATTTAAACAAAACTTTTTTTTGTTACACTTACACTTTTCTTTAGTAAAAATGTTGTCATTACACCAAACAGAAATTTGAATCATCATTTTGTATCGTATGAGGGAGGGCTAAGTAAACGTGACCTATACGAAATGCAAGTATTGGACAAATTTAAAATGTGAAGCATTGAGCTTTGATCTATGCCTGTCTGTCTATCTGTCTGTCTGGCTGACTGTTGCTACTCAGGTATCTTAGAGACGACACTCTCCAATTCCTTGACTGTCTCTCAGTTTATTGTTTTGACTGTCCGATTTGCTTTGCTTTGCTTTGCCTTAGGTTAAGTTGTTATCATGATTGGCACCTGTACGTGTTTGGAATATTCATATATGTTCATATATATCTATATACATATTGTACATATATAACTATGTATGCACCTACATATGTATGTATATAGGTCCGTGTGGTGTGGTTTGAAGTAATCAAAAGAAAATGCCAAACATAGTTTTTTAAACAAAACAACAAAAAAAAAAAAAAAATGAAAAGAAAAATGGAAAGAAAAATGGAAAAAGAAAAAAGTATTAACTTCACTTTGACCAAAGATTACATACGTTTCACATACACAGACATTTAGAAAATTCTGCATTTTTATACCTTTTACACTACTATTTCTTTTGAAAAGCTACTCTTTTCTCATTTTGTTATAATGTTTGTAATGCAGAAAGAATCATGCGACGGAAAAATTAGTGTACGAGGAGAATCAAATGTAAACTAATCTCTCTCGTTTTATTGAGTGAACACAGATTTGGGTGGATTTAAAGAAATCAAAGTTTTTCAATTACTGGAAGAGAAAGTCATCTAAACAAATTCAATTCAAAATCTTGATTGTTTTTGTTTTTTAATAGTCTAAAACAACTTTGACTTTCTCACATCCCAATATTGAATATAGAAGTCTTTGAGTTATACTTATATTGAAAACTCTCAACCTTAATTTCCAATCTGATCTAACGAAAGTTCAGAGATATTTGCTTTCACTAATATAGTTTTCTCATATACTGAAATTAAAGTTTCATCTTTCAGTCCTTTATGTGTGGAAATCTTTTAAGTGATCGTGAAACTTTTTAAACTGAATAGATAAGATTTTAAATTTCGTATATATTGTAGAAAAGTAAATCGCATATTAAAAAATAATTTTAGTAGTTTGGCTCATCCTTATAACCACAATATGGAAGTGAAACTTCTTTAGCGAAGAGAGGTAAATCCAAAAATTAGAAAATTAAATGTGAAGAATATCAAAATGCGATGATGCTTCAGAGTCGTAGTGGGGTCTGCAGCGTAGAGAATGAATGCTTATGCATGAGTAAGAGAGAGAGAGAGAAAAAAAAAAAATGCTTTACTGATTGTGTTTACTTTACGAAAGAACTTACGAACAAGTGGCCGAATGACCGGAAAATAAAATAACTCTTTTTTTTTTTTGTATTGAAAAAATATAGCAGCACAATATTTTGTATTATTGCTTGACCATCTACTTTCCATATTGTATTGGCCTAAATAGCTCCAATATAATATTATTGTAATATTGTCAAATTTTGATTTTCGTCACATTTCATTTTCATATTTTTTTTGGATTTACTCCCCTTCGCTAAGGAAGTTTCACTTAAATTAACCAAAAAGTTGTGAAAAGTGGAATGAATTTTATTAACCGGATAATTCAATTAGTCTTTTGAATAAAGACTACTACTACTACTACTACTACTACTACTACTACTACTACTACTACTACTACTACTACTACTACTACCACCACCACCACCACCACCACCACCACCACCACCACCACCACCACCACCACCACCACCACCACCACCACCACCACCACCACCACCACCACCACCACCACCACCACCACCACCACCACCACCACCACCACCACCACCACACACACACACACACACACACACACACACACACACACACACACACACACACACACACACACACACACACACACACACACACACACACACACACCACCACCACCACCACCACCACCACCACCACCACCACCACCACCACCACCACCACCACCACCACCACCACCACCACCACCACCACCACCACCACCACCACCACCACCACCACCACCACCACCACCACCACCACCACCACCACCACCACCACCACCACCACCACCACCACCACCAGCACCACTACTACTACTACTACTACTACTACTACTAAAAAGGCTGCAGATGAATTGTCCATGCTACTGCCATGAATGGTCTTTGACTAACCACATGTGTGAAGAACTTAAAATGCGGTTTCTTCAAATTCAACATTTGTCATGTGACATATTTAGATGGACATTCTTTTGAAGAATCACAAGACTTGGACTTAACTTCGTATCGAATCGATTTAATGTATTAATGACTTATATATTCATTTTAAAAACACATTCTATCCTCTATAAGACTATCGGTACCAAGAGTTTGCTTTCTCCTATAAAGTTCATGACACATTCTTATTTTGTCGAGCTAATCAAGAATATATGAGGTATAGAGTAGAAATATTAGAGAAATACCAACATATTTGGAAGAAAATAAAGAAAACGAGAGAAGAATAACAACAACAATAACAAATAAAATGGAGAATGAAAGCAGACATTTTGCACAAGGATAATCAATAAATGAAATTCAATTTGCTGCGCCATTTAAGCATAAGCAAAAACAGCAGTAAAAAATAATAAATAAAAAAAAAAAAAAAAAATGAAGGAAAGAAAGAAAGAAAAATAAGGAAAGAAATATAGAAGAATGATTGCTTAGAAGTAAGTTGTGGGGGGTTTTTAGGGGGCTATAACACAATCGCGAATGATGTGCTTGTTGTCACATCAAGTATGCGCTACCTTTAAGTCGTCTATAATGGCTCCCTATTCTACTTACTACTAGATGCAAAATGAAAGCGCTTGTTATTGAACGAGTATAACGAGTATCTTTATACCGTTCACCACACACATAGTCTATATGGTATAATCACTTTGTCAGGATGCCTGCAAGAGATCAATTCATAAGTAAATATAAGTTTATAACTTTCAAATGCATAATCCTTGTATGGATCCTTAGAAATGGTTTGGTTTTTCTAATGATTTTTTTGAAGGCTTTCTCCTTTGTCAATAATTTAATACAAATATAACAAAAATTGTATGATGGTTATATTTGTTCAATGCCTCAATTTTCCTTACCAATAAATACTTTGCTGACATTTGAGCAGTACAGTGAAGAGGTCTTAATATAATTTATATTAAAGCCCTGCACGAGTCAACATTAAATAAATAATTATCCTCTCCCGCTCAAACGAATCATATGCTACACTCAACACTATCAATAGTCAGTCACACTTACGCGAAAAAACTCGTGTGGTGTTGTGTATTACTGATCTACAATAATTGAGTCATAGTCATAGCAAAAAAAGAGTTTTATGACTCGTTTCAAGAACACTAACATGACTCTATTGAAAAACACGATGACTCCTAATGTCTCGATTGAAAATCACCATGACTTGGACTTATAGTCAGCACAGTATCAAAATCATCTATCATTTCCGCTCAAAACAATTACTCGTACTAAAGCCAACGACGCTAAATCTTGAAGGCAACACACAATTCCATAGCCATCAACAATTTAATAAGCACCGACACCATGACAGTGTAATACCGAGTCATATCGAATCACACCAAGTCATACCTTAAAACACTTGCCACACGAAAATGTTTTTTCACAATAGTGTGCTACCGAGTCATAACGTAGGACACGAGTCGAAACGAATGCATAGATAACATGCATGTTGTATGACTCGTTTCAAGGACACACATGAATCGTTTACATATTGTGCACAGTTCGATTGCTGACTATTAACACTACTTAGTGTACACTTGTGCAGGTTTCTATATATACTATATATTGTATCTTGATACAATAAATATAGAGAATTTTTATAGACAACTTTTCTATTAAAAGTTTTTGTTTATTGTATTTAACTTTAATAAAAGTTATCACTTTTATAATATTCTATATACAATAAATACAACATTATTGTGAATCCTATGACGATTGATTGACTATTGAATGGTTGGTTACTTATAGTGGTGCCCTTATAGAAGACGTTTCAGTCCCATTCATTTGGGCTTTTTCTCCCTAATTTCATTTATTAATCGATGTACTTACACACGAGTTTATGGTACACATGTGTCTGTCTGTAAAAGGTGTATAAAATTCGGGGAAGTCGGAGTTAATGTTGTTATTTTTGTCTTTTTTTTTTCCTTGTTTCTTGTTTATCTTTTCTTTTCTTTTTCAAAGCTATAAAGTGAAATATGTGATAATTTAGAAACGTTTTGATGGGGAACAATAATGACACTAGGAAGGAATAAAGATGGTCGTCACTTGGTTCTTTTTTTTTGTTGTTGTATTAAATAATATTGATTATGTTGACATTGATAAGCGTCGAAAATTTATGCACAATTTGGCTAATTGATTGCTTTCTGAATTACCACAAGACATGCAAATAAATGAATATCCAAAATCAGACCCATGCATGAATGAATCCTTTTCATTATTCTTGGCATAGAAAAATGCAAAAATTGAGTTCTTATGAAACTTCAAGTTTGACCGCACTTCTATTAGATCTTCAAGTATGTCACAACATTAACAACAACAACTGTAAATAAGTAGTAGCTGGATTATCCGAATCTAGATACATATTTGTTTTTATTTTTCAAGAGTCATTATAAATATTGTACAAAACAAAAAAAAAAAAACCTTATGTCATAATTCATTTTGAGTCTTCTTATAATCTAACCACGACGACGCCGATTCGCTAAATTGATTAAACGATTCTGATTTACGCGATGGCGACGTATGCTGTTTTGTTGTTGCCGGCGGAACCGACGTCGTTGTTGGATGCCCATGCGGCGGTAGCGAAGGTATTCTTGGCTGACCCTATTACGATAACGGCGTTCGGCATTTTGGCGACGTAGGCGAGTTAAACGTCGCCGTCTTTGGAGGCGACGACTTCGCTGGGCGAGACGATATTCACGGCGAATTCGATTGAGTCTTTGCTGGTGACGGCGCCGTTGTCTCCTCATTTGAATGTTACTCTGACGTGGAGTGCCGATGGGTTGCCAGTATGGTGTCTTGTAAACTTGTGGTCGCGCAAACTGCTGATGATGGTTGTTATAGTTAACATTATAGTGTCCTTCTACTTCTACTTCTCTTTCGTCATCTTCATCTTCATCATAATCATCATCATCATCATCATCACCGGCAAAGGAAACAATTCCTGGATGGGCGATATGAGCATCATTTGTGTCTTCATTATCAAAGTCATCTTCATCATCAAAGTACTCGATGTGTGGTTGAGCATCGTCTGTGGCATGAGGAGACAATTCCGCTGTTGATATTATTGGAAGTGGTGATGATCCCACTGTGTTTTGATGGAGTCCTTCAGCGTCGTAAGATCGAAATGCCGTTGGGTAACCCCCTGATGGGGACGACCCTGTTGGGTAACCCCCTGGTGGGGACGACCCTGTTGGGTAACCCCCTGGTGGGGACGACCCTGTTGGGTAACCCCCTGTTGGGGTTGTCGTTGAGGTAGTAGTAGTACCTGTAGTTGGTGTCGACGTGGGCACACACGGTGGCACTGGCGCTGGGGCTGGTGCATTTGCTTGTACATGGAAGGGAAGGAAGCGACTGTCTTCATAATCTGATGAACGTCCAAGAGCGAAACCTCGTGCCTGTCTTTTAAAGAGTCTAAAGTGTGGAGAGGCAGCACCTAACCCTAAGATAAATATTGAACTTTATCAAACATGTCCTGCTCCTTTCTTAAGCGTTTCTTACCCGTTGTTTCGAATAGGGCTAGTATTAGCAGCAAAATTGCCGTCGAATTATGAAGGAATCCTGACATACTCCTTGATTAAGTCACCTACCGATCGATCGTGTTTCCTATTCTTGTTTCGTTTTCTTTTGTGACTTTGTAGAATTTTCGTTGTGATTCTGTTGCGAACTTTTGCTGACTGAACATTTTAATGCTACTGCCCATTCCTTTTTATATACCGGCATCATCTGGAGAAATTTGTTTTTAACAAAAACTAAACTAACTTTTATTGTTCACAAATTAATATCATGTTTAATGTTCACAAGTCTCCAATTAATAGCAAAATAAACCAAAGACAACAACAATATCAAAAAATCGCTAAAATTCGCTGCGAAATTTATGAAAATTTTTTGCATAAATTTTGCATATAAAATTATTGATAAATCTATAAGAATTTAAAAAGAACTATTACACACAAAAATCAGACTGCGCAGCTACGATATGTGAAATAAGGTCAACGAGCGATTGACCGAGCCGAGAACAAAGAACAAAAAAATAAAAAAAAATTAAATCGGCGAATAATCCAGAATATATTTGGTGTATGCAAATCAAGATAAATTTAGGCAAGTAATAAAGTTCATGAAATTAGATGATGTCTCTGCGAAGATCGAAAATTGGACCAACCAAATGATGATTGTTAAACAAAAGAGATGTTTACATCTTTCAAAAAGAACTCAAACAAATATGAGTTCTATAGCCAAGTAAAACCCCTTACCCAAAGCTAACATTGGTTTTAACACATTTAAGATGCGAAAATTTCAACGGAAAAATGCAATCTCCTGTTTGCCCTCAACTGAATCGACACCCAAAATTTACACTTTTCCTTGTCAAGGAGTGCTTACATTCAAGTACATACAAGTATATATCTATCATGTACAATATCTGTATTTGCATTAAGTTTTAATAATATGATCTAATATGCTTGTTCAATCATTGAGAAAGGATAAATCAACGTACATCAACGCAGTGAACTGATTTGAGCATCCGAACAACAATTAAAAACTCAATTAGCGCCATGTTGAATATCTGTCAATCATTTAGAATGTCATTGGAAAACTACCAAATAATAAAAACACCGATAGATTCTGCATATGTGTTAGGATCTGTTGTTGTTTGCATAAAAAAAAAAATCGACGAATTGACCAAAAACTGCAAACTAACAAAAAACAAATGTAACCAAAAAAAAAAAAAAAAATAGAAATAAAAAAAAAAAAATGAACCAAAAATGCCAGAGAGCTTTAGCACAAAATGGATTTGATAATATCGAAGGCAATAAAACAAGAATATATAGTTACTTAGGTTAAGTCGAAAGGCAAATACCTTTCAAAGATACGAGTATTCACACTTAGAGAAATTTCCATATAAAAATGTGAAATGTGATTTTGTAAAAAGAACAACAAAACTGAAATTTACATCTATCATATATATGGAATAGTACAAACTCGGTTGTTCTGAAAATTTGACTATTCTTGTCTTGTCTTGCTTGCCGTTGCTTGTCAGTTTCATGGTAGGCAAAAGGGAGTGATCTGAATCCTCTTTATAGGTGCATATACATTCCATATAATATTATCCAAATGGTATTGCTCTAAATAGTGGAGATTGCAACGATGATTTGGAGTAGCAGAATCTTAAAATCATAAAAAGAAAACAGCACTGATAGATAAATATGCATTACAATGTTTTAATGGTTGCGAGGCCTCTGATATCCCTGATCCACCACTAGGCGTTACAAACAACAGAT
Source organism: Amiota minor (assembly GCA_037043295.1). Classification (NCBI taxonomy): domain Eukaryota; kingdom Metazoa; phylum Arthropoda; class Insecta; order Diptera; family Drosophilidae; genus Amiota; species Amiota minor. The sequence goes on from JBAMAW010002693.1 coordinate 409,653, forward strand.
TAAAACAATTGATAATACAATCAATATAGGTAAGTAAGTGTACAACATGTAAAAAAACAAAAACGAAATCTTATACAAAACCATCGTAAACCGTACAAATGGAGCGTGAAATTACCACATGTCCATTCAATAGAAAATAGTCACACACGAAGATATTCGTAAATATAAAAACCAAAATTAAGGCAAAATACCAAAGATTTAATACCTCATCCATAGTATTGTATGTATTAGGAGAAAATATTATACCAAAAAAACAAAAAAAAAAATGTGATTTTAAAATAAATCTATGTGATGAAGTGATCCAATAGTTTCGATTTGAATAACTTCTATTAAGATTTTTTTTAGACCTTCAGCGAATAAGAGAAAAAGATACGAGGTTCGCTCAATAAGTCCCTACAAAAACCGGGAGATGGCGCTCGTAGAAATGCTAACTTTTTGAAGTTAAACTTCTTTAGCTAAGGGTGAGAGTAAATCCATAAATATGAAAATGAAATGTGACGAAAATCAAAATTTGACAATATTAATATTATATTGGAGCTATTTAGGCAAATACAATAAAGTGAAACCTTTAGAAAAGATGGTCAAGCAATAATACAGAATATTGTAGTGTTATATTGTTTCAATACAAAAGACTTATTTTATTTTTCGGTCATTCGGCCACTTCTTTGTAAGTTCTTTCGTAAAGTATTGTAGAAACAATCAGTAAAGCATTTTTTATCTATCTACGTCTCTGAAGCATCATCGCATTTTGATTTTCGTCACATTTAATTTTCTAATTCCTGGATTTACCTCCCTTCGCTAAAGAAGTTTCACTTCCATATTGTGCTTATAAAGATGAGGCACACTGCTTAATTTTTTTATTTTTTTTAAAGTTGAATTCATCATTAATCTTTTGTTGAAGTTTCAATAATATCGACCACATGGTTTTATTTTTACTGTCAATTGACATAAAGCAATAAACTTTTGTGTATTTGAAAAAAAGGAAAAAGTTGAATTTCGTGTGCTCGTCAAGCATTATTTTTTGCGTAAAGAAACCATCACCAAAACCAAGAAAAGCTTGATAAATACTATTGGGACTGTGCTCAGACAATTTCATTGCTTAAGAAAAGGTTCACTGAATTCACAACAGAAGTCGAATATTCCAGTTCGCCACAAAAGAGGTAGTCACTCCAGAAATTGGATGCTCGGAAATTGGAAATACGTGAGGTGGATAAAATTGTAGGCATCTCATTTGACTGGATACATCATATTTTACAGGAAAAGTTCCTTTTAATCATGACAACACACGAAACAATCCATAAATTAAGCTATAAACTGCTGATATCATACCCAACATATAGTACTCTGCAACAGTTTCCTATTTTTAAACCTAAAGATATGGTTCGGCATTAAGAGATTTGGGTCAGATGAAGAGGTCAGGACTGAAGGCCAGAGCCTTAAAAAGAAAATAATAATTGAAGTGAAACTTCCTTAACGGCGTTGGGCAAAAATTTATACTAAAAATATGAGTGAAAAAATACAAATCGTCACGTTTTGGAATCATTTGTATCTCATGAACCGCACTTTATAGAGACTTCAAATTGTCACAGAAAGTGTATTTCTGTTGCCATATCCCCAATATATAATAAAATTTCGAAGAATCGCCATACCTTTCAGAAATTGTTCCTGTGCCTGTGTCTATTCTATTAAACATAAGTATGTCAGTATGTATTGTACAAATTCGATTCATCTCATAAAACTGAAGATCAAGAAGAAGATTAAGATTAATTTGTGAGTTTTATATAGAACCCTTGATGTAAGTATCATTCAACTTACAACAAAACTTAGTAGTACATATTTTACTTAGTGATATGTTTAAATATATTAAATGTGTATGTCATTAAAATCCACTGAACCTCACACTAGTGTTAAATAGAAAGTGTACTATTATTTTAATCTGTCATTTGTAACACACATAGAAGCGAATATCAGAAACTTCATAATATTCATAGACTTACAGCTCGAAAGGTTTACAATATAAATTATTATTATTATTATTAGAATAATAAGAAAAAAAAAAAATTATTGAAAATATTTATACAGTAGAAGAACATGAATTCATGACTTCATATATGTGGTAGATGACTGTAAGAGTATTACATATTATGAATGAATTTCATGTAGGAAAGTGTACAGAAGCTTGGATGCAACTAAATTTATAGTTTTTTTGTTTGATTCATTTCAATTTTGTATGTCATTATTGTACAAGCGACCCATTATCTTCATCGTCATCATCAGCGCCTCATTTCATTTGTCGACTTGAGTCAACGTTTGCAACTTTTTTTATGTTGAATCTTTTTGATTGACGGACGCAGCTTCTTTACTAAGAAATCTGTTTTTTTTTCTTTTATAAATGGAGAATTAATTTTATATACAATACAATATTTGTATACCTTGTACCCAAACGTGATATTTTGGGTCCTTGTGAATACCAATAGGACTCCTGAAAGAATATGTAAGGTCATTTACTTCCTGTGTGAAATTTACTGCATTGTACTTAGTATGGATGAAGATTAAATGAAAGGGTATATGGACTTTTTTTTTGTGGTTCTATTCCTATCAAAAAAATTGCCCTACAAGTTCTTTATTAAGAAAAAAATATTTTATACAATATTAATGTGTTTGAATAATCCGAGGCATGGAAATAAGGTAAATTTAAGTGAGGGAATTATAAGTAGTACATAGACTTGTATTTGTCTAGTATAGAAGTTTAGGTACTTACATATTGAAGTTTCCAAAATGGTACAAACTTATCTAGGTGGATATGGTTATTCTAGTCTGTCAGAGATTTGATGTTGGAGCCAAGTAGCATGACAAAACATAAAAGCTACATAAACGAAGCTAAACAAAATAAAGCGAAGCAATTAAGAATCAACTTAGTATTTCCTAAGACACTTTAAGTTTTTCTTAATAATTTCTTGAAAACATTAAAACATAAAACCAATGACATTATAAGTTTGCTGAGATATTTGTAACATAATACAATACAATAATAAGAAAAGATCGGACATCCTATGAAATCTATTGAAAGTGCCATAAGATTCTATTCTTATAGGTAAAATGTACTAGGAGAGGATTCTTGGATACTCGTAGTATAAACATATCTTTTCATTTTTTAGTTCCAAAATCATATTGAGCATATTGATTCAATCGTTGCAATATGCAATATGTTCAATGTTCAAAGTGAAGAAAATTGTTCAGATTAGTAATTAAGATTGTATTGCAGAAATCTTTATATTTATTTCTTTCATTCGTGAAAGGTATAAAAGCAACGATGAAACTGCATTACTTTTTTTTTGTTGTATGTATTTCGTTTTTTGTTATGTTTGTTTTGTCATTTATTGCAAGTAATTTTCACTAATTATGGCTGCAATGAGGCAGCAAAAGCTGCAATAACGACATTACTGCAATCGGATGCAATTGCAGCAAAGAAAGCATGGCGGGGAATAAAAAATCTGTTGCTCGAATGATATGCAATTTATGCATTCAAAAAGATATATGGTAGAGAGAGAGAGAGAGAGAGAGAGAGAGAGATAGCGAGAGGGACTCAAATAAAGAAATGTAATAATAATTGAATGGTTCAACGCTTGCAAGGCAGACAATTTCTTAATTAGTTTTTTAAGGTAGCTTTGTCCTGAAGTAAATACTCGTATATGGCGAGTTTATGAGAAACGAATTCGAATTATTTGACTTACTCTGGGACTACTAGTTTGCATATGTACAATACTATAAAGAGTTAGTCTAGGTGTTTTTTAGAGTTCCGAACTAAATGGAACCCGTTCCGTCTTCGGACTATCAAGGCTACAGCAACAAATACTAAAACTAAAATAAAGTTAAAAAACTAAAGGGGTCCACACATACAACAAACATATAAATACAATACGATCCAGTAAATCTAAGATTTCGGGTTTGGTAGTGTTCAAATTTCAGTTTGATTAAAGTTCAGGTTCTTATTATTCTTATACCTCCCATACAAGCCTCCATTTGGTGTGCGAGTCTGACTCGCACGTGGTCGATTTTTTGATAATTTTCATTAGCCCGCTGGCTTTAAATTTAATAAGACCAAAGCGTCGGTATATGGGCTACATGATAGCAAATGTTTACCATTACCATTTAAGTTTTGTAATACAATACAAACATTCTAATACATTTTCGAGAATTCCCTGTCATTGTAAGTTTTGAACTTTTTGAATTGTAGTTCACACTATGATTGTCCCTACACACACTGCATTGCTTGAGAATTGTGGTCGTCCCACTCCCAACTACTTACCGTAGGGTACAATAAATTTTGGTTCATCAAAATGGCTTTGTTAGTTAGAGCACTGAACTGGTTTGTTCCCCTTATTGGGCTTCTTCCCTGCGACTCTGCGGTGAAACAGGTACTGAAGTTTGTTTTTAGGGTGAGTTTCATTTCGTTTCGTGTAATTTTTTTCTGCTAAAGAAATCTTTGCTTTGAATATTGGATACAGGATTTTATTATATTGTACCTTTCCCAATTAGTTTGAATGGTTTTATGGTTTGGCCTTGATGTAAGTAATCCCCTTCAAAGAAACGATTACAGATTTTGTAACTAAAAAATAAAGGTATCCTTATGTTTTTCTGCTTTGGTACTAACTAGAATTCTAGAATTTGAAAGATATGAACCAAAATGTAATTTATATATAGTACTATATATTGATCTACTGGATCAAGATTGGAACAAATGATAAATAAACTGGTTATATATTGTCCGATTAATCCATCTAGGTAAGCTCAAGGTGAGTAGTAGACACATTATAATGGATGTAAAATAGCGCTGGATAAGTTATCAAAACCTATAGACTCTAGAGAAATCTTTTATATAGCCCACACACGAGTTTATATTCCGAGTCGTCGTTGTTGTGGATTAAAGTATCAAGATGAAATTTAAAACCGCTTTGATGACCGACCACAAAATCGAAACGCATCGAACCCAACGATGCCAACGAGAAGAAAAAGGAACATAAAAACTCTCAGAATGAAAATGAAAACCCAAAACAAAAATCAGACATTAAATTCGGTTTCACTGAAGTTCTTATACCTTTTGATATGATATAACATAATGTGATATGACTATATATAATCCTTAATCTTGATCTTTTTCTATATATTGTAAATATACTGAATATTATTGTAATATCACTTTAAACAACCTTTGGCCAAATTAGAAGTTTTTAACCAAAAACATTTGTCAAGTTTTTGTGATCTAATTACAAATTTTAGCTTTTCAGCTGATTATTAAAGGTAGAACTTAGAACTCTACTTAGCTACAGGAATTCGGAATGTCATGTTGAAAACCAAACTATTATTATGTATCTTGTAACAAACTTTTGGATAATGGAGATTGTTTCGAAGTTTGTGAAAGGTATAGTTATTGTATTAATACAGGCAAAGCAAAAAGGATAATATTGTAGTTGGACTTTTTTTTTTCAACCTTCTGTTTTTTTGCTGCTACTCCTGCTTGTTTTTAACAATTTTTCTGTTGCTTTTTATTCTGCTTCGTTTGTATCTGCACCGAGTTTGTTATTTTAGTCGTAATTATCATCATCATCATCATCATCATCATCATCAATATCATCATCACAAGAAGTAATAACGCCACAACTCCTTGCGGTTAACCGACACGGTCACGCCGTCACGGCCATCCTTATACACAGATACACAAATACTATTGTATATACAAAAACTTACCTATACAATGAACATAAAAAAATGTCGTCTCTTTCGCTTATCTTTTTGCTGTTGTGGCATTTATCACTGCTACGCGACAACTTCGATTTTCATATTCTTGAAATACTAAAATATATACATAGGTGAGCACCCTGCCATCTTCTAATATGTATGATATGTAAGCAGGATCCAAAAACATAAATATTATCTCTGGTTTTGCTATTGATTTCAATAGGATTTATTGGATATTCAAAACTTATTTTATGATTAGTTCTAATTTTATACAATACAAAGTTTGGAAAGGGCTTAGAAAGAATACTAAATATTCATCAGTATTAGATAAGCGATTTCAATTTGGCAAACTCCAAATACAAAATACTGTACTTGGGAAGGTTGAAATCATCAATAATTTCCTAGGGGGTCCCTAGAGCTTAGTAACATAATAGTAATTTCTGGAACTAAAATGATCAAGTCTCTATTTGCCAATATATTCTATTTTAATGCTATATTGAAGGGAATTGAAAGAAATTGCAATTGAGAAAAATGATCATCTAGATTGATAACCTTACAATTAGAATTCAAACCTTATGGGGCTTCTTAGAGCTAGTCTCTTGTCAGCCAGGTTGTGTCTTTGGCAACACATTGAAACTTTAATGGTCTAAGTGACCTGACCAATATTTTATTTATTAAATAGACTACTTCTCTCGATTGAATGATGGTACAATATTTCCTCATTGGACATAAAACTACACGTATGTAATAAAATTTTATTTGAAATGCGATAGTTTTAAATCGTTTTGGGTCATAATATAATTCATACAAAATCCGTATAAGACATAAGTGGTCAGCGACAGTCGAAACAAGTAGGAGGATAAATAAAATTGTTTTCTATTTCACAAAGCTTGAGAACTTTGTACTCAACTTTAGTCTACCGTTTTGGATATTGCATATATAGAATATTTTTTTTTTTACCTTCTATACCTCCAACGAACTAGAAAAGAAACTCGTAAGTCTCTATGAGTTCTCTTCTTTCATTCTATCAACTACGTTTCTCATTCTTGATAATGATTTTTACTTTTTATTTGTACAAAATCAATATAGAATCAAGATATAATAATAACTTCTTTGGGGACATTGGGTATATGAAAGTCGGTTCAATTCGATTATAATAGTGAGTGATGTTTGTATGTATTATGAGCTTTTTCGTTTTGGATGCGATGTTGTTCAATTGCATTTCCGCCCTTATACGCTCCCATACCACATGGAGTTCTTCAGTTGACGGTTGATTGTTGCATTGTCATCTAGTATTGATGGTTGTGGCGTTGACATTGGGTTGTTGAGTTGTTCTTGGTATTGGTATTGGTACTGGCACTGGTACTGGTACTAGTATTGGTAGCGGTATTGGTGTCTAAGTCTTAGTCTTCTTTAATTCTTTACATCATTTGTGGTGGTTTTTCTTAAGACTCACTTACCCACAGCAAAAGTGTTAAGTAGCGTCCGTGCATGTTAAAGGATCCACTTTCAAGCTATTGTATGAAGCCAACAACGCACTTCCTACATCGCCGCCTCAGATCTCTTGAAGTGAGTTGAGTCTTCTTACAAGTGGAGTACACCAACATTTTTGAATATACTACTACTACGAATACATATTAGTTAAATTGTGCTTCCTTCTATTTCACACTAACTTGATAGCATCGTTTTTCTTTCTTTTTACGTGGTTAAGTTTCTCAAGTTCTTTCAACATTCCAGATTTCATTGGGGTTTGCGTGACAGACACTCAGACTCTGGCACGGGCATGAACTTTCTTTAGTCTCAAACTCAACCGATAGAGTCAGCAGAGCAGCAGCAGCAGCAGCAGCCGGAGCAACTTCAGACCAAGTATTGAGTAGTAATACAAGATCTCAGTTTCAAGCACAACGAGGGACGAGTACGAGTGAAAAAACAATGTGGACTTTGTGGTAAAAATTTTATTATTTGATAAATATCTTTTTTCTATACCTCACACATAAACTAAATGTATTGATAATTGATTGATAAAATGCAGATAGCATCGAATTACATGTAATAAGTATAAACTACAATAGATGAGTTTACAAATATTCCGTAACAAATTCGGAGCAATCTTCAGCGAAACTACGTACTTCTTTTCCACTTGTCAATTTCCGAAATTTTCCATACCACAAATTATGTACTTACCTTACAGATAAAAATTTCGATCTGTAAAGAGATTTCCAGAGTAGCGATCTTCATGAGCCTATTGTATATTTTTGATTGAAAGTGGATTGACCTCAGTCCTTGGGCGCATTGATTATCAATGTACAGTATGCTTTGATTTACCTTTGTGTTGGAAAATCATTTCATTTTCGTGCCTGATGGATAATATTGTATGTAGAATATTGCACTGAAATCGATTTCAGTCAGTCAGCCACTAGTCTCGAGATTCTCGCAAACAATTTTTACAGAAACTTTAAAAATTAATAGGATAGACAATCAGTTACCTTCTCTACTCATATTCAGCATTGTCAGGAAAGGAAGGTTTGATACCATGGAAGTTACCGCATTCTTGTAGCGCATGAAACTCTGTCATGGACTCATGTTGCTCCCCTTTCTCCTCTTTCTCATCTGCTATTCTGTTTAGGTGCTAATTATTGGCAATGTAAATCATCCATCCATATCCAATTTTTTCAAAAATTTGACTGTCTTTGACTGGACTGACATGTTGCTTATGCTTCCCTCACATGGATTTTTAAATCAAATTTCTTTGTTTGCATGGTGGTTACATATACATATGTATGTATGTATGTACATAAGAATATATGAGAGTATATAAGGGTTGTTGTTGTTGTTGTAGTTGTAGTTGTAGTTGTTGCTAATTGCAATAACTTTAACAGGTGCGCTTTGTCTTCTCATGTAGCGTAAGCAAAGAGTAGAAGTACAATACAAAGAAAGCAAGCAACTTGTGGCGGTTGCTATTGGGCTTTTGTTGTTTGACTGGACTTCTCTTTCGTTTGGCATTTACAATATCGTGTCGTTGGTGTACCATTTGCAATAACAAAATATTGTACAAAAGCCTTTACCACTCTCTCTGTCTCGCTGTGTCTTTGTCTGTCTCAGTCACGGTGTCTTATTGTTATTTTGAGCTTGCAGTCTATTGTCCGGTGACTTGTTTGAGTTCAACAAGAAAACAAAAGCACGAGGCGACTTTTCTAAGGTGGGCAAGCTTTTTGTTGTTGTTCAAATCAATTTTATGCTTTTTTGTTTTTTTGATATTTTTTTTTGATTTTTCGCATGCTTTGGCTTTGCTTTTATTTATTTTTTTTTTTTTTTCTTGTGTTTGCCAGACCCCAAGTAAACAAGTTTGTATTGCGTTGTTTTTGCTTTTGCATAGGGCTTTCTCTCCTCTCTTCTTGTTTGTACTCATAGTTTTGGAAAATAAAAGCATTCGCAGTGTTCAGTTAGCCCACGCGCCTGTCGCTTGTGTTAAGTTCAACATCTCATAAAGACATCAGCTCATAAAGAGTTGGGGCGGTGGTAGACTTGTGCTTATGTGCTTGCAGTCGTCGTGTCCAATTGACCTCTGATTATGCGCACCTGGGTGTTGTTGATGTTGTTGAGTGTGCTTGGATAGCAAGTTAATTATCATCACCTTCTTTCTGTTCAATAGGAAAATACTCTTAATGGTCGAAAACCCCTGGAGAACGCCCAGCGCATCTCTAAGTTTTATAAAAGTGAAAGCAAGAAAAATAAAAAAAACCACACAAAAAAAAAACGTTCGCTATTCCAAAGTTGTCATCCTCATCGAGCATGCAGTATAGCATCATACGCTCACACAGGTCTGCTGTGAGGTGAGCTTATTAGATGATCAACGTAGAGCGAGGTAGAAGCTTGTTGAAAATGTAATTCAAAAGCAAGTTGTTTACGAGTATATTTATTCTTAGTACTCTAGATAACAAGTCAAAGCATGCTCAACCTCACCACTAATAAATTTATTTAGCCTTTCGTATTAGTAATATTAATTTTACGCTAACTAAGAACCAAAACTTGAGTATGGCAAAAAAAAAATACTATGACGTGATGGATTTTTTTTGTATTTTTTTCAGTTTTGCCACGTGAAAATCTATAAAAAAATATATAAAAACCCTATGCAGTTTTTTCCATGCAGACCTGTGTTATCTAAATCACAATTCGATAATACAAAAAAACAAAAAACGTTTTTCAAATAAGAACATGAATTTGGTTTTGGGTTACAATCCAGTAACCGTGGGGTCTTTCAATTTTCATGATTGTAGGAAATGGATTGAGAAACTTATAGTGTCCAAATTTCAGTTCCATAGTACAAGAAAAAAAGGTGCTTTCAATAAGAAGCTGAATTTTAATGCGGTGTTTGTATGGGAGGTACTCCTTCTCATAGTCTGATTCATCTGGTTTCAACAATTGTAATGCATCGTGCCAAAATTTTGCTCTCTAGGTCAGAAATTGAGGGATTTGTTTCCATTCAGAATTCTTTTCCTGAAGTTATCAATTATTCAAAATATGCAAAAAGTGTCATAACACAGAATGAATGCGAAACAAGACTCACTCATCGTCCTAGTGGAGCAGGTACTTTGCTTACAGAAATACTCCGTGCTTTGATTAAAGTTTTCCTTAGAGTAATAAGTCAATTTGGTGCCTTCCCATATTGAATTCATTGCATCCACGATTGGTCTATAGTATTTCACTCCAAGCTTGGTCATTCCAACAATCTTCTGGGATTTCTTTCATCAGTACTTTGAAATCCAGGCATCCACTTGCTTCATTAATGTTTATTTCTGCATTTTCTACGTACAAAAAATTACAAATTGATTTGTAGTGACAATTTCGATTTGCGAAAGTTGGGGTGAAAAGATCCATTCCTCTTAAGTGTTTTTTACATAACATATTTTGTGAAATTCATTTTCTGTATAATTTGCACTATGGTAAATTACTCATGACAGTAGAATTATGGTTTTTTATTTTTTTTATTTTAACACACTTTGGGTTCAATGACTAAATGAATGAATGAATGAATAAATGGATAATGGGTATGGTTTTTTTTCTCGAAAGGTTATAAAACACTAAAAGAATATTAAGTTGGCGTTACTGAAATTTTGAATACACTTCAATTGATTGCCCTGCTAAGACATCTTACACTGTGTAATGGAATTTCAAGAAAATGTTCTGTTTGAATATGAAAGTTCAATTTAACAATTGAACATGAAAATTGATCATGGAAATTGAATCAAATATTGATCATTGAATAAAAAAGTTGATAAAGAATTGAACAAAGAACTTGAACTTATACATTGAAATTGATAATTGAAAGGCAAGAAGACAAATATGAATACTAATGCAAGTGAATGAAAATATTGAAAATTGAGTATAGGAAAAAATTGCCTTCTCTTTATTAACTGTACTTACTACAAATTTGTTTTATCTTGTAGAGGGAAAACTTGAAAATTGGTTTTTAAAATAATTGCTTATAAAAAATCATTTAAAATTTCATTCAAAAACTATGGAAATCTACGTAGTAGTGAAAAATTGCGCTATGCCATCGTACACGTGAAAGAAGTAAAACAGACAGAAAGAGATCATCTCAAAGTGGATTTTCAAAAATTATTATTATATATTGGGAATATGACAATAGCCCTACACTTTCTGTGAAAATTTGAAGTTTCTATCTAGTGCAGTTCATGAGATACAGGGGGGCAAAAAACGTGACGATTTGTATTTTTCCATTCAAATTTTTAGTATAAATTTTTGCCCAACGCCGCTAAAGAAGTTTCTCTTTAAAAAGTTTCCAGTACAAAGGATTGTTTATTATCTGCAATTTATGAGAAATCTTAGTTAAACTATAGTTTCATTTAATCTTTCAATGTCTATGAGGTTCACAGAATCTCTTTAATGTGAAAGAAACATTAATCTGTGGAAGTATTAATATGCTTAAATTGAGTATGAAGTGTATACAAATAAATAAATACTAAAATATTGGCGTAAACATATGAGACTTTTTTTTTTTTATCTAATATCTTTTTTTCTATCTAGTATGTATCTCTTTGCCACCACCTTGGCAATTATTGGTGTATTTGTTCTATCAGTCTGTCAGCCGTTTAGTTAGTCAGTCAGTTAGTATCTTTCTGTCTGTTAGTCTATTAGTCTGTGTGTCTGTGTATCTGTGTATCTGTCTTATTTGGCGTCGTGATCATTATTGATGGTTTATTAACACGGCATGAGGTGTTGTATTTCATTTGCTATACTATACTATTTACTACGATATATACAAATGTACATATACAGTATGAGTATATGGCCCAGTTTTCTACTGTCGATTCTCACTTGGTTCAGTATTCCAGCCATTCCTTTTCCTCCCTTCCTATTGAAAGTATTGAAATACTTCAAGCCACTACTATTCTACATCACATTTATTGATTAGGTCGATTTTTCTCGCTTTTGATTGCCGTTCATTTGAATTAATATTTTTCAACTTTATTTTTTCCTGTTTCGTCACACTTCAAAGAAAATTACGATAAGATACAATAAAATAACATTATTGTTGTACATACAATACAGATATTTTTGGTCGTTCCAAAGATTAAATACTGATAGAAAAAACAGCAATTAAATACACTTCTCATTTCATACTTTCGTTTCTCGAAAATATTGTATTTCTCGACTGCCAATCCGTTTAAAAATAATCATCAATTTGTAACAGCCCCCGGATGCGTTTGAAAGTACTAATGTATATGCTTCAAGGACTCTAAATTTGAATGATTGCTCAAGACGAGATTTCCGGTGAAAACTGAAAACTTAAAGGATTAAAGGTTTATTTTTAAGTTCAATGTGATAACCTAAAGGAATTTATTACGAAGATATCTAACGATTTAACGGTTAGTCAATCAATCGGAGAAATCAGTATTTCAAGGATCAATCTATTGCTTTAACCAAATCAAATCAACTTGCATCGAATTCGATATCGCAAATCTGTCTGGGCGGAAAAATAGTTGTTATGCCTGTCAGTCAAATCATTTGTTCGATTCGAACATCAAATTTGTTTGATGCGATAATATTCTCTCAATATATGTTTGCTTGAGAGCTAAAAAGATCATTCACTGGAATTGGAAGGCAAAAAGAGAGTAATTCTGTTTAAATTAAAGTAAGTAAAACAACTTTATAGGATGAGCGGATTAATATTAATAGTAAAGCAATGGAAGTTTTAGACCTTTTATTCAGCAGCTAATATTTACTTTTTATATAGCAAATATGTGTCATCAGATGCAATGATTTGATGTGGTTTTGGTACCCATTTTCCAGGTGTTTCTGAATAATCGAGACAAATTTAATCGTTGAAGTCAGGTATTGTATAAGAAAAACTAACATCCAATCCAATCCTTCAATTCAATCCAATCGAATCCAAGTGAGTCTACTTGAAATGTATAACACGCACAAACACCACCATCTGAATGTGAAACACTTAAAACTGCCCACATTAACTTAATTGGTTATGGCTATGGTGGGAACAGAATCTACAATAACAAATGTTAGATTGGATAGCTAACCGATCAATCAGTCAGTCAGTCAGTCAGTCAGCTAGCCAGTTAGGCATCTAGTCAGTCACTGATATTGTGTGTATTAACTGAGAATTTGAGGCAGCTTTGACGACTTACGACTTACGACTTTCAACTTTCGTTGCTGCCACTAATTTATTCTGTTGCTAAAACTGATCCAACGATCTTAGCAACCAATTATCGAATACTTCTTTCAACTAACTTGTCTATTACGCTCTATTCGTATGAGAAGCAAAACTGGTTGGTCGGTTTGCCGGTTGATTGAGTGCGTCGTTGTTGTGATCAAATTGTGGCCTAATTGTTCGTCATCATCCCAATGATGATCACACAATAGTGATGACCATGATGACCATGATGACCATGTTGATGTTGATGATGACAAAGACGGCGCCGAAACATTACCCAACATGGTGGGCCACATCAATTGACTTAGTACATAGTAGCAGGTGATACAAAGTCTAACTGTTCAGTTGGTCATGCCAACGGATAATGGACACAGATGTGTGTTCATAACGGTCTACGTCTATCAACAAACTCTATGTCTTCATGTTAAGTTAATGGATGATTATGTTCACTTTTCATTTGTTTTTTGCTACCAAATACAAACAATTGTCACTGATATTTTATTATTGTACTACAGACTACGACTGACTAACATAACATACAATACAATATATTCAGTTATCTTAATTCAAAGATCATGAAGATTATAAATGACATCAAAATGATATGATGATGATTCAAGTTAGAGAATTTTTGTTTAGAAGGAAAACAAAAAACAATGTGAATTATGTTTTCCCGCTCAATCAAATGTTTCGAAAGATTTTTTTAAAGGACTCTGCTTGTGGTTATACCTATAACCTTTCTCTTGAATCACTCTGTCCATTAGTGTAAACCGTCTGAAAATACGTTCGCTACTTTTTGAGTTTATCGCTTTCAGACAGACAGACAGACAAACAAACAGATAGACAGACGTGGCCGGGAGACTTTGTTTTGTAATATATATCTAGATATTATGCATTTGCTTATAAGCAGCATCATATTTGTGGTACTATAAGTTCTTCTTAAGGCGTAACCCAAGACATTTTGACCAAATTGCAAATGCAAACATGAGCTCAGTAGCAGTAGTAGTCACTATACAATGTGGTTCGGTTCAGTTCAGTTCAGTTCAGTTCAGTTGGTGTCTGCTACATTTTGTTGCACATACGCGGCATCTAATTCTATTCATATACTTGGTAAGTAAGTATTAAACCTTTTCAACAAAGTTGAAACTTTATTTTCTTGGCATCTTACCACTTGGTTTTTGGATTGTGGGCTCGGCTTTTGCCGCAGCCCAAGTTGCAGCATCGGTTAATGGCGCTTCTAATTTTATGTTATCGTACTCGGTACTCATGTTGTTCATGCTGTTGTTGTTGTTGTTGTTGTTGTTGCTCTGCTGTGGTTTTCTGTGTTATGAAATTTTAAGTTTTCGCAATTTCATTTTCCGTAAAAAAACTGGTTTATTTTTTGAATGTAGAGCCATATTCACATACAATATATAATATATATAGTATGTCGTAGTCAGACAGTCAGTACGAATATCTTGCTACACAGTAGCAATAACAACAACAGCAAGCAACAGCAATTTCTGATTCCAGTTGCTGGTTGTTGTCCCTGATTTTATTTTCATGCTATTAAGTATATACCTTCCACATATTGTACGAGTATATTGTATTGCAGAATGAATGACACCCAGACAGACAGACAGACAGACAGACATTATAATTATAGAATGTCATTCTTTGTTCGAAGATAATACAAAAGATCAGGGATCCAAACAGTAATCGATCTGCCTTTTAGATTTCGAGATATCATACAAAACTTTCTTATAAACTAAATTGAAAAGCAAATGCTCCCAAACATTTGAGATGGTTTACCTACTATGGTTTAGCAAAAACAAAACATTCAATTCCATTTGAAATCACCAATCAGATCAGGGATCCAAACAGTAATCCATCTGTCTTTTAGATTTTAAGATATCAAGGAAAACTTTCTTACAAACAATTAACAAGCAAATGCTCCCAAACATTTGAGATGGTTTACCTACTATGGTTTAGCAAAAACAAGACATTCAATTCCATTTGAAATCACCAATCAGATCAGGGATCCAAACAGTAATCCATCTGTCTTTTAGATTTTAAGATATCAAGGAAAACTTTCTTACAAACAATTAACAAGCAAATGCTCCCAAACATTTGAGATGGTTTACCTACTATGGTTTAGCAAAAACAAAACATTCAATTCCATTTGAAATCACCATCCAGAATCAAATTGATCTAATGGGCCAACCATGTCATCCTAATTAATGAGAATTGCGTAATAATTTGGGCTTGGGAAAAGAAAGAAATGAAATACTATATTGTAATTATATTTGTTTCTTTTTTTTTGTTTTTTTTTTTTTGTTAATGCAAAGGGTATAAAATGTCAGTGAAACTGAGTGAATTTATTGTTTTGTTGTCATGACTTCTTTTATCACGTTTTTGTGTTGCTGCCGTTAGCGACTTTTCCGCGCCCAACCTCAATTTCTGTTCTTCAACTAAACTAATTTTTCTGCACCTCCTAACAAAAGTCATCTAACGTAGATCATAGACCACTGTGAACAGAAAAGCGTTGCCTTTGTTGTGGGCAAAGTAGGCGCATCTAAAGCTCACCATTTATTGTACAAGTAGGTAATTGGCACAAAAGATACTCACACAGACACACACACACATTTACATCCAGAAATATACATATTTATGTATCCAAGTATTGCATACATGCGGCAAATGTTGCAAAGGGGGAGATTGGAGATTTCAATTTGAGTTTTTCTTAAATTATATATTGTTTGATTTTTCTTTTTTTTGTTTGGCGACTTGTCCATGATTCTGCAATGGTAACAGGAAAATCAACAATACTTGGTGGTAACTTAGTCGTGGTCGTGGTCGTGGACTTTTGATATTTTCGCAGGTTGTTTTACAGGTTTTCCTTCTGACGTTTTAGGTGTATTTTGTTGTTGTTGTTGTTATTGTTGCAATGCCGCTAACAACTATTGACTGATGACGTTATTGTCATTTTGTTTGCTGTCCTTGTAACATATTGTTTTACTTTTCAAGTCTTTAGTTTTGTATCTTTTCAATCCATTTCTACAAGTATAGAGACTAATAAGTGCAAATTTATTGTTTAAATTTTTTTTTTTTTTTATTATATACATAATAATTAATGTATTTGTATTAATCATAATAATGTAAAGGATTATTTTTTATTATATTATACAAACATTGTAACATAAGAGAAAGCAAAGTCAATATTCCTGTCCAAACCGATGCACAGAACTTCTAAACCACGCAACGGATTCCAAAACGATTTTTGCTGACATTTAGAGCATTTGTTGCGAAAGGTTTATATGCGCATAAAAAAATGGGTTCTACAATAAAAAGATATAATTCATTTTCATTGATTTCTAATAAGTTGAAATTAGTAAAAAAAAAAGTGAAATCATTTTTCACTGCTACTACAGGCCGCTTATAGTGCGATGAAATATAGTATTTGTGTATCTTATAATTTCTTGTGGACAATTTTGGGGTATTTTACAATTTTTGTTAAGAAATTTGTATCTATTCTTCCATCACCATTGTTACTCCTTGCGGCTTCTCATTGCTTGCAGCAGCAAAGTTTCTTCAATTATGATTTAGAAATTTTATTTGATTTGCTGTTAGAAGAAAGTAAGGCTGAACTTCTGAATGCTGAACTTGATAAAGAAATGAAAATAAGGCAATCTTATGCATCCGTGCAAAGCATTGATGGATTTCTAGTCATCTATGGTTTCCGTACCCAAACCCTATTATTCAACATACGCTGTTCGTCCGTTCGTCATAGGGCTATATTTCATGAAAGTAGAAATTTTCATAGAATGTGTAGTTTTATAGAGGCTACAGCCCAAATAAAAACAAAAACAAAAAAAAAATACTAAAACTTATACAAAGTTAAGAATTTAAAGGGGTCCCCAGGGAGCTATACGATCCAATAATTCTAGGGTCCTGAAATTTACATCGTTCATAGAAATGGGTTAGAGGCTTATAGAAACTCAATTTCAGTTTGTTTGGACTACTAGAGGCGGTACCCCCCATACAAACCCCTCCATTAAAGTTGAGGTTCTTATTAGAAAACCTTTTTTGTTTTTTAAACTATCGAAGTATGAAAAAAAAAAACTACCAGTATGCCATATTCTTAGAGACTGTATATTTTTTGGAATCAGCCAAATCGCATCACTGGGTTGTGACCTCATTTCGTGTGCGAATCTGACTCGTTATTACCTGCAAAGAGAGTTTGAGTTTGAACGATTTTTCTTTTATGGGTGCGACTATTCATTCTATTCTATTCCAGTAAAAGGAGAACATTGAGATTAATTATACTATATATTAAAATTTAGAAAGATGTGATGTTACAAATATCACAATAAAGTGTTAATGCCTAGTTGTTGTTGTTTATAAATGCCATAGTGAACTCACTCAAAATAACGGCCTATTTCATCTCAGGTGGATTGGAGGAGATGAAGATGAAAATCAAGTAATTTCTACTTGCAACTGTTTTAGTTATTATTATTGTAGTTATTGTTTAAGCTGTTGCTGTTGTTGTTGCTGTTGTTGTTGTTGTTGTTGTTGTTGAAGGCTCCTTTTCCTGTTGCCTATTAAAACTGAAAAGTTGAATAAGCAACAAATGCCAAGAAAAGGGATTGCGAGGCAGTGAAAATAAAGGAAAACTAAACTAAACTAAACAAAATTTGCTAAAAGAAAAACTAAATTAATTGCACACATACACACACACACACACACACACACACACACACACACACACTATATAGAACTATGTATGTAGATAGAGTAAGTAAGTAAGTAAGTAAGTAAGCGTTTTCAATCACATGTTGTAGATACATTTACATTTACATCTACATCACTATCCACACACACACATAAGGTAAGTTGTAAGTCACTTAGTTTGTACTTCATTCATGCAAAAGCCTCTCATTTCATTCACCTGTGTGGCGGCGCCATAAATTTTCATATTAAACTTACTTGAACACTTCGACGAAAAAAAAAAAAAAACAAAACAAAACAATACAAGAAAAAAACAAACAAAAAAAAAAAACAAAAGCAAAACACAGAAACGAGAACAGTAACAAAAACAAAAACAAAATATTGTACTAACAGCAGGAAAAGCAACAATAACGAAACCACGAATAATGGAAGGAAGCAAATGGAAAGGCAACTGTTGCTTTGGCATGACTGCATTAGTTTGACATTAGAAGCACCTTACTTACTTCTTCTTGTAGTTGTTTGTTGTGTGGCAAAGCAGGCAAATCATGGCGAGCGGGGAGAAATTAATAAGGAAGTTATTTGCTGGAAGGCGCAGGAAGGCGCAACGCATTAACAACACTCATTCACACACACTTTGGCAAGTGAAGCCAAGTCAAATATTGCCGCTGCTGCAAATTGTTGCTCCTTGCATGCTGATTCTGTGATGATGTTGCTCTTATAGCTGCTACTGATGTTGCTATTGCTGTTGCTGTAGTTGTTTGTTATGGTTGCCACACCCAAGCACAGTTGAGGCAAGCAGTCGAGTGCACTGCATCTTCGAGAGCTTTCGTATTAGTTTTCAACGGGAATATTACTAAAGTTTTCTACTGCTTCCCACTGCTCGCCTCTTCTATCATCGCCTATATGCAACACACTCATACATCAGTGGCAACAGCAGTAGCACTAGCAGTAGCAGTGGCAGTAGCAGCAATGCCAACAATTAATTAAGCAGTGGTAATTTTTATATCCTTCATCCAAACAATGTATATTAAGTTTGTGTTACATATAAACCGGTAAATATAAATAGTACTTCTCTGATACACCCACATACATACTAATAACAAATTGTACATATAATGTAAAACAACAATACGACACAGACATACGCATACGTCCTTGATACTTCATCCATCTATATAAGAACTAAAATTGTTTCTACTAAATGTAGTGCAGTGCAAAGTCCTATAACCATATATATATATATTTGTTCCGTTGGGGAAGCATTAAAAGCCGAACGAATCTACAATACTATTCGAAGTGTGGGACTTGCACCCACTAAGCCCCACCGTCCCAAGTCCTACAGTCCCCCCTGAGCTCGTCAATATACTTAGCCACAACCACAATTACCAAATCATCGGCAAAGGCCACCACCCTTACGTTGTTTGGCATTTTAATATTTAGGACGCCATCATACAAAGCATTCCATAGCAGGGGGCCTAAAACTGACCCCTGCGGTACACCTCCTAGACTTCATACTCGAGATCTCTACCCTCCGCACAGTAAGTTAACCGTCTTCTGCTAAAATAGTCGGCTACCACTCGGATTAGGTACTGTGGAACGTTGAAGCCTCTAAGAGCTTCCATAATGTGCTGCCACTTTGCAGTGTTAAATGCGTTTTGGATATCGATCGTCACTACAGCACAATATTTCTTAGTGCCACGTTTCCAGCACCTTTATGGCTTTTCGGCGATGTCCTTGACCACTTTCATTGCATCAATCGTTGAGCGCCCCTTACGAAAACCATATTGATGTTGTGAAAAGCCGCCAGCAGCACTTATTGCAGTTTCTAAGCGATCTCGCACAATCCGTTCAAATATTTTTCCCACAGAATCCAACATACACAAGGGCCTATAGAAGAAGGCTCCTCAGGTGGCTTATTTCCTTTCGGTATTAGAACCAGCTTTTGAATTTTCCATCTATCCGGAAAAATTCCCTCCTGCAGGCTAAAACTGCTAAAGGTGTCCGCACGTTCAAGCATAGCAAGTTTCAGTACTTTATTGGGAATCCTATCTGGCCCTGGTGCCTTCGATGCCTTAAGTGTCTTCGCCAATTCTTCCGTCGTTTGAACATCCGTGACTTCTCCGCTGTGATTTGAGTCGGTATAGCTCAGGTTACTTCTCTCATAGCGCGGGAACAGTGTTGTAACAATCCTACGTAGCAATTTAGGGCAAGTTGGCTGTTTTGAATTGCCACCTTTCAGCTTTTTGGTGACAACTTTGTAACCTAACCCCCATGGATCGGGTTCTGCTATAGCCATTATGAAAAGTTTTTTTGTTTATTGTAGAATCAATTTAAAAAAGGGAAATCACCAATTTCCAATTGACATGACACTATTAATAAAATAGATCAGATTAATTGAGTGTTCACTTCATTAATAAATTTTAAGCATTCACAAAGAAGAACATTTCTTCAGAAGAATATAAGTAGAGCTCATTTCAATGAAATATACCACAATCCAAATCACAATAAAATGAAATTTTTAAAAACTCCAGAAGCAACTCCTTTTCAAATACAACAATATCGGTTGGATTAATCAAAAAAAATCTGTTCTATCTTCACTGCAGAAGTCTCCTCGGGTCCTCGAAGCAGTACGATTTTCTGCTAATATTTGATCCACAGTCATCAACAACTTAATTGCTTCTTCTATCTACGAACAACTTATCCAGTATAAACATATCATAATCATGTCGGTTCTCGGCTATGCCAAAATACTCGCGCTATGCTCGCATGAACAGTCAACATATTGGAAAAGACCGACATCCACCGTTTAGTAAAGTCTCATATTCATCATTACAAGCAGTTTAACCCAGGCGCCATTAGCCCAATTTATCCTGGTCAATATCACCCAAATGCAATTAATTTATTTATTCGCCACCCATGCTCATCTGCACTTACTTCTCGGCCTAACAATGATACATGTCCTCCCAAGGAGCAAAGCAACCCAGCATCTTCGAGATCAAGCCAATGTTAATATGATAGAGCTCCTGAGCTTCCCAAATTTTAGCAGCATAAAATTGATTTATAATTTTTTAATCCTATTTAAACAAAATTAATTTACTCTTCATAATCACAGTTGTCATTAACCAAAGACCTGACAGCCATGACAATATTGGTTAGTGCTCTTGTTTTACCTACATAGAATGAGAATGAGAATTTATTTTTCCTTCCCTTTAATACATAATATTCATGTAGTTTCGATTATTTCTATGCGGCGTTACAAAGATAAGAGTTTGCAGTTTTTAAATTGCTTGAATAACCACAGAGACTGGGCTTCATATGTTGCCTATGCCTTTGTTTCGAAATTGATTTCAGGACCACTTTGGTAATGCCGTCCTAGGGAGTTGCAACCATTTCAGCTATGTTGTATTCGACTATCGATTATGTTGAACATCAATAATTTTGTACAATTTTGCACGTTGAGTGAGCAGCAGCAGCAGTGTGATGTGTAGAACAAATCAACTGGGTTCAAGTGGTGGACAACAACAACAACAAATCATTATCATCATCATAATTATCACTAAAAGAGTCGTCGTCGTCGTCGTTATTATCACAAATCACCATTGTTAGACGACAACAAAATTGACAATCGAAACTTGCAACTTTCTCAACAAACTGAAAAGATACAATATCTTCGTATATCGTTGTCTGTTGTTGTTGTTGTTGTTGTTGTTGTTGTTGTTGTTGCTATGTCAGTGTAAATGCACGATTTGCATATAATTATGTGAAATGAATGAAATTGATTTGCCACTTTTTTACATACGCACACACACACACATACGCACACGCACTCACAATGGTATTTGAGTTATTTGCATGCATTCAGATACATACTTATGTATATAGATAGATATGTATGTATGTATGTATTCAGATACAAATCACACACATCACAGCACAGCACATCACATCACATTGAATCGTTTCGTAGCACATGGCATCACATCACACTCGCATTCGCACTCGCACTCGCACTCAGACTAATGTGACACACTTTAACAAATTGCTTATGTTGCGCCTCCAATATTATGATTGAATCGGCTTTTAAAGTAATTTTGCCAAATGGCGCATTATGACGCCGTTGCCAATATGCCACATTACCTGTTTCCACCTACTTCTTTCTTATCATAATCATTGCGAGCATTATCATCATCAACATCATTATAGTCAACATCATCAACATTATAACCAGGAGGAGAAGTGCCATTACCATCAGCAGCTTCATTATGCTCATTTCATTCTTTTTGCTGCCACTTGGTTGCATTCATTCACAAAGGCAAAATTATAAACTTTTTATCGCGTGCTGCCGCTGAATTAGACGCGACACTTCGTTACCTTTACCTTTACCTTTGCCCCTAATCACCAGCCACTCACTCACTCACCTACTCAGCATTTACCACCATCCACCATCCACCACCATATCCGTCTCCATCCATCATACCACCATCACCATCACTATCACTATCACCATCACCATCACCATATCCACTTAATTTGACTTAGTACTACGACTGACTACTCTCCTTCTTTCTTAGGTGATTCTGTTGATTCTGTTGATTTTAAGGTAGCTCGAGCTTGTTCGTTCTTCGTTTCGCTTTTAGTGATGAACTTGAAAAATTATTGCGCATAATTTAAATTAAAATGAAGCGCATTAACGCGTTAAATGTCCTCACAACCTGAGTCTGCCTACCTACCTACATACACTTCAAAACCTTGGGTGACTTGGATTTCAATATACCTACATAAGTACGTATGCGAGTATTCTTTAGTCCGATATTTCTAAACATAAACATGATATAACACAAGCATATAGATGATATACGAGTCATATGTCAGTCGGTTGTAGTTGATTTATATGACATAGATAAAGATCTATTAGATAATTATAAAAATAAACGACAGTATCTTTTATGGGGTTACCAAGTCACACAACAATACAAGAACGTGATGAATGATGAGCTAAAAAAAAAAAAAAAAATACAGTTGCATTAGTGATAAATGCAGTGGATTAGCGTTCAAATCGAAGGAAAGTATGCTAAAAATCGGTACAAAGACTTACAGAGATGTAACTTGAAAAGCTTTTCTGGGAGATTTTAAACATCTGAGATCAATTTTCAATAAACAATAAGATAAGTTCGGTATTGTAATCCATTCCATTCTAATTTTAAGATTCTAGGGAGAACAGCAATGAAACTTCAATGAAATCAGAATGTATAGGAACAGAAATATGAATGACGCAGATCTTCTTTTATTGTAATGTAGATCTACAAATGATAATGCATGCCTTTATTCCTACTCCATTTAAAAAAAATTCGTAGAGGCTTCATAAAAGATCAAAGTGTACATCATCCTAAATCTTATAAGTTAATAATATATTGGTTAAATAATTGAATTCATTTCATAGTACTTGAGTGTGATGAGTATGTAACTAACAGACAAATAAATAATTGAAACAAATTTTAATATAATTTGTGGAGAAAACTTTTCAGTTTGAATGGAATTTTATTGTACTAATTTAAGAGTGAGTGATACCGAAATAAGCAGGGGAATAATTCATACATACATAATAATTCAATACAATAGTAGAATAGTCTATTCTTTCCTATTTCCTAGTATTTAGTAACTAGCATATGAGATTAAGTGACAGACTTCAAACTAAGTACTTTGGTGTAGTTTCAGTCACCACATTCTTAGAATAGATTTTTCCAATGTCGCTGATTCATAACAGCTGACATTTGTAGTACAATAATACAGTATAGTAATAATAATATGTATGTATGTATTGTATTGTATAGTGTGGGTGCCAAAAGTCTACTTAAGTTTCATTTTCATTTTTCTTTTTTCTACATTTTTCTTCCACTTTATGGTTTTTTTTTTATTTTATTGATTCCATAGTTCTTACACTTGTTCACATCCTTACATTATTGATAAATGCTTTTCGTGTTAACACATCGATTGTTTCACATTGCTTGCTCTCTTTTGTTCTTACCTATTTTGCTGTTGGGGTCTTTGGTCGTCGTCGTCGTTATTATTATTATTTATAGTTGCACGCAAACATTTCAAATTTTGTGACACGCCCGTTTGCCACTTGCCCGCTGCTATATAACGTCATACTTACATATAAAATCCACTAGATACTATGATTCTACGAGTATAGGTAGGTAGAAGAAAGAAACCTTGCTTACGCTACTTGGCCACAGCACGCATTGTCTATGATGATATTTAGTCTGTCTGACTGTCATGGGTGCTTGTCCCCCTGTATGTCCGTCGTCCGTCGTTCGTCGTCCGTTGCCCGACGTCCGTCTGTCGTTTGGTTTCTGGTTTCAATAATTATGATAAATTTTCAAATGTTTGCACCGCCCCGAAATGACAGCGTGAGAATTCTTAAATTTATATACCTGATGGCAATCAGATTCGATTGAATTGGATTGAATCGCAATCCCTCTGACCTTGTTCGGTTGGGCATTCGTCATCCGTTTATTCGTTTGTTGGTTGGTTCGTTCGTTCGTTCGGTAGTCACCATAGGTTGTAGTTCAATTAAATAATTTATTATTTAAATCGAAAGGAAATTGCTTGATACACGCAGAGTATCAGCACAAGTAGTTTACTTTAGTTTAATTTAGTTTAGTTATATGCTAGTCGTATGGTATTCAACTTCAAACATACCTAACTCTCGCCATAACATAGACACAAGACCAATAGACATATAGACAGACAGACAGACGGACGGACGGACAGACGGCTTTGTCTTTAACTTCAGAAAAAAAAAAGAATCATGGGGCTTCCGTTTGGACGCTCATTTGTTCATCCGTTCCTCGTTCATTTTGTCCGCCCAAATGTTGGTCTCATGGTCTGGTCGGGTCTGTTGTTAGTATCTTGGACTTGGACTTAGCAAGTCATTTGCCTTCTAGTCTTTTTCCAACTAGTATTATAAATAATCATATTATAGAGTATTTTATTTTACATTTTTAATTGTCTTTGTCTATTCCAGAATATGCAATACAATAAATCAAAGATACATATAAGAAAAGAGAATTTCATTTTAGTATTTCTGATTTTGTTGATAAAATTGGAATTAATTGGTTTTTCGTTTTGGTGTGTAAAACCTTTCAACTAATAATTTCACTCTCTCACTTAAAGATTAAAGCAACTGAGTGAATTGTGTGCATTAAGGTCTATTTGATAACGAGTGATGGATTTACGTCTAGGCACGACCTAGGTTTGCATGATTTTTATGATGCCAAAAATTTAAAGACGAAAAGGATTTGAGGAAAACTAAAATTGAAAAAGTCATTTGAATTGATTTTGCTATGAATTTATGAAAAAGTTTTGCGTAGAATAATCAATTAACTTATCTTTTATCATAGAATTATTAGCCCATGTAGATGACATGGCCATCATACTCAGCATATGACGACTCCTTCATACTTTCAAAGATTCCACTTCAATATTAAGGCACGGCACTTGTCCAGCTCTATTTTTTGACTCAAGATTCCAAATATCATCAACCCAGACCCATAACTGGTGGTTCGTGGTTTGTTAGGAACACCATATTGCATTTCTAATATGGCAGCTATACGATCAAGTAACCTAGGGTGATGTGATTAACACTGTTGATGGCCATGGGTCACGGACTTATAGTGTCCAAATTGTAGTTCGATAATACAAAAAACATTTGTTTTTTTACTAATAAGAACATTAATTTGAATTTGGGTTTGTATGGGTATGGTGCCCACCCTAGTGGTCCGATTCTGTTTTGTTTTCATAGTCATCTTAGGTATCAGAATGCCATCAAAACTTACCTACCTATATTATCGGCTGTTACTTTCAGCAAATTAAAGGATTCGTATCCGCCTATTATGGAGTTAATGCGATTGTAACACGCCCAATCGAACGGGGTTTCTACAAATGGCCAAATTTTGTCTTTTTTTTTTAGACTATTCCCTCCAATGTAAAATATAAGATAAGATAATATAATATCATTATGGGCTGCTGCACATAAAGATATTTGTCTGTTTATTACCTACAAATTTTTTTAAATCTGAAACCATAAAAATGCTCTGCATACTTGTAAATTTTATCATGGAAAGGTATAGGTATAACTCAATAGAGTATCGGAATCGTACAATTGTTTTACGAAAATAAGCTTTCTGCATTATTTGATCAAAAGCTTTCTTAATAAATAAAACTGTTGGTTTTGGGGGACCCAGAAACCACAGCAGATATTGGAAGTATTTTTACACCCAGTAAAAGTGACTTTGTGGGTGGGTGCAGAATATGGGCCGGCGAGATCATTGGTCCGTACTTTTTCGAGAATGTGGCCTTGATGGTCAAAGGAGAGTGATATCGAACGATGATACACGATTTTTGTTTTATCTTCTCTGGCCTGCATCGATACAACAACAAGACGATGCAATATGCCACAACAGTTATGGAACAATGGATCAGTTGGGTGAACACTTTCCAGATCAATTGATCTTGGTAAACGGCGAAGTTAATTGGCCGGCGTGTGATATAATTCCTAGAGAATATTTCAACCACGGAATGACGTTCCACAATTCAATTACAATAAAAAAAAAAAAAAATATAAAATTATTTAAGAACACATTTTAAATAAAATATTATATTAAAAAAAAATTGAAACTAACTGAAACTTTGCAAGACCTCAATTGGCCGCCGTGTATATGAAGTGATGCAGATAGATATTATTTCTTTTGGAAATATTTGAAGTCGCACTACACCTACACCAAACACGCAATGACGTTGCACAATTCAATTACAATTAAAAAAAAAAAAAATATAAAATTATTTAAGAATACATTTTAAATAAAATATTATATAAAAAAAAATTGAAACTAACTGAAACTTTGCAAGACCTCAATTATTATTTATTTCTTTTGGAAATATTTGAAGTCGGAATCAAACCACAAAACACACAATGACGTTGCACAATTCAATTACAATTAAAAAAAAAAAGAAAATATAAAATTATTTAAGAATACATTTTAAATAAAATATTATATTAAAAAAAAAATTGAAACTAACTGAAACTTTGCAAGACCTCAATTGGCCGCCGTGTATATGAAGCGATGCAGATAGATATTATTTCTTTTGGAAATATTTGAAGTCGCACTACACCTACACCAAACACGCAAT
This sequence comes from Amiota minor, assembly GCA_037043295.1. NCBI lineage: Eukaryota > Metazoa > Arthropoda > Insecta > Diptera > Drosophilidae > Amiota > Amiota minor. The sequence continues at coordinate 436,984 of JBAMAW010002693.1, forward strand.
GACGTTGCACAATTCAATTACAATTAAAAAAAAAAAATATATAAAATTATTTAAGAATACATTTTAAATAAAATATTATATTAAAAAAAAAATTGAAACTAACTGAAACTTTGCAAGACCTCAATTGGCCGCCGTGTATATGAAGCGATGCAGATAGATATTATTTCTTTTGGAAATATTTGAAGTCGCACTACACCTACACCAAACACGCAATGACGTTGCACAATTCAATTACAATTAAAAAAAAAAAAAATATAAAATTATTTAAGAATACATTTTAAATAAAATATTATATAAAAAAAAATTGAAACTAACTGAAACTTTGCAAGACCTCAATTATTATTTATTTCTTTTGGAAATATTTGAAGTCGGAATCAAACCACAAAACACACAATGACGTTGCACAATTCAATTACAATTAAAAAAAAAAAATATATAAAATTATTTAAGAATACATTTTAAATAAAATATTATATTAAAAAAAAAATTGAAACTAACTGAAACTTTGCAAGACCTCAATTATTATTTATTTCTTTTAGAAATATTTGAAGTCGCACTACACCTACACCAAACACGCAATGACGTTGCACAATTCAATTACAATTAAAAAAAAAATATATATAAAATTATTTAAGAATACATTTTAAATAAAATATTATATAAAAAAAAATTGAAACTAACTGAAACTTTGCAAGACCTCAATTGGCCGCCGTGTATATGAAGCGATGCAGATAGATATTATTTCTTTTGGAAATATTTGAAGTCGCACTACACCTACACCAAACACGCAATGACGTTGCACAATTCAATTACAATTAAAAAAAAAAAATTATAAAATTATTTAAGAATACATTTTAAATAAAATATTATATTAAAAAAAAAATTGAAACTAACTGAAACTTTGCAAGACCTCAATTGGCCGCCGTGTATATGAAGCGATGCAGATAGATATTATTTCTTTTGGAAATATTTGAAGTCGCACTACACCTACACCAAACACGCAATGACGTTGCACAATTCAATTACAATTAAAAAAAAAAAATTATAAAATTATTTAAGAATACATTTTAAATAAAATATTATATTAAAAAAAAAATTGAAACTAACTGAAACTTTGCAAGACCTCAATTGGCCGCCGTGTATATGAAGCGATGCAGATAGATATTATTTCTTTTGGAAATATTTGAAGTCGCACTACACCTACACCAAACACGCAATGACGTTGCACAATTCAATTACAATTAAAAAAAAAAATTATAAAATTATTTAAGAATACATTTTAAATAAAATATTATATTAAAAAAAAAATTGAAACTAACTGAAACTTTGCAAGACCTCAATTGGCCGCCGTGTATATGAAGCGATGCAGATAGATATTATTTCTTTTGGAAATATTTGAAGTCGCACTACACCTACACCAAACACGCAATGACGTTGCACAATTCAATTACAATTAAAAAAAAAAAAATAAAAAATTATTTAAGAATACATTTTAAATAAAATATTATATTAAAAAAAAAATTGAAACTAACTGAAACTTTGCAAGACCTCAATTGGCCGCCGTGTATATGAAGCGATGCAGATAGATATTATTTCTTTTGGAAATATTTGAAGTCGCACTACACCTACACCAAACACGCAATGACGTTGCACAATTCAATTACAATTAAAAAAAAAAATTATAAAATTATTTAAGAATACATTTTAAATAAAATATTATATTAAAAAAAAAATTGAAACTAACTGAAACTTTGCAAGACCTCAATTGGCCGCCGTGTATATGAAGCGATGCAGATAGATATTATTTCTTTTGGAAATATTTGAAGTCGCACTACACCTACACCAAACACGCAATGACGTTGCACAATTCAATTACAATTAAAAAAAAAAATTATAAAATTATTTAAGAATACATTTTAAATAAAATATTATATTAAAAAAAAAATTGAAACTAACTGAAACTTTGCAAGACCTCAATTGGCCGCCGTGTATATGAAGCGATGCAGATAGATATTATTTCTTTTGGAAATATTTGAAGTCGCACTACACCTACACCAAACACGCAATGACGTTGCACAATTCAATTACAATTAAAAAAAAAAAATATATAAAATTATTTAAGAATACATTTTAAATAAAATATTATATAAAACAAAATTGAAACTAACTGAAACTTTGCAAGACCTCAATTGGCCGCCGTGTATATGAAGCGATGCAGATAGATATTATTTCTTTTGGAAATATTTGAAGTCGCACTACACCTACACCAAACACGCAATGACGTTGCACAATTCAATTACAATTAAAAAAAAAAAATTATAAAATTATTTAAGAATACATTTTAAATAAAATATTATATTAAAAAAAAAATTGAAACTAACTGAAACTTTGCAAGACCTCAATTGGCCGCCGTGTATATGAAGCGATGCAGATAGATATTATTTCTTTTGGAAATATTTGAAGTCGCACTACACCTACACCAAACACGCAATGACGTTGCACAATTCAATTACAATTAAAAAAAAAAAATATATAAAATTATTTAAGAATACATTTTAAATAAAATATTATATAAAAAAAAATTGAAACTAACTGAAACTTTGCAAGACCTCAATTGGCCGCCGTGTATATGAAGCGATGCAGATAGATATTATTTCTTTTGGAAATATTTGAAGTCGCACTACACCTACACCAAACACGCAATGACGTTGCACAATTCAATTACAATTAAAAAAAAAAATATATATAAAATTATTTAAGAATACATTTTAAATAAAATATTATATAAAAAAAAATTGAAACTAACTGAAACTTTGCAAGACCTCAATTGGCCGCCGTGTATATGAAGCGATGCAGATAGATATTATTTCTTTTGGAAATATTTGAAGTCGCACTACACCTACACCAAACACGCAATGACGTTGCACAATTCAATTACAATTAAAAAAAAAAAATTATAAAATTATTTAAGAATACATTTTAAATAAAATATTATATAAAAAAAAATTGAAACTAACTGAAACTTTGCAAGACCTCAATTGGCCGCCGTGTATATGAAGCGATGCAGATAGATATTATTTCTTTTGGAAATATTTGAAGTCGCACTACACCTACACCAAACACGCAATGACGTTGCACAATTCAATTACAATTAAAAAAAAAAAAAATATAAAATTATTTAAGAATACATTTTAAATAAAATATTATATAAAAAAAAATTGAAACTAACTGAAACTTTGCAAGACCTCAATTGGCCGCCGTGTATATGAAGCGATGCAGATAGATATTATTTCTTTTGGAAATATTTGAAGTCGCACTACACCTACACCAAACACGCAATGACGTTGCACAATTCAATTATAATTAAAAAAAAAAAAATATAAAATTATTTAAGAATACATTTTTAATAATGAAAGTTTTAAACTAAGAAATTAAATAAAAGTTATTATATGTTTCAGAAGATAATATTAATTTATATAATAATAAATTGATAATTATTTCATATTGAAACAATATTCTTATTTTCCATAGAATTGAGTTAATGCATTTATAGAACGAAGCAAATAAATAAATAAATAAATAGTCCAGTAAAAGTTTTTAGAACTCACTTCGTTCACATACATTTATTTTTATGGGCTGCTCAGAAACAACATCTGCCACAACTTTTAGTATTATATCGGTTAACTCAGTTGTTTAGCAGACCCAACTTACACCTCAATATACTCTGAGGAAATTATAGCCATTTTTGAGGCCATGAATATTATCAATCTGTTCGCAATATGCTTTGTCTCCTGTTTAGCGACTGAGTCAATCAGTAATCTCTCAAACAATTTATACTATACTGTCATTATCAGACAGTTCCTCTTCACCAACTACCAATGCATAAAAATTATTTGAGTACCCGGTCATTGTGGTATCACAGGCAAACAGGAAACAGCAGACATAGCATCCCATATCTTTCATAGAAATTTGAATGCTAAAGTTATTCACAATCACATTAAGAAATAGGGAAAGTATTTGAAATCACGGAAATCAACACTACAAAATAATCAATCCTCACAAAATTGACCTCCAATCCTTTGATAACAATAAACTTGATTCCTCCCTCTCATGTTTATCCTAGGGTCGATAACACTAAAAACAAAAAAGTTTTTCTAATAAAAACCTAAATTTGGGTTTGGGTTTGTATGGGAACTATACGATCCAGTAACTCTAAGGTCTTGAAAATTTATTAGATCGAAATTTTTAGGTCAATAGGACAAAAAACAAAAAAGTTTTTCTAATACCTCATTAAACATCAAGATGGGTGGCTTGAATGGGAGGTACCCCTCCTAATGATTCGGCTGGATTCGGCTGGTTCCGACCAGTGCACTGCGCCTATCTTGGAAACTTATAGTACCCTCAGTCTCATTTCAATTGGACAAAAAACAAAGAAATTTGTTCTAATAAGAACATAAATTTTAATGGGTAGTTTGTATGGGAGGTACGGCCCCCTAGTGGACTAATTCAGCTAGCATGAACCAAAGCTGTGATGGTTAGTTTAATTAAAAGTTTTATTAATCTCATTGGTGAAAGTTAGCATATTTGCATTTTGTGTGGAAGAATCCAGAATAAATGTCGCAATCAATGTTCGAAAAACGAAATGGCCCAAAATCCTGGCCAACCTACGGTTTTGTTGGGCGATTTTAAAACCACTCCAACTCAAAACCGTTGGAGATTTCTGGCCCTCACCCGATAAGCAAAGTTTAGTACTCGTGTGTAAATTCTTTGAGTTTGATTTCTGTTCAAAATATTGTAATTACGTATATCTTTCAATATCCTGACAATATTCTAAACTTTCCTATTGATTACTGGACTGCTTATTGTGAAATGTTATACGAGTACGTAATAGATATAATACAATAAATTCACATCAAAATTGTGATTGTTTTAGTACCCCTTTTTTAGAAATGAGTTGACGAGAATCGATTAAGATAATTTGAATATATTTTGGTACAAAACCAAAGTCGTATCGCTTTTCGAAATTATAGTTCTGTGTTCCTGTAAATGGAAGAGATGGTCCACGTGCAAAATCCTCTTATAATTTAAAACTTTATATTTTCTTTTCAAAACAATTTGAACACTGACAATTAACTTAATAGTATTATTATGTAAGTATAAGCAAACAAAAAAAAAAAAAACAAAAAAAAAAACCCATTGAGGTGTGAAAGTTTCATATGTAGGGAAGCGAAGTAAATGTTCGTTCTGCCTTGAATCCATCATTCTATCATCCCATCATCTTCGTCTAATTTAGTATGAGTAGTATGTCGTATCAAAACCGTTATTGTACTTATTAGTTTCGACTGAACATCAGTTCTTCATTCATGTGGCTTTTTTTTGCATAATAATTGAGAGTGAACTGGCACGTGCACAGCGGGTCTTCAGCTACATGCAGAGATCCTGACATAAGACGACGGAGCATTTTATACTTACTTCTATTACTACAATTCTATATGATAAGAAAAGAAAGTAAGTGTGTATCAAAGTTGAAGTGGTCAAATGCCATTTGCCAATGCCAATGCGAATGCGAATGCCATTGTAGGCAACGGAAAGAAAACCAATTGTCAACGGAAGCACAATGTGGATAGAACGGGAAAGGTCGCTGATGATTATGACGCTGGTTATGATGCCGACAAAGAAGACAAAGTAGTCAAAACAATAAATTTGTTAAGGTTAATAACGCAATTTTAATTTATGTGGTATCATGCTGTTTTGCGTTTGCCTGCCATATCCTGTCCTGTCCTGCCCTGCCCTGCCCTGCCCTGCCCTACTCTGTTCTGTTCTATACTGTTCTGTCCCGAACTGTCCCAAACCTGTCTTGTGTATACACAGCAAGCAAGGACAAAGGTACTACATAACAACTATGTAGGTGTAATTTGCCTTTGCTATTTGAGATTTTTGGTTCCTTCCATCACTTCTTCTATTGCTATTTTTATTAGCACTGGTGATGGAGATGTTGTTACTGCTGCTGCTGCTGATGATGATGATGATGATGATGATGATAATGATTTGCTTTGAGTAATTACCTCATTGTAAATTTGGACTAAATGCTTGGCATCTTTTTAGTTTAGTTACTAGGGTCACTGTGCTGATGGTGGTGGTGGTGTGGTGGTTGACTAAGGTGACAGTACTGACTAATTTTTGGTTTAAAAATAGAAATAGAAACAAACAATCTAAGGCATCTGACTTATCTTAATTAATTAAGATGTGATGTGAATTGAAGTCGTAATTCTCAAATTAGAGCTGGCAGCATTGTGAACTTTGTGCAAAGCAATGATTGTCATTAAACGTTCGTTTTAAGACAATGTCACTGGGACTACTTATTACCATTATCGTCGTAGCCATCACCATCACCATCACCATCACCATCGCCATCGCCATAGCCATCGTTGTCATTGTCTGCATAATCATCATCATCATCATCATCATCATCAACGGCATCGTCATCGTCCTCATCATTAGGTATAGTTCTTGTTGTCGTTGCCATCGTCATCGTCATCGTCATCAGACATTTTAGTTTGAGCCATCTAACAACAGCAACACTTGTGGGGCAATCAACATTGACATCTCCAGTATCATCATCATCATCATCACCGCATATCATCGCATCACATCGCATCGCATTGCATCTGAGCGATGCAATTGCATAGAATATGCTTGAACGCGCCATATTCTATGATGATGGGCTGCTCCAGCTGTAGCTCCACTATATATATTGTAAGATGGGCATTCAAAATGTTTTCATTGTTGTCATCATTATCATCATAGTTTATGGAGAGAAATGCTACTGGTCTTATACACTACACTTATGTACTTTACACTTACTTAACCTGCAACTTGTAACGTATAAAGGAGACAAGGAAAGACCCCATAGACCCTAATACAATATATGAGAAGAGTAAAATTCAATGATATTTGGGAGATTCTATAGATTCCATTTTAATTAAATGTTATTGGCTGTCATTCAATGATGTTTGTAATGCATCCTAGAAAAATGCGAGATCTCATAGGTTCTATTAAATGGGAAAGATTATATTTTAATGGGAGTCCGTAGATGATTTTTGATGATGCTAAATATCAGAAGGACTTAAATTGTGTTTATAATCGATCGATATATTTCTTTATAAAATTATATAGAGTCTTCTTTGCATGGGTGAACGAAGTCCTTCAAATCGGAGAACGGAAATACAAGATTATTTATACAATACTAAAGTGGTAAGCAATTATTTGGACATAAAGTGTATATAAATTGTTGGGAAGACCGAAATTTATACTATTTCTTGTGTCCCTTCTTCTAATCAAAATGATTTTGCATAATTCATTTTAATTAGAAGCATTATGCTGCGGCTTTGCTCGGCTCAACACGACTCAAATCGGCTCCGACTTTAGCTTTCTGTCATTAAAAGCAAAACTCTATTTCTATTTTGTACGAGTATACTTTACTTTGTTTATGTGGATAAGAGAGAGAGAGAGAGAGAGAGAGAGAGAGAGAGAGAGAGGGAGATTAAGAATATTACAATATCACTTTAGGCATGATGTTTGCAACGGCACTTGCATTGAAGATCCCATAATTTAGATACCTAAGCTATTCAAAAGTCAATGGGATTTTTTGTTGGTTTTTATGATATGTATAAGTAGATTGTTGGAGATGTACACTTATTGGAAGAGATAAATCATAAATAGACAAATTGGTCTATTTGGTTTCATCTTGATACAGAACAGAATAGATCTCGACTTATTTCGTGTAATCATTTTAAATAGTACAATAGTAAAAATCCCAGAGTTACATTCACCACATGAACCCCATTTGCCCGGGTAATCTCGGGCAAAAGTTAAAAAGTGTTTTTGAAAAGATCAACGGGGTTCTAATCTACGAGTATTGTACGTATAATTTCCATAAGATTATGTACACATGTATTTATCTCATAACAAATTTAGATTTCCTATTATTTTTTGTTTATTTTTACAATACAATATTATTGCAATTGGGTAGGTAATCTTCTCTAGAACCAGCATTAAAGTTCTTTGTTGTTATTTATTTATCATTTTAATTTGCCAACTTCACTTCACCGCACACTTTCCTTTGAATTTGTACAAATTCAAATAGTAGAAAAATGAAGAACCCGGGAAACTGTTAATTCATTCCATAAAATTGTTAAAAAAAAAAAAAAAAAAAACAAACCAGAAAACAGAAAACAGACAAAATGGAAAAATAAAGTTAATTAAATAAACCGTTTTTTTTTTTTAGTAAGAAAACAAAAACAAAAGCAAAAACCACCAACTCACTTTTGAATTTGTAGCAGCAACAGATTTGTGATGAGCATTGCAGCATTGTTTGTTTATGGGATATGGTAATAGTAGTAGTAGTAGTTGAGAGTTAAGTTTGGGTATCTGAACATAAGTCACCGGAAGATATTAATTCAAACTAATCACTTCACTTTGTTTGTTGCGATTGTCCGCTTAATTCCGCTATCATGATCCTCTCATGTCTCCCCATTCCCTCAATACTCTTTGCAACATTCCGTATTCTAATTGGGACGACTTGACGTCCGTCATCACTCAACTCTTTTGACTTGTCCAAAGTCTAAGCGCGCATATCTTGATATTAGATCACATATTCTACACAAAAACACATTCCGGCATCCACAAAAGAAAACAAAGAGAGAGAGAGAGAACTTTATGTTTAAAAAATAGTACATACATAGTATTGTACTTCCTATTTCTCATTTCATTAACTTAGGGTTTGGGTCTTCTTATCACTTTGTAAGTATAATAGTTAGTAACATACATACAATACAAGTATATCTATCTATTTCTCAACCATCAATCTAGTAGCCACTTTGAAGCTCTCCAACATCTTTTGTTGTTGTCATACTATGCCTCATAAATTCAAAAAAAAAAAATACAAAAAACATCCAGCGAGTTTCCGGTTTCTTTTAAAGATTGTTTTGCTGATGTCAGTGCGCCATATTCTTTACACTTGTTATTTGCGAAGGTAACAAACAAAAATTTGTATTTAATTCTACAAATTTAATCAATTTGACTTACTCGTATTTTGTTAGTCTTTACAAATTATAATAGTTTATTTCGATTTATCAAACTTCATAGTGCGTCATAGCGATCGGCAAATTCTGCCAAGGCATGAAAGTTCAGAATGAAAGAAGTTGGCAAAAAAAAATAGTGGTAACAAGTAGGAAAAACAAAAAAAAAAAAAAAATTGGAGGATTGATATACAAAAATATTGACGAATTAATTCAGTATTTTTTTATTTATTTATTTATTATGACAAAATACTGTCACGCCGGTGAACCTGAAGAATACTAAAGAAATTATCCGCTCGAAATAAAGATTTATTTATTTATTTATTATAAAAACTAAGATTATAATTAAAAATTATAACTCAGATATACTACGAGCAATAGCGACAAAGGCCTTCAGCTCGGAAAGCTATTTGTATAATACAATAATATTAATTAAATATTTATAATATACAAAATTAATACAACTAAACTATTTATACTTATGATTAGGATATAATAAAATAGTGTTTGGTATATAAAGATTAGAGATAAAAAAAAAAAATTACAATGGGTGACTTAGATTAGATTGTATAATTTAGATGTTTTTAAGAATTGTAAAATGAGTTTAATATTTTGAGGCCTAGGGTTGGAAAGGATGGAAAGGGGATCTGTGTTTGAGAAATATAAACTATGTATTGGTTGGGTTTTCGGGCATTCAACTAGAATATGATTGAGAGTTGAACTTTCAATACAGGAACAAAAGGGGTTCGGTGGTGATGGGATGAACAAGTGTCCATGGGATAGTTTGGTATGACCTAGGCGAAGTCTTAAAAATTTTATCACGTCCAGTCTTCAGGAAGGGCTGGAAGGAAAGTTTTAGCTGAAAGTTTGTTGTGATTGACTAGCTTGTACCAATTTGATGTTGCTTGGTGGAATCCAGAGTGTTGGGTTTTGAAATAGGATTTTAAGTACATTACAGAGTCTTGTGAGGAAAAATTCGGAGTTGTATGGAGCGGAGAGAAAGCAGCTTCTTTGGCTACTTTGTCAGCCATTTCATTACCAACAATCAGGCAATGACTTGGGATCCAAACTAAAGTTATTTTTGAAGGGTTGCGGATAAGAATATTTCTAATTTTCTTAGCATAAAAATTATTTGAAGTTGTGTTAGAAATAGATTTAATTGAAGAGAGGGAATCGGAACAGATAGCGAATTTACCTTTATTGTTTTTGGCATATTCTGCAGCTTCTAATATAGCTACTATTTCTGCTGTAAAGATGGAGCTATGGTTAGGTAGGATTGCATTTTTGATTATTGCATCTTCATGAGTGACGCTATAACTCACATTATTGTCCGATTTAGAACCGTCTGTGTAAATGAAGGTAAAGTTACAAAGTTCTTCTTTTAAGTTGTTGAAAAGTGCTCGGAACTGGTTGGGGTTGGTATCAGATTTTAGAAAGTTATGAAGAGAACAGTTAATAGATGAAGGCATTAGGTTCCATGAAGGAGGGGGTACATTATGGGTTGAGGGGGGGAGGAATGGTACATTTAGGGTGTTGCAGGAATAAATTATTCTATGAATAGTAGAAAGCACCTTAGGTTGTTTTTTAGATTTGGCTATTTTCCGGGTTAGTAAGCCTAAGGGGGAATCATTGCTTCGGAAAAGTGTTTTGGATAATTTGGCACAGTTTAAGTTTCTTTCGAGATCCAATGTAAAACAATCTGCTTCAAAATAGAGATTATTAATTGGGGTAGTGCGAAAGGCACCAAGTGCAAAGCGTAAAGCAGAGTTTAATATATAATAGTTTTAATTTTATTTAAAAGTGTTTTGGGAGCGAATCCAAAAATTGGCAAAGCGTAATTAAGTTTGCTTAGAAGAAGTGTTTTTACCAATGAGAGTAGGGTTGATGTATTGCAGTTAAGCTTGGGATTAGATAGACACTTATTGACATTTAGTTGGGTAGTTGCTGCAGTGCTCAGATGCTGTATATGAGAGTTCCATCGAAATTTATTATTAAAATGAATACCTAATATATTTAAGGAAGTAACTTCTTGGAGTTGTGTATTTGGCGAAATAAAGATTTGAAAAATTTATATCTAAAGAAAAGCTTAAGCTTTTCCATATAAAACTTCTACGATGATGCAGGTGACACATACACACATCTACTACATAATATTGTTTCGATTGATTCGATTTTCGAATTGTTAAGAAAACAAGAAAAATCGGCCAAGTGCGAGTCAGACTCGGACACTGAGGGTTCCGTACCAGATTGGGGTTTGTATGGGAGGCGCCTATGTTAAAAAGTTATAGTGCCTAAATTTCCGTTGAATAGTGAAAAAGTTTTTTTTTGAAGTTTGTAAGGGAAGTATCGTCCTACTTGGCTGATTTGGCTGATTTGGCTGAGTCTAACAGATGTATAGCGCCTATATTAAAATTAATTTAAAAAGTTTTTCCAATAAGAACCTAAATTTTAATGGTGGGTGTGTATGGGAGGTTCCACCTCTAGTTGGCCGATTAAACTGCAATTTGGACACTACAATACTTCTAATCTACTTCCAGCAACCAAGCAAATTTTGAAAATGGTGGAGTTACTGGATCGTATAGCTCTCATACAAATCAAAATGTTTCTTGTATCGGGCCGCTTTTAAATGTTTTAAAATAGATTTAGTTTTAGTATTTATTGCTGATGCCCACATAGAACTACATATTCTGTGAAACCCTAAAAGGAAGGTTCTTCTGTCGGTTACAAGCTTCATGATAAAAAGAGTAAAATGAGTGTACAAAGTTAAACATCACTTTCATCTTTCTAATGGACTCTTTACGAGATCAACTTAAGCTGATATTGAGACTATTTCTTCCGGTAATCGGAGGCTCTACCTCCATAGCATAAACGTTGAAAATATATAAAGTATTGTATAAAAAAGTTATGCAGTTGAATTGTAACTTTATTTTTAAAAAATTATTTAATGAGATTATTGATATTGTATTTTCTTAAAATCTCTCTGTAAAATGATTGCTTGATAAACAATATTCATTGACAATTCCAACCAACAAAGCAGTTTCATACTTATAATGAATATTTTTTGTGTTTCACTTATTGCATGATTGCATATCAAAGAATAAAATCCTTTAAAATGAAAGACTTAATTTAAAAACAAAAAAATTTAATTATTATAATAATAAATATGATTATGCATGAACTAAAAATTAATGGAAGAGAGAAAACGCACTACAATCTGGAAAAGCGCATTGCTTTCATCTCATGTAAGTTGTTCTTACCTTTACCTTTCTGATTCTGTGTGCTTTGTGTTTTGTGTTCTGTGTTCTGTGTTCTGTGCTTTTAATATGAAATGTATGCAACCAATTGAAATGTTATCTGTTGCAAATTATGTAATTTGTGTCATACCCCATACCAAAATCGATGATAAATAAAATAAGCAAACAAATAGAAAAAAGAAAGAAAGAAAGAGGAGAAATATTGTACGAGTATCAACTTTGTTTTTGCCAAAGCTTAAATAAATTTAAAATTATTTTCATAATTTTAACAGAACATATTCATTTGATTAGAAATGTATGTACGAGTATATTTATATCAAAATAATTGGATAGGCAACTAGATTGCATTTTCAGGTTTCTATCTCAAAAACTAAATTACAAGTAAGTAGTTCGAATAAAAACATATGAAATTAATTATTTAATAGAAAGAATAGAATTCTGAACCATTGTTTATTCGATCCAATTATCAACTTATCTTTAATTTTTGAAGACTTTGAACAACATTGTATTGAAATTTCAGCTTCCTATCTCAAGAACTAAGTTATTTATTTAAATAGAAACGTGCCCACATGTATTTATATCATATGAATTCCTACCAGTTAGATTAATTCTTTTTGAAATTCTTATCATATGCAATACTTTATTTTATGGTGATTCATTTCTATGCAATATGGACATCATAGGAAAGCTTTAATACCTCAAAATTAAATATGAAGTGTGCATACTAGTATTGTACAATATAAAAATTATATCTGCTTACATACAAATGCAGAAATATGTGTACATATTGTATTGTATATCTATCTATCTGTGTCAGTATATTTCATTTAGTTCATTTGCAATAAAAAGTTAATTGAAATTTAACTGAAAAAATAATAAAACATCGAATTAATGAAATAAAAATCGTAAAATAAAATAATAAAACCAGGAATCATTCGATAAATGTATAAAAATTGAATTAGTTTTCTTGTTTCTTTATTTAAAACCACCAAAAATACAAAAGCAAATCAATTTTTGAAAACACCCACAAGGATGACTGAAAGAACAAATCCATTTATTCGTCTAACTGACGAAAATCAATCGAAAATTAATCGAAATTTGGTATAAGTATTTGGTAAATCCAAATAGTTGTAAAACTAAAAACGAGATTCTTTTACACTTTTACAAAATTATAGCCCTTCTCGAAAATCTTTTTAAATCCAATAAAAAATTTCCACACTCTTAGATACCAAAGGATCCTGAAAATCACATAAAAATGAGGACTTATACATATGTATGTAGATATGTAATATGGAGCTCATATCATATACTTTTAGAATTATAATACAATAATTCTGATAATATTTATATTGTTTACTCAGTAAGCACACAGCTGGAGTCATCGGAGACCTCATCAAGTATATGAATATGAAGTACCGGGGTTTTACGTGCTCGCCTGTCTGTAAGAAGACTCAAGAACACGGTGCCAAGCACATGGATTGAAAACGTCAATCAACGTCCCCTTGGATAAATATCCGCAGGTATCAATTTAGAGTCATATTAATTTTGGAATATTACTTCCTCCTTGGTGGGGAGCGAGGCCCATCTTAAACCTCTGCTGCTCTCTGGGTCACAGCACCCGGTTGTATAACGCAACTCCACGTCGAGTTATAACTCTACCCGCATTTGGGTATTAAACCATAGCCACCACGATACTCCCACAAGGGGGCCGTACCCGCTGGCCAGGATGGAAACAAGTTCCGTGGGCTCCTGACCACCCGTGGTACCAGAAAAAGCCTCTGGTCAGACTTCGTACCGGAAGGTACTACCAATTCGTACCCCAAAAAGTCCATGGGTTGGTGCCCCATTATGTTTTCATTCATGTAGTAGCCAAGAAATCCAATTTATAGAGGGTCCCCTGGATCACAAATTATAAATGAAAATAATGTTCCCTCCAGGAATGTGAGTTCTATACATTAAGATTATAGAACTCAGAAGAATTTCCCGGAGGGGGAAGTATATGAATATAGTTGATTAAGCCATATCCGTCCATCTGCTCCATATATATATATATGCAAACTAATCAGACAGAAGCTGAACATTTGTCGGAGCCAGCCGAATCGGTTCACTAGGAACAAACCCAAATTCAAACTCATGTTCTTATTAGAAGAACTTTTTAGTTTTTTGTATTATCGAACTGTTATTTGGATACTATAAGTGTTTGATTCATATTCAATAACCATGTAAATTTGAAGATCAAGTCAAAGATTACTGGATCGTATCTTTCTCATAGAAATATTTCGACCTCATTGTTCAACTGAATGAACTTATGTATACATTAGAGTATATTTTCTAGGGGTGCATTAAGAGTATTACAACTTTTTTATTATTATATTATTGTAAAAATGTTCACGCATAAAAATATAAGTTAATATTTATATTTTATGATGGCCAAAGCTAAGATATAATTTTGCATTTAATTATAAAAAATCTTAAATAAATATATTCTTACTTGCGAGTATGTAGCTAAGAAGTCCCATTTAGGGATCAATGAAAGATTACAACGAAATGGTCCATCAAGGTTGGGTAGAGTCCTTCTTGCCTGTCATAGCCAGAGAGTGGGAAAGTCTCGTCTTTCATCAATTAAAGATAAGGTTAAATCTTGAAGCAAGGAAAAAGCTATTATATTGTTTTTTTTTTTCCAATTTATCAAGGTTTCAGATTTTAATGATTAAAAGCCACTGCCTTAGAAAACAAGAGCAATCTGATTTTCTATTCAAATTCCCAAACCAATTCAATTCTAGTACTAATTCACTACAATACGAAAAGGATATGTATGCACTGTTTTACTTATACATATGTTAATAAAAAGACTCCAAGTCAAATTTCAGATATACAAACTCGTATTTATGTGTCAACAACTGAAATCAATGATTAATGGACATGTGGATTGAACAACTCAGGTTAGATAAGATTAGATCAGATTAGCCAACATTTTGGGATCGATCTGTTACAAACATTGGGACTATACAATATAATCCAGTACCCGAGTAAGGTACAACAACAAAAGAACAAAACAAAAAAGTAAAGGTGAAGAGGAAAACAGAAATACATAAATAAAAAGTAAAATACACTCCGGAAAATCTATAGCAAAATGAAAGTTTACAATAACAAATAAATTTTCAGCTAACTGCAATAATTTCTCCACAATACCAACAAACATGACAAAAAAAAAAAAAAAAAGAAGGAAAATAAAAATAAGAATTCTCAAAAAAAAAAAAATAATAAAAATTTAAATGAAAAAAAATTGAATGGAAATTTAAATTTATTGTCAAACATTTGCGTGGAAAAATATATAAAAATGAAATTTATTTACGTTGGTTTCGCGCTTGTAACATAAAGTAAGCACAACAACAACAACAACAACAACAAAACGAAACGCTTAAGTAGATACAAAAACAATGTATATCTCCAGTATTAACGAACATTAAAATACCTTACCAATAAACAATATTACACTACTCTACTCTACCATATCTTGTTTTTTATATTTATGTATCAAATAATGTAGAAGTAGAATGTAGAATACGCCACTCTTCAATTAAATATTATCCGAAAGAAATGTTCTCCAATTACATACAATATATTTGATTCTTATGCGTGTTACAAACATCATCACAGAGTGTATATATCCTTAACATTACTATTATGTGCATAGAGTTTTTAGAACGCAGAATAATAAGTAAAATCAAGCCACAATAATAATATTTTAGCACTTTTACCGCATTGCAAACGAACTCAAACCTTGAACACAACTCAACGTCAACCTCAACTTAACTCAAATCGAATTGTATCCCATTGAATTGCATTTTTAAGCCACGAATCGAGTCAGAATAAGGGTTGAAAGGGTTGATTATGGATGTTGTTAGGTCGACGTGTATAACCGATACAGTTTCAGTTTTAGTTTCAGTTTCAGTTTCACTTCACTTTCAATGCCTTTCATCGAAAAAGTTCATCAACATCATAATATTGTATCAATCATTTAGGTATACTTTATGTTTTAAAATCTAAGAAAATACAATAGATCAAAAACTAATAGAGATTTACGATATATAGTAGAATCTCTTAGAGACATACGACAAATTGGCGTGGCTAAATTGCGAATTCTTACCTTCACTCAGTTACAGTATAGTACAGTTAGTTATGTTTATACCCTACACAACTAGTTAGAGGAATAATACAATATTAAAAATAAGGACAAAATATTGAATAAATACTGTATAAATATACTAAAAGCGGTTACAATGCATATCTAACACCCTTCCATTCATTCAATACAAACCATAGTTGTACAGTTTGTAGTTTGTATTTGGTTCAGATAAGGCTAACTGCTCGATTGGTCGGTCGGCTTTACAAACCATTCCAGATAATAACAATAAATCAACTATTTAGTTATTTAAATCCATGTTACGAGTATTAAAAAACCAAAAAAAAAAAAAAAAAAAGGAAGTAATTGCAGATACCCTTTAGCTTAAAATCTATCTTATCTATGAGCTAATGGTAGACGACACTTATTGTACAATAGTTAGTTTTATGTATGTATGGTATAGTATTTCAGTATAGGTCTAAAAATGGAAAATTCTGCATGTGTAATGAAATATTTTTGCCATTAGTTTGGTTATACTTATATTTTATTATACATAAATGCTTTAACTTAATTCTTAGTTACTATACATTTCGATTTTAACATATTGCCGATCAAGAGAAATTACTCAATTTTGGAATGATAGAAAGTTTTAAGAATGCATCATTCAATATTTTTTTAGACAATCAGAGGTTTTAGTTACCTTAAGCTGCAATTAAACCGAATGACGAGTTGTAATTTGTCAATCGAATATGTCATGCGTTTATACATTGGCCATAATTCACTCAATGAGTTCTTTTAAATTGAAAGACAACAAGTGACTGACAAGTAAGTATTCAGACTAGTGATCAGTGATCACTGAGCTGAATGACAGTGTGTATGAACCGGTAACTGACAATGCAAAGTAGTGCATATGTGTCACGAATGGATGCAGTGGATTTTAGGAAACCTAACCAAAAAAACAACACAAAGTGTTTGTCATACGCCTGCTGTGCCAATCACTTTTTAGTCATAACGAAAACTTTGCGCCCTGTTAAAATGAACCTTTAAAGAATTTCTAATTGTTTGATTAGCCTCGATCGATACATTGATATATTTTATAGTAGATAAATGAATCAATTTGATAGTTCAAAGGCTTGAAATCTGAGATCTTCGGATAACTTACATAAGTATATTGTGTATTGAGTATGAATGCCATAAATTTGATTAAAGACATGTTTGTATTTCTTTGTTGTGATCAGAACATTATGGTCAATAAGAAAGAACCATGTCCGATCTGGACACATTCATAATGTATGATAATTTCTGACAGAAATGTTATGGTGATGATTTCAATATTTACATAGATTTACATAGTAACATCTCATTTAATAGATACAATATTACAATTTACTTAAGGAAAAAATTGGACAGGATATTTTCTTGCATTTGCCTATGTCCTTAAAATTTTATATTGGCTTTGGGAAATGTGTACATGAATCAACATCTTCAGTTATGAAACTCAAATATCATTAAAAGCCTTTACAAAAGTCCGGTGAAAGTAGTATATTTTTGTTTTTATGGTTCCGGACCCAAAGGACAAAGGGGCAAACGGAAACATATTGCAGAAGTCTTGTCCGTCTGACTCGCACTTGGCCCATTTTTATTTAGTTTTGTTTTTTTCGGAACAATCAAAAATATTATAAACTTGTTTGTAGTAAGCTTTGTTTTCTTTTTTTTTTTTTTTGGAAATTTCATGTATGTCTACCTAATTTCATTACTAAGGCTTCGTTTTGCAATTTTTGTTTTTTTTTTTTTGTCGAGCTAATTGATATGTTCGAGACTTTTTTCAAGCTTAATTACGTTTTCTTTGGTATCCATACAATTCGGTCTCCAATTTCCAATTTCTATCTTTCTTCATGTGTCGACATCTACATACATCTCCATCTCCATCTCCATTTCCATCTCCATCTTAATGCATATTAATGCGTTAAGTAGATCCTTTGAGTCACGTTCTAAAGCGTATGATACCTTGCACTATTAAGTGTTCACTACTTTTTTGCACATACATAATTAATGTTCTCATTCCCAAATGAATATAAAGACAAATGAAAGGAAGGTAATGCTATGCTACAAACTGACTTCCAGAACTACATAATGATGCAGAAGTGCTGATAGGAAAGTGGATGTTACTTTGAAGAATATTGAATTAAGAACTCAGGTTTGTTAAATTTTGGAACAACCCTCATATTATCTATAAGAAATTTCTAATATGAGACATCGCCGAAACAGCACAAAAATGATAAGCACAATGCTTCCTGCGTTCGATGGCATTATTGAATGTAATCTGGTACCTCAGTTGTGCAGATACCGTATTGAAATTTTATTTCTGCTTAAGTGAATCGTAGGTATTTTATCTTCGGCTGGGCAGGCCGAAGTTAATGTCTTTTTTTTTTTTTGTATTTTGTTTTTTAGTTTTAATTTTATATGCACAGATAAAGTTACAGTCGATATCGAAGCCAATGTGATGGTTGTGCCGCCAAATGTCTGTCCATCGGTCGGTCGGTCGGTCGGTCGCCCACGCCGACTGGTTGCGTCGCGTGCGCTTCAATTAAAGGCAGACAGTACTAATTTACAACCTAAGAAAAGTGAATGACTGTGTAAGTAGCTAACTGCAAAGTACCAGTGACTGAGTCAGTCAGTAAGACAGACAGACAGACAGATAGGCAGGAAGGTAGATAGGCAGAAAGGCAGATAGGCAGGAAGGGAGTCATGATTGTGTTACAAGACATGCGATTTTCGGCAGAATTTTAACTTCATTCTTTGTCTGTTTTGAAGTTGTACTTAGGTAAGCGTATTTTCATTTTCTAAACATGACGCACTCAGCCACAATGAGTTGTATATGTTGTTGTCGCTTGGTCACAGGGTTCAATTATGAATCAATTCAACACTCGCGTGCCATACCTTGTGATGGCTGACTGGTTTGGTTCGGCTGGACTGGTACGCCTTCTTCAGTTCCATCCATCCATGTTGTTTGTGCCCGTGTCATGCCCGTGCCAGTGTTTTTGTGTTCTTTATCCCTTTTTTGCACAGTGATTAAAAGGAAAGGGAACTTCAGTATCACCGAATATTAAATACCTTTAAGTATTCGTATCGCAAACGATTCTTCCTATTTAAGTATATGATATTTACAGAGGCATCAGAGCACTTGAATCAGATGCAGAGTACTTTTTACATAGGAACAGCTGTTTTTTTTTTGGCTAATTTTTAGAAATTAAAACTGAAAATGTGTGAAAAAAATCAATGATTTTGAACAATTTGCAGTGTTTGCAATTTTCTGCTGTTTTATGTTGGCGCGCAATGAAAAAAAAAAAGAAGAAGAAGAAGATATTGACTTCAGGGATTTGAATGCATACATCCACATCCTGCATACATCCACATCCTTAATGGCAAACGAAATATTTGAGAAATGAAACTTTCATCATGCTTTCATGCAGCATGATGATCACACGTATACGAAATGGCTGACGCTAAATGCATGATCATGTCGGGGACACTTTACTAATTGTTGCTGAATTGGATGTAAATACAATACATCCATGACACATAGGAGGTGAATGCTCGCTCTATCAGCTCAGTCTGAAAATTAAAATAATAAAACAAAGTTAATACAAAGTTTCATTCTCTGTCTCATTCTTAATCAATCATCTCATTATTGTTAAACATTTTATATTATATTAATATACTATTTTTACAATTGAATTGAAGTTCTTCTTTTCTATAAGAATTATTATTCTACCCATAGAAGTATTGTAGCTGAGAAGGAATCTTAAGGAATAATTCACACTTTATTTTACATGGAAACAGATAAAGAAAGGTAGATACTTTAAAATTTAAATCCTTTTCTAATGTTTTTAATTTCAGTTTTAAACCTTCTTAATTATATTACAAACATCACGTAACTGTCATAATACCCTTAACATTCTCCGTGAGGGAATATCCGTCCACAACAATAACACCTGCTTTTATGCCCCTTTTCTACGAACCGCTTTAAAAGAGGATTTGATTCGTCTGAGCTTTGTATTTGTCATTGTCAAAGTCCGTCGTATGTTGGGTTTGTTTTTTTTTCCGGTGCACATTGACGTGACTCACGGAAGTAAATGAAACCCTTTCCTTGCTAATGAATTCACATTCAGTTTTTGAATTTTTATATCTTAAAAAAACGGGTTGGGGAACAAAAAAAAAAAAAAAAAAAAACAAAGCCAAATGGAATATTAAATTTGTGTCAATGTTTGTAAAAGGGTGGAAGCGCCCTCTGAGGAACCACCACTAATGATAAATGGGGTACTTTCCAATGGAAATCGTCTAGTATTTACTTTACCTAATCTTACCTCTTGATAAGTTACATCAAAAGGTTTCACTTAAAGTTATTCAAAATTTTTCTTACTTTTATCAAAGCATACAAGGATTTTCACTATCGAACTGGTATCTCCTATACTAACTGATCATTGGAAAATGTATCTATTTATGATATAAAATCTTTGTTCGAAGGGAAGTCAATTTATTATTTTCTTTTCATTGAAGTTTGCCATGGTTTTCTCTAAAGATTTGTCTAGTATTACAAGCATGTATTCCCGTCCAGTTTGACATTACCGTAAGCGTAGTAAGCGACACTCTCTACGTGAGGTTTATACTCGAATCATGTAAGAACGAACATTCTTAATCGACACAAGATGCTCCAACATCATTAGTTCATCATCATCGACATTGTTAATGAAGGAATAAGCCAGACAGCCGGAGGAATAGATGGATGGATGGATGGATGGATGGATGGATGGACGGACGGATGGACAGACAGGCGAACGCGAGGATGGAGTGACGTCGTGATGGCTTTAGCCTACTAACACGCCCTTACATTAAATCGACCGACAATGATGACGTTGATGTCTGCAATGGAATTTTTATCGTCTTGTGACATTGCTTGTTGTATGTCTTACTCATATGTTTCCGTTCCGTGACTTGATGGAGTTCCAACCAACCAAGAAATCAACTAAACAACCAAGGAATCAACCAACAACGTTGACAGCATCACATATTTTCAACTCTTTTCTTTGGATTTGGAAGCCATCTTTTGCTTTGCTCCCCATACTCTAGAGAATAACCCTTTGAGTTCGTCGACGTTTGACACAATGGATGGTGATGACTATGACTATGACTATGACTATGACTATGGCAATGATGATGGCGTTGGCGAGGACGATGGCGTAAGGACACGTTTTGCGTCGTGATTCAAATAAAGAAAAAAAAAAGTACAAAATCCTGTCATCAAGTAGAGCTGAGTTGCCTCAACTGAATTCAGCTCATCTCAACTCAGTTCAACACAACACAACACAACACAACACAAGACAACTCAACACAATTCAACTCAACTTGACTTGAATTGGTTTGAATTAGCACTGGTTGACTCGAATTCTCTTCGGGAGTGAAATCATGGTGAGTGGAATGGAATGGAGTGGAGTGGAGTGGAGTGGAGCGAGGTATGGTGAAACAGTTTGCTATTTCTGTAGTAGAATAAAAAGAATGTCAAACGCTTGCATTTTATCAACGCTTGATTTACTGTCATTAAAAGCATAGACAACTCAACAAGGCAAAGGCAAAGGAAAACGGCAAAGGCAACTGTCGTGTCGTCGACAGACAGCTCCGCACTATGGTGCAGGTGATGATGGGAGAGATTCTGTTGTTGGTGGTGTTCAGTTCATTGCAGTGCTGTAATAATGTGTATATAGCAAATTACGCCAGACAACCATAAAAATATGCACATACATTCATACAAAGATACACGTACATATCTATGCCATCTCAGTAGTAGTAGTCTGTGGTTGTGTAAATATAAAGCTGAATTTACTAGGAAGGGATGCTGGCCTCAAGCTCTCTGACTGACTGACTAACTGACTAACTGACTCCCTGCTGGCCTGAATGACTAACTGACTGACTGACTGACTGACTGCTATGCACATATATTTATAAAAATATAGAAGAGAGATTGTGATGGCTGGGGTAATGGCCAGAGTGCAAGGGGGGATGAGAAGAGAAAACAAATGAAAGCGTCATGTGCCTCGAGGTAGCATTTTAATTGGCAGCACAGGATTCTAATAATAATGATAACTGTACAATCTTGTTGTTGTTGTTGTTGTTGTTGTTGTTGTTGTTGTTGTTGTTGTTGTTGTCTGGTTACACAACTGCCATACACTAGTCAATTTCAAACCTTTAACAAGAAAGAAAAATCTCTATGCAATGCGACTTTATTCTTCTACTCGTACAAGTAGTACGAGTATATTGTATCTGTATTTGTATTTGTATCTGCAATACTACTACTACTTATTTAAGGTAAGACGGAAACGCAACTTAGCACAGCTAAATGTAAATGCAATAATCATTATTGGGTTGGGGCGTTGGGGCTTTGGGGGGCGTTGGGGTCTTTTCTAAGCTTCTACTGCTTCTGTTCTGTTCTGTTCTGTTCTGTTCTGTTGATGCAGCATAGAATTTTATAATAATATTGTGTATTGCTTGAGCCCCGAAGTAAAGTACATATTGATTTACCAATATAATATAAATATTTTTATTCTTCAACAAAAGCAAGTCTTAAATTTTTCAAAACAATTCACATTTCATTCACATTGTTCCCATAATATAGTATATTTTTTATTTCAAAAGACCAACGGATGAAAAAGTACGAGTTCATACAAAAATAGATTGGTTGGTGATTGATGTAGAGCGAAGTGTGGTGTGGTGTGGTGTGGTGTGGTGTTTTGTGGAGTGTGGAGTGGAGGGAAAGAAATTTATCTCCTTATCCTCAACTCCTCATTTCAAAGAAACGCACGATTTTTCTTTCATTTAATGTTTATGCAAATAAAGCGAAATAAAATGTTTAAAAATTCACAAAGTCAAAATTTCTTTTATTATGAACCTAAATGTTTGTAAAAATGAAGAAGGAAACAATATAAAAGCGCAAAGCATTTGAAGATAAACGTCAATGGAAATATGAACACGAACACGAACACGAAACATCGTAGCCCCAACCCTAAATTCAGTTCACTTTACTCCATCACTTCCACCATTCTTCTTCATCATTCTTTTTTTTTTGTTTTTTTTGCCATTTAACTTTACTTCACTTCAGTTTAGTTCGGTTCAGTTCAGTTCACTTTTATTGGGCGCGAGTCAAACAATAATAAAAATATTGTAATAAAACAGAAAAGAAAAGAAAAGAAAAGAAAAAAGAGTGGACAAGAGTACCTATACAAACATAGATACATAGATACAAAGATACTCGTCCACAGATGAAAAGATGAATGAATGAATGAATGAATTGTGTTTCATTATGAAAAAATATACGACAATGTTATACGAGGATGCTTTAGCCTCATTACTTCATTTCTACATGTTTTAAAAAATTATATTAAATCCTACAAGGAATCATTTTACTTACAATTACATTCACAAAGGCGGGAAAGAGCGGAGCTCAGCTGAGCTTTCCATTTCCATGGAAGCATATTCATCATAGAGTGTCTGATCGGGCTTTCGCATCTGAGTCACAAAAGATTCCTTAACAACATAACAGTATTTAATATAAATACTTAGTATGTATCTATGTATCTATTTTTAATTTAATACTACTACCTAGAATAATATTGTACTAAGTGTATGTAGTTCCGAGTAAAACATACGAGTACCAGTACGAGTATTATGGTGATTGTGGGTGGATGCAAATGACGATGACTAAGACATACATGGGTGACGACGGTTGATGAGGAGTTTTTATGAAGCAAAAACAATGTTGAGTGCATGATATGAATTCGACTGCGACTTCGACTTCGACTTCGACTTCCACTTTGACTTCATTCATGAATCACTGCGAAAATTTCTCAATGAATGAACGAACGAATGAATGAATGAATGAATTGGTTGGTTGGTTGGTTGGTGACTAAATGTTTGTATTGTATGTAGTATATACATACATACATATGTATATGTCTGAATGCCACCCTCTGTAGAAATTGGTAGAATACCAAAGCAAAGGAATGATTTTTTAAAGAGAAATGTGAAAAACATTGAGTTGCTACCGGAAATGAGTAAGCAACGATTCTATATTTGTACTTATATGTATATATGTGTGTATGTATGTATGTGTTTGCATTGTAAAGCGAAAAAGCAAGCCAAAGCAAGAGCAGCAGTCAGTTCCTAAGAAAGCCGTAAAATAAAAGGACCTGCAATACTTAACCAACACATTTGTCTTACAGTATATTTCGTATGCATCTCACTTGTATATGTGAGTAACTGTGTGGCAATGGTGGATGAATGAATGAATGAATAGAGACATGTACACACACACACACACACACACACACACACACACACACATATATATATATATATATATATTATGAATGACAATGTCGTGATGCTAACAATGAATCGACGACCCCACATAAATGTATTTAAATATATGAAAATGATCAGCATCAGCATCAGAATGTTGAATGTCTAGGGATATAGGAGGTCCTCCTTGATCTGAAAAATACGAGTGACCAGAGTGTACAATGCTAACAGGGAGGGCTTCATACTCGCCGTTTCCGAATTTCCAAGAGATCCGGAAAAATACTTGATTTTTCCAGTTCTCCTTACTTAAGATTTTTGAAATCATCATATGCACACAAATTACATAAAACTTTTAAATTTCAAAGACTTTTTATTCTTCTTGTTGTTGATGATGATGATGATGATGATGATGATGAGGAGATGTTGCCTGCATAAATGACAAGTGAATGTGTGAATCTGTCAAGTCTTTGATGGGACTAAAATTCTTGTTTTTATATTTCTACTATTGTGCATACAATATTTCTTCGTATTATGAATGTACATAAGTAGATGACGCTTCATACATTGCTCATTAGACAAGTCCCTGAGGGGCCAAAAAGGAAGCCTATTGTAGCAATAAATGTTGTTGCACCAAATAGCTTTGTACGCCTACATACTGCATACGTACTTCCTGCTCCATCCATCTCTCCCTTCCTGCCTTGCTTTACAACCATCTTGACTGCCTTCCTCCATCTATTCTTCATACTTTTGGCTTTGTGGTTTCATCTTTATGCACATCATACATTATGGTATGTATGATGGCATCATCATACCTTCATTTCCTGATCCCTTGTTGGGTCCTTTGTGACTGTTGCTATTGCTGCTGTGGTTATTGTGTTTGTAGTTGTTGACTTATGCGCCGGCGCAAATCAACTCAGACGATTTCGTTAAACAATACAAGTTAATTAAGACGCAATTAAACATAGACGCCGTAAAGATGACGATGACGACGACAACGACGACAACGACGACAACAATGATGACGACGATGATGATGTCAATGGCGTTGAAGATAATTAGCATTAGCTGATAATGTTCTCATATCTAAGTTTCCTACTCTCTTCGTCCATTTCCGAGCTCAACATACACACACACACACATACACACACACACACATAAAAGAATGTATGTTGTAAGAAAGTAAGTGTGTTCATTATTACCATTTTAGTTATGAGTCTACTATATTGTACAATATAATGAATAAAGTCTGCCATGCAATTTCAGTTCTTTTGTGTAGAAATATACTCGCACGAGTATGACAAATTTATACTGTTTTCTATTTACAATCATTGCATCAATTATTTACAAATTCCATTTTGCACGCTTTAATAGGCAAATTTAAAACAAAAGAAAAAAAAAACTTTTTACAATATTGCAGTCCCTCACAGTTAATAGATAAATTCACTCAATTATGTCACCCACAAGAAAAACGTAGAATTTTTAAAGACTCACAATGAATGCAATCGAATATAGAGTACATAGTTTTGATGAAAACTTTGATAATATGATGACAGTGTTTCGAATATTTATTTAAAACAGGCGAGCAATGGGAAGCAGACCCAATCACCCAAAATGCATACAATCGAATATAGTACATAGTTTTCATGAAAACTTTGATAATATGATGACAATGTTTCAAACATTTGTCTAAAACAAGCGAGCAATGGGAAGCAATCTCAAACAAAATGAAAAAACTTATGACCAAAATTCAAAATATTCATAGAATTTCTAATGAAAAATTTCTGGCCTAATAATGAAAACACAAATATTTTTGATTGAAATGGATTTTATTGTTTTTCAAAATATTCTCCATGACGATCAATACACTTGTGCATGCGTTTGAACCAAATTTCGAAGCACTTTTTCCACTCCGATTAAGGTAATACCCAAAAATATACGTTTTCAATGCATCAACCCAACTTACAAGAGTCTTTTTTTGTGTGGCTTTGCTTTTTATAGCCCAATGTTCATGTAAATATCATATTAATGCTTGTCATTTTACTTTACTTTAGTTCAATCTCACGATGATCACAGCATCAATATTTTCTGGCAAAACCAACCTTTATGGCATTCGTCCTTCGGCAGAGAACCTCGATTATCATAATCGAATGCATTTATACCAGGATTTTTTCAATTTACTCCAAACAACACAAATCACGTTAAAATGGCAAAATGTTATAAGGAAGTTATGATAAAAAAATATGAAATTATCGTTTGGAAACTTTAGCGATCATCAAGTAACACTTACTGTTGCCAAGGCCAGAAATATAATTAGCAATCCTCGGGAAAGTGTTTTATACATACATATGTCCGTCTTTAATTAAATCTATCTTTAACATCACATCAAATAATTTTTACGCAAAGAAAATTGAGAATAATCTCATCCGAAACACTTCAAAAATTATTTTAGTTTGCCTGATTATTGGCACTCCAAATAACCCCGAATTATTCCTCTCACAAGACTTTGTCTCTTTACAACACAAAGTATTATATTAAGCAACATCAAACATTGTTACAATTTAGTCAAACAAAACTTTGCTTGAGGTCCTATTTAATGCATTTAGAATAATGGATATCACAAAAAAAAATTTTATTAGGCTTTGCCCAACAATTCTACTTACAAGTACTTTTTGTTTCTACATTGAAATCTCAAATCTCAATGATTTTCTTTTGGAATAACCAAAAATTCAATGTTTCCCATATGCAAATCCCATTTCCGCATTTTCCAATCTTGTGACCAAAAAGCAAAGCAATGATTTCTTAACGACTGACATCTGACAAGAATAGTAAATAGTAAAAAACCTAAGAACAAGAAAAATGAGGGTTAAGTTGTTATAATCTTCGCGCAACCCTAGAATCCTTTTTTGCCTACGCAACTGTGAGTGTGCATACAGAAATATTTCATTATTGATTTGACTTATGCTTAGAGCAGCATTTCAGTTTTAGGGTTTTGAAATTTTCTTGGTAAGTACAAGAAGAACATGAATTTGTGTTTTTATGTGTAGAGGGACACCCTAGTAGTCCGATTTGGATGATTCCAATATCATCTAATGAAAAGAAAACTTCGACTCATTTAACTCTCAAGCTCATTTATCAAAAATGTTACAAAGAAAAGTCCAAATCCATTTCTCACGCCAGTATTTTGCATATTTTCTCATCTCATATTATTAGTTTTACCTGGCAGCGATTTATTAAAACAAAAACCGGAGGTTGCCATTGTTAATTCAAAGGGCCATTTAAAATACATCCGCTCTTAAAATCCAGAGACTAAAGAAATATTTTTAATATACAATAGTCAATATTTTATTATTATTTAAAAAGTTTACAAAAAACAAACAAAAAAACCGAAATTAAAATAAACCAAGGCAAAGTATTTTTCCAACTTTTATTGTACTCGTATTCATTAATTTTAATGTATTTATTCTTGTTGTTTTTGCATCTTTTTATTTTGTTTTAAAGTATCTTAAAAGGGATTTTCGATTAATAAATCTTTTGTCATAAAATGAAGTGTCTTTCATTTTCATGCCCGTTCGGCATTCGTAAACTTTCTTGAACTCTTTTGCCCTCTTACCTTTTTTACGCCTCGTTCCCTTGGCTCATAATTCTTTCATTCCTTTTATTTATTTACTCAATCACGCACTCACCCACTCACTCACTCACTTACTCACTCACTCACTCAATAACTCAGTCATTTATTCATTAATATATTATTTAATTAGTCCTTTGCATTCAATGCGTAAATATTTCATTTTAAACCTTATACTTCCTTTTGGGTCATTTGGTTACCGACCCAAAACGACTTTAAAGGTCCACTATGTATCTTTTCCAGTAAAATAAGTTTGCTGTTAATTACTTTTAAATTCTTTTTTTAGAGTCAGTTATTAAAAAATATTAAAACTTGTTTGATTCGATTCATAGATTCAAACCAGAATGGAAACAATCATATTCAATCACAAATAGGAAGACAATGTTCCATATGATTTTCAATTAACAAACTCATGTAAGTACAATATAATTTTTTGTATTTATGGATATTCATACTTACTAAATATATACATAAAAATAAAACTATTTATATCTGAAATAATCCAACATCACTTCTATAATCCTTAATCTTGTTCGAAATGTACAAAATTATGTATTGTAGTTAACAGTTTTCTTGTTGCATACAAAAACTGAATTTGTGTTGTTGACCTGTTTAATTATTGTAATTATTATTATGTATTACTATTATTATTTTTATCATCATTTCTGCTATTCACTTGAATTCACTTGAATTCACTTCAATTCAGTTCAGTTTGATTCCATTCAATTCGATTGAATTCAATGCAATCCAATTCCATTCGATTCAATTCAATTTCATTCAATTCAGATCAGTTTACCTTTAACTTCACCACTCCAACTCCAACTCTATCATTAAATTTCCGATACAGTCTGCGACATTCAACAGTATCCTATCCTATATAATTTTAATCATCTGTGCTTGATTGATTTTTTTATGAATTTTTCTTAACAAAAAAAAAGAAAAAAGAGAAATATTTTAAATCCTTTATTAATGCATTTTACTCTCCACTCTCCACTCTCTACTTTCCTTTTTCTTATACAATTTAAACTGAATGCAAATATGTGTACGAACGAACACTTATTGATAATATTGTACTTATATTTTCATTCGTCTGATGTTTGTACAACATTAAAGGAATTACTAGAGATTCTTCCATGGAAATATTTAATAAATGAGTTATTTTTAACAATATTTATTTGTAATTTATTATTATTTATTATTATTATTAAAGGAAATTTTATCTATAAATGTGTTATCAAGTTTCAGTAATGGAATGACATAAGTTTCTTTATGTGATTTATTTAAATTTTATAGCTTCTATTCATTATATGTACATAGATAACAAGTATCACCAGAAATTCCGAGATATCAAATTGTTAAATGGTAATTGGAAGAAATCAAAAACAGTAATGAATATTTAACTCTTAATTGTTCGTTTTTGATATATTTTCGACCATGTACTTTTGTACTTATAGTATTAATTAAGAGGTACTACTCTGCTGTAGGAATCCATTGATGGTTGGCTCAGGCTAAGTCAACATGTACTCAAACCAAGCGAATGGAAGCTTCTAAATGGCAACCGTTGACTTCATAAGAATCTTCCGGCTGATAGCACGCTTCAATCGGTAACAATTGAAGTCAAAACTTAGTTACTGGAATGTAGAGTCCATCACGTGAGCTGAGGTTATATTACTCAACTGCTATTTTAATTTAGGTATAAAATTGAAAGTTATGTAACGTGACACCAGGGAAGGGGGGGTCTCACAAATGTTTCGCTAAACGAGTGGGGCCAAGTCCTAATTATATTTGTGACAACAGTTGTCAAAATGTTAAACAGCAAGAAACTGTGAATAAAGTTCTGTTTGGGTGAATGGAAGAATGTTGAATGACAACACTGAAATGAGAAAGACCTCAGGGTGGTTTGAATGGAATAGATTGTTTGGCATAAGGGTAACACCCTGTGGTATCACAATGGGTCTTTTTACTAGGCCATGCTGAGTCATCAAACAATCAATCGCTTTACTTATTTCCCCCTTCTAAGTATCATATTTTTTGTATAACATTTAGAATAGAATAAGATAGTAATTTAATCAACCCCAGTGAAGCTAAAGTTTTGAACATCACCATAGAAACTGATTTATTTTTTTCTTCATATTACAATATTATTATTATTGCTACGCAGGTGTTTTGTTTGTTTCATTAAGAAAATCACAAATTAATAATTTTTTTTTTATAATTTGAATTAAACCTTAAACACATAAATTAGAGCACTACAAGAGTGAAAATTAATTAGTGTTAACAGTCGGCAATCACACTGTGTACATAATGAAAACGAATCATGTGTGTTTGTGAAACGAGTCATTCAAGTCATTTTGTGTTACTTGCTTTGCTGACTCATTAACTCGAATCTATAGTCGATTCGTGTGACTTGTGTCTTATCATATGACTCGCTATCACACTATCATGAAAATGCACTGCCCTATATACTTTTGAAGAATGATCCAGAATATGGAACATGAAGCTTAACAGGGATAGAGGCACTAACGTTTGCTTTACCTTAAAGCAAGGAACGCCACCGTCACCACCATTCACTGCAAACGGGTTCAGACCACGCAAAACAAAGCCTTGCACCTTCTTAGTAGCGGTGAATGCTATGTTCTCAACACTACTCTACATCATGACCTCAACCTGGCTACTGTTAAAGATCAGATTGGATTTTTTTCAAGCAGGTACAACAGGGTGTTACCTCTTCCAAACAAATCACCTATTAAAATTTAGGATCTTATTAGAAACTTTATAAGTATATTTAAAGAGCTTATGATAACTAGAGAAATATTTCGGTCTCATTATTGAAATAGTGTCAGCCAGTACAGACTCTGTATGCTGAATCCCTGGAGTGAAGGCAAAACCGTTTTCTAGGGGTGCGTGAAGAGTATGACAACTTAGGAATAACCGATATTAAGAGAGCTTCTTTTAGCTTGTTCTTTGTTTCATGCAGAGCAGAGCTCTAACATATGTAAATGACATAATATTTCGTCATTGAATATACTTGCAATTATTGTATTAAAGTTGAATCCAAAAAACTTAAAACTTGAAATACTTATACTTCCCTAGTTTGGTTATTGTAAGTTTTCTAAAACGAATTTTTTATTTAATAAATTAAGCAATCGAAAGATTACAAAGATCGATAAAAAAATATACACATTTGTGTTAAGTATTGGAAGAGTAAATGATTTGTTACCTAAACCTTCCTATATGAGTAAATTTTCTGTGTATGTGTGTATGTGTGTATGTATTGTATGTATTGTATGTATTGTGAATGTGCGATTTTGTATGTTTATTATTAATTAAAGTATTGATACATACTCGTATGTATGTATGTATGTATGTAATACTTTTAATTTACTTAAATAGGCTTTTTTTATGCTCGATGAAATATTCAATTTATG
This sequence comes from Amiota minor, assembly GCA_037043295.1. Classification (NCBI taxonomy): domain Eukaryota; kingdom Metazoa; phylum Arthropoda; class Insecta; order Diptera; family Drosophilidae; genus Amiota; species Amiota minor. The sequence continues at coordinate 468,849 of JBAMAW010002693.1, forward strand.
TTCTTACTTGTTTTCATTTTCATTTCATGACCTTCTACACCTCCTTCTTCTACTTCATCACCATTTTTATTCGCTTGAACTATTGTAGTAGTTGCATTTAATTAATTTTTATGTTTATTTAATCATTTGTGAAATGTAAATTTATACCAAAGAATATTACAACAACAAAAAATACAATAAAAATAATATTTACTCATTCTCCATCATCATCATCATCATCATTTGCTACAATACAAAATGAAATAAAACACTATACTCGAATTTAATAATTCCCAATTCTCTTTGCTTACCTGAAACGTAAGCGTAACTCTAACAATTCACACAATACGCAATATTAATTAGTACAATATTTTCCATATGCATGTATGTAGATACATATGAGATGCATATGTATGTTTGTATGTTTGTATGTATGTATATAAAATAATTGGCGATTTATTTGAATTCAAATTGACAGTTAAACTACATTTGCAAACACACCCACACACACACACACACACACACACTCCTCGTATATATAGAGATGGTTAGATGTGATTATTTTCGCAAGGTATATATAATTTATAAAAATATTTGATACACATTTTATGTACAATACAATAGAATATAAAATAGAAGCATTCTTCGGTATTCTGTATTAAATATCATATATCATATATCATATATCATATATTATATCATATCATATCATATAATATCATATCATATCATATCATATCATATCATATCATATCATATCATATCATATCATATCATATCATATCATATCATATCATATCATATCATATCACTTGATAAATGAGGAAAAGATTTGTACAATAGTAGAAATCTTTAAATGCTACTCAACTATGTAAAATGTAACATTTGATTTCTTCTAGATGTCGGTCGAACTGCAGCTGTTCATTCTATCAGATACTTTTAAGAAGCCCTTAACTTATTTTGTAAACAAGAGAAACCATTATACAATAAATTTCTATGAATTTCTATACAATAGTATATTATTGTATCTGAAAAATGATAACTCTAACTCTAATTCTCTCTCCTCTCTGAAACTTGATACAAAAAATACAATATTTGATTTATGATTATGAGCAGCCACCTTCCACATTCCACCTTCTATTGTATATTGATCTTACTTAGATTTTATTCCAAATAGAATCAATTTGCTTCAATTATTGTACATACAATACATGTTTAGAGTCTTGGGTATCCTTTAGTCGGGTCTATGTGACTAAACTATTTGTACTTGTAGTGTTCTGCTTACTTATTATATTTTGCTTTTAATTTCAAATGAAACGTTTATTTGCAGATGTGCAAATGCAAGCACTTTTCAATATTAATTTATTGTTATTTTTGTTGTTGTTGTTGTTGTTGTTGTTGGGGTTTTTGTCGCGATTTTAAGTATTATATGTATGTACAAATCTTTATACGAGGGAGGCCTGAAAAAATTTGGATATTTTTTCCATATTTCCTATATGTTTATAGATGAAACTCATCCCTCTGAACTAGTATTTCTGCTGGTATAAAAAGTAGAAAATTTGACAAAAATGCAGGAAAGGAATGCACGTCATATAATAAAATTCATTGCTCATATTCTTATTTGTTATTGAAGGTCTGGGGCACATTTTCCTTTTTTTCAGTTTTGACTTTGCCATCATATTTCTTATTCTACTACAAAGTCTCATTATGTTGAATAAGTTTCATTTAGGTTGAGAAACCTTCTATCTAATTCTCAGTTCTCAGTTCTCAGTTGGCAAAAAATCTTGCCAAAGGATTTGGTTCCCATAATTTGAATGAAGCCATGTTTAAATTCAGCTGCCCAATATGGTATGATTGATAAGGTTTCCATAACAATATTTTATCACTAGAATTCTTATCTTTTACTTCTACTACTTACTAAGTATCTATATTTACCTAAGTGAAAGTACTAAACTACGAAGTGATTTCAAAGTATATCGGATATGACAGAGTGAGTTAAGAGTGAAACTACTGGCCCACCCTCGTACATATCCTACTCCTTTTGTTGCAATTTCATCACATTCATTTCCAAACTTGCATCAAATATAAAAATATATAATTATACATAAACGTACATACATACATACATACATCATACAATATCATACAAATATACTCCTCGCATATAATTATTATTATTTTTGTTTATAGTAGTATATTCTGTTGATGTTGTTGTTATTTTTGTTATTGTTGTTGCTGCTGCTGCTGCTGATGGTGTCGTTGTTATTGTGCTAATGACCTGCCTATCGTGGCCGCACGTAGATATTTATAATTGCTTTATTCAACAAAAAAAAAGAAACCAAAAAAAAAAAAACAAAGTAGCAAATAAGAGCGCAATAACGGCGAAGGCTTCTACTATATAATCTCCTATACAAATTTTGGATGATGGCCTACACAAACACACATCTGTGGCAGATTGTGTTACACATTAAGAAATTTAAAATTTTTTACAATTAAAGACTTTACTTATGTAGGAACTTACAGTTTTAAAGATAATTAAGAATGTCCTAACTTTCATTGTGAACAACGTTATAACATATTTGTTCCTTCCTACATATGATAGCCTGATAGCACTAGTATCAGTTAAGCATTCCTCTAAAACAAGAAGCAATTACTTGAAAATTATTGTATATTTATGCGTTACTATTTATGTACATAATTGCTAGATATTCGATTAGATTGGGAATACAATATAATAAGTTTTGTTTTTTAAACTGCCAGAATAAAGAGGGACTGACATCTTCTATGCCGAAGGCCTTTTAATGCTCTTGGACTCACCACTCGTTCTGCTCGGTAGTGACTCAGGAATCTTTTAATTGAAACCCTCGACCCTTGCTAAAGATATACGATGGCTTAATAAAACTCTAATGGCATAAAAGGTAAAAGGCAAGTACAAACTTTTTGGCAACTACTTCACCTAACCAAATCATATTACATTTTAGGGTTTCGGACCAAAAGGAAGCCTATTGAAGAGATTTCGTTGTTCGTCCGTCCGTCCTCGGGTCTTATCTCATAAACCGCAATAGCTAGAGAGTTGGCATATTAACAAAATATGTAGTTTTATCCGGGCATCATCAACAAATACTAAAACTAAAATATTTTCGAAAACTTAATGGGGGACCCCCCATACAAGAATCATTTTGGTTTGTATAGCAGCTATACCATCCATTAATTCCACGATCTTGAAATTTGGAAGGTTGGTGGCTATACATCAGAAACTTATATTGTCAAAATTTCAGTTTGATCTGATTACTAGGGAGGGCACATCCCATACAAGCCCCATTAAAATTCAGGTTCTTGTTAAAAAAACTTTTTTATTTTTTGTTTCATCGAACTGAAATTCAAACACTTTAAGTTCTTGACATAGATGCTATACATTTGTTGGAATCAGCCAAATCGTCCACCTAGGTGGGGTACCTCCCATACAAACCCCCATTAAAATTCATGTTCTTATTCGAAAAACTTTTTTATTTTTTGTTTTATCAAATTGAAATTTGGACACTATAAGTTCTTGATATAGACGCTACACATCTGTGGGAATCAGCCAAATCGGCCACCTAGGAGGGGTACCTCCCATACAAACCCCCATTAAAATTCAGGTTCTTATTCGAAAAACTTTTTTATTTTTTGTTTTATCGATCTGAAATTCAAACACTTTAAGTTCTTGACATAGATGGTACACATCTATTGGAATCAGCCAAATCGGCCACCTAGGAGGGGTACCTCCCATACAAACCCCCATTAAAATTTAGGTTCTTATTACAAAAACTCTTTTGTTTTTTAGACTATTGAACTGAAATTTAGACACTATAAGTTTCTGTTGTACCATGCCTAGGTATATTTTTTGGAATCAGTCAAATCAAACCTCAATCTGGTACGGAACCCTTATTTTTTTTTTTTTTTAATATATAGAATTTCAAAATTTTAATCTCTTGAATTATATACTAGTAGTACTCATAAACAAACCTTAAACTAATTTTTTTTGTATGGGAACCTTCCATATTTACTTTTTAAATTATATGACTATTCTCTTCTCTTCTTTTCTTTTCTTTCTTGTATTTAATTTTATTGCATTTCATGTAAATAAACACATTTCATAAGAAAACTACAGAATAGAATACAATAATATTGAATTGCATGAAAAGGCAACCAAGAAAATACCATAATCAAAAATCTTTACAAGTTCTCCTTACAATAATTATGACGGCAACTTGTCTTTGATATACTTAGTATGTATTGTATTCTATGTATTTGAGTGAGTAGAAGAAGTCAAGCCAAGTCAATTCAAGTCAAGTCAACCTGGACAACACCTTAAATCAAAGGAATCCTTTTCCTGTAGTAAGTAGCACCAGCAGCATGTGTGTAATAGTTGAGTAAATGGAGAAAATCCGATAATTGCAACAAGGTCGTTGATGTTGCATTTTTCCTTCAATAACTTCCACGCCCATAATAAGAACCTCGTTGTTGCCATCAGTTGAGGCAACATCAATAGATTAAGAAATAGTATACTAAGTAGAGGGAAGGGGGAAAAAAAATAAAGAATGAAAAAATATAATATGTAGTAGGACATAAGTATACGAGTATATAGTTGAATGAGAGCATTACAAAATGATGATTTCCTCATTATGTGTGTGGGAAACTGATAATGACACGTTAAAGATCAACATGGAACGCTCTTAGGTTCTTGGGTTCTCGTTCGTTCGTTGTTCTTTCTCATTGAAAGACCAAATGACAGACGAGACGCAGACGCAGACGCAGACTCATTTTTGTTTGTTAATTACACTTTAGTGTGTAATTTTCATAGTTTTTCACAGAACAAGAAGCAATCGACTGTCGCACCAACACAGGAAGCTGTGAGTACCAACCAAATGGCATGTAACCCTCTAGGGATGGATGGTTGAAGGGAGGTCGGCTCGGGTCGTGCAACACTGCGGTGTTATGCAGGTACAAAGTGATTTCACACAGTGAAACCAAAGAAAATACCTAAACAAAACAAAAACATACCATAATAAAAAATAACACAACACAACACATAACGCAACGCAACACAAAACAAAATATACAATAAATAGATAGAAATGAACAGAGAAGAAGAAGAAGAATATCAAGAATGATGAAGAAAATTAAAAGGAAAATCATTTAATGTTAAAGAAGGCACGCAGAGCAAGTTGCAGGAAATTATGTCCAACCAAACTAAACCAAACCGAGCAAAATAGAATCAAATAGAATAGAATAGAACCGAACCGAACCGAACTAAACCAAACGACCGACCGACCGACAAAGGAACGCAAAATCATTAAATGAGCAAATGTCTGAATGACTGGATGAATGCTTGAAGCACGCACAGCATATTGTATAAACATATATTGTAGTAGAGAAGTATCATATTCTGAGTTCTACTTACATAGTTTAAAAGGAGTCGAGTCTGCCTCAGAATCCAATTCCAACTCAACACAATTTCATGTCAAGTCAAGTCAAGTCAATTTGAGTGCAGTTTAGTTCAGTTCAGTTCAGTGTTCAGTTCAGTCCCATGATCATTGTCTTGTCTCATATACTCAAACTCCTTACTATTATGTATGTATTAGTATTTTATTATTATAACTCACAAGCAACCGGAAATGCATTGCATTTCTTACTCGGTTGCATTGTTGATTCCTTTCTTTTGAGATCGGCGTCGTCGGTCTGAGTCTCTGGTTCTTTCTATGTACAGTAGTTCTCAGTGTTTCAATTCAATTCAGTTGACTTCAATGTTCGGCGCGTGTAAAAATAAGTGGGCAAAGTTATTTGAGAACAAATCATTACGATTAAGATGGCGAGAAAAAATCAAAATCAATCGAGACAATCCTGACAATCTCAGCCTGCCTAACCCTGCTGCCCAGGTTACAATAGATTTAAATATTTCAAGTCTGACATGCCTTAGCAATGTGAACTGACTGACTGAATTGACTGATTCATTGATTGATTGACTGTCTGTCTGACTGACTGACTGACAGAGTGATTGTCATTAAAAACGATCGCTCTGTTTGTCTCGCATTATTAATAGATGTCACAATGATGCCAACAAATAATGAATAGTATCTTTTGCTGATAATTTATTGTAGAAGCACGCAATATTCTCTCCTCTTCTATTACCATTTAAGATAAGTAAGTATAAATCAAAATCAATTATAATGAAGTTTGGCATTTTAGAGATTTATTTTTGCCAAATGACTCCTAAAAGAGAATTAGAAGAGAATATGCTATGACCTTCAGATACATTCAGATTTAGTTTTTAGCATAGCATTGCTTAGAAAATGATCAATCAAGCGAAATCACAATAAATATTTTATCAGTTTAAAAATTTAAAATAAATTATAATATTGTACTTATGTTAAGTTAGATGATCGAATAATAGTAAACTTCTAAATATGCTGAGAACATTGAATTGAGTTTATTATTTAGAATATTTCTTTTATATATCAGATTGCAGTAAAGTGTATGGGAGGTATAAGATTCAGTACACCTAGTGTCTTCAAATTTATTTACAAGGCTAGTGAATATAGTGTCTAAATTACAGTTTGATAATAAAAAAAAAGAACAAACATTTTTCTAATACAAACATGAATTTGAATCAAGGTCTTGAAATGTAAATGGTTCATGAACATTGGAAGAATCTAAATTTTTGTTCTACAATTCAAAAAAACAAAAAAGATTTTACAATAAGAATATAAATTTGAATCTGGGTTTTTATGAGATGAAACCTATCCTAGTAATTGTAGGGTCTTGAAATTGCATTGGTTTGTGATGGCTGGTAGTGTTTAAATTTCAATTTGATAATACAAACAGCAAAAACGTTTTTCTAATAAGAAAATGAATTTGAAGCTGGTTTTTGTATGGGAGGTACGCCTACTAGTAATCGTAGGGTCTTGATGGTCTTCAATGTTTTGCTGAATATATGTCAGACATGTGTTAGCGCTGTTTCTGAGATATGCAAAATAAATGGACTTACAAATAAATTTGTAAATATCTGTGATAAAAAGTCAAAGTATCTTATGGTGAAAATCAATGAAATCAATGTTACCAAAATTATATCTACAATAGTTAAGATATTTTGACTGTTTCATAAAACCCAAGTTATAAAATGTTTTAACTATATTTCTATGTCGTATTTTTCGAAAATTCTATATATTTCGAATCCACTTTTGACATGAGCATGAGCTATTGCCATGATTTATTGCCACTGATATTGTTTGTAAGCATAAAAATATTAGAATTGTTCGTTTAAATATATTAGATTTGTGATTGTTGAAATATTGTTAGAGAAAAATCTTAAATCTGTCATAAATTTCTGATTTGTGTGATTAGATGATGAGTACTCATGTATTATAATTTTCCATTTGGAATGACTAATCGAAATTTATTGTTATTACACACTAGTTTATTTTTGGAGAACTTTCTAGGGTATGAGATTTTAAATTATTTATGTATATATATTTTCTTGAAACCAATTGTGCTGATAACACACACATTTGTTTGGTTTATCACAACTTGGAAACACTTTCCTTTCCATTTGACCCTAATAAAATACAAAAATACTCATACATGCTAAGTATATACTTAGCATATATGAAGACATTCTGAGATTAAGCAGGGTGTCAAAACGATAAATTATAATATTATAATCGAATTGAAAATGGAATTTACTGTTGAACTCTATAGAACTCACTGGAATCAGTACATGTATTGACTATGTACGAGTGTTACAGAATAAGGGAGAGAAAGAGTGAATGAGTTGTTCTAATGCGATAATCGGATAGCAAATTGTCACCTCCTTCCATATCAATCTTTGCTTCTTTTTTGAATGAAGAACAACATATCCTGCCATAGGCGAACTTAATCTCAGACTTAGTTTGCCTTAAAAGAACATACCATATACGCAATAATATTAGAGAAATTGAATAATAAAACTTTTCAAAGATTTTCATTTATTTTGATGTTTATCATCTTTACTGACTTTTTATATTTTTCATATTGTACTTGATGAAATTCAATTTGAAAACAAATTCAAATGCACCGCAGATACTCGTTTTTCATCTTCAGTCTTCATGCCTTTAACATTTGACCTTTAAAGCGGCATTTTCCATTTAGTTTACATCTACTACTTTACTATTTTCCTATAGGTACTTTTTGTTGTTGGGACTGAGACTAAGAGATCAGACATTATTTCCATATGTTTTGCACATGTTTTGAGTTCAAATTCTCAACCTAAGCAAAATAGAATACGGGAATATAATATTGTATTAAATTATTTACTAAGTCATCTTTGTATTATCAGAAGAGAGCAGACAAGAGAAGAGCAAAGCAAAGCAGAGCAGAGCAGAAAGTGCAGGATCTGTTGACAATTCTCTCAGAAGAGAGATTTACAAGTATATAATATACTTTTGACTATTGGAACCATCCATTTACCATCCATTACAATCTTTCATCTAAGTATATTCTTATAAATAGTAGACTTGGGTGTGTGGTTTTTGATGATTGAATCTGAGTGAATCAAACTTTTTATGATTTATTCGCTTAAGAAGTTGATAGTATTGTAAGTAAGTACAATATTCCATATAACTTAATTGATTTGATATAACATAATAAAGATTCTAAATTCACTAATTCACACACGCAAACATAGATTTGATATGCCCTTATTTCCGTTTCACAGAAAGAAAATGAGGTTAATATTATTGGCATATTAAAAAATTTCATACCTAAAAGCTGCTAACTTTCGCTTTTTAACGCCTTCCCAGATAAAGAATCTCTCAACTCTCACCTCTCACCGTTCCCACTCATTTAACTCAACTCGTGATTCTTACAATACACAAAACAATAGTACAATATTTAGTCTTTCACTCTGCATTCTGTGCTAATTTACAGACTTGAACTACTTTAATGAGACTCAGTTCTATTCTCTTCAGTTCAGTTCAGTTCAGTTCAGATGAGTTTTCTTTGGTACGATTCTGGGTCTCACGCACGCACATATGGACGACGCACGCAAATGCAATCATCTTCATATTCATATGAATATTTATGCATATTTATTATTGTATTATGGCAGCAGCAACAATTGCTTACAACTTACTACAATAGAACAACAGAGTACCGACAGACGACAGACGACAGACAACAACTGACAACTGACAACTGACAACTGACAACCGACAGACGACAGACGATAGACGACAACTGACAACCAACAATGTCAAGTGCATGGGTGCAACAAGAGATGTAATCAGAGCATAATTGTTGCCAACTATTGTAATTAATTTTGTAGCGTGTAGGACAAGTAAACTTTTCAACGCTTCATTTTTATGAATTCTCCCTTCATTTTACTAAATAATACAACAACAATAAAATAATACAATAATACAATACTACAGACTTACTACTAAATCAAGATGAAGATGACGACAGTGAAAAGGTAATAATATTGTACTACTAGAATGTAATGGAATAGAAAACAAGTCACCTCAACTCAACTCAACTCAACTCAATTCAACATTAACCAAACACAACAATGCGGAAGTCTTATATATTTTTATTTCACAGATACATAATTTTAATATGAAAAAATATTATTACAATATTATTGTTGTTTTGCTTAGAAAGATTTTTATATGCAGAGCTTCTTGTGAGTATGTTCCATAAACCGAAAAGTTTATGAGTTCAATTAAAGTTGGGTGGTAAAGAAAGAAAAACAAAAAAAAAAAAAAGAAACAAAAGTAAAAACATGGAAACGTACTAAATTAGGTTAATGTAATGATGTTAATTATACCTTTCACTGGAGATAAAGTAAAATCTTTTAAATACAATCGATCGTAGTAAAAGGGTGAAGTGGGCGGAATCGTTGATGTAAGAAGAAGGCGCACTCAGCGCTCAGAGTCTCAGACAACATTGTAATGATAAATCCTTACTTATATTAGATGATGACTTTAGTTTGTCGATGTTGATCTCGTGGATCTTTTATTCATTCACAAAAATGAGATCTCATTTATTGTAATTTTTGAAGTGAAACTTCCTTAGCGAAGGGGAGTCTCAGAAAACATTGTAATGATAAATCCTTACTTATATTAGATGATGACTTTAGTTTGTCGATGCTGATCTCGTGGATCTTTTATTCATTCACAAAAGTGAGATCTCATTTATTGTAATTTTTGAAGTGAAACTTCCTTAGCGAAGGGAAGTCAATCAAAATAATATGAAAAATGATGATGAATGTGACGAAAATCAAAATTTGACGATGTTGTTATTATATTGGAGTTATTAAGGCACAATCAATTGAAATGTCTCAGTGGCGTAGTTGATAGAGAGTAGGATTTGCACACCGAGGGCGTGGGGTTCGAGTCGCGCACTACTTAATATTTTTTGTTTGTATTCAAAACAATTTCCATTACCAATAATAAAATCAAATGTAACACTATTGTTATACTAAGTCGGTTAGAAGGTCTTACACAAATAGAGCACATGAGTTTTTTTTTTTTTTTTCATTTGTTCCAAAAAACTATTGCAATTAATTAGATAAACTGAATTAAAGTTTTAAAGTATTGTATTTTTCTTTTTTTTTCCTTCAAGTATCGCTAGACCTTCACCGCAACAATAAACAAAGTTTCCATGCTTTGTTTTTGAAAAATGTTAATGCAACATTTTATACTAAAGTTTTCCCACATTTTTGAATGTGAGCTGTGAGCTGTGAGCTGTGAGCAAGTTTCGCTTCTGCAATATTTTTCCTTACACGCAAATTCAATTTTAAGTGTGTTTTTGCATATAGTACCATACATTCAGTTCAAAAGAATTGGAGGAGAAATAAGCAAAAAAAAAAAAAAAAAAACAACAAAAAGTATGAGCAAGTGAAGGTATGATGAGTATGCAAACCTAGTTCCCGAGAACTTAGTCTACATGAAATGAAATGAAAGCCAACTAAGTAAATTCTCAAATGAATAATGCAGAAACAGCAGCAGCAGCAGCCTCTCTAATTGATTCGATTCTTGATTAGGCTATCAGAATACATATAGTAAGCCTAGGTATAATATAAAAAAAAAAACAAAAAAAAATATTATTTTGTTACGAAAAACAAAGTATGCTTTAAAAATCATGTAAATTCTATAATAATCATAAATTTTCAGTCCAAAAAGCTAAAGCTACAAATTCATAAATACAAAAAAAATTTAAAATTAAAATTAAAATTTTCCGGCTATCGCTTGATCTATTTTCATGATCTTCTAAACTTCGTTATAAGATGGCAGAACACCCAAAAGGAATTTTCACTTGTGATTTTGAGATACATGGCAACGTACCCAAGGAGCCCTTTGAATTAATTATTGTGGCCCGGGCAAAAACCATGCGCATTCGTGGTTACGTACGTCAAGTCTCTACCGAATGTTATCGTGGCAGAATCCAAGGAAAGTCAGAACGCATCGAGCTTTTTCGTCAAATGATCGAACAAGCAGCCGGAATTTTCAATTCACTGAAGGAGGTCAAAGCGATGAATTTTGAGCAAATTGCAAAATTTACGTATTACAGATTTGAAATCCGAGAACACTAATTATCATGAACTAATCTTAAGGACAATTATATTGTAAAATTGGAGATTAAAAAGTTATTGATATTGAATAAGTGTGTTTTATAAATTTTGTTACCAAAAAAGCCAAGTACAATAATTGATAGGGACGCCAGATATGGCTGTATATGAGGATTCTCAATAGACCCTAAGGGCGCTGGGTATTACCTCAGTCAATAATTGCTAAGATTCAATGTTTTTAGAAGCCATAATATAAAGTATAAAACAAGAAAAGGAAGCGAGACTTTTAGTATGTCAAACAGATGCAGCAGGTCTTATAGAGGTACTTAGCTTAAGTTTGGTAATATACTGGAGATGAACCAGTCCTGTTAATTTCTGGAGGGATACATGTCCTTCTTTCTACTTATGTCATTTTCCCATACTTCGCAATTGCTTTAGCTACATCAATCGCTTCTAATCAGTGGAAGGTTGCATTGGCATTCACCATAATGTTCCATTATTTTTATAGATAGAGAACTACTACTATAATAATGCATGCACCACTTACCGCGGTCCTCTTTTGACTTGAGTCATATAAAAAACATGAATACAAGATGTGATGACGATGAAAACTCATATAATATATCGTATTTTAAAACATACATACATACATATATACATATTTTAAGAATGGGAAGCGATGAAATCGTAAGTATTTAAAGAATACAAAAATTTATACATATTTCAACTACCCGACTAGGACGCTCGCTCTTTTATAAACTATGTATGTATATGTACATGTATGGATGGATAAATGGATGGATGGATGGATGCATGTATGTTTTTATATTCCAATTGTTGAAGGTTGTTATAACAATATTTTTGGTCGTTGAAGACATACGAGAAAACATTGAAAAAGCACGTAGCTCTCGTACTGTTCAGAATATTTCATTTGATTTTTCTCAACTTGATGCATTTCTCAATTGTTTTTACCACATACGGATTTATTTGATGGCGTTGATTAAGATGTTATTGTTATAATGACGATGATGATAATGATGATGATGATGTTGACGTTGTTTTTCTTCTTGATGCTGATGCTGACGATGATGGCATTGAATTCCTGGGGGGAAATATTTAAGATATAAATTACGACTATATGCAAGAAGTATCTTTCAAACAAATGTTACTTTCAATAGTATGGTTTATCGAATTATTTCTTGAATATGGATAAGGGATTTATAAGTAAAATTTGTTTCATCAATTTCTTGACAAAAAATATCATCACATATCAGATCCAAAACTATCTTGTGTTCAAGGCTGGAACCAACCATACAGAAAATTACATTGTAGTTGGATGAACGATGTAGCAGCACATAAGTTACGAGAAAATGAACAAACAAATATTCTGAGCTGTCATGGAATCCGAGTCGGAATTATCCTGTTGTCGGAATATGTTATTCTGATTCCGATAAGCAAAAACGATGTTCGAATCAGCTGTTCTGTTGCAGCTGTGATGCTAAAAATTGACGATTTTAAAAAATTTTTGCATTATTGGCTGAAAAACAAAAATAAAATGTGAAAAGTAAATAAATGCAAAATGAGAACTGCCGCGGTAGCCTTTTTAGTGATGGCGGAAGAAAATTGTGAGAGGATACAACGAAGAATTTTGAGAGACCGCTGCAATTCTTTACAGCTGCCAGAATCGGAGTATGCACAATTTCTTTATGGCAGCACAAATTTAGTTAAGCGTATAATTAATTTGCAGATTTATTGAACAATATCGTCTTAATAAAGAAACTTTCGTGCTTCAGCTGGCAGCGATATTGAGTTTCCCTGCAGAGGTTAGTCAGAAACGATTCCAGCATAAACCTAGGTAGAAACACGGGTTCAGTGGTTTTCAGTGATATGCCAAAGGAGCTAGAGGGTTTTTCTTTTACCCCAGTAAATGAAATTTTGTATGGATTATAATGAGCTCCAGGATGATCAAGAATGCAAGCTTTTATTTATATGTTTTCCTCAATTCACGGTAAAGAATCTTATTTAACGATTATTATTTAATTTTAATCTGCCTTTCCTAAAACCGAGCCAAGAGCAATTCGAACTAGAAAACTACATAATTGGAATACGCGGCACCAAAACGAAATCATTGTGGGTTTCAAATCCGATTCCGACAACGATCGGTTTCCAAGACATCCCTGATTGACTTCTATAGATTTAAAAAGAAAAAAATTAAGATTATTCAAAGAAATGTGAAAGTTAAGTCAAATACCTTAAATTATTCGATTTTCGATTATTTACATATTGTTGATTTAAGAAATGCAAAAGGCAAATCTATTCCGGGGCCAAATATTCATATCTCTGAAATTGTACTAAGCATTTGGTTGAAACAGAAAATTCTGACCGAGCTGTTGAAAATAAGTAAAACTATCACTGGAGATCTAAGTATACATACATAAGGAAAACAAGGAACAGGGGTACACTTATACTTCTAATAAGAATATGAAATTGAATTTGGGTGAGTACAATGGGAGGGACTAGTGGTCCGATTCGGCTGATTCCGACAAATCTACAGCGTCTGGTGAAATGAAAACTCAAAAACTGAGAGACTTGTTTGCATATTTACAGACGGAGAGCCGGACAGACGGAAGGATACACAGTGATAGATTAATCAACTCGACTCTTCGAGCTAATTCAGAAAATAGGTATATTCTTTATGGGGTCTCCGATGTCTCTTATGCTACTTAGTTGTATAATTTCATTAAATATCTTACAATTTTGATTGTCTTCAACGCCATCTATTTTGTGACTTAATCGATCCCTCTGGCATAGTTTTTTTTAAAAAAAAAAGCACTCATTTCAATGCTCACTGACATGTTGAGCAACCAGTTGTTATAAACTAGACTAGACTGGAAGTTCTACTAAGTAACTTTTCTGCTAAGTATGTATATTCGCAAGATCCCACCACCCCTTGTGAGTACAATTTGTTTTAATCGACCTTAAATTCAATTAACGCAATGAGCCTTGAGCTCGAGAAATTGGCAGTTAATTATCAATGGAGTCTTTGTGCTGACTAAAAAATGGGAAAAAGTTGTTGTTTTCAATGCGAAACACTTTGAAACAATTTTTGAAGTGAAACTTCTTAGGGGGCGAATGTGAGAGTGAGCATCATGGGAATGTATCTGATGACAGTTCAAATTTTCGGAAAATCCACCGGAAAGGTCATAATTCGTGGATTAAATATTTGTATATAAAGCTTAAAATCCATCAAGTCGTCTGTGTCAAAAGTGTCAGATAAGATGTCACTATAAAATAAATGATTCGTCTGATTTTTTCAAAAGTATTTCAAGTCCTGCGCAGTTTGTTTTTAATAAATTAAAAGACTTTATTATAAAGTGTACTGAGGACAAGGCCAGGGAAGCCTGCATTGTTGTTAATTTGACAAGTCACTGGAATTTTTTTTGTCTAAAATAATCAATCATATACGTACATACATCTACATCTCTTTAATTCTTCATTTAAGAAGTTTCGCTTCCATCACGTCTCAATAATTTTATGGTTTTTTTTTTTTTCAAAATGTAGTCTATTTTTAGGAATTCAAGTTCACCAAGTTTTTGTTTATTTTATTATTTCGTTTACATTGCTTAGTATACTTAGTATCTATTTTGCAACTGAATGGCTACCGAAATCACTTTCGAAATTGGATCTACAAATGTACCAAGGAGCGCCAGTCTTACAATTTATCACTTTATCTTGGAACCTTTTGAATTTGCCAGATCTTTCAAGTTCATCAAGTAATAAATCTTAATTCCTGGAAAGATATATGCATATGTAGTAAATATTTTATGTATCGTTCAGTTTAGATACTCATAAATGTTTATTGTAAAGTTTTAAACTTTCGTTTATTATTTTCATATTGTTGATTCCTTTATTCAGATGTTTTATACATATATACAATAGATTTTATTACTGAAAGATAGTGTGTAACGCTGATATTTAATGCATTATTTTTAATAACACAAACTTAATTTTTTATTACTGATATATATAAAAAAAAAAAATAATTAATTGAAACTTTGGATTGCGTCTCCAACCCCAACCCCAACCCCAGCCCCATAAACACCATCATCATCATCTTTTGATATCGATCTTCATACCCCAGCAAATGTTATAATGAAGTCTTCCAATGCTTTGTCATCGGCATAAGCAACATCATCATTACCATTCGTACAACTTATAAACAACCAACCCCAGATGAATTTCAAGACAAACCAAACTATCATCAAAGTGATACGAGATACAAGCTGGAGGTATCGCATCGAATCGGTTCGGTTTTGTTGGCACAAGTATTTATGTATATTGAGATTTCTTCTTATGGTTTTTAAAAATATATTATATGTGAAAACTCATAATTGGATTATGGCATTTGGTTTTTTTACGAGTGCTCGCCCCTTGCGCTTGATGTGTGTATTTTATACTCAAACTTGTATGCCAGAAAATGTGCGACAAACATGGAAACACTACCATAGGTTTCACCCAACATTTTATACCTTTTATACTTTAAAATAAACAATGAGAAAAATGTATTTCCATTTCTTAAACTCACAGTCTCAACAAACAACTTTCGGTTTTCATTTATACTAGTGTTTAGATTAAGGAAAGAAGCAAGTCCCTTTTTCGAAATTTCAGAAATTCAGAGAGACAAACAGATGACAACAAATGTTGAAGTTCCGGAGCAAATAATTGCCCTAAACTAAAATCAAAATTACAATCCCAAAAAATACCCCTAATTGATAAATTTTAGAAGCAGATCAAGGACCTCCAATGTATGTCTTTGTATTTCCACTACCATAGGGTTACAATTATTTTTTACTCAGAGTTATGGTTCCCGAAATTTCTATATTGATCAGGCCCAGTTTACTTACTGCTAATATACTTATATTGTATTATATTGTAAATATATTTTACAGGTTCTTGATCAAACTTAATATACTCGTACTATTGTATTTATTTTAGTTGGTGTAAGGTGCAAAGAGACGAAGAAGAAGGAAAAATTTTTTTCCCATTTCTCTATCTTGGAGCCAAAGGGGTCCCATTCATATTCACAGTCACAGTCACTGATGGTAATGATGATGCTGATGCTGATCACACTCACCCAATCTCAGTCTCTCTATGATACTTTAGACTGAGCAGTGACAATGAACTTGAAATCAACAAACAAAATCATGAGCATGACGCTTGTGCGGCTTCTACTGCACTCATATTTATAGTTGCTGCATGCTGCATGCTGAATGCTGAATGCTGCATGCCGCATGCCGCATGACGATTTTGTTGCTACTGCGGCTGGGGCTGCTGCTGTTGCTGCTGCTGCTGCTTTTGTTATTTGAAAGTGCATTTTATTCGAAGTTAAGTTTTTCTTAAGTGTTTTGCTTGCTTGCTTTCCTTTTACTAGCATAATTTTCTATAATTACGATATAGTAACATAGTATTGTATATTTTGGAGAGAGCGGAGTGTTTTTTTCTTTTCCTTTTTCTTGTGGAATTTTTTCATCATTTTGATATTTGACATTTTTGTCTTTCGAAGCCAAAGTCGAAGAGACTAGACTAGACCAGACTAGACTCACTTATTTCAAATATTAACATACTCGTATATAAAATGCAGTCATTGAATGTGAGAATGTGGATGGTAGTTTTTGCAAAATATTTAAAAGTTTATCTTCTGAAATCTTTAAATTTTATTAGTTTATTTAAAAATTTTATTGTACATTATTAAACCGATGGATGAACGGAATGCCTAGATGTTGTTAACCTTACTTACTTACTTACTTACTTCCAAACACATAAATATCTATATGTGTTTGTACTTAGATAAACATACTTGCAGTCTTTGAGATGCAAAGCAAATGCTTTGTCAAAGATTTAACAAAGTGATCTAGAACACATGGTGAAACTGGCAAATAGACGGGGAAAGAATGAATTTTGAAATTCAGATGCTTGCAGATCTTAATTTTGCAATTCTTGGTATTCTTGGCCCCTATTTACTCGTTCATACTTATAACAGTTGCAACAATATTCACGGCACCTTTAGTCTTATATGGTCTTGTCTTGTCTTGTCTTGTCTTGTCTGTCACTGTCTGTTTACCCTATCACCTATAACCAAAGTTTTATTAATGATTTGTATAGTTTTTGATATGCAAGAACTGAAAGAAAGGACTTGAAAGCTAAGTAAAGTATTTTACACATGGAAATGATTGATGTGATTGATTGTTGAAAAGTTTGCTTTTGAGAAACTTTAGGATCCAGAAAACTGCATTTTGATTTTATATATTGGAGTGATGTTTTATTTTATTGTACTATTTTAGGGAATATTTTTTTATTATAATTTGAAACTTTCTTTACCATAATAGGGTATCCAAAAGTTAGACATTCTCTACTATCGAATAATACACCTACTTTCTGCTTGTTCTTTGTTCCATAATAGCGCAGCTATTCTTTGGTCTTTGGTCTGGCAATGGAAATACATCCAGTTTCGTGTTGCTCATCAAAATTTTAATCTAAAAATAAATTTCTCTTACACATACACACACACACACACAGACACACATACAGGGACACCACACACACCTACACACCCTATCATTTTCACATTTTCATTCTCAATGACTCAAGAATGTGGTCTCGCCAAAAATTAATTACACTTCAAATTATTTCGTTTATTTTTTTTTTTTCTCATAACATACCTAGGGGCTTCAAGGTTTAACAGTCATAGGGACACAGCGAAATGGGCAATGTATTCAATCTATTACAATCATAAAAAAAAAAAACTAAGTATAACAGGGAGCTAGCGCACCAGATCTCAGATCCATTGACTGTGGAGCTTTAGCCTATCTGTCTTATACCTAAATTAATCTAATCACCTCAGATCAAATTGTATTGTCTTAAATACCCAGAGTTTGACAAGAATTTAATTTACATGTAAGCAAATTTTCGTGTCTAAAATTATAACATAGGTGCATATATTTATGGCAGTTACAAACATCATGACGAAATCTTTGAACCTCTCACTTTACGTGTAAAAGGTGTAAAAATAGTCGGATCGGATAGATGCCATTGAAAATTGCCAGACAAAGCAAAAATGCGTTTAGGGTAAGCGAAAGTCCCTTTGGCCACTTTCATATCAACTCACTCCCGACTCTCGACTCCCCACTCTCAACTGCACAGCTCCCAGATCTTGACTTTACTCTAGTTACCATTTGGTTTCAGTTGGTATGCCATAAAACACAGCAAGCAGGCAGGCAGGAAGGCAGGCAAGTAGGCACTCAGTTGACAATAAGCTGAAGACGAATCCGTAACCTCAACTAAAAATAGTTGTTTCTCCCTAATAATCGCCATCGTTCGTTTAGCAGTATGTACAATATGTGTACAAAATATACTATAAACTTGAATCATGCAATAGGAAACAGTTCAGTTCAGTTCAGTTTAGTTTAGTTTAGTTGAGTTGAGTTAAATTTCGCTAGCCTTTATCTCTAACGTGGCAGCAGCAACCAGAGATGACTTAGTGACCGAACGTTGGAAAATTTTTTGCGACAACGTTAAGACTTTTACACACATGTTTCAATAAAGAATGCTACTCACTCGTACATACTTAGAATAGAGCAACCCAGCCCTGCCCAGACCAGACCAGACCAGACCAGACCAAACCAGAACAGAACTACCATTCCATTCCAGACTAGACTCACTTGGCTTAGTTAGATCAGCAAAATATATTTTATATGGTATGTATTAGTATGTACAGTGATACTGCATAAGGGAAAATGAAAATGAAAATGGAAATGGGAAAGCGCAGAATGGCGCGGCGCTGTTGAAGACAAAAATAGCGCCATTCAATTTTCAGGAAAATTAACAAAAATCAGCAAATTATGTGCAGCAGTTCAATGGTAGTGGTAGTGGTTGTGGAAGGAAGGAAGGAAGAAACCATAAAAGAGAGAGAAAGACATAATAAATGCATATGAATTGTATGTGTATTAGTATATCGTATGTATGTATGTATGTATGTATGTGAGAATACAACAGTTGACAGCTGATGTCTGACAAGTCTGGAGCTGTTACTGCTGTCACGATTGCTGCCTTCTTTGTGAAGCTGACATTGCACAAAAGTGCACGCTAAAGCTAAGGGAGCCTGCGGATACGACAATACTGGAATGATACTTGATGAAGGCTGAATGCTAGAGGCTGAAGGGCATTGAAAGTGTTGTAGGGGAAAGTATTTGTAATACTAAAAATGGAGACTTGAATACAAAATCATGTTAAAAAGTTGAAGTTTATTTTTATGCACATTTTCTTGGTTTTTGGTTGATCTTTAATGTTTTAAACACAATGTGAAATGTCTATTAAGTGAGTGCTAAAGATTACATACAGCAAAGTGAATGAAAAGAAAAATCGACATAGT
This sequence comes from Amiota minor, assembly GCA_037043295.1. Taxonomy (NCBI): domain Eukaryota; kingdom Metazoa; phylum Arthropoda; class Insecta; order Diptera; family Drosophilidae; genus Amiota; species Amiota minor. Next base: position 488,840 of record JBAMAW010002693.1, read on the forward strand.
TGAATACGACATTTACGACAACAAAACCGAAGTATTCTGTATATTTTATTGTGTATAGAAAATTTGTACTTGAGACTTTTTTGACTATCCAATCTTTTGATTAGATATTGCACAGAATTTCTTTTGTTTAGTACATAAATTTTGATACAAGTACACTAACCACTCTCCATGAAAATGATTCCAAAAGTCCAAAAGTAAGGAATTGAAGAAAACCTACATACAAATAAATATAAACTTGATCAATGAGATGAGACAAAGACTAACAGGATCTATGGGATACATAACTGAGTACTATATGTTTTAAAAAGAATCATCAAAATGATGATAATGTTGCATTAAGTATTGTATCTGATTTGAAATAATAAAAAAAATTTTATTCACTTTTTCTGAATTGAATTGAATTTTTTTTACTTGAATTTTGATTGAAATATAAAAATGAATAAACAAGAAAGCAATTACATTGTATATGTATGAAGTGTATGGAAGTTTTGGTGTGACCAAAGTTTTGGGATTTTTTCTTCTTATGTTTTTATGTTTGTTGACGCTATTAAGAGAACATGTAATTATCGCTGGCAAGGAAATGTCGCCAAAGGGAATTTGCCAACGTCAACAGGACGCTAACTCACCAATAGTCCCCAGACTTCATATAACCCCAAAGACATCTACCCACCCATCCCATACCACGACACAATGCCTTCCATGCTCAGTTCATGTGGTATTGTGGTGGGTGGGTGTGGTGGAGTGCTGGAATGAATTGTTTTTTTATATGAAACTGCCTTGCAGGCGATAGAGAAAATTAAGCAAAAATAAAGAAAAGAAACCTCACGTTGCAGTGCCATGTCGCTTTTTCTTCTCTGAGCTAGCAACATCAAGTGACTTTGAAAAAGTGAATAAGCAGAACAACGACCAAAGCCCCCGAATCCAACACTTTGTAGGGCAGCTCATGTTCCATAGACTGCTTGTTTGCTTGCCTTAGCTGTCGTCTTACTTATGTAAGTATGTACGAGTATATTGTAATGAATAAACGGACACATCCCACTAACCAACCATTGCATCGACCCACACCCACACCCACACCCACAAGTGAATACGAGTAGAAGACATCACACCACATCTAAAGTTCCCTTCGCACTTTTGTCATTCAATCACCACCTAGTAGTATTAAGGAAGGTTTTCAATTTGTTTTTCGCTTCGATCTCCAAAAAGTAGATATTATTGTTTTTGTATGTAGACTTGGCAATGCGTGAATGCCATTATAGTATTAGCTAGAAGGTCACAGGAATGGGTTGGACTGCATGGGTGGCAGGCAATGGCAGTGGTGATTCTAGTAAGGCTTAAGGATTCGATTGCAAGACTAAATAATTGAAAATAGGTTTAAGTTATTTCTGCTTAAATGACAAAACAAAAGAATTAACATAAGTTTCTATTCAAATTTGCATCACACAGAGAGAGAGAGAGAGAGAGTAGAGGGATGGCAATTGTCTGTGGTGTCTGATTGCAGGGGGTGCCACTGAAATGAGTAACAGTGTGTCAGCTGATTAAAAAAAAAAATGTTGCCAACACAATTAAAAAAAAAAAAAAAATGGAGGAAATTCAACAGCTTCCAACTTCCTCAGAGAGAAGAGTAGAAGTAAAGTTAAATCTGAGCAAGAAACTGAATTTACTCAATGAATGAATAACAACTTTTTCTTTTTATAATTTATATTTCAGAAATATTCTTATTAAATTTATGAACTAAGAGTATGTACGAGTGAGTTTGAATGATAAGTACACATAACCCTTTAGCCAACGTCACTGTCTCAAGTGTTTTCTGTTAGGTGTTTGGTGAAATCGTGTTGTTGTCTTTCAAGTTTTAAGTACACGACCTATGATGAGGAAGCAAATGTGATGTGTGTTGTCTCACCAGAGGGAAAACTAAAGAACGACATGGACATGAAATAATCCGTTGCACTTAACTGACTTCGGTGAAAGTGAGAATCCATGATGAATGAAAAGAATCAATTCATTAAAAATGACGGATTGAATTTCAACTTTTGAATGTTTCAAAAAATGTATGCAAAGAAAATTAACTTTAAACTAAATAAGGGAACTAATGAAGACTTCAAAGAAAATCCAAGTTATTAATTTTTTGAATTTTTTTTATATAAAATATAAAATAAAAATATTAAATAGTGAATTTTAGTCCCTATCCACTGTGGCTGGACCATGTTATATCAAAATTCTTCAAAATAAACCAATCATCTTAATTTAATCATTAAAATCTGTCAAGCAATATGTAGATCGACAGTAGTTAAATTTCTTAAGGTTGATTAGAGCAATAATTTTGTTAATGAGTCAATGGTTGAAGCGGCAGAAGAAGATCCAAAGGATAGTGTGTGTGTATTGCTCAGCAGTGCGGCGGCTATAAACAGTGATACTCTCTGCAAATGTAGCGATCTTGAGATCCCGAATGCGAAGAATTTTTAAACTGAACCATCTGGATGATGTTAATGGTGGAGCTCAGCTCAGGTGGCAGTAGTATATTGCTCAGTGAGAGCTGCGATCTAGTACAGACACTTGAGCTTAAGGTAGAACTGGGGTCGCTAATTAAGCAGGTGTTTCGTCCAGTTGAGTGATCTATCTATAGGCCATGTCTTACGCTAATGCAGAGTCGGGTGCAAAGTTTTCTAGATGCTGCTAAGTAGCAATCATCGCTTGCCAAAAACTGCTGTCATCTGAGTAAGTAGCGGTAAGGCATGAATCCATAATTACAACCAGCTTATTTGCTGTATACAGGATGTATAGTATAGGACCCAGAACACTCCCTTGGGGAGTATATATATGATAATGAGAAAGGTATTTACTCACATTCATTGGAACATTGTTTCTTATTGTTTATTGTTCTTCTAATAATATATTGTACATACAAATATATTCGTTTGTCTCAGACAATAAGAGAGGGAGAGTGTGAAATTTTATTCTAAAACTAATTTAAACTATGCATGGGTCTAGGTCTCTCTCATTCTCTCTTATCTAAAGATATTGATATTGAATTGGAATTAGATTTGTGCATTATACTCACACAAAGTTGAAATGGCTTAGTTCATAAGGAATATGGCATTAGAGCAATGTGGAACAGAACATATTCGTACTAAGAAAGGTAATGATATTTCATTGCTATACAAATATTGTGAAATGTATTCTTACTTTCCCTAAAAGATTTGTAATGTACTTGTTACTTATAGGTCTTTTAGATATATCCATCTAATGCATAAAATACTTAGTTTTGGTCTAAAGGCTACTGAAAGATATTACATGTATGTATACAAAATATTCGAAATTTCAGGCTATTGGAACTTTTCATCTAGAAACATTGGTATGTACATACGAGTATACAGAATGAAGTTTAAACAGTTCGATTCAGATTGCTCCAACTTATGGTTTCATTATAAATAATTTTAATTTAATTTAATTTAATTTTTTTGTGTGCTTTGCTAGTATAATACAATATTATTTTTTCTTATTGTGAAAGGTATTTGATAGTTCGATGAAACCGAAACTTATGGTTTCTCTTGTGTGCGCCTGTGTTTTTCTTTTATTTTTAATACTTAGTATTATTTCTTTTCTTTTCCCTTATATTTTTTTTTTTTGGTTTTTTTTTTTTTTGTTTGGTAATTGTCATGTAATTTATGAACGCCGTATGGGGATTTTGAATGAGCTAAATTTAAACATCTAGCAACAACAACAACAAAAACAACAACACACTATTACTGAGCGACTGAGTGATGGGAATGGGGATGGGGATAAATTCCTTAATGTCAATGCCTTCCCTTAAGTGAAAGAAAGACGCTCGGTTGGCGGCAGCGGTGGCGGCGTCGACAACAGCAACGAGTTCGACTTTAAAAGGTATTTAAACCGTGAATATACGAGTGAGTACTCATAATTTCGGTTCCAGTGATTACTTTACCTCTCTACTACTATGGTTTCGAGGATCCATACTATGGGAGAATATTCAAAATTTCTTAAGCCTTATATCTTGATCTTTTGTATAGATTTAATACACAAACCACTCTCTGTTATCCTAAAAATATTGAAGTTCATGTGATGGGATTTCTCCAAGTAAGTGTTAATATGCCTATGCTCCTTATGTATGGGGTATACATATAACGGTTTTAATGAATTTTCCGCGTTTCTTGAATCTTATACATCATCGTCGTCATAGTCATCATTATCATCATCATTATTGTCGTCGTCGTCGTCGTCATCGTCATCGTCATCATCTTCGTTTACATCTTCGTCATGGCGTTCTTTTTGTTCTTGCTGTTGTTATTGTTGTTGTTGTTGTTGTTGTTGGTGCTAACGCCGCCGGATGTTGTATTGCAGTTGGTGTTGCTGTTACAGTTACTGTTGCATTTGCAGTTGTTGCTTTGTCGTTGTTGCATGTTATTCTTGTTTATTTTTAGTTTGTCTGTGGTGGCGCTTTTTTTTTTTTTTATTATGTATTTTATTTTATCCATTCTATTTTTCTCTGGCATTCCTTTGTGTCGAGTCGCTTTTGTTGATAGATTTTTCCCTTCATACAGCATCCATTTAGAATCCATGCAGCCTTCTTTCTGGCTGTCTGGCTGTCTGTCTGCCAGTATGTCTATCTCTCAGTCTGTCAGTATTTCTGTCTGTTTGTCTGTCTCAATGTCATCGTATGTCGACTTCAATCAAAGTTAAAACCAAATTTAATCCTGAATCTGTTGCTGTTGCTGTTGCTGCTGTCTCTCTGTTTCTGCCTTGATGTTGCTTGCAAGCAAAATTTGTCATATTGCATTCCTCTTTTGAAATATGTACAATATTTCCTTCTTCTTTTCTAGCATCAGCATCAGCATCACCATTTCTATCATTTTTGATAGTTACCCATGGCCATGGACTGGCTTATATCTCCTTGTCAACGTTTGGCATCTGGGGTGTTGTTTGCTGAATGATTGAATACCCATAGTTGGAGAGCAGGAAAAATGCTTGGAATTCTCAGTTAAACGATCGCTCTTACTCAGTTCCTCAGTTCCTACAGGGAATGCACAAAACTAATCTAACTCTATGATATAGAAAGATATACATATATGTTTCCTTAATAATAAGATTTACTTCCAACTCTAGCCCATCTACAGTGAAATATACAGTGAAATTAAAGACGAATACTTTCTCTCTTTTCTTAACAACTAAATTAACTGTAATAGTATAATAATTTTAGGAAATTAACAATAGGCAAACAGCAGTCGATTCTCATTTAACAACACCAACGCCAGCAGATGTTCTCATTAAATGTAAAATTGCTAACAATTTATTTTCCAATGAATCAAGTTGGGTTAAGTCAAAGGATTAACAAATCCAAAATGAAAAAAAGGCAAATTATTGTAAATCCTAAAACAAAATTAACAGAGGATTTATCTTAACAGCAAACAAGCATTGAACTAACAAACACAAGCAAGCAAGCAAGCGAGCGAGCGAGCGAGCGAGTGAGCAGAGACAGACGACCGACGACCATTCATTGTTTTCCTTAACAGTCAGTCAGTACAGAGGAGACCAGACCAAACACCAAACGCCAAACACAAACAACAAACGAACGGTTCGTTCGAACATGTTGGTTGGTTGCTTGGTTGTCTGTTTGTTCGAAGACATTTTGTTAATACTGGAATGGCGCTTGTGCTACTGAAGTCTCGGTATAAGCATACAGCACTTCTTTAGGCAGCAACCGGCACCAAACAGATGATGTGTGGTAGGTAGAGGTTGTTGGGAGAGCACGGCGTTTATTACGTTCCGATTGTTCGTGGAGTGCGTTTCGTGACGAGTCAGTGAGTCTCTTTGGCCAAGTTAGTTGTTCCATGTGCTAAGCTAACGGTATTAACACGCGCGTGCTTTTGCCGCCAACCAAAAATTATAACGAGATTAAAAAACAAGTTTCTTTTGATAACAAAATACAAAACAAAACAAAACAATTTAAAATAAATTTAAAAAAAAAAATAAAAATAAAAAAAAACAGACAAACTAACACACACAACAACAAAAAACAAGTAGTGAAGTAAATTTAATTAAACAAACAATTGCTGTGTATTTCTTAATTTTTTTTAAACAAAACTATCTTATTTTTGTCTACTTGAATTTACTTGTGACCGCAATTTATGCTAAATTGGATTACCAGTGAACAAAGTTTTGTAGATTAAAAAACATATATACTTATTACTACTCTATACCATTTTCTTCTTGATTCAATCTTATATTTTAGATAAAAATATAAAAAAAATATCTATAAATTTTTGTTGTTTTTTTTTTTCTTATTATATCTACTATAATAAAATAATTGATTGATCTTCAATGACATGGTGACATGTGACTTCTGGTGCAATAAAATATATTAACATATCTTAAAAATATAAAACATAGAGAGAGAGAGAGAAAGAGAGAGGGAAGGATAAATAAAATCAGAGATCAAAGTGTTCAAAAACAAAATTTTTACTTAAAAAAAAAAAAAAAAGGAAATAATAGATAAAGTGCTATATTTTTTTTTTTGTTTTTGTTTCCTTGAAACTATTGTTAAACAATAAATTGCATATGTCGTCTCTCTGTGTATTGAGAAAAGAAAGAAATAAATAAAAATTGAATAATTAATTACATAAAAATAAAAATAATTGATGGAAAATAAAAAAAACAAGGACAAAATGTTTAAGTTCTTAATAAATGAACAGTGCTTACTCTGCCCATGGAATCATATCAACTAAGGTAAGATACTAAATATATTTTGTTGTCGATCATATTCTAGGACATAGGTCTAGGGGACTCATCGTTTAGATCTGTAATATATAGTATGTACAATATATGCTATTAATGTCATCTCTCTGTGAACAAGGGTATTTATGAAGCCTTGACAATCATCCTGATCTAAATCAATATACAATAAATAATAAACTCACCTGGATATTAATGACATATTTTTGTAAAAAACTTTGAATCATAGAAGTCCCAAGAGTCTTCCATTTTTATTTAAAATCAATTTTGCAGACTGATATCTGAAAGAAATTTTTTTTTGAGAAGAATTGCATATCCAATGTATTTACGAACTCCTTTTAAGGAAGTCGTTGTGGTAAAGTCGTTTTAACCGTCACAGAATTCTGTTGTAAATTAGGACCCTTGCTAAAGTGTTGAGCAGTCGACCTTTATAATGACTGCTAAAGACATTGATTTGATCACGTATCGTTACCATGATCCTTCAATACGTCGCATGGCTTTTTTTACATTGCTAGTAACTATTCTCTTGTTATTGTAAGGAGCAGTCATCCCCTAGATTTGAAAGACATATGTCTGGTTATGTGTCAATACTTGTCTCTGTATATGAGCAGTTTGCTATTAATCCAAAGCCTATTTTTGTGATTTTTCGGTAACAGCACGCAGTAATATTTTTTACAAGGGCGCACCAAGTTAGACGCTTGTCCAGCATCTGACCAAGGTATCTAACTTCGTCAATCTTAGGTATTGTACTAGTGTGAATGTCTTAGATGATATGGAGACATTTATGACAATATTTCAATGCTTGGTCCAGGCGTTAAATCTCTGCAAATACCGTTGGATCAGTTTTGCTTGCAAGAATGGCAGTGTCGTCATCTTCATAGGCAGTGGCTAAATTATTTTTATTATCCAGCCTTGGCAGTATATTCAGTATATATAAATAAAGAACTGGTGAGAGATGTCGCTGCTTTGAAGCACTTTAGCATTGTTGCGCCTAATGTCACGGACTCTGGCAAAAGCGGCTCTGTCTGTCAAAAAGATCTTAAATATCAGGAATTGCATGCCATTTACCGTCGGCGTATAGTATGTTGTACCTTCATACTCAGACATACAATAAATACATTCAAGTTCTTGAGTGATGAGTGAGTTATCTGAACGATCGCTCTAACCTATTACCATCAATTTTCAAATATATTATTAACCCATGAAAAAATGGTTAATCAACAAATGACTATATTAGTGCTTTGAGCATTTCATGTCAAAGATAACAGACAGACAACGCTAGGGAGTTGCTTCCTCTAGATAAGTATGCAATATTTCCAAATTTATCATTTTAATAATCACTTATGGCCAATTGCTAGAATTTGCCTAAAGGGGCCATCACTTTTATTGCAATGAAGGATTGAGTTTTTTGATTTTCAGATGTTTCTAAATAAATCTTCAATTTCACAAACCTATGTACATACATAATTCATATTTGTACAATTCTCATTAGAAGTGTGTACTAGTTTTAGTTTGTCTACTAAAATGTATATAAGTTTGACCAAGAAGAGATTTAGAAAACTTAAGAATTTCCATAGACCACATCCAAAAGAAACAAAAAAAAAAAACAAACCATAAATTGGGAAATTACAATATTCTGATTTTATTTTGATTTATTTTATTGCAAATGTATTGAATTTTCGGAAAATTCAATTCAACAAACGTCATCAATATATCCGTCCGTCGCTTGTGGGATAAAAGGCTACAATAAGTCTAAATCTGATACACAGATTGAGTATCCCAAAACTTTAGAAAATTCAATTAAAAAGCTGATGCATGTACCATAATAACGGAAGGAAAGTTTCATTTCATTTTCATACAAACACTCATGCGAGTAGAGTAGATAAATTTAATTTCCAAAGTATTTGTGGAGCAAGTGTACTATGAATATGAGTTGCTTTCCTCAAACTAACCAAACCAAACCATCTCATCTCATCTCATCTCATCTCATCTCATCTCATCTCATCTCATCTCATCTCATCTCATCTCATCTCATCCCATCACATCCCATCCTATTCAATCTGAATGGGTTTTTTTCCTTAAACTATTTCACTCACTTTAATAGAATAAATCCAACAGCCATAATCGGAATACATAACTTGGAATATTATTACTTTGCCCCACTGACTTTTTATTCTTATCATAATTTATACATTTTTACAAGCGATTTATAAAACATCAATAGACAGACACGAATTATCCCCCTCTCATCATATTTCCATGCATCCATTCTCTTTGTCTATATTCGGAGTGCCTCCAAACATAAAAAAGAAAATTACAATAAAAAGAACACAACTTCAATCAATAGATTTTAAGTTGTTTTTTTTTTTTTCAAGTAAATGCACATCATGGAAAATCTACCATTAGTAGTAGTATAAAAAAACAGCCCCTTAGTTCGTCGCTCTACGGTACACTACCCTCATGTGGGTGGGTTAAATAGTTCTATACTATAGCCTGTGTACTACATATTGTACTGATGTTAGTTAGTGAGTGCATTGAAAAGAAGGGTGTGTTGAATGCTCTGGGGTTGTGACCCCTTAGGCCATAATCGTATGTTACATTGAAGTTTATGTCTGAAGCGAGTGCTCATGAAGAGCATTCATGCACTGTCCTCTGGTCTTACTTTTAACTCCTGTTCTTCCTGTCCGCTCTCCTAGCCTCTTAGTCTGTTGTTTCAATCGCCTAACTCTGCCACTTCTTAGCTTTTGTAACATTTGTTGCATTTGTTTATTTACTCGTTAATATAAAACCAAACAAAAAATCATACTTGTACACTTGATTTTCGTCGCTATAACATAAAACCCAAAACCATCCCCTCATTATTTTCATTTGAACCATTTCATTTCATTTCATTCAATTCGTTCATGTGCCACTATAATCGATGCCGTGTTCCGTGTGCAACGTACGTTTTAATTTTGGCTCAATATTCTGTAAAGAACTAATCTCTCATAAAACGAATAGTCTATTAGGTTAACCCAAAAGTTGGAAACATAAAATAATCGATCGAAAAGTGAAGCACCGCTGAATTGCATTTTCCGTATTAATGCATAAAAAGTTTATTTTGCATTTTCATATTTGGATAAGTTTTTGAAGTGAAAATTCTTTAGCGAAGGGGAGTAAATCCAAAAACTATGAAAATGAAATGTGACGGAAATCAAAATTTGACAATGTTATTATTATGTTGGAGCTATTTAGCCAAATACAATTGAAATGTCTCCACGACGTAGTGGTTAGAAAGAAGAACTTGCAAACCGTAAGCGGCGTGAGGTTCGAGTCCTGCACTGGGATTCGTTTTATTTTTATTTATTGAAGTGAAACTTCTTTAGTGAAAGGGAGTAAATCCCAAAAATATGCAGCTATTTAGGCAAATACAATATGGAAGTGAAACTTCAAATTTTGATTTTCGTCAAATTTCATTTTCTCATTTTTGGATTTAGCTCCCTTCGCTAAAAAAGTGCTTCTGAAGGTGAGGTGAGGCTCACTACTTAATTTTTTTTTTTGTTTTGTATAGAAAATGAGTCTCTTTTACCGCTTATATGAAATTTTTGCGTAAGAGGAATCAATTTCGAAAGGATCTGATTGCATGCAACTTCATAGATTTTCGACTTTTGACACTCTAGCATGAAACTTTACTTTACTTTGAATGATGTTTGATTTTATACAACGCTGCTTGCCATAATCTACTCGGAAAAGAGGAACTTTCAAAAATAAAAATAGGATTTTTGCTATCCACTATTACGCCATTAATTATATCATAATATTCGACCAGGGCACCATTCATTCTTACAAAACATATAGCTGCCCTTGAAGGAAATGTTCAGGTAACATAATTTTTAAATTCGGTTTCCATGTTATATAGACTAACATAAGCGAAAAAGCATATGACTCTGAAACAAACACAACAATTATGAATTGTTATGATTCAAATTCAAATCAAGTATATCAAACAATCTTTAGTAAAATGCTTGCAGGCTTTGAACAAACGATGATATTGACAAAGAAGAAGTTCCCTTATCTATTACAAATCCAAAATCTTGTAGTCTCTTAGTAAAAAAATTATCAAAATTTCAGTGCTTCGCTGGTATTGAGTGTGTTTCAGTGCTTAACTGCCTTTAGAGAACCTCAGTTTCTGTAATCTAAATTGCAGAGGATCCAATAATTTGCTTTACCCAAATTTATATTTGTTTTGTTGTTTTTATATTTTGTTTCATATTTGCTTGGAGTAAAAATAGTTTAATGTTGTTGTAGATATTGCTGTCGATTTAGTTAGTTGCCGCTGCCTGACGGTCTGCATGCCACAAATTATATTCGTGCTATCCCTCACACGGATACACACCACATAAGCCACACATACAGATAGATACATACTGCTACATGTGTCAATATTTCCTTCAAATATGCAATTCGTTCGGTTATAACGTTTTTATTCCTTTCACACGCACACACTCACTTTGTTATAAAAGGTTTTTAGCACACATAAGGGACACAGAGAATTGGAGAATCCATAAAGTTGTTGTGTTTCTTTATGTTTTGGATCTTCCAGTAGTATGAATACTAAGCTAATCACCATTCACTTTATTTAGACACAACTGTAGCAATACATACAGTGTTATAATTGTTATAACTAATTGTCCTGTCCAGCATAAGGGAGAAACATACCAAAAGTAAACTATGTAATTCATAAATCGTTTAAGAATTGAGTAAAATGAAAGAATTGAGTTGATGGAATTAAATTATTAAAGAAACAAGAATATAGAAAATAGAATTAATAGTTGGATGATATGTAAATTTTTGATTTAAGCATCCTTCAAAAGGTCAGAAAGGTTAGAAAACATCTGAAAATGTTGTAGTTGTAGAGTTGTAGAACTCGGAAACACTTCTTATTTCGGTGGTGGTGGTGGTGGTTTGGTTCACTGTTAATGTGAATTGTTCACTCTATAACATATAAGAGAACACAAATTCTTGTAGAGGAACAATGCCATACAGGAACATGATGATTGGGTTTCAAACAATTTGGAGTGGCCAGGGCGAGTACAAGACTTCTTCCTCATTGGTCCACATGAAGAATAAGGAAGCGTGTGTATTATTGTGTATTGGGTTTTCGCTTTCTATTTTTCAATTCATTATTGTGATTGACTTTTTCCATTGAGGGGGAGAAAACTAAGAGTATTTTTAGGTTGAGGTTTTGGGGGAAAAAAAATGTTACTTTTTCAATTTGTCAGTTACATAATTAGTATGGTAAATATTTGCTTTGCACAATTAGTGGTAGTTTTGAGTTAATTTCTGTGTGTTTGCACAAGTTTTAATAACCCATATGTTCGCTTTTTCTTCTAAGAATCAATTATTCAAGTTGTTTCCTTTATTTAAAATTTATTATATGTATAATAGATTTGAGAAATTCATAAATATACATTATCAATATAATTATTGGGAAAAATGGCAATGTCTGCATGCAGGAAATATCTGCTTTAGGCACCAAAATATTTATGTATAAAATACCTAAGTATTTGAAAAGAAACTTCTTTTGATGCTGTTAAGACCTTAATAAAACCATGAAACTCTTTATATTTTCATAGTTTCTTGTTTTTTTTTTTTTTTGTCCAAATTTATCTAAATCTATGATACAATTATTATGCCAGCATTCATTTTTATTGCCTAAAGAACATCAAATTTCAAGGCACACGAATTTCTCTTGTAAAAACAGTGTGTACTCGCTAATGCACAGTTTGCCTGCCCACTTCTCTACTTCTCTACTTGTGTAGTTAAGTAAGCATATTTTATTATTATGGTTTAGAAAAAGTTCTTCAAATTGATGTTATAATTATTATTATTATTCTTGTTGTTTTTATTATTATTATTGTTGTTGTTGTTATAGTATTTTTCATACTTGTAAATTTTCTTAATTGAAGGCAATTGAAGAAGTTGCTTTACACTTCATTAAGACCCATCATGATGATGATGATGATCATCATCAGTAGGAGCATCGCGTCGCCATCAACATCATCATCATCATCATCATCATCATCATCATTAGTAGCAAGCATTGTTTATTATTGTTGTTCATAATCATCACAATTAAAATATTTCTACTCAAATGATTAAAAGCAATAAATACAATATTTTTTTTCATTAAAAAGCTTAAAAAAATCTCCACATCAAAAAATAAAAGAACATTCACTTCGATTTCAATGAAAATTCCATGCTTTTTTGAAGAAGCGAAAACGAAAAAAAAAACAGATATTGTACATTTTCAAGAAAAGTTTAACATCATTTAGTGGTTTATGAAAGGAAATATGATAATAAATTTCATTTGAGTTTAGAGTTCTTAATTGAGGAAATTAAAAAAAAAAAAAAAACTAGTTCATATCCTAATAAGTCAGCCATATGAGTATAATAATTCCATATGTAAGATTGTGTTCCATAAATACAATAGATACTGAATTTGATATAATATTATGGGTAGTATCCATCCCCATCTCTTCCTATCTGATTTTATATTAAAATTTCAAAAGAATTTAAGAATCTATTTCTCCAATTCCAAACAGATATCCTTAATATGTAGATAGATATTGGATATACAAATAAGTTTTGATGCTTTTTTTCAGAAATTGGTACAATGAATTTTGTTCAAAGTATTTTCCATTGATAGCTGGGACTTTTCCCCGGATTTCTCGTTGGAAAAATTCTTCTTCTTCTTCTTTTGAGCCAACTCAATTATCAACTCAATTTTTAGCATCTTCAAAAGAAGTGAAGTGCTGTTTGGCCAGGCCATGGGTTATCGACCAGAACAAGTAGTAGTCGGGGTAGGACATCCTGAGCGTTGTCGTGCTAAAAGATCACCTTGTTATGTCTTTTCGAATATAGGGATCCATCTGATTCCACCAGATGCGCAACATTAGCTTTTGCCATGAATATTCGATTTGGCCTTTGAAGTTGATGCATGGCCGGGATTTGCTTCACAGTTTTCTGAACTTTCCAATTCGATACAAAAAATTTAATCTGATTTTTCCTTTTTGACTTGAGTTTATAGGTTTCTAACAAATTTCCTTGTTTCTATACCATACTCATGGCAATGAGACGGTTTTTGATATATTTGTTCAGTAACTTCCAAAGTTTCAGAGCGAACCTCTTGAGTTTGGCTTGAGTTGTACTCCAATAAAGCTTCCAATTCAACTTCTTCCAACTTTAACTGTGAATTTTTTTTTTTTTTTTGAAATGACACATATTGATTTTTAGAGTAAAGTGAACATGAATAGAGTTGCCAGATGGTCCAATACTATCCATCTTAGTTACGTCAATTATGGTAAATGCCCCAAAATTTATTTATACGCCCAATATACAATATTAAGTAATTCAATCCAACGATTCTCTTTGAAATCAGTACTGATCTGTAATTGGGAAACTTTATTGAACAAATGGATTCGGTTTACTTCACTAGCCATACTCTGATAAGATAGAAATAGAAAACTATTACACTATATATGTACTGTATGGGATATGTTAAGTTCTCCGATATTTCTTTCCACTCTTTGTGAAAGATCTAAAAACTAAAAGGTTTGTAAATGAATAAGTTTTCTTCATTCATTTGCCACTTTCTGGGACAGTTTTTCATCATCTCCATCTTCATGTTTATCTTCTGTGTATGTTAATTCTAATCATTAGAATGTTGATGACGATGATGACAATATTAATGATGATGATGACGACGTTGCTTAAGAAATTGAAGTGATGAAGCGCAGCTGTATGAGAATATTGGATTGAATTGAATTGAATTGAATTGAGGGCGTCGTTTAATGGCATATCAAAAATGCTTTGATGTATGCAAGATGCGACGGCGGCACTTAATAAAAAAAAAAAAACCAGAGAATTGAAAAGATGATGAGGCTTAAGGAATTTTTAAATGAAAAACATGAAAGCATCAAAACATCTAAACATGTATCTATTGTCAATGGACATACTCGTGTGCACGGATATACACATAATAGTATGAGAGACGCCATTGCCATCATTATTTATTCAAACTTTCAGACAATCAAATGTCGAAATGTCGCTCTCATTCTAATTGAAAATTTCGCCTATCCCTTGATAGTCGTCTTGCACAATTAATTAAAGAGGCCTCATGTCAAGTGGAGGGTGAAGATGATGATACTACAATATTAGCGAACAGACATAGAGGATGATGATGATGATGATGATAATGATGATGATGATGAGGCGAAGGGAGGAAAAGACTAAAGACTCGTGAAGGGAAATTAGCCTCGCGCATCAATTAGGAACATTTAAAAGGGACAATACTAAGTAATTAGAGATAAAAATAAACTCGCAATAATATACTTAGTTAAGCGAAAATTGTTCCAAAGACTTAGTCATATGATGATGATTGAGTCTGATTTTACACGAGTATATTTTCGAGTCACATCTCATCACATAGAACATTTATACTTTTGTGAACTTACCAATATGATTATTCTTATACTATTATTACTCTTGATTAAATATTGTGTCTTCAATTAATTTTTTTTTGGATCCAATATACAATACAAGTAACTAGTTGTTGTGAAATGATGATGTTAGCTTGGATGCCACTTAGAATTTCTTAGCGTATGTTAAGTGTAAATGTTAACACTTTCTATTGTAAGTATATGTATATACATCCATATATCGTATATTTAGTATAACCAATTGTGTGACGCCTTTTTTTAACCCTCGTTTTCGATAGTCTCTCCTCTTTTCTTTTTTTTTTTTGTTTTCTGTTTTCTGTTGTGTTTTCTTTTTTTGACGACCCAAACACTTTTGGGCCCAGTTAGAACAGAAACTTGTGTGAACTCTTTGTAAAGCGTGTATGAATGCGTGTTAAGGTTTGCCAGACAAGATACCCACGTTATGCTAAACAGTCACCATCTGCTGTTTCTTTCTTCTTCTTTCCACATGCCTTTCACACATACATACATACATACAAACATACATACATATACACACATAGAGTGAATGGTATTATTACCTTGTCACAATGTTTGTAACACATTAAGGGAACCCTGTCATGTATACAAATATAATTTAATAGATTTGCATATGCAAGAAAGCAAAGAAAAGCAGTGATTTTTCTAATAGATTCCTTAGTTTGTGAGATATGAAACTGAATATTTGATTTTGGATTTGAAACGAACCAATGGAATTGAAATACTGAACTGCAAAGGAAATCAATCGAAGCATAGATTTCTCTCAATGTACAATAAGTTTCTTAGTTTTTGAGCTATAAAACTTAAATTTTGCATCAAATGAACCTCAATTAAAGACAACTTTTAACTTTTATTAACTGAAATGATATATTATTTGATAAGATGAATTCAATAGACTTAGAATAGTAGTATGGAATCTACTTGACTTGCTTCAGCATAACCGTTGTAAATGTCATTTTCTTTTTATTTTGCATTTTATCTCTATTTTTTCGTATCGTTTTGCTGTCTTCACATCAGCGTCTTCAAGTCAGTTGTTGTCATCAAGCATTTGCTCTTCATACCAGTGGTTTATATGACACACATATATACACACACACACATTTGCACATATGTGCGTACATAAATATAAATAAATAGTTAAAGAGGTAAGAGGAAAGAGAAGTGAGTAGAGTAGAGTAGAGTAGAGTAGAATTCTGGTGAACATTCTGCCAGACATTGACAAAGTTGGCGACAATTACATACACTTGTAATAACATAAAAAGGATATTGTTAAACATTTTCATAAGCCAGTTTGGCTTCGTCTCCTTCATCACAGATTCAGATACAGATACAGATACAGACGACTGGCACTCTTTTCTTCGAGGACGACAACAACGACAACGACGACGACGTTGACAACTTGTAATTGTGGCAGTGGAAGTGTATTTTTGTGTGTACGAATATGCGTGTCCTTGGGCCTTGGATGGATGGATGGATGGATGGATGCCTTGGATGCCTTGAATGCCTTAGTATCTAAATGTATTTCTGTCTGTATGTATTTGTGTTTTGATTTGCTTCCTTAACATTTGCTTCCTGCTGACAATTTTTTTTTTGTTGGTTGTTGTCTATCCTTTCTACTTTCTGTATCAAAATCAAAGGGTATATTCATTTTGTGGAGATGCCTCTATTTATTGAAAATTGTAAAATTTGTAATGTTGAAACGTAGCAATAGATAGATAATGTTTGTTTTCTGAACAAGTTCAAATTTGAAATGATCATGATATTTTTCTACGAAATTATGATTGAATTACCGAATTAAGAATTTTTTTTTTATTTTTTTTTTTTAATTAAGTATTCACAGATTTTTATAACAATTCAATGGAATGTACTTAATTGAGATAGAGATAAAAGACCCTACAAATTTTTGGCAAAATCATGAAAATTCTTGCAGTGTTCTTATTCTATTGAACTAGTTATACAATACGTTTCTAGAGAAACAGTTCCTAAAAACAATACAATACAATTGTACAATATTGTACCTTATAGGATATCGAAATATCATGCATACTCGATTATAGTGATTTTGTTTTTATTAAATATTCCTTATACCATTTTGTTATTTTTATTTAACATCTTTAGTTTAGTTTGACTTTCCCTCCATAATCTCGTTCACTTCAAATGATGAGAGTGGGTTATATTTATTTATATTGATTTTACTTCTTCAATTACAAATTGATTTACTAAATTCTGATGATATTCGCAGAATTTCATAATTTTCATATAAAAATTTGTGGATTTTCATAGAAACCGTTAGATAGATAGAAGATGATAACACAATATCAATCTCTTTAAACTTCATTTTCATCGAAATTGTTTATGTAACAAACATAGAACTAAAGTGATAATACCACATTTGCACTGGGTGTCTGTGAAGTGTATACCATTTTATTGAACATCCGTAAAATGCGAACATTTCTTTGTAGTGTCATTGAATTGGCAAACAATGAAAGTGTTGGCCCTTTGATGTTGTTTGATTTGTTAAGTTGGGTTATATAAACAAAGTCAATTTTATAAATTTCAAGCCTTCAAGCTACTTATCTACAAGAGTTTTATTGTAGAAATATACAATAGTAAGTATATATGTATATATATATATATATATGTATGTAAGTATCTGTGTATCTGAGAATGGTTTAGCATTACGATATGTCCCTATTAGTTTATTATTTTTTTTTTTTCTATATTTTCATAGAATAATAGGTCAGTTGCTAGGGACACACACACACACACACTTTTGTATTGTGTACAATATAAATATTACATCAAATATATCAACGAGCAAGTGTCGCATCTGTTGGTGTGAAAGATAGTTAATCTTTAGTAAAACTGAAGTTACTATCTTTTCTCTTCTCTTCTCTTCTCTTCTCTTCTCTTCTCTTCTCTTCTCTTCTCTTCTCTTCTCTTCTCTTCTCTTCTCTTCTCTTCTCTTCTCTTCTCTTCTCTTCTCTTCTCTTCTCTTCTCTTCTCTTCTCTTCTCTTCTCTTCTCTTCTCTTCTCTTCTCTTCTCTTCTCTTCTCTTCTCTTCTCTTCTCTTCTCTTCTCTTCTCTTCTCTTCTCTTCTCTTCTCTTCTCTTCTCTTCTCTTCTCTTCTCTTCTCTTCTCTTCTCTTCTCTTCTCTTCTCTTCTCTTCTCTTCTCTTCTCTTCTCTTCTCTTCTCTTCTCTTCTCTTCTCTTCTCTTCTCTTCTCTTCTCTTCTCTTCTCTTCTCTTCTCTTCTCTTCTCTTCTCTTCTCTTCTCTTCTCTTCTCTTCTCTTCTCTTCTCTTCTCTTCTCTTCTCTTCTCTTCTCTTCTCTTCTCTTCTCTTCTCTTCTCTTCTCTTCTCTTCTCTTCTCTTCTCTTCTCTTCTCTTCTCTTCTCTTCTCTTCTCTTCTCTTCTCTTCTCTTCTCTTCTCTTCTCTCCTCATATTTTCTTATTTCATTTTTATTTTACTTATAGGTTACAATGTACTTACTTTTTCTTGTTGTCAAATTGTTAATCATTTTTCTATTGTTTTTGCTTTTCACTTTAATTTACTAATTGCGGAATGCTCGTCAGCACCTCCTCCGACCACGCCCCATTGATGACTGCCACGCCTCGTTTAACATTGTCTTTCGAACTGCTTCAAGCTTATCTTTAAATTAATCATTATCATCATTATCATCATCATCATCATTACCATCAACACCAAATATTAAATTAAGGAAGGAATTAAGTTTGAATATGTTTGAATTGAAATACAAGTATTGACTCAGGCAAAGGAGTCATTTGTGTTCCCAATCCGACTGACTATTCAAATTTCTTGTTTTTTTTTTCTAGTAGTAAGGTAAAAAAAAAAAACTTTGACTATATAGATACATCTAAGTTATATTTGATTACAAGGTACTTTCGTTTCGTTTGCCTATCAACATTTTGTAGCATTAACAATTTATCAAATCGACAAAGTTCGACAATAAATTTCGATGACTGTGTCAATAATAATAAGAAAATAATAACAATAATAATAATACGAGTACTAAAAAAAAAAAAAAACATAAAAAAAAAAAATAGACAAAAGAAGAACAATAAACACAAAACAAAAATGAAAGCCACTCCTATCTAACAGATCCATTACTCTGTCCCTTATGTACATATTCTCGTAAATGTTCAATAAACTAAAGAATAAATTACTCACTCACACAGTCACTAAACCACGATAGCAACCAATATGCAAGAAAAAAAAAAAGGTAACGAAAGAGAGAAATTGAAGGGAAAACGATGGAATTGACTTAAACTTACTTCATTGACTTACCGCATTGACTTACTTCATTGACTAAACTAACTGGCTAACACTGACTGACGGACGGATGGATGGATGGATGGTGAAGAATTCAGTTTATTTTAACGATAACTCAATGAAATACATTTGTAGTAATAATAATAAAATACTCTTAATACCTTTCCGATGTAAACAAGCAACAATAAATAAGAGCAATAATCAACATTAGTAAGAAACACTCATAAATGGAATGGAATGGCATGGAATGGCATGGCATGGCATCGAATGGAATGGAAAAAGACTGAAAATTATACAAAATTGCATAAAATCGAAAATTTTATGCGAAAAATGCGTGTTCGGAAACAAAATAAATTGTGGTTATATTTACAAAGTTTGTCATGAATTTTATTTAGAATTATTCCGACTACTTCAATATTAAAGCAAGAGAAGAAGCACGAAAGTGCGCACATAACCAAATTCAAATCAAAGGCATCAAGGCATCATCGATTGCGTATGGGTAATGAATGTTCAACATCCATCCTAGCATTTCAGCACTTGAGCATTATTTCAATTTTTTCTATTGTATAAAGAATCAAAATAATATAACAAAATATAAATAGAAAAATGCAGAAATTCTTTTTCTTTCTCTCTCTCTGATTATTATCATTGTATTGTATTGTAGATCGATCCATCCAATATTGATCTGAGATTCTCTAGTTCATTTAGAGTTCTTTACAGACAATATGTTTCATTTGTTGTTGGAGATCTTGGAGATCATGGTTTAATATTTTATGATTTTTTTAATTTCAGATCGAATCAATTTAAAGCAAAGTGAAGTGAAGGCTGAATTTTTGATTTTCTGCAAAAGCAAGGTAAGTAAAAGATACTTAATATTATTATTATTGTTACCCATACTACTAAGCTAGTAGTAAAGTATTTCAATTTGTCTAGGCTACAATTGTGAAACAATTCTTACTTACTTACACTTATGTTAAAATAGGAACTTCAGTAAAACTGACTGATTTATAACTTTAAGATGTTCATCTGGGCAACATAGGCATCAGCATCAGTATCGGCATCGGCATCAGTAAGTCATCAGGTAGATATATCTGTTCTATTGTGTTATAAAAAGGCACCTTTGTCATTTGGCAACGTTCTTTCTATTCCACAAAATGTTCATCCTTTGCATTTATTTCCTTATTTACAATATTTGTGTTGCTTTTTGTTTTCTTTACCATAATCTCTCTTTTTTCCTCAAGTACAATATGATGATGATGATGATGACGCTGATGTTAATGTTGATAATGTTGCTGATGTTTGCAAAGCTAAGCTTGATTTTGATTCAGATTCAGATTCAGATTCTGTTTATGATGATGAACAATGCTAGATACATGTGTATACTCATTCCTCGTATATTCATAAAATGAGGAATCCTGCAATAAATAAAAATATGTATATATAAATATATAATAAACACAAAACACACACAAGTTGCAGGGAAGTCAGCATCAGCATCACCAGCACCAGCAGCAGCAGCAGCTTTAACAATCAAAATGAGGTAAAATCAACTCACAACATACTCATACTTCTCTTCCTAGTACAATAAAACTGTAAAAGAAGAAGCAACCTTAAAATATTCAAAGTAAAAATATTTATAGAGTCAACTGGATGCGAGTTGAGTTCAGTTCAGTTCAGTTTCAATTTCACTTTGAGTTTGAGTTTGAGTTTGAGTTAAGTATAAATGAATCAACACGAATGAAGTTGTACTAAGCCAAGCTATGCTGTGCTCTGCTATGCTATGCTACGGGTATATTATATTATGTTGAGTTGGTTTACCTGAAAATGAGGAGCGCCTCTATAAAAGTTAGTAATACCACAAATATACTCGCATCGCATATCTATCGTTTGTATGAATGTTTGAGTTTATTGCAACAAATGGGTAAACCACAAATGTAAATTCCATCAAAACAAAAAATGAAAAAAAAAAAAATACAATAAAAATATATATAGCACATGCAATATATAATGTACAATAAAATAAAAAAAAAAAAATAAAATAAAAAAGGGAAAGAACAAAAGAAAGATAGACAGATAGACAGAAAGAAAGAAGGTAACAAAGTGACGAAAACGCAAACACAAATTGAATCTTTAAATTTTAGTTGAACTTTATTTGTTAAATGATTTATGGAATCCATAAATGCAATGAAATTTATCGTTAACTTTGTGAAAATAGAATGAACATGGTTTGTATAATAGTTTTAGTTATCT
The DNA here is from genome assembly GCA_037043295.1 of Amiota minor. Lineage (NCBI taxonomy): Eukaryota > Metazoa > Arthropoda > Insecta > Diptera > Drosophilidae > Amiota > Amiota minor. Next base: position 510,630 of record JBAMAW010002693.1, read on the forward strand.
TCCATGGTATGTTTCACTTCATATTTAGTAATATTGAATTGGATTGGGATTAGATGAACCCAAAATGTATACAAAATGTTTGCGCGCATTTGCTGTCACTCAAACCTTAAGAACTTATGATTAAGGCTTATGGTTGTAAGAATACAATAGTTGAAATGAGATTTATTTATTTTATTATTTTGCATCAGAATGTTTGCTTTTGAAAACCTGAAGGTACTCGAAAGGTACCAGAAGATCATCAAACCGAAATATTGTTTAATATTCTCTATGCATCTAAAAATGATATGATTTTGTTGCCAGCTCAAGAAATCTTCAACAAAACAAAAATAATTTCAATTTAAGTTTGGTTTTATTAAATTTTGGTTTCAATATTCAATTTGGAAATCTGAAATCTATAAAACTGAGAAGAAAATATTGTATGTTTGTTATTGTCTTATTATTGATTTTTTTTGACACCAACGCTAACGCTAATATTAACAATAACAAAGATGACTGACGATGACGATGACGATGACGATGACGATGACGATGACCACGACTTATGATATTTTCCTATTTGTATCTGTAAGTTTTCATAGTAACAGTTGGCCTAAATCTTTTTCTAAAGTATTGAATTCATAATAATTATTTATAACCGGATTTTGTCATTGCAGTGGAGCCTGTTGTCAGTGTTGCTGTTGTATTGTAGCTTAACTGCAACCAAACGACATGCAATAAACGCCCACACACAGACACATGTGCATATAGATAGATGAATAGATACAAACATATGCATGTATGCATCTATGTATATGAATTGTATCTATGATTAGACAGAGGCAGGTACTGGTTTACTTTATAGTTTAAGCTTTTTTTTTGTTTTATGTTTATTCAAGTCACTGAAAACATACCAACTTACACACATAGATACATAGATAGTATATACATTCATACAATCAAACATGAGTTCACACATTCATCGATGTCTCAGTCTGATTTTTCTATTTGTTCAATTCATTCTCGTCTTTTAGTTTTCCACTTTTTCTCTACCTCGACCTCTCCCTCTCCCTCTCTATATGTCTACATATTGTACATATGTCTCTGTCTTTGTATCTGGTTTTGTTTCTGTATCTTTTGCTTAGCAAGAGATGCATGGGTCTACGACGAATATGACTACCATGACTGACTGAGTGACTATGGGTGTACGAGTACCTGTCTCTCAGTATCTTTTCTTTTCTTCTTGTTTCATTTCATTATACATATTTTATTAAGTCTACCCGTCCGTCAGTCTGGCCGGCCTCTGCCACCTCTGTTGCCGCTCAGTTGAACAACATTTCAGATTAAGGTTGCTGTGTGTGACAGCGGAAGCACTTTTCTCTACTGCATACCTTGGTACTACTGCATACTCGGTAGCCCACAGTAGAAGCAAACAAAGTAAAATGAAAGATCAATGAAACCAAAAGATTATTGATATGAATTTGACCAAAACAAGAAAAAATACCATTCATATCGATCGATCGATTCATCCATCCATCCATCCATCGATTGTAGATTAAATACCCCTCACACAGCAACGCAGCTCACTCATCTACCTAGATATACTCGTACCACATACTATGGGATGGGTATTCATTAAATATTTCCCACAATTTTAATGATCCTATAATTAAACCATAAACAACAGAATAGAACATAGCTTTAACTCTTCTATTTGAAATTAAATTAAATGAATTTTAAGGAATTTTTTTTTATTGAAAAATGAAGAAATATTTTGTTAAGAAAGTTCTGAAGTTTTTATACTTATTGTACAAATATGAAAGGCCAAAGACATGTAGAAATATGGGAAATATAGAAATTTGTCACTACAAAAAAGGCAAAATGCCACTCGTCATTCCAAGGAAGTTCCAACAAATTCGACAACGCAAGGTTGGCATTGCCATGACCACCATCAAGGGTGTGCGTCGCCGTTATTCAAATTTTGTATTGAAGAAGCCCGATCGATGGTGAACTTACCAAGCGCTCTGGTAAATGCACTGAGGAAGAAGAGGTTGGCTATCATTACCAATTTTCCACTGGTTCTTGTACAGACAGAAGAACATCATTGATGGCAAACACTCTCAGTTGACCTCATCCAACTTGCCTTTCTTAAGATATTCAAACAAAATAAATCATTTTGTTATAAAAATTAACACAACACAAGAGATGTAAAGTGAGCTGAGTGTTTTCTTCCCGAAAACGAAGTCAATATTCTCTCTGGATGTGTATATAAATTATACTAATTATCAGATTAAATACAACCTTATGTACTTGTAATCAAATTAAGCAAGAATTGTACATTATATTAAGAAAAAAATTTAGAAATTTATTGAAATAATGTTTATAATTTTAATTAACAATTCATCTGACTTAAAATGATAAAAGATCGGCCAAGTGTGAGTCAGTATCAAACATAGAGATTCCGTACCATCGTACAGGATTTAAAAACAAGCAACATTTGAGTTACACTGCTGACCGTCTGTGCGTCTGAATGTTTATATCTATGCAAACTACTCTCTCAATTTTTGAGCTAGATAGCTGACTTTTTGCCTCCATACAAAACTTTTTCCATAAAATATGAAATTAAAATGTGACGAAAATCAAAATTTGACGATGTTATTATTATATTGGAGCTATTTATGCAAATACAACTGAAATGTCTCAATGGCGTAGTGGTTAGAGAGTAGGACTTGCAAACCGAGGGTGTGGGGTTGGAGTCCTGCACTGGGAATATTTTTAATTTTTTTTTTATTTTTGGAATGAAACTTCTTTAGCGAAGGGAAGTAAATCCGAAAAGTATGAAAATGAAATGTGACGATTTTCTTGTACTATCTTTCTTAAATTCGATCACTATGAATTTCTTATCTACTTCATACATGCATGTCATAGCTCCCATACAAACCCATACGTTTCTTGTATGAGGAACCTTTGAAATTTTTCATTTTATTTTGTTTTTAGTAATTGTTTATAACATAGAGGTCGAGGATGGGGGAAGGGACATTGTAGCCTTCTGTTTGACACCCCTTTAGGTAGGGGACCTTAAGAACCACAGATATCGTTCAGAAATGAGATTATATGTTATTATGTTTCCTATCAGAGAATAAAATTTCACACTAAAAATAGATAAAAGGAAACTTTGGATTCTGTGAAAAGTTAATAATATCGTACGATTCAAGATTTTCAAATGTTAATCATCTTTCAAACTGAGACTTACTAAGTACCAAAGTCTAGGGAAACAAAAAAGATATTCTCATGAAACTATTCAGTTCTTAGTTACCATAATTTAAATGAATATTTTCAAAATTGTTACGCCTCTAATTTTACACATGCTTTACGATCATTTCCTGTTGTGTTTTTTCTTCTGTTTTTCTGTAGTGCTTTTCTGTGTTTTTTTTTTGTTGGACCAGAATTGTTAAACACGTGCTTTTCTTTACTAATAGAACGACCTAATTTGTATTTCAATTAGTAGTGCGTAGTGCCCTCTTGCCTCCAACTTGTTCTGATCTTACAAAAAAAAAAAAAAATGGAAACAATGAAGAAACCCACAAAAAAAAAAAAAAAAAACCAATCGAATCAAATCAAATCGGTTGAGTTGTCTACAACTTGTTTTTCTCTTAATGTTTTTTTGATTTTTGGTTCCTTGTTCATTTGTTTGATTTTAAGTTTGAAGCTAAACGTGTTTTCTTTTTTTGTGCTTTAATATTTAAAATCATATTGGATTTTTTATACGATTCTGATGATAAAGCGCAACTCATTAGCATAATTCCATCATAATTCTTTATTGGTTGGATCCAGCTGCAGACACTAAAGTTAGCAACGATCAATGACCAAAGGCAAAGATTTCAACAATTTGAAGACAAACGAAATACAATAGTATAATCATATTGTTGTAAGTAGTTAAACTAGAAACTCATTTCAGATTCTACTCTTTTCTACAAATATTCTTGTATAGCATTTTACAGTTAGTTTAGTGGTAAATGGTATTAACATTTTTCCGCTGATGTTTGCACACATATTAAAACACAGACATCAAATATTTAGGAATAGGAATAGATCATATCGAAACAAAAGAAATTGATTGTAAAACATGCAAACAAACAATGCTACAATAAAATAAAGAATTCTATTATTTTTGATTTTGATCATCTTCATTACGCCCATTGCGTATTCTAATCAAATATTCCAACTTTCAAACATAAAATTCTATACTATGATGTATACAGACCATAGATTGTATACTAATTTTCTATATCCAAATGATTTTTGATTATCAATCTATAATTTTCACACTTACTTAAATTCATATGGAATTTTGCAGTGATATCATTTGATTTCTTACAATTGCTTAACTATAAGCTAAACTACCCTAAAATGTTCCATATGAGCGGAAAAATTCCTTTCATATCATTGAAATTGATATGATTTGGTATTATTATTGTATTATTTGATATAATGTTTGTATAGAATGAAACCAAGACTTCGGGATCTCAAAACCGGAGTGATTCGTTAACTAGAAGAGGTGGTCTCTCGGATAAAATGCGATCAAGCACTTATTATGATAATACAAAAGCTAAAAAAGTTTTTCTAATAAGAATATGAATTTAAATCTTGCTTTGTATGGCAAGTGGTACCCCTTATAGGATCTTGAAATTTATATGGTCGGTGAATATAGGTAAGGCCCTTATAGTATCCAAATTTCAGTTTGAAAGTACAAAAAAAATTATGTAGTGTGCCTCACCGTCTAAAGCACAATATGGAAGTGAAACTTCTTTAGCGAAGGGAGGTAAATCAAAAATTAGAAAATGAAATGTGACGCAAATCAAGAAGCGATGATGCTTCAGAGACGTAGTGGGGAGACGCACAAAACAATGCGCATTGTCTTGTGCGGGCTCGTCTGCAGCGAAGAGAATGAATGCTTATGCATGAGTAAGAGAGAGATAAAAAATGTTTTACTGACTGTGTTTAGTTTACGAAAGAACTTACGAACAAGTGTCCGATTGACCGAAAAATAAAATTACTCTTTTGTATTGAAACAATATAACACTACAATATTCTACATTATTGCTTGACCATCTACTTTAGAAGTTTCACTTCCATATTGCATTTGCCTAAATAGCTCCAATATAATAATAACATCGTCAAATTTTGATTTTCGTCACATTTCATTTTAATATTTTTTGGATTTACTCCCCTTCTCTAAAGACACTTCAAAAATAAAAAAAAAAAAAAAAATATTCCCAGTGCAGGACTTAAAGCCCACGCCCCCGGTTTGCAAGTAGTACTCTCTAACCACTACGCCACGGAGACATTTTAATTGTATTTGCCTGAAAAGGTCCAATATATTTAATAATAACATCGTCAAATTTTGATTTTTATCACATTTTAATTTCATATTTTTAGGATTTTCACTTCAAAAAAAAAAAAAAATGTTTTTTCTAAATAGAATGCGAATTTTAATCTCAGTTTGTATGGGTAGTACCCTTTGAAGTAATCCTGGGATTATGAAATTTTAATGATTGGTGACTATTGTTGGAAAATATGAATAAATTCATTATCACAACTTTATACTTATATATAGTTGATATAGTTAGAATGGACCTATAACAAAAATCAGACAATTTGAATTTATATAAAAATCGACTCGTTTCAGTTAGTCAGTACTACGAGTAGTAAATGAAAAGATTTTAGTAATAAAATATTCTTGTATAAAAGTATTGTATTAAAGGTACGAGACAACGACATATTTAATTTATTTCTTCAATTTCTCTTTTAGGTTTGTTGTATTTATTTTAAGTGCAGTTTTGACTTTTCTTTGTTTTCTTCTCTTTATTTTCAGTTTTCATTCTGGATTTTATTTTATTCTTTTTTATATTATTATTTTTTTTTTTTTTTTTTTTGTTTTTTTCATATGCCTACTACACATATAACAACTAAATTTGGGAGTATCAAAAGAATGATTGAAAGAAAGAATATAATAATAGAGGTAAAGGGAAAAAGATATAAAATCGTAAAATACAATAAACGCAATGTTGGACCGTTCGTTCCTTTGTTCGTTCTTTTCCTTTCCTTTCCTTTCTCTCATTTTCATTTAAAGTTTCTTCATTGTTCCCCCGTGTCCCCTTTTCTCTTTTCCACTTCTCCTAACCCAATGCCGGTCAACGTCATCATTCTCTATGCTTGTCTTGTAGCAGCAGGAAATTAAGCCAACTCAAAAACAAGATAAGAACGAAGACTTTAACTTGAGTTGACTTGAGACAATTCAATAGCAGCAGCAGTAGCATCAGCATCAACATCAACATCAACATCAACTCAGCAATGACAACAACATAACACACACACACACACTACAATACTCGTATCCCTTCCTTCATCTTCATTCCAAGACCCCCCCGCCGATGTTATCGTTTCTCGTCAAGATTGTCGTTGATGTCGCTGTCGTTGTCTCGCCCATGTCCAATGCCCAATCGTGCTACAAATTATGTTCGAAAAAAGTCGAAATTAAAACTGCCTACTTTTCGGTTTTTATGATTATGATGATGGTTATGATGATGATGAAGACGATGCGCAGCCTTCCTTCCATCCATTCATCGGTCCTCTACCAGTGCATGTTCCATTGTCTGTCTTCATGTCTGTCTGTCCAACTGCCGATTTACTACAATACTTTATTTGTTCTGTTGTCTCTGCTATGACTTTGACTAAAGCTGGCACCCTCTTATGATGTGCTGCTGTCACTATTGTCGCTTCAGCTCCTCTGTTCCACTCTGCTCTTATACAAGTATTACGAGCATACACATACTTTCCCCCAAAATCAGTCTAAAAATAAACACAGTGTTCCAAGGGGTTGCGATTTATAACAGGACACGCAGCTGTCCCAAATCAGTTGGAAATTATACGACTGCGGGTCTCGCTTCGAATTTGCTTTGCCACTTTGCCAGTTTGCCTCTTTGTATCCCTTATAGTATCTCTCATTTTGATTGTTGGCCGTTTTGGTCGGTTGGTTGGTTAGTTGACTGAACTGAACTGAATTGAACTGAAGTCATCATTCAAGCTGGGCAAGTGTCTGAAATCTTGCGAGATCAAGCGCTGATTAAATCAGGTCTTGCTGATAACTGGAATTCATTGGTGCTTGGACTTCTGAGGTTGCTTGTTCGTTCCAACAAATTGTTCCCTTCAATTTTCTCCACTCCACTCAACTTAACTCGAATGTTGGCCTCATCGAATGGCTTTTAATTTGCGGCGCATCATTATGCTCTGAGGTCTTTTTAACTTTACTTAAGCTTTTTCATCTTCATCTTCATCTTCAACTCCATCTTCATCTTCATCTTCAACGTTCCCTTCCATGTTTCTTATTTTTTTTACTTCATCTTTATCTTTATATTTATTTCCATGTATGCTTCGCTTGGTTGGTAATAATTTTTGTATTTTTTGTTCTACCACGAGTATAATTTGTTGTTGTTCCCGAACCAAGGGCGTTTCGCTCATCACAGAAAATTGAATTTTGCACAGCTGTGCGTAATCAAAGGTTGTCCCATTAATGAAAGCGATTTCTCTTCCTCCTTTTTAAGCTTAGAAATGAATTGCAAAAAGGGTGCCTGAGATCACAATAAAGGATACCCAAAATAAGAACAACAAGGCAACAAAGCAAAGCGGGTATGCCCGAGTTGTTGTTTTTATAGAAAAACCAAATGTGTAAAGGATCAAATCCAATCGAACAATCAAACGAACTTTTCAACCGTAAATAAAGTTTTCCGCCGCCCCGTCTTCATCTCGAATGAAGAGGAATAGTAAATTTATTGTGAATTAATTTTATCCGACTTAATACTAGAATAGAATGAATGAAATTGAAAGAAATTTATAGATCTGATCTAATGATCTTATCAATAGTGAAGAAGACTGAAAAATGAAACACACAAGCACCGCCTGGTTGTTTACCCAACTCTATGGGGGGCGCGTTTGTTCTTCAAATTATAATGAATTTATGTTTGGGTTTTCCAATTTTTATAAATAGAATAATCTATCCATTGAATGGAAAGCTACAACAAATGATATAAACGGAATTGACTTGAATTGAACTCAAAACTCAACTGCTGATGTGGCTGAAATAAGAAAGGAAGGAAGGAAGGAAGAAGGGAAGGAAGAAAGGAAGAAAGGAATTTCTAATCTATAAAGGATTTGGAAACTTTTCAGCCAACCCTTATGTCAGTCAGTTAGGCAATCAATTGCTTGTGTTTATATTTAATTTGAAAATTTTTAGGACTTTTTAAAAGATTGTTACAACTGTTTCTTTTTGTTTTGTTTTATTATTAACAAATTAAAGATAAATTAATATCTGAATTATAATCTGCAGTAAATGATTAGATTGATAGAGTTCAATTTTATTTTTATGTTTCTTTTTTTTGTGAATCGAAAGATTTCCTTCGTTTTTATGACCCATTACAGTTGGAGAGGGCGAGCTATTAGAGGAGAAGTTGAGAAGACAGAGGAGAGAACATATAATGAGTTAAACACGCATTATGAAATCGAATGGAATCAAATTAAATTGGGTCGAATTGAGTTAACTCAACTCAAGTCAAGTCAACTCAACTTAACTTGATTCAACTCAACTCAACTTAACTCGAATCGATTCGAATTGAAGTTGAATATGAAATATTATGTCGTTGTCATTATGAGCATCGTTATTGATTTTGTTTTGTTGTTATTCTTGCTTGTGACTCTTTGATTATCATTTTCATCATCAATGAAGTTGGGTACCTGAAGAGTTTTTTTTTTTTTTGTTATACCCTTCATATACACACAGAAGAACTAAGTATTATGAAAAGACCTTAACACTTTGCCATAAGGTTTGTCATCATAACCAATTTATAAGACAGTTTGCGGCTCGGTTTAGAGAATCAGAATAAACTTGAAACTAAAGAAAGTTTCTATACCAATCTGTTGAAGGATCCGACTTTGATAAAGCAACATTTTCTGATAGACTCTCATCCATTTCAAATGTTACTTATTTCTCATTCAAATTTATCTGATTGCCTGAAAAGTATTTCAAGTTTCGATACCACCGAAGTTAGGGTTTTATTTGTTTTCTTGTTTATAGTTTACATTTGCCTCTTTATTACTGTCGTTTCGTTTCTTTTTTGTTTTGTTTTTTTTTTTTTTTTAAGCCTTATTAACATATTTTATGTTCGTGGAAGCGGAGCAGGGTACTGGGGGAGACTAAAACGCATTTATATTTATGTATGTATATTGAATATACAATAAAAATACACTTCGCCCACACACAAAATGAAATGTCGAACAACAAATGAACGCTTAAGTAAAGAAACTAAAGTTACAAATTCAGTTTCACATTCAGAAAACACAAAAGAGGAAGGCAAAAGATACTAAGATACAATACACAATATACAAAAGCGAATACACTCGTAAACAGAAAGAAGGTTTTTTGCGTCTCATTTGAGGTGTCTTAGGTTTTCAATACGACGAATGCCCTCTACTTGATAAACTGGGTATATGCAACTACTATCATGAATTTATTTACCATAGCACACTTATTAAATGTTACAAATTCACTCACATTAATGATTTCCTAATCAAGTACAGTACACAGTTATATTATTATATTGTTTGTTATCTTCATCCTCAGAATACTCAAAATACTCAAAATACTCAAATAAATCAGATTTCACTAGCAAAAACTCCAACTTGGAGAAGGCAGGGTATTCACAATTTAAAAGGCTTTATATTTATTTAATAATATATGTACAACTATACAACTAGTCTGTCTAGTGCTCTTATTTGTTATGTTTGTGATTTGTTTTATGAATATGAATTTATTTCTTGTTCAGTTGTTGTTGTTGTTGTTGTTGTTGTTGTTGTTGTTGTTGTTGTTGTTCTTGTTATTGTATAAACAGAAACCTTTTAAACATTAAACAACAAGATACAAATAATATATTGTATATCATAAATACTCCAATAGATGATTTGGTTTTCTATTTTACCAATCGTTACGATTTCAAAATATTTTAGTACCAAAACATAGCATTGGGAGTTCATCTACAACACAATAATAATAATATGTATAATTTTGAACGAACGATTCTTGTATATTCGTTGTGTGGACAACCGTTTAGACAAACACATGGGCTGGCCAGATCACTGGTATTTATATAGAATATTGATGGATAGAATTTGAACAAAATTTCCGAGAAACTCTAGCATAGTCTGGAAAATGTTTCTGCGGATTTGACTACCGGAAAATTCAGAAGAGTTGGAAGCAAAATATATAAATGGTTAATTTGACAAATAAACCATATATTCCTTAGATAATTTATAAAAGATCCTAAAAGTCAGTTAAGCAAAAACCAAATAGAGGCTACTCAATTTGTCACATTTTGTTGAATATGGTTAACATTTTTATATCTTTTTCTCTAAAAGCCCTTATTTTTCTTTTATATCAATATACAGTCTCAGGCATCAATTTGTACCGATTTGTGAACATGTGTATCCCAAAGTAAATCTTCCATAGTGACCTCTCTATTAGATTTTTTTCAATGGCCCCAAATTTTCGCACGTATTCAAGTATAAACTTTAGGCCAATCACCACTTCAACAAAAATGGTGACTCTGACAGCTAAGAATTTAAAAAATTCCATACAAAATGTAGAGATTGCATAGGGACCAAACCATGAACCATGGTGGCCTTTAGAGGATAACAAATTCAAAATGCCCATATCACCCATTTCTACTTCAATTTTTTAATTTTTTGAAGTGAAACTTCTTTAGCGAAGAGGAGTAAATCCAAAAAAATTGAATTCATTTTCAATGTGACGAAAATCAAAATTTGATGATGTTGTTATTATTATGTATATTGGAGTTATTTAGGCAAATACAATTGGAAAGAAGTTTCTCTTCCATATTGTGCTTATGAGGCTGAGGCACACTACTTAATTTTTTTTGTTTTTGACTAAACGCTCAAAAATAGTCCATTGAGGCTAGGCTGGAATCCTTATGATTGTATGTGGTCTTTGAAAATCAGCTCAAAGCCAAAAATGGTCTGGCTACATCATGGGATATATGTACTAATTATATTCCGCGTATCTTGGAAATATTATAAGTGACTAAGCCATGTAAATTTCAAGACCCTAGGATTACTAAATGGAGTACCTCCCTTATAAACTTAGATCCGAATTCATGTTCTTATTAGAAAAACTTTTTTCTTTTTTTTGTTATCAAACTTGGATGGACACAACAATTGCCTGACTCCTAGGATTACTGGATGATACTGATGGTACCCATGTAATCCCCGATAAATATACCATAAGTTTTGAAAATATTGCAATGAAATCAGTATTGAAATGAAAGGATAACTTTATCCTAAGTTTCTGGAAGGCATTCAATGAAGATCACATAAAGTTAATTGTAAGTTTCAGTTGCTTCGAATTGAAAAGTAATTGATCTAAACTACCATGATAGTAGTTTCTATGACAAGTTGTGCATATGATTTTCTCTCATGGTGGTCTGATCATTAGAGTACAAGAAATATTCCTTCAGTTTTGTAAATATTGCGATGAAATCAGAATTGAAGTTACATGCATATTTACTTCAATTACTCACTACAACTTCACTGTAAGAGTGAGTGAGTGAGTGTTCACAGCTTATGTAAATACATGGGATGAGTACTCATCATAAGATGCAATAATTGTTTCATACATACTACAGTCAGACAGTCAGTCAGCTAGTCCGTCAGTCAGCTAGTCAGTCAGTTAGTTAGATAGTCAAGTCAGTCAAGTCAGAGCCTGTCATGTATTTGAATTTGATTTGTTTGCTGAGATTACTGCTGAGGCTCCTGCTGCTGCTGCTGTTGCTGCTCTTGCAGCTGCTGTTGTTGTTTTCCAGGATTTCATAGAATACTAAGTATAATATTATAAGTAGATCGATAGTCAAACAGATCATACCACTCACTACCAGTCGAAGTTGTAGCCATCATCCACAATCAGCTCAATTTTTCAGTCAGTTTGCTAGTTTGCTATTCAGTTTATGCTTGCTACATTGTAAATACTAAAAGTATCTTTGAGTTGATGAAAACATTGAGCAAGCTGCTGCTTCTGGCTGCTGGCTTATGTGCGTGAGGCATATGCTGAGATACTGAGATACGTAGTAGGTATGTACTACATACTTAGATACTTAGAATGCTGTTGGGCAAAATATACGAGTATATCAACGGATGTGGCTACGCACTTATGGCATGTGCATTGATCGGTTTATAGTTTTCCTTCTCTCTCTCCCTTTCGGTCTCCATGTGCCCCCTACATCTTTATTTTTATCTCTTCAATTCTATCTCTATGTTCTGTTTTGGTATCCCTTTCATTTTGCTGAACGGCATCAGCTCAAAGCCAGAGCAGTAGAGTGGCATGGAGGGGATCGCATTGGTGGAGATTGGAGTTGGTAGAGTCAAGTTAAGTTGAGTTGCGTTGAGTTGAGTTGAGGTGAGGCGAGGCGAGGCGAGTCAAGTCAAGTCAAGACAAGTTAAGCTACAGGTTTTTATTGTATTTAGTTTAGTTTGCAGCTGCTGCTGTTGTTACTGGTGTTGTTATTATTGCTGGAACATTGCCCATCATGTTGGATGCTGCAAGGTTATTGGCGCAAGACTTACACTTGTATTTATACATAAATACATCCAAGTATCTATGCATCTGTGTATGTGTATGTGCATGTGTATGCGTATGTACGCATTTGAACACTTGTCCAGTACTCAAATCAAGCTACAACAACTTGATCATCATGACCAACATCACATGCATCATCATCATCATCATCATCAACAAAATCACCATCATCATCATCATTATGATTATTATCATTAACAACAAGAGTAACAATATTATCATTTGTGCTTTGCTTTGCTTTGCTTTGCTTTGTGCTCAGATATTTATAGCGTTGCTTATGAACAGGTGCTTCTTGGCCATAGCCACAGCTACATATCAACTCAAGCTACTTATGTATCTAGATACATTCACACACACACACACACACATATATATATATATATATATACAATATATATATATATATATATTTATGCATTTAGTATGTGTTATGTGTTAAAGATAAAAAGAAAGGAACGAAGGAAAGAAAGGAAGAGCGAATGAATGAATAAAGTTATTTTTGTGATTAATGTTGCTGCTGCGGCTTGTTTACAGATTTTTTGTCTTGTTGTATCTTGTATCTTATGGTATATCTTTTTTTTTTTTCTTCTTCAAGTTTTCAATTTTTCCATCATCTTTTTTGTTTTTTTTTTTTGCCTTTTTCCTTTTTTATTTTTATTCTTGTCTTTTCCTTTTCTTATTTACTTTTATCTTTATTTTTTAGTGTCATTAAATGCATGCTAATTATTTGTTTAAAATAATTTCTTGTTGCTTTTGCTAGTATTGTTGCTGTTGTATTGAGATATTGGGTATAGCGTAGAGATACATAAATACATTTGTATCTGTTGTATTTTTTGCTATTGTAGTATGTATCCATATAGAAAAGTTGTGTTGCCCACGATAAACGCCTCCTGTTTCGTTGGTTCATTTATGTTTTGAATACGATCCAGTTTTACTTTGATGTCGTTGTTGCTCTTGTTGTTGTTATTGGTGATGTTGGATGGATAATGGTTGTGGTGATGGTGATGGTGATGGGATGGTGTTGGTGACGGTGACGGTGACGGTGATGTTGGATGCCTATTAGAGATTGAATTAAAACCCAAAGCGGATGTTCGCTTCCTTTTGCTCGCTTTAAGGCACACGCACACTCAAATACACACAATCGAACATTTACAATCACAATAAGATACACATACATTGACTCACTCATGCACTCACTCACTCACTCACTCACTCACTCACTTGAAGATTGAGGAAAAACATCATTCGTTTAACTTTAGAGTTTCGAATCTAGGAATCTTGGACACTTCACTTCTGTTTGTTCAAATCGGTTCACTTTAGTCAGCTCAGATAAGTTTAGTGCAGTTCAATGTTCAATGTGAATGTATATGTGGAGTGTCATTAAAGAGCGTCCGTGTGTCCGTGTGTCCGTGTGTCCGTCGGTCACTCACAAACTGACATTGACTTGGCCTCGTTTAACAGGCTTTTGCTTTCTTATTCTTTCTAATATATCTAAAATGCTCTTACAGGCACAATACATAAATCAATAAAACCCACCTGGTTTAACTTAAACAACTGCAACTGCAACTGCAACCGCAATTCTTTGTCTGAAATCTGAATTTATACATCGAATGCTCGCAAACATGCAACCAAATGCGAGTATCTATACAAACACAGACACTGAAAATCAGTAATAGAAATAGAAATAGAATACAAAAAAAAAGAACAATAATAATAAAGAAATTGTTACAGTTGCAAATATCTTTCACAGATACAGGAAGGTAGAAGGAAGGAGGGACTCATGACAATTTCCTCATCAATATCCATTGATTGTGTGTGTGTGTGTGTGTGTGTGTGTGTGTGTGTGTGCTTAGTATCTTGTATCCAAGACAAGACAACAAGTCAGTCAGTCAGTAGTAAATCCAACTTGTTATATTTCATAAAAGTATTTTTAATTTTTTTTTTTTTTTTGTTTTATATTTTTCTATTGTATAGTAGTAGTAGTAGTTGCTTTTGTTTCCTCGGATGCCATGCCATCTGAGCCTAAATAAACCACTACATTTCACATACTATAGTGCATAGTATTGCAACGATTTATTTTGTTATTGTATCTTGTATCTACTGCTGCTGCTGCTGCTGCTGCAGTACTAGTATTTGATTAATAACACAGGAAGTTAGACTGCAACATCTACTATTTACAAGTATAGTAGTAGTAGTATTGTATCTAACTATTATATCTGCAATGAAAGAGTTTTCATTCAATCTGAGCACAATTCAAGTCTTAAAATTGGTCCTACACTTATGTTCGTATGTTTATCGAGTATCTGAGTATCTGATAATGAATAAGTACTCGTACAATATTTTGCTACAATATTTACTATAAACGTGTCATTCAATTTTGTTTGTGTCTTAATTTTTGTGTAACTTTTTCTTTCTCAGTGGAATCAAATTTAATGTTTTTTCTTGTTTTTTTTTTTTTTTTTTTTTTGGGCTTCTATTGTTTTGTTGTTGGTTGGTCTTTGTCTTGGTCTTAACTAAGTTTATAGACACGCATACAAATACGGACGACAGATAGACAGAATAGATGGATGGATATATACGTATGGTATATTGTAGATACACCACTGTCATTGCCATTCAAATTGGTTTTACATAATTCAAAGCGAGGGCGGTTGTACTTCTCCATACTACTACACATATGTACATACATATGTATGTTGTATATATGCATGCTACATACAACAACTAATTGTAACAGTTGTTTAGTTCCCAAGCAAAATATTATAAGTAGTTTCATATTTTTTTGAGAAAATAAAATTACATACTTTTTACATTATTTGTAACATTTAACTAAGTCAAAAATAAAAACAGGGTAGACTTTTATTAAATAAGAGTTTTCATGAATATTTAAAATAAAATCGAAGAACCTGGGAGATGATACCCATTAAAAAAACACAAAGTTCTTAGTGATCTAAAACAAGCTCAGCTTGCTTGGTATCTCATTGGTATCAGACTTCAATTTGATTAAATGTGACCTTACCGGATAATTGAATTTCATTTGAAACTGGAATATTTTGGAAAAATCTTATGAATGACAGAGAATCTCCTTTAAAATATTGAAATGTCCTTGACAATATTAATTGAAATCTTCTTTAACCCTTCTCTAGACAAACACTACAGGCCACCATAGCATGGAATATTGATAGATCGATTTTTATAAAATTTTCAGGGAAGCTGTATTATAGTCTAAAGAGTGATTCTGTGAAGTTTAGTGCAGATCCGATTATCGGAAAAGTGAGAATTGCTGGATCAAATTTTGTATAGCGCGAAAAATGGGAAATGGGCAAAATGTGTAAATCGTCGTTATTTTTACGCATTTTTGAGGCAACCGGGTGAATAGAAAATTATGAAAAAATATAATAGCTATTCCTTGGATCATTGGTAAAAGATCCCTAAAGTCAGTTTAGCGAAAAATAAATTAGCTGAACAAA
Source organism: Amiota minor (assembly GCA_037043295.1). Lineage (NCBI taxonomy): Eukaryota > Metazoa > Arthropoda > Insecta > Diptera > Drosophilidae > Amiota > Amiota minor. Next base: position 526,773 of record JBAMAW010002693.1, read on the forward strand.
GGAAAAATAAAAACCAAGGCTACCTGAATTCACTCAATTATGCACATTTTGTTGAACATGGTAAAAATTTATATTTTTTTATCCAAAAGCCCTTGTTTTTTAAATCTGTATCTAGTCTTAGGAACTCCCCTTCTCACAATGGTCGCAAATTTTCACTCGGATAATATTATGCACTTTAGGACAGTCATTACTTCAACAGAAATGGTGACTCTGATACCCAAAATTTGAAAAAAAAAAAAAAATACATATAAAATGTATAAAACTGCACTGGGGTCTGGCCAGACCATGGTGGACACATAAGGGTTAACTGAAGAGCTAAACAGGGGCATCAGCAAAGATACCAGCCTTAAAATAGAGTTCTCTGTCTTTCGATTATCATCATTTTATGATACATAAGGTCCCCATGCCTTTCGAGATAATCATCAAGTTTTGAAGAATTGGCTACCAATTTTTATATTGCACACTATATGCTAATTGCAATCATTCCCGTGATATCAATGCTCTTAAAAACAAACATATCACATATCAGATTTCTGAAGGACTAATGCAAATGAATTCGTAATTCTCATAATACCCAGAAACAGGGTTCTCTCGTATTACACTTGGGATCTCATTGGCGACTAATGTAGTAGTAAGTATGTACTATATATTTCTTTGGTTCTGTGAATTAAATCTAGTCTTCTCGATGCCCTCATGTGAGTCATGCTTCCGGAATTAATTATCTATCATGTTGGTTGTGAAGAAGTTTGTTTAAACTTAAAATGTGGCACACAAAATCCTAAAATTCACAGATTTTTAACTTGAAAAGAAAAGGAAAATAATCATCACTAAATCATATTTACTTTATTTGCTTTCTAACCTTATTCGTCCCACGAATTAATTTTTTTTTTTGAGAGAGCAATAAAGTAGCATGCGGTAGTAGTGACTTTAAGTCGCTGGTAGCATTAAAAACCGCAAATTGCTAATATATTTACGTCACCTATTTACTTATTTCTATTTCCACGGAACTTAAATTTAACTTAACGTCTTTCGGTTTCAGCTTCGGTTTGGTTTTTTCGTTCGGTTCGTTTCAGTTTGGTTTGGTTTGGTTTGGTTTGGTTTTGGTGTCTTTCGCAGCAGCTGTGATGTCTTTAATTTCATTTATTGTACTTTGCTTTAAATTTATATTTTTTTTTTTCTCCATTTTTGGTAATATTTTTTGGGTACTTTTATACTTACCAAATTACCTTACCCTTCACTTCTTAATCCGAGAGTGTGGCATTGTTAACTTTGTTATGGCATTTGTAACATCTAAATAAATTGAGTCTCTTTTTTTATTCTCTAGATTTAAAAGAGTTGAAGAAATACTTTCAAGGCATTAGAAAATAGTTATAGGTTGATAGAAAATTAATACTGCAATTGCTTAAAGACTTTTGAATTTGGCATTGGTTTTTAAAATTTCCTCAAAGTTATTGTATTGTAATATATTACAAGATGAAAAATGACGAGCACATAATGTTTACTAACATGTAATCTGGATAACTGGATAATTACTATAACTTATGGTATATATATGTGTGTGAAGAATCATGGAATAGAATATGAATCAAATAAACTATTTTGTGCATAAATAATTTATCTCTATAAAATGGGAATGTCAATTTCGATCTAACCGAAGTTAATGTCTTTTCTGTGTATTTTTTTTATATTTTATTTTTTATTTATTCACTTTTACTGAGTCTGCTTAGTTTGCCTAGTTTAAGATCAACAAAGTTAAAGTCATATATTGTACTAAAGTGTATAGTGAACACGGTCATTTCATCATTTCTTCCTTCATTCATTTCATTTCATTTTATTCACTTTGGCTATAAACGGAAGCTAAGAAATCTTTATGTTTTGTAGCGCCAATTTCCGACTAAATGCAATAAAACTAAATAAGTGCCAACGTTGTTAACGAAGAATTCATTAAGCAGGGACAGAGGCAGGGGATGGAGCTAGAGTTGGAGAGGGCGGGAAGGAATGGAAGGTAGCCAAAGCGGCTACCATCAGACAAACAGACAGAGAGACCAACCAACCAACCAACCGAGATATCGTCCGAGCAACCTGATTCAACATAAAATTAGACATGAGGAAAACGCGTGAGAAAATCCAAATAAATGAAGCACCTGTGCGAGTGCGATGGAAGCCCACAAGAGGAGCAAAGGCCCAAGAGCCAAGAGGCAAGAGCATGGTCAAAGCAACGATATACCATGCCATGCTATGCTATGCCACGCAACTCAACACAACTTCGTTGAATTCAACTCAACACAGTTCAACTCAATAGAACTGAACTGAATTGAATTCAAACTAAAGTAAACTGAATTGAAATCAAGTTAGCTGAGTTGAGCTGAGTTGAGCTGAGCTGAGCTGAGCTGAATTTAAAGGCCTAATCAGATTGTTGGATGAAGAAGTTGGAAGTTATGTATGTGTATGTGCAACACGCTGTGGTAAGGTTTCTTAATTTCCTTGGCTATTTGATTGTATGAGGCAAATAATAGAAATACTTTAGGCCAAGATATGGCGCCGCCCATGGTGCTCAATTTATTAAAGAAATTTTCTTCAAAGGTACAAAAGCTGACAGCTGAATATCGTATTATAATCTTAGCACAATATACAAAATAATAATATACAATAATATTTTTTGGTGGGTCAGTCAGACACTTCAACTGTCGTCGTCACACGGATTATGAAATAGAGTCATTAACACAGAGCGAGCTGAAGCTCAATGGGAGCAAAAAGAAAAACAAATAACTCATTTTCATCCTCAGTTTAGTTCCGACCACCATCATCACCATCACTGCCACCACTGCCACCACTACCCCCTCCCAACTACAATACTAGTGCCACTACGTTGAGGCGTCCTTGTGTCTTTTAATTGTTGTTGTTTTTGTTGTTGTTGTTGCAATATGAACGACTGTGAACAGAAGTGAACTTAAAGCAGCAACAACTACGACAACGAAATCATTTAATAACACAAGAATTTTATTTGCTCTTTTCTTCTATTAATAAATTCTTCAGTTTCTTCACTTGTCGCCTCCAACTGCCACGCGTTCTTCATCATTATTCATTGTTTTATTGTATTTTTCTTTTATGTTTTTATTGTAATTGTTGGACTTTCAACACACACACACATACACACACACACGCACACAGACACAAACAACACACAGAGTAGAAGGACCTCCTCAGTCAAAACGCCGTTCAACGTTAAACCCCAACGGACCAAGACTGTAAGAAAAGGAAACGGCAGTTTTCCGGCAAAATATTATACTTCTCTTTTCACTCTTTTTCGCGTCTTCCCACTCCCACTCCCACTCCCATTCCCATTCCATTTTCATTTTTCTCTTTGTTGGTTCCTACTCATTTTGTACTCGTAAATTCCTGTTTGTGGATTGGATTGAATCTATCGTTGTTGCACATTGTTTGACCCTTCCATTTTTCACATTTTCATTTTCATTTACATTTCCATTTCCATTTCCATTTTTGAAGTGAAACTTCTTTAGCGGCGTTGGGCAAAAATTCATACTAAAAATTTTTAGTGAAAAAATACAAATCGTCACGTTTTTTTACCCCCTGTATCTCATGAACCGCACTAGGTAGAGACTTCAAATTTTCACAGAATGTGTATTTCTATTACCATATCCCCAACAAATAATTAAGTCTCAAAAAAAAAAAAGAGATAACAATTCCCCACAAACAACAACATGCAGTTTGTATGTATAAAAAGGTTTATAACAACAACATGCAAGAGAGTTGAGATCCCAGAGAGAGGTTGGCTAAGTATTTCCAAATTGATTGAAGAGACAATGTGTTAGATTCTTTCACTAGTTAAAAGAACAAAATTTAATCTAGTACTATGAACACAAAGGAAAACATCTAAAAATAAAAAAAAAACTAAGAGATGTTTAGTAGTAGTAGCAGTAGGTAGAGATGTTATGACCTTTTCTTCTTTCAGTGCTGAAAAAAATTGTTTCCTTTGCAAATTGTTCTGGCAACTCCCATTTTCATTCCTGCTAAGTAAACTTTTAACAAAACGTTTATAATTTGAAATAAACTGAAATCAACATCAGCTGTTTTCTGTTTACGCGCAGCAAAAAGAAAAAGAAAGACAGACATCAATTGCGACAATTTGGCAGCACTGGCAGTACTTTCAACAGACCTAATGGTCAGTGTGTGTTGCAAACTGACTTCCACTAAGTAAGCAGCTAAAAAGTCACAATATCAATCCCTAAAAACCTTTTGTTGTTTAAGCTGCTTATGTTCCAATGTGAAAATTGCATTAGTGACTTCCTAAGTAAGTTTCTATCCTATGATAAGAGCAAATCTGCAAGTACAATACTTTTGAAGATATCCATTCCAAACTTACCTGACCCATTACCAAGAATCTGTATACTTTATAAAATGAATAAAAGATTCTAGAGGATCTTCTAGCAATCCAACTCGTAGTGTCTCTACACTCTACACATCGCTTATCCTTAACTTGTATTTCTACTTTAATAATAAAGTGAAATCGCCCAATTTCTTAATGGGCTGACTATTGTATTGTATTGTAGTAGTACGAGTATCTTTGAATAATCATTTTATTTCTTGTACAATACAATACTTTTGTCTCCCCTTATGAAAACTTTAGCACATAAACTGAATGACCAACTGAGTGGCTCCTTCGTGAAATTTGTAATTATTAAAACAAATAAATTGATGGACGGATAAATAAATTATTGTAGATGGAAAAACACGCACAGGCAATTTGTTTTAGATGAAAGCAATTAACTCTTTCTGGTGAAACAAAAACTAAATGAAAATGGCAAGTGAAGAAGAGAGAAAATTGTTGTTGTATTATATTGTAGCAATAACAAAAAAGTGTTAACTTTTTAAAAATTTATATCATTCAAGCAATAAAAAAGTTAACCAACTCTTTAAATTGTTAAAAAGCAAAAACAAAAATACAGAAAACAAAAAAAAACAAAAATAAAGAAAAGAACATGAGAAGAACAAAAAAAAACCAAAAAAAATTGTAGAATTCGAGAATTTCAAATGTTTCAATTTTCTTTTATTCTTTCTTTTCTTTCCCCCTTTGCAGAAGATAACGACCGACACTAACTCACTGCATCACCAAAAAAACAAAAACAAAAAAAAAAGAAAAAATAGCAATAATCAAAAGACTGTATTTGTGTAGATGGGTGAGTGAACTACAAATGATTCAGAGCGGAACTGGACTGGACTAGAAGGCATAGAAGACATAGTACCAAGTACAAGCACCAAGGATTAGAATGGTGAGGACATAAATAAACACGAACAACGAACGACAAAGCACAGAAAATTGTAAAATTGCGAAAACAATAAAAACCACAACAACAACGACAACAACAACAGAACAAGTATCAGGATGATAAGTAAAAATAACCCATTGTCTAGAAGAATTGCAACAAAGCAATTGGACAATAATAATGGCGGCTTCGCCATAGCCATCACTAACGTTAAAGCTAAAACCAACGCCAACGCCAATGCCAGTTTTGGCAGAAGGATTCAACCATTCAGCTCCATATGCCTGTACATCATTGTCTGTTGCATTTGCTGGTGCAGTATTTGTTGTCCTTTTGTCATCGTTGAGGCAAAACACATCGCTGTTGCCTCACTGACATCGGGTGGCATTGCTGGCACAGGCACTGGCCCTGGCAGTAGCTTAGCTACGTCATCATCATCATCATCATCATTATCATCGCCTTCACTCTATGCTACATTCCAAAATCAACGTTTCGCAATCGAACCGCAGGATCAAACAGCTGTGGTTGGGGCGCGCGTCACACTGCCATGTCGCGTCATCAACAAACAGGGAATTTTGCAATGGACACGCGACGGCTTTGGTTTGGGCACGTCGCGCGATTTAGGTGGCTTTGAACGTTACTCGATGGTTGGCAGCGACGAGGAAGGTGACTACTCATTGGACATCTATCCGGTGATGCTCGATGACGATGCACGCTATCAATGTCAAGTGAGTCCCGGACCGGAAGGCCAGTCCGGTATACGTTCGAGTTTTGCATCGTTAACAGTGTTGGTGCAGCCAGAAGCACCAAAAATAACACAAGGCGATGTCATTCACATCACAGAGGATCGTAAGGTGGAGATTGAATGCGTTTCGGTGGGTGGAAAACCAGCAGCAGAGGTGAGTACGCGATACATACAACATTTGATGATGTCAAGTGTTGAATTAAACTGAAATGATTAAAGATACAATACAATCAATACTCGTACATTTGCAATACAAAACAATGAAAGTGACACCTTAAAATAAACATAAACATTTTCAATTTCAATCCCATTTCCATTGTCGCCTTATCCTTATATCCAACAATATCTACTTATCCTTATAACAAACAAAAAAAAAAAAAAATAAAGAAAAATTATTGGGTTTCATTAAAGATTTCATAGCTTTCCCTATTGAACTATTATTGTAAGTACAATATATCCTAAGATATCGTAAAATATGTAGATATTGTATATTTTCGATAAATCCAATTTCATTTTTTGGACTATAAAATTTGTTAGAATTTTGTCTAAAATTTCATGCTTTCAATTCCGGAAAAGTCATTTTACAGATTCGTTAAAAAATATTGTTAATGTCTGACTAAATCGATACTTCTTCAACATATGTACGAGTATCTATGAGTGTGTAGCATATGATGAAAAGGGACAAACTTACACGTAATATACCATACTTACCTTTGACTAACAATCATAAATTGAAAGGTGAACCAATTTCATTTTATTGTACGAGTATTTTCATCCATTCACCACTCTCTCTCTCTCTCTCTCTCTCTCTGTACGAATATTTTTTTTTCCAACGTTTTCACTGTTGCTTTTTTCTCAAACTTTTATGGTTTTAGATTACATGGATTGATGGCTTGGGCAATGTTCTAACTGACAATATTGAGTACACTGTCATACCATTGCCGGATCAGCGTCGCTTTACGGCAAAATCGATACTACGTCTGACACCCAAAAAAGAGCATCATAATACGAACTTCGTGTGTCAGGCACAGAACACAGCGGATCGGACATATCGCTCCGCCAAAATACGTGTTGAGGTGAGTATTCGCTCATTTGTCGTTTTATATCTATTGTAAATGTATGTACATGCTGTGCCTGCCTGCCTGACTGTCTGCCTGTCTGCCTGCCTAGACCAGCCATCCAACTAACCAATAAACCAACCAACCAACGAACCAACCCACTGGTTCACTGGTCCACTGTCTGTCTGTCTGTTCGGTTTGGTTTTTAACGAAAGGGTGCCTGATGCATTCGAATGCCTCCATCTCCCAATGTCCCATTGCAATTTTCATCATACAAATTATCAGGTTTGTCCTTTTCGCAACTCGTCTAGCATGGTGACATGGTAGGATTTAAAGTGGTGAAGTGTGACATGGTTGTGGTCCGTTGATTGCTTGCTGTTGCATTGTGTCGTGATACTGTACTACAATATATTGTATGTATGTGTACCTGATGTGGCAGCCAGCAGCTTTGTTCATGACGTACAATTACCATTGAAAGTGTTGATGCGTGTGCCGCCAATAAGTAGCCAACTCCTTACGAGCATATCCCTCCCTTATACTCCTATTCTTATTTAGCAGCATTGATACATCGACGGTTTAACTATCGCATTGAATGTTGTTTTTATTAACAATTTTATGTGCAAGCATTACGAAACTCTTTCTCCAAATGGCAATTTTGGGTGAAATTAATAACCGGAAACTGTTTGAAGTTATAAAGGGAAAGAGAGATGGAGAGAGAGAGTCATAAACTCCAAATGTATTTTGTTTTTTTTGCTTTTTTTCTTTTTTTGAGGTCCAGACTAAGTTCATTTACTACCATTACCCATTCTCACATTTACCATGAGAGATGAGAAGAAGCGATTCGACTATAGTTTCCGATGGTTATACTACTTGTAAACGCTTCGTCATCTCCGTCACCGTCGTCAATGCATAGTTTTGCCTGAATTTTGTAGTTGTAATCAAGGTTTTGTGGCCGGTCACGCTGTTATGATGATCGGAAATTGAACGGCAACGCGAGTAAGCAAACACAAAGTAACCTCATTCCAGGTTTGATGAAGCAGCACTAATCTCTATGGCTACCGAAATATACTCGCACAATAATAATAAATACAATAAAGTCTAAACACAGTAGCTAACAATCAATTCTAAATTGTAATCTTTAAAAACATCTTGTTCCCAGGTAAAATACGCTCCCAAAGTCAAGGTGAGTGTCATCGGACTGAGCAGTGCTGGTGCTGGTGCTGGTGCTGGTGCTGGTGCTAGTACTGGTGGTTCTAGTGATGCCAGTAGCAATGGACATAGACTTAGTAGCAGCTCTGGACGTATACCAGAGCATGCACAGGTGCGACTCGAGTGCAAAGCAGATGCCAATCCAAGCGATGTCCGTTATCGTTGGTACATCAACGAAGAGCCAATTATGGGCGGTCAAAAAACCGAGATGGTAAGTTGCAAGCAACATACTCCGCTACGCTACTCTACTTAGTTTCACTCCACAATAATAACAACAACAGCAGCACAGCATACGACCATAGTAATAACAATCAGGGGAATTAGACAGGACTGAAAGTTGCTCGCATTCTGTGGCATGGTATGCCATTGCGTTGAATGGAATAGTATGAGATGGGATGGGATGGGATGGGATTGAATGGAATGGAATGGTGGAAAACTAGTTCGACGACGATGATGATGACGACGTAGTTGCAATGAGATATTGCCTCCTATGTCGCTGTGATAACAATGTTGTGTAATAATAATTATAGCTAGTAACATTGGATAGAATGATGATGATGATGCTACTGATAATGATGCTACTGATGATGATGATGATGATGACGATGACGATGAAGTCGTAGAAGAGTCGAAGCAACTATTTTGTCAATATCAGCACCATTGGCTAGTTGACTTTGTAGTTGGTGTGTAGTGTGTAGATGAAGATGGGTTATATTAAGATCAGATGAGATGAAATGTAATGTCGTCGTCGTTGACTTGCAATTAAAAAAATGCGAACATTTGCGGGTACCGCCAGCAGCTAAATCAAGATGACACTCGTCCTCATACTGGTAATCGCACTACTAAAAGAACTCCGCTGGAAAATTGTTCTCATAATTTGTTGTTGCTGATGTTGTTGTTGTTGCTACTCTTTAAATGCCATTGCACTACTTAATAATTTGTTATAAAATAGCAAAGAAATAAGTATGACTCGGTTATTTCATACTCACTTTTCCTTACTCCCCGGCTCTCGCGACTTAGGTAATACGCAATGTTACGCGTAAATTTCATGATGCCATCGTCAAGTGTGAAGTGCAGAATTCAGTGGGCAAAAGCGAGGATAGCGAGACACTTGATATTAGCTGTAAGTACTATCTATGTATATTCATACTCGTTCATACTCTTACATATGTAAGTGTGGCTGGAAAGATGAAATAAACGACACGAATCAAGTTAATTCAACTTTATGGCTTTCATTTCATGCAGATGCACCCAGTTTTAAGCAGCGACCACAATCCATTGAAGCTGATATTGGCAGCATTGTCTCGTTAAATTGTGAGATAAATAGTAATCCTATGCCGGATATTGTTTGGATTCAACATCCAATTGATCGGGTAAGTCAAAGTCAAAATCAAAGTAATGCACATTGATACTCAGAACAAGAAGTGACTGAGAACATTTTGAAATTCAATAAATTCAAACTCAACTTTAACTTGCTTTTACTATTTGGTCTTGTTTACTTTGCAGGTGGTTGGCACCAGTTCCAATCTTACGTTTAGCGTAAGCAATGAGACTGCCGGTCGTTATTATTGTAAGGCAAGTGTGCCTGGCTACAGCGAGATTAGTGCTGATGCTTATGTCTATCTGAAGGGGTCACCAATAATTTCATCTGCGCGCAACCAATATGGGCTGATCGGAGATACCGCACGCATCGAATGCTATGCCACGTCTGTGCCTCGAGCGCGTCACGTCTCTTGGACATTCAATGGACACGAGATTAGTGCCGAGTCAGGTCATGACTACTCAATACTTGTGGATGCAGTACCAGGAGGTGTTAAGTCCACATTAATCATACGCGATAGTCAATCCTACCATTATGGCAAATACAATTGCACCGTGGTCAATGATTATGGCAACGATGTGGCTGAGATAAGTCTACAAGCGCAAAGTAAGTGGTATTCATAACAATACTACACATGTATAAACTAAGTATGTTCGAGTGCTAGAAAATCAATGTTTGAATGTGTGTTACTTCCCATCATTCTCATTTCCCATTTCTTGTATTTTTTGTATTTTTTACTTCTTTTTTTTTTTTGTTTTTGTTATTCTTTGCAGAGAGCGTTCCACTTCTTATGACAATTGTCGGTGGCATTTCTGCCGTAGCAATACTCATGGTACTTACCATTCTTGTTATTGTGTACTTCAAATGCAAGAAATGCTCCAAGCTGCCACCGGCTGATGTGATTAGTGAGCATCAAATCACTAAAAATGGCAGTGTTGCATGCAAAATGGAAGCCGGTGATCGTACATCAAATTATAGCGATCTAAAGGTTGACATTTCGGGAGGTTATGTACCGTACGGCGATTATAGCACTCACTATAGTCCACCACCGCAATATCTAACGACTTGCTCCACTAAATCGAATGGCAGCTCAACCATATTACAAAACAACCATCAGAATCATTTACAGCAGCAGCAGCAGCAGCAGCAACAACAGCAGCAACAACAACAACAACAACACCACCATCACCACCATCATCAACAGCAACTCAATCATCACCAGCAACAGCAGCAGCAACAACAACACCAAATGCCCCAACAAAGTGTTCCCTTGACCTTCTTGACAAACAATGGCGGTGGCAGCTTAACCGGCAGCATAATCGGTTCACGCGAAATACGTCAAGAAAACGGTCTACCCAGTTTGCAATCGACAACCGCTTCAGTGGTGAGTTCTTCACCTAATGGCAGCTGCAGCAATCAAAGCACTGCCACGCATGTCATTATGCCGGGTGGCAGTGGTATGAGCTCAGCAGCAGCGGCATCAACTGTGCCCCTCAGCGTAGATCCACGCTACAGCGCTATCTATGGTAATCCTTATTTACGTACATCTAATTCATCGTTATTGCCACCACCAACTGCGGTCTAATATGGAATGGGGGGTGGGGAAATGGAAATGGAAATAGACAGACAGACCAACACACAGACAGCAGACAGACAAAGCACACACACAATACACATTTACAGAAGACTGATCTCAATGGGTATTACTAAGAGTTGTTAGCGTAGCGTAACGTAACGTACGGCGTACGTAGCTCAAAAAAAGAGTAGCATGTAGTGGCATGTTGCCACTCACTAAGCTGCTAAGACAAAGTGACAAATGACAAGCTAAATCCGTTACGCACATATAAACACACACACACATCCCCCTTACGACAAACAGACCTACCAACCAACCAACCAACCGACAGAGTTACCAACCAACCAACCAACCAACCAACCGACCGACCGACCGAACTTCTTCACCAACAAGAAAGTTAGAGTTAGTTGTTTGTTGCTTTACGAGTACTAAATATATAGCAGAGTTCAAGAATTCGCATGAAAATCCTTTGCTAAGACTTTTGGATGCTTCCGAATTTGTTGCAATTTCATATTTGATTTTTCTGTTTTGCCTTCTTACTACTACAATACATACATACATATGTATCTACTACTACTACTACTACTACTATGGTGGGATAGTAGTACTACTTTGGAAAGATAACAACATAAAACAATTACAACAACAACAACAATAACAACAATAACGACAACAACAACGACAACGACAATTGAGTGTGGCAATTGAATTTTAATACAACGAAAAATCAGAAATAATGAGAGCATGAAGATAAAGAGGAATATAGAATAGAAAAAGAAAAAGAAAAAAAAAAAAGAAAAAAAAAAAGAAATCTTTAAGTTTGGTTACCAAAAAATGTATGTACTACTTTTAGATTTTAGAAAGACAAAGATGACATTAACTTCGGTTCTATCGAACTTAAAGCACCCTTCAGACACACACACAGCACCCACAATTGCTTAGTTTCATTGGACTAAATTATTGCTTAGTCTACTATTGGGAAAGCAAAGGATGATAAAATATAGACTAATTAGTCAACTAAAGCTCCAGTTCTTCAGGAGACTCTATCTATGGTCCGAAAAGTATGGTCTATTGAAATTGTCCATGATGTCAATGAAGTGTTTGTTAGGATAGAGACAAAGACAAATGCTTGCAAAAACAATGATCTGTCCTTAACTGCAGAGTTGATGAATTCTATGTATAGATAATACAATCAATAGACATAGAACATTTTGAAAAATATTAACTATAAATCTATCTAAATTCAATGTCAAATATCATGGTAAAGTCATGTTACCATAGCACATAGTGTCATGGTATGGTATTGTATAGTATGGTATGGTAGATATGTGTGAAGGGTGGTTGTTATAAAGAATCTTAAAAGATACTTAGCTTAGAATTTATTTACTTTCTGACGATGACACAAAAGATTCATGCATCCTCTATGGTATAGTATGAACATGGATTGTGATTTAAGACATAGCGTGAGTTTGCTATAAAACTGCTGCTGCTGTTTATGGTAAATTTCAAAAGAAATAATATTCTACTCTTTATTTTAGATTAAAAATTCAATGAAAATCAATTTAAATATAAGGAAAATCGTTTGTTTATCATAATAATATTTTTTTTTTTTTTTTTTTTATAACAAAATATTAATAAGTTCATAGTGTTTTATAGTATCTAGTACAATAGAATAAGAATAAGCAGAAGAAGAGGGGAGTTTTTTTTTTTTTTGATTACTGTAAGTCAAACGCCTTAAGGAAATATGCCGCTTTTAAAAAAAAAAATTAATAAACATTTTTTATAGAAATTAAATTGAAAATCAAAATTTGCCCAAAACTTTGCTTCAAGAATTAAAACTTGCTCTAATTCCTTTCTATTATTATAGTAAGTAAAGCTTTTATAAGAAGTAGAAAACTAGTCAAACTTTTCATATAAAAAAAAAAAAAATAAAAAATAAAAAAAAAATTAAATAATATAAAATAAAATATATTAAAAATTGATTAAAAACAGAAAGTCTTAACTTCGATTTTATCGAATATTTTATACCTTTCAAGAAAAAAAAATAAAAACATCTTAATTCTAAATAAGGGACTGAGTATTGTATGAGATCAAATTGTTCCATTATCGGCACTCAATCTTCCTGAAAGGTATTTTATAAGCATTTTAATTATGGCAAAAGTTATAGCAAGTTTATTCTTAGCTTCTGAGTTATGGGCAAATTGATTGTCGATTGATAAAATAAATATATAATTTACATACATACATACATATATACAATATATCTAAAATATAATTTCCTTACCTTTCAAAAAAATATTGCGAATTTAAAATCAAAAAGAAATTTATAATATTTTCTTTCTTTATTTATAAATATGCCAAAGTACCTGATAGTTTTTTAAGTCTTTATTCAAGTGCTTTATGCTTCAATCGTTTAATTATACTACATATGTATATGCATGTTTGTTATAAGAACGATACTATCTTCTATATACTTATGTATGATCCATTGAAGTCACATATGTATACACAGATACACACACACACACACACACACACTCGCACACATCCATCATCTAGGGTCTAGTATATTCAAAGTTTTTCATCTGCAAATGAACAATTGGAAAAAAAAAAAAATTACAAAACAAAATAAATAGATTTTCGACAGGATTCGAAAAATATAAGCGAAAAATATCATTATGAAAAGATAATGGATATGGTATATGCTTGGATTTTTTACCTCTAGTCCAATTTATTGATTATTCCATTATTTGGATTAACTCTTAACACGGTCAGCGAAAAGTGACAATTGGATTGCGACTGAAATTGATTTCATTTGGATTTCAGACCAATTTGCTTCAGTTTAGTTCAGTTCAGTTCAGTTCGATAATTCCAACGCGTAAGCTTTGAGAATTTAGAAGAGTGCACACATAAATCTGACGCTCTTACACTACAAATTTGTTGCAGATTTCATTGAAATTTATATAAAAAATAGAAAAAAAACTGATCGTGTAAAAATAAACCTTTTATCGAACTGAAACTAAAACTGAAGCGGAGGCTTAAACTGACCATGTAAAAAGCCTTTTATGTATCCATCTAATCTAATCTAAACAAGAAACTTTATACTAAGTACAATACGAAAATTCCCCATCAAATACTCCACTGAAAATTTTTAAAATGAAATTTAAATTTATTTATTTTTTTTTTTATTTTGTCGTTTTTTAAAGTCTGTCAGAATTTCATTTTGCTTATTGATTTTTAAAAAGGAAATAAATAAATATGATATATAACCGGGGGAAAAAAAAACGCATTCCATTGACATAAACAAGAAATCAAAATCAACCCTATAAAAAAATTTTAAAATTATTAAAAAATCGTGCGACTTTTAAGAAAAATATCAGCAAAACCTTTAAATGACCCTTTTTTCTGAAAAACCTTTTTAATCTTGGAAAGACTTTGAAAAAGTTTCAAACTTTTTAAAATTCAATATATTCTCCGCACAATACAGTTTTAACATTCATATAGTGGTGAAATAGGGAAAGGTCTCAGAACATCTAAACATTTCCATTGAACCCTCCCTCATAGATCCTCCATGCTTGTACTAAACAGCTTGCTTGCTTTTTGATAGAACTATATTCTCCTTAAGGAATATAACCAAAAAAAAATAAAAAGTATCTAAAAAACAGTCTCATAGTGACAGTGACTTGTACTTATATTCAACAATATAAGATCAACATTATTGAGTGTACGAGGAGTGTATCGTATAATGTGTCATTCATTCAATTTATTTGTAATGTTGAATCTCTCAATATTTTAAATATACAATACTATATGTATTACTTATGTCTATAATCACATTCACAATACATATTGTATCTATATATCCTACCATATTCATTCTCTATAAGTAAGTATGAATGATTGTGTAGTATAGGCAGACCACGCGAAACAAAACAGATTTCTAAGGTTGACTTAAATCTTAAGTATTGTATATTCTCATATGAAAATTATTCTTTATAATTTGTATACTCTTCATGCAGTGAATAGAATTAAAGGTTTCTCATGAAGTTTGTAACAGACAGAAGAAGTATATATCTTCTTGATCAACACGACGAGATGAGTTGATAAAGCCATAACCGTCTACCCGTCTATATGTATGCAAACTTGTCCATCAGTTTTTGAGCTAGAGAGCTCTTATTTCCACCAGACGCTGTACATTTGTCGGAACCAACCGAATCAAACAAATAAATAGGAGGATTAACTCCCATACCCAACAACCCAGATTCAAATTCAAGCTTTTTATTAACAAAAAAAAAACATTTTTGTTTTTGTATTATCAAACAAAAATTTTGGTAGTATAAATGTCTGGTCCATTTTCCCTAACCATGTAAATTTCAAGACCCTAGGATAACTTTATCGTATAGCTCCCATACAAACCCAGATTATTCTAATTCATGTTCCTATTAGAAAAACTCTTTTGATTTTCATATTATCTAACAGAAATTTGGACACTATATGTCCCTGATAAATAGTTACCAACCATGTAAATTTCAAGACCCTAGGATTAATAGATCGTCTAGCTCCCATAGAAATATTTCAGTCTCATTATTGAAATACTGTTTTTACATATACGAGGTGTGACAATTAAGTAACGGGACTGAGTATACCACAGTCGTCTGTCTTTAGCTTTAAGAGTGGGGATGGATGGTGAGTGACCTTGATTCCTACTGCGCAGAATCCACTTGATCCCGCCTCTCTGTCTAGTCTAGTTTGCTTTTAAACCTAGTTTAAGTAAAGTGTTGTGTAATAGAAGTGCCGGAAAAATGATTAGTTTAAAAATCGAGCAGCGAATTAATTTAAAATTTCTCGTAAAATTAAAAAAACCTCCAAGTGAGTGTTTTCAATTGCTAAAAAATGTGTTTGGTGATGACTGCATGTCACGTACTAGAATTTTCGAATGGCACAAACGATTTTCTGAGGGCCGGGAAGAAGTTGATGATGAGGAACGGACTGGACGCCCTGTGACATCAAGAATTGCAGAAAACGTTCAAAAAATTAATGAAATTGTTCGGAAAGACAGGAAATACTACATTGAGGTCCTAGAGAAGCTGAGAGAAAAAGTGCGAAAGAAAAGACCAGACCTGTGGAACAACAAATCCTGGATTCTACATCAGGACAACGCGCCAGCGCACAATGCACTCTCTGTGAGGCAGTTCTTAGCGAAAAAATCAATTACCGTGCTCGAACACCCACCGTATTCACCAGATCTCGCTCCCTGCGACTTCTACCTGTTCCCCAAAATCAAAAGTTCGTTGAAGGGAACACGTTTTGAGTCGGTTGAAGAGGTAAAAGCAAAAACGGCAGACCTGCTAAGGAGTCTAACACTTAGTGACTTTCAGCACTGCTTTAACCAGTGGAAAACTCGCATGCAGCGGTGTATAGATAGGGAAGGGGAGTATGTTGAAGGAGATTAATTGTTATTTGTAATAAGTTTTCAATAAAGTATGTTTTACAGACCAGTCCCGTTACTTAGTTGTCACACCTCGTATAGACTCTATCCTAAATCAAACAAATAATCATACATTTCTGAATGCTCAGTGACAGGGGGGTAGGCAAAAACTTTTTCTAGGGACGCGTGAAGAGTAAAACAACTTCGGCATAGTCGAATTTAACATACTTTTTTTTTTTATTTTCCATTTTTTTAACAAACAAAAAAACAAATAAATTATATATAAAAATAATTGAAAAATTTCAATTAGAATATTTTATAAAAATGTATTGTAAATAGAAAATTATTTAATTTTACAAATGTAATTTTTTTTTTTTTTTTTTATTTGTTTTGTTTGTTTAGTTAGATTTATTATTTTTATTTATAAAAAACTATAAAGGAAAATATGCTTTTTATATGAAAAAGATTAAGGAAAAATATAAAATATATATTTAAGAATATAGTATGAGTCTATTAAAGTTAAAAACAAAACAAAAAAAAAAAAAACAAACAAAATTATAAAAAATTTATATAAAAATATATATATAAAATAAAATATAAGTTTATTCCATAAGTTTTCTGGTTTTTTTTTTTTTTTTTTGTACATAAAATTGAATTAAAATTGAGAATTGAAAAAATAAAAAATTAAGATGAATATAAACATTTACATATACATAAATATATACATAATATAATATTTTAATTAACTAATTATGCGGTAAAAGATATTCTCTTTTTTTTTACTTAATTAATAAAAAAAAAATTTATTACAAATGCAATTATAGCTGCCGATATTTTTTAACTTTAGGCTTTTAAGATGAAAATATAAATTTGTCAATACAAAAAATAAATAATAAAATAATTATAAATAAATAAAATATGCATTCACATATGAGAATTTTTGCTTGTGGGCAGATTTATTTATAATGATGGATCAATCGAGGATGTAGTACATTTTTCATCCAACAAGGCAATCTATGAATTAATGTTAGAGATTTGGAGTATTTGGAAATTTAAACTTAATATCCATAAATGTTGAAGACTCGGTTAAGACCTGTACAAATTTTCAACTGAAACTAAGGACTTCCAAAAAAACAATCCAACAATAAAAAATTAAGCTTCTTCTAAAGAATATTCTTCCAGATTTTTCACACTCGCCGTTCTAGCTACTACTACTTCTTGATATTTTGAATGGCTCCAATTTCGCTACAATTACAGAACTGTGATCAAATGTCTACCACGGATTTCCTTGTCTAATTTCGATATATTGAAAAGATTTCCCTTCTTTTCGTAGAATGAGTTGATCTATGAAAGTTTCGCGCCTTCCATCGTGTTTCACTTCTTTAAAAATTGTGATAATTCTGTGTGTATTTATTATTACGATCAATTCAGACATTGTAGTCCTACACTGATTGTTCAGATATCAATAAAAAAGAGTTGTGTTTTGTGCTTTTCCAAAAACAGTCAGTGTTAATAAACTTTGAGATGCCTTAGAAGAACAAAGTTTCCAGAATTCATCATCATCATTTAAAATTTAACAAACTTGTGATTTACTATAAATTTATATTTACTAAATACTACCGATTCTCAGTTGTCCAATAGTTCAAGATTTGTCACATCCAATTGCATGAAATTGGCTGATACTATGAGTTACAAACATCACAATATATTGATTATGCCATTTGCATTAAACTCGTGTAAGAAAATTACAAGAAGTAAGTAATTAAAATATGCTGGCCTTAATTTAAAGGACATGCCACCACCACCACCACCATCACCATCACCACCACTACCCTAACTCTAACACCCACCCACTCATCCATCCACTTCACTTGGCCAACTCACGTCATCCAACTAAGTCAGAACTAAGCACGCTTTATGAGCTTCCTACCGCACACACACACATACACATATAGAGAGAGAGTGATTCATTCAAACAAACAAATAAATAAAGAAATAAACAAACAAAAAATGTGCCGAAAAGGTTCCAGTAACCCTGCTACCATAAACGAACGAACGACATTACTACTCGTACCACGACCACCACAACCCCACGACTCTTGATGACTTGGTGGCAACGAACAGTAACGAGGGTGACAACACAACTGACAACTGAGGAGCGGAGTGACACTTCTCTTTCTTCAAGCACGCGGGGCAAAACATGCAAAAAAGAGAACAGACAACAACAAAAACCAAAAGTCATAAAAACACTAACAAAAATAGGGGAACGAAGGAACTTTCAACTCATCCCAGTCTAAATTAGTAGTTGCTTTGCTTTTGTCTCATTTTTCGTCGATGTTGACATTGTTGTCGTTGTCATTCTTGTCAACTGGATTCATTCTGACATCCTTATTTCTTTCTTGTCGTCGTGTCCTGTTCTGTTCTGTTCTGTCCTATTCTGACCCATCCTATCCCATCCTATCCTATCCCATCCTATCCTATTCTGTCCTGTCCTGTCCTGTCCAATAGGACCATCATAAACACATATTTGTTTATATGCAAGTGTTTGCTATTTGCGTCAGTCACAATTCACATGCACATTTGTTCGCTTTGAATTTTTGACTTGCTCTGGATCCATTCGCATCGTGGATGCTTTCATTCGTTTGCATGCAGTTTTAGTTTGGTTTGGTTCAGCTTTGCTTTGCTTTGCTTGCTTTGGATCGACAACTTTCAACTCGCCTGACACATAAACTTTGACTTGATGGCAACGGCAACGGCAACGGCAAAGGCAACGATGGCGGTGGCGGTAGCGATAGTGACGGCGGTTAGCACCCACATACAAGAACATGGCTTTGTCATCTTTGTTGGTCCAGGCGGCTGTGTGAGCGCCGCCAACAGTGACAATGGAAACAGTGAAGAATTACGATTTCATGAAAATGAGCTATGAACGTTCCCCAAGCCACAAAGATGACAACGCATCATGTTTTTTTGTTTTTTGTTTTACCTGTGGGCGTCTGTCTAACTAACAATCCAACAATTGTAATCAAAGAACATATTAACTTTGGTTTGCCGAAGCTTATATAGAACCACAAATTACACACCGCAATTTGTGTAAATGAATTCAGTAATTCGGTTGTCATTTCAAATTGTTCAAATAATTTATGGTTTAAAGTGAGTTTAATATGGAGACTTATTTTAATAATCGACCATCGATCTGTCAAAGTACAGAGAGACATGATCTGATCTGATCTGATCTGATCTATGAGGTCAGCCGACATATAGTTCTATGTGGTACAAACATCAAAGTAAAGTGATAATACCATTAAAAAAATAAATAAGATAAGATTCGATTCGATTCGAGATTGCATTCTATTATTCATTAGGAACTCCTTTCCAATCCATACTGTAATTTTCAATTGGTTTGAGGAAATGATTGCTGGCCTATCTTTACTCATAACAGATTCTCATCCAAATCAATTCACAATATACAAAAGTAAAAGAAATTCCTTAGTTGTTGAATTAAGAACCTTAAGTATTTTAAAAAATTAAGAAATTCAATTTGTATAGAACCCAAATGAGTCTGCATGTTAAAAGTTTTAGCGCAAGATCGATTCATTTCATTCATGAAATAAGCTGACATTAGTTTCTTCCCTTTGTTTTGGGGGTGTTACATACTCGTGCGTCTTAGTATTGTACATATTTGCACAAATGATTAAATAAACATATTAAAGTCGATATAGTGTGGTATGCTAATAATAATGGGCTAAGGCTAACCTCATATGCATATGTGCCACATGCCACATGCCGCATGCCGTATGCCGCATGCCACATGCTTTTGAACAACATACAACCAAGTGGTTGGTTGGTTGGTTGGTTGGTTGGTCGATTGGTAGTATTTCAAGACGAGTTGAATTTCTACTACTTCTAGAATTAATAAAATATCTTAATTATTTAAAATATGTACTCACTCAACTTACATGACGTAGAATTATAGATGACGGACGGACACTCCGTGCCCATGTGCCCATGTGTCCATGTGTCTGAGTATATGAGCTTTTATGTGCGTGTCGTCATGTTTGTGAATGTCCATGAGGGTGAGTTAATTAATAGCTGGGGAATCATGAAATACTTTCCGGATCAAAAACAACAAAAAACAAAAAGGAAAAAATAAATTCCAAAATGAATGGTTGCTTTGGATGGTTGGCGAGAGGGAGGTAGGATAGAATAGGACGATGAATCAAATAAACAGTTTACATTTTCATGTTTCTTAAAATGTATATTGCGTACATATCGTGCTAACATATCGGCAGGCATTAGGGAATTCATCCATCCATCTATCCAACCATCCAGTCATCCATTCATTAATCCATTCATTCACGCGAATCACGTTGTTTACTTCACATGTCAATGTTATTAAAAACAATTCATTACTACAATACAATACTATAGAGAAGAACACAATAAACTTAGTAAATATATACAAAAAAAAAAAATATCAAATATGTATACAAATTTACAAAAATAAATGCATTTACTGACCATTGACACAAATCATTTAAGTCCACCAGCCACCTCAATAGCGGCACCATTGACATATGATGCACGATCAGAGGCTAAGAAGGCAATCACTTCAGCGATTTCATTTGGTGAGCCCATGCGTCCAAGTGGACACCTCTGTACAAATTGTGCCTTGATTTCTTCTGGCACCGTAGCCACCATTGGTGTATCAATAAATCCCGGTAATATGGCATTCACACGTATGCCAAATGTTCCAAATTCTTTGGCAGCGACTTCGGTTAATGACAATACGCCTGCTTTGGTTGCCGCATAGTTGGCCTGACCGACACTATTGATCTTGGCCACAATGCTAGACAGATTAACTATGCTGCCACCAGAAACCTTATGCTCGATCATGGCCCGAGCAAAGTGTTGCACTACCAGGAATGTGCCCTTCAGGTTGACATCGTAGACATCGTCATAATCTTTCTCTGGCATCTTGAGCAGATAATTGTCGCGTGTTATACCAGCTGAATTGACGACAATTGACGGTGGTTGTCCATACTTGGCCAAAGTGTTGCTGACCGCCTGTTGCACGCTTCCTACACTGGTCACATCAATATCAATTGGCATGGCATCGTTGGCACCGATTAGGTTAGCAGTCTCAGTGGCCGCTTGGAAATTGCAATCGGCAGCAATAACCTTAGCACCGTCGCGTGCCAATATGCGTGCAGTAGCCCGACCAATTCCTGACCCGGCACCTACATTTGGTTCAATTTTTTTTGATGGGTGTGAGAAATGCTTAGCCATTAGTTAGCCATTAAAAGTGATTTGTTTGATGTTGCTTGTTGTTGTTGTTGTTGTTGTTGTTTGTTATCGTTATCTATCACAAAAAGACCTTTGAACACGAACAAGCAACACCACTTGTCAAATTCACTCACCTACTCACCTGTGACAATTGCCACTCTACCAGCAAGTTGTCCACTCATTACACAACACAACAAATTCAATATTATTAATCAGAGTATTTTGTGTATTATTATTTATTAATTCTTTTAATTTTTATAACCAAAAAACAAAAATGACCATCAATTGATAGAAACAAAAAAAGAAGAAGAAGAAAAACAGCTGACATAAGCTTTCATTCTCATCGGATCGAAAATTTGTTGAAAGCTATTTAGAGCTTTTCTAGTATCTCATTTTCAAATCAACACCTAAAAGTAGGTAACACTAACTAACTCAATATTTCACTAATTCATTCATTCAATACTTCCATGATGAAGTGCAAAAAACTGGTAGCCTACTTATGGGGGACAAACACGCACATCAAATTTTCGAATAAAATTATTATACAAATAAAAACAGAAGGCACTGCAAAAACTAATCAATCAGAAAGAGAGAGAAAGAGATAGAGAGAGAGAGAGAGAGAGTGAGAGAGAGAAAAACAATAAATTCAGTCTTTGACAATAAAAAATCAACGATGATTTGTCGGTTATTTATTTATATTTTGCTACTAGGTCTCTATATCCTTAGTACAGTTGCTAGGCCAGATAGACAGTGCAGGAAGGTACTATGTCATACCATAATAAATTAATTTACAAAAACAAAAAAAAAAAAAAAAACAAATGATTTGTCACTTCCTTTGTTCATAGGCGCAAGGAAATGACAATGAGCGTGAGTCATATGCAGATGAAAGATCGGACGATATAATGAATTACCATCAAGGAGACGCAGAGGCAGATCGTCGTATAAATTCCGGCAGCACTAAACCACCTTTTTACAACCAAAAAAAAGCCTTAAGCATTGCAATGAAAGCAGCACAAGAAGCAAAATTAGCTTCAGATTCGCAGATGAGCGCTGCCGAAGGCGCTGCTCGGCATGTGAAATGGAAAATGGCCGGTAAGGCAATAAATGCTGCAAAAGCAGCTGAAGCCGCTCTCCTAGGCAAGCAACAAATTGTTAGACAGCTGGAACAGGAGATTCAAGAGGCTGAGGCAGTTGTGCAGGAAGAAGGCGCTTCGCTACAGAACTCACAGTTTAATGCAGAAGCTGCTTGTCGGGCCTCACAGCAAGCACACCTCCAATTTAACCTGCCGCTGCCATGCAAACCGCTCGGGACATATAAACAATGCAGAGATAGCAGCGAATGGAGCTGCACAAGAACTAAACGGAAACACTTGCTGCGGCAGCTAAAAATCGAAATGAGGCAATTGAATGTAGCTCGCAGCGATTATTCAAATACACAGAAAGCGGCCTATCATGCAGCATGCGCAGCTCGAGCGGCCAAGCAAAAAGCTGATTCGTGATTGCCATTCTTCCTATGAAATGCGAAATGCCTCCCTACTTTATACCTAGTTTAAAAAAAGGCCCAGTAAATCTTATTTATAATTCTTAGGGTTACG
The DNA here is from genome assembly GCA_037043295.1 of Amiota minor. Lineage (NCBI taxonomy): Eukaryota > Metazoa > Arthropoda > Insecta > Diptera > Drosophilidae > Amiota > Amiota minor. Next base: position 550,270 of record JBAMAW010002693.1, read on the forward strand.
AGCCTTTGAGACAATGAAAATTGTATTTACGCCTGCGCCTAGTCTGAAGCAAGAAATTGATTGGTTTTCTTTGTTTTATTTTTTAATGCCATTATTGAATTCTTTTCTTACCTTAATAAAATTTTGTACTATAAGAGAGAAAATTTGTTTGTTTACCTCTGTAGGAATAGGACAAAGGATGCATAAAATGAATTTGTTGTACCTACAAATTCACAAAATCTAAAAATATATTTGACCATTTGTACCAAAAGCCCTGCAATGACCACGAGTGTTAAAGAAGAACAACATCAGACTCAGATTCAGATTATAATAATGGAAGTGAGAAGACACAGATGGAGGAGGATACCGTCATGAGCAACAATACAAAGATCTATTCCATTTAAATTAAATTACAATAATTTAAGAACTTTTATTAAATAAACATACAAGACAAAAAAAAAAAAAAGTTATATATAAATTCGTTTCCTCTATGCAATGTCACACAGGGTATCTATCATATGGATACCCTACAATTTTTCGCATTTCAAACGGCGATGATGCGTTGGCGTTTATTTTTGTTTTTGTTTTTATTTTTTTTGTTTTTGTTTTTGTTCTTGTTCCTGTTATTTTGGGGCCTGCGTTTATTTTGGACACGTTTCCTAACCACGCGGCGCTTGTTGTTGCCCTGTGTGTTGAGCATAACTTTTTGACCATTTTTGAAGTAGCGACGATAACGTGGAGGAATGCGAACGCTTATCACTTGACCTTGACCGCGACGAGTGCCCTTGCGGCGTAGATTGATGCGTGCCGGCTGACGATTGGCTTTGCCAGAGTTGCCAGTGCCTTGAATATCGGCATCGGTGACAATGTACTCCTGAGCGCCAGCAGCGAGCGCAGCCTGTAGTGTCTGCGCATTAGCAACACCACCGTAAGAGGGCTCTGCTTCATCGTTGGCCAGTTCATCATCATCTTCTTCTTCCTGTGGCTTTGAAGTACGTAAAGTAAAACGATTAAGGCCACCACCGGCACCAGCACCAGCGCCAGCACCAGCACCAGTGCCAGCACCTGCAGTAGCAGTACCTCCAGTACCAGTACCTCCAGTACCAGTACCTCCAGTACCAGCAACTCCAGTACCAGCACCTCCAGTACCAGTACCTGTAACAGTACCAGTACCTCCCGTACCAGTGCCAGGAGGTGCAATTGGTGATGTTGTTAATGTGCCCGTTGCCGTTGGAATAGTTCCCGTGGTAGTTGTAGTAGTCGTTGGATTACTAGTTCCAGTTCCAGTGCCGGTTCCCGGTCCAGTTATAATGATTGGTATAACGGGCTGCCTATTGCCACCGTTGAATATGTTTTTGAAAAGCAAAAATTTCCTCAGAAAAAGACGACCGCTGGAAGCATCCTTGTTTATGGTTGCCTTATTGTCGTTGCCAGCGACAAATGTGTCATCATCGTCATCATCTTCAATGTCATCGACTATTTGAACATCTTGATCAGCGTTTGCCGAACGAGACTTAATACTCGCCGGTTCATTAAAAAACGATGAACGACGTCCTAAAAATTCATTTATTATCCATTACTCTGATCAGTTTCTCCTTATACCTACATCACACTTTAGTACTTACCATTGCCCAATTGGATCACTGATTTCGGCTTGGGCTCAGGTTTAGGATTTGGCTCACCATGAGCAGATTTTAAGATGAAGCAAACAAGGACAATGGAATACAATAAATACAAATTCATGATGGTCGTTGTCTTCGTTATCGTAAGCGTTGTTGGTTTCCACAGAACTAAGAAATGACCAAATGTGCTTACACAGATTGCCAATTGGCCTTTGATAAATTATCGTACGGATTCCAGTCTTTTATACTGGATTCTGACTAGAAATTCAAAGAATTTCGCACGCTGCGTACTTGATGATAATTCAAGTCAAGCAATGCTAAGTAAACAAATAAACAGTAAAACCTAAAGAAAAAAAAAAAAAAAAACTCTCTTCCTCATTCATTCCATCCAAATTCAATAGGCAGAAGAAAGGTTGGTCGGACTCTTTCTATTAATGGAAATTAAATGAATTATCTTTTGAAATGTAATTTGCGCGTAACGCAAACGCTTGCAGCTATTTAAATGTGCCCAACTTTACCATCGTCACCATCATCATCATCATCATCATCATCATCAGCGTCAAAGTCAAAATAACAGTCAGAATCAAAATCAGAATCAGAATCAGAGACAGGTAAGATGGTCTGGATGGAATGCTAACATTTACATACAATACACATACCACATTATACTACTATACACGTGTCTCTAGATCATTTCCAAATCTTGCATTTCATTGTTCATTGTTCATTGCCCCAATGCATGAAGTACTTACCATATATAACGACAATTGAGCATGGAATTAAGTCAGTACATCTACATAGTGGATCGACTGGATTAATTGACTTACTATTGCACTTTCACCTTAATAAGTATGTCACTTGCGATTTTTTAAGTATCAGTCATCACCAGTAATTTCAATTAATCATCTATAAATACTAAAATATCATTCAGTAACACATTCATTTTCAATAATAGTGCAAGAACCATGGGAAAAAAATTCAATATTGTTTGAACAATTTCGATCAAGTAGTCAATGAATTGGACATGGAGAAGTAAGTTCAGTTTATGACTTCATAAAGATTTATTTGGGTATCCATAGTATTACATCTTATATATAAAGCATTTTAAAATTAGTTAGTTAACTAAGTCAATTTGGCAAAAATCAGACTCCTCGAGCTGAGATTTTTGGAAAGCATTTGTTAATAGTACTCATTTAGTAAGAAGTCTGCCGCATCAATTATCGTTAAAGTTTCTTTAGTGTTTTTGCTTTTGTGCACTCAGCAATAGTAAGACACAATTTAGACATTACTCGACAAAAACGTCTAAGCTATTTCGAATTAATTGTTTTATGTAATCCAAGCAAGCGTGGAGAAATTGCTTGATGACAGGAATTTTGTTGAGATTTTCTTAGTTTGATAGCGTTAACAACTAAAAAAGTGTAAAATTTCTTTAAAAAAAATTTTAAAAATTTATGTATTTCGGTCGAGTTGAATTCCTATCGCTAATTTTATCACATTACTTACGGATTAAAGTTACTTTCGCGTACACGGAACAATTTGGTAGAAGTGAGGTACCCATCCTCAAAGCAACAAACCTGGCCGACTAAAGAAATCTCGCTCGACTTGAACAGACATGTATGTGTAGATATCATCGAAATGCTGCAACATTAGGTCTGTCTACACATTTCAAGCGCATTATCATGCAATCCATTAACAATGGTCGGTGAATGTGTGGATGGTACAGGTGGAGCTAGATTGCTTCTACCGAAAGTCGTTGAAAGTAGGAGGGTTACAGTCGTTCCCGGCCAACAGCATCGTTAAATCGCTGGATCTCATGCTTTGCGTTGTGTTCTCAAACTCGCGACATAATATGATACCCAGTCACTCCATGGATCAGCATTTGGAATATAAGCTCTTTAGTAACATTACCGGCACCCCGACGTTAGGGTCACCTGCCTGTAAGACGGTCCATAGGCATGTCGCTCAATGAAGCGTTGTGAAGTGAGATCGTCCGAGTTGTCATCCGATTCGTCTGCAAGCCATGGAGTATGGCAAATTAATACAACATATGAGCAACCCTGCTAACGAAGCCATACTTAAGCCTGATTTTTCCACAGCAAATTAACGTAAGCCGGTGCGTCTAATATGAGAGTCGATCAGGAAAATCCGAGAGAACTTGTTCGGAGCATCGAATTTTTGTTTTTAAATTTAGTTCATCACTAATCTGCTGTTGAAGCTTCATTTTTATTGTCAACTAATATATGAATTTCGTTTGCGTGAAAAACCATCACCGAGACCAAAGGACTTGATTAATACTATGGGGACTGTTCTCCAATTGCAAAAGTGAAGAAGAGTTTTACTGACAGTAAATTGTTTATTCCATAGGAATACTATGTGTACGAGGATTAAGCTGATGGATGCGTTATTAGCGTATACTTGACAGGATAAAGCATTGCATATACTTACATAGCAAGACTACGGAAAGTCAAAGCAGTGGACTTCGTTCGAGTGAAGTAAAGAAAGCCGGCCAATAAGGCAATGGCAAAAGTTTTGGGATGCATGGGATGCCATTCACATCGAATACCTTCAAACAAGTACCTAAAACAACTATTTCTCAGCGTTAAGAGATTTTGGTCGAATGAAGTGGTCATCATTGAAACAAATGCCTGTTTTGAGGCCTTTGAAATAAATAAAGGGATAAAAACAATTCGAACTTACTCAGCAGTATGAATAAAACTACTAAGTATGAGCAATCTAGCTGAAGTGGTGGTTATATACTTTTTTAGTGTTGTGATTTCTGGTAAGTGTCAAAGTCCATCCATTGCATTGCCATTTTACCAAAGACCAATGAAACGCTTACAAATTATTGAATTTCGTACTTCGTGGACTTTTACGGCACAATTGACTCAGCAATCAATTCAAGCCATAAAGGCCAAATTTCGCACTGAAAAGCTTAGGTTTGCTAAAGGATTATTTGTTTCTCAAATGATGCAATTTCCATTATGTTAATTGGATTAATGCCTTATTCAGACATCACGACAACCTTTGATGCCGCATTACGACGATTGCGCCTGCGACGCCTTTTGACGCTGAGGCTTACGACGTCTCCGGCGATTGGGAACGCTCGGCGAATCGAACGACGCCTTGCGGCGATTCGTCGGCGTCGTGCAGCTTGTCTATGTTGGCGACGAATTCGATTTGGTTTCGTTGACGCATGCGGTTAGCGCGGCCCTACGTATTCTATTGCGGCGTTCACGCTGTTTGGCGAAGACGACGGTTGCGTTGACTTTTTAGTTGGCTTTGTCTATTATATTGGCGCATCTCGTCTTTCTTCCTTGACATTTAGAACACCACAGTCGAAGTTGTTGTCGTGATCACTCTATCGTTAGCGGCTTCAAGACCTTTGTTGTCATTGAAGTTATTATTAATTTCGTGTAACTCGAATTCAAAATCATCATCATCATTGTCGGCATAATTATCATCATTATCATAATCGTTATTGTAGATATCATTGTTAAAGTATAAATCATTACGAAATGCTGGAGCTTTCTTCTGGTGGAGTGTCCTCTTCTGGAGGTGGTGAGTCAACACGTCGGTGGTGGTGGTGATGATGATGTGTCCTCATCTGGTGGTGATGATGTGTCATCTGGTGGTGATGATGCTGTGGTGGTGTGTCAGTGTCGGGTGGTGTCAGTGTCTGGTGATGTAGTAGTTCGCGTTGTTGGGTACTGGGGTGGTGTAGTTGGCGTAGTTGTTGGCGGTGTTAACGATGGCAATGGTGCTAATGTTGTTGAAGTGTGTGCTTGGTTAAAAAAGCTATTCGAGTCGAATGACCGACCACCATTTAAGCCAGCATTGCGTGCTTGTGGCTAAATCGTCGATATTTTGCCTGCTTATCCTATAGAAACACAAAAACATTCTAACGATTTCAGCAATATACAAATATAATCATGAAATGGTTGTTGTTGCTACAAGCCAAAACTGGAAATATTCATAACGTAACCTATTACGCTATTATCGGTCGGTTGTTATATTGTTCTATATCCGTACCGGCAAAAAATTTTTTTTTTAGATTCTGATGCTTGATGATATACTAGTGAAGCCGGCTTGACTGTGCCATCTGTAACGACTTATATACACAAAATTTCATATAGATATTTCACTCTAGCACTGAGATGAAGTTCCGATACTTTTAAGCATTACACGGAAAGTTAAATAAATCGTGCATAAATTTCGCAATATAAAATATTTTTTTAATGCGAACTCGAATGAGACCAAAATCAGTTCATGGCAGCACAATTCCCGTAGATGACATATACATTTATGTTTCTATACTTGTATCTGTCTATATGCCATTGAAGACAAGAACAACGAACAACACGAAGAAGATATAAAAAACTGTTCTTTTGTTTTTGCTTTCTTCTAAGTTAGCCTGATAACTTAACTGATAATGCAGTTCCAAATTTATGAATACATGAAATTTTGCACAAATACAAAATTCGCAAGCTAATCTATTGCAGAATAGTCATTAGTTGAAAGTAATTTAAGTTTTTCATTTTATTATGATATTACTAATTTAGGGTTTTCATGGAAGCTTATCTGAAACTGATGTTGTGTTAAAAATACTTAAAGTCACTACAGATATATCGCTAGTACTATTCATTTAATTCGATCGTATGCTAGTGCTATAATATTGTACGATTTGTACACTCTTTCATATACCGATATTTCACTCTACGGATGAGATAAGTTCCGGAAAAGCTAAACCTTAAGTCTTCAAATAGTTATGATATACTCGTATTAACCATAAGCTGCAAGTCGTTTGATCGCAAAATAGAAATGAAAAAAGGGCATATGAGGGAAGACTAATGAATACAATGGATAAAAAATTAAGAACTTTGCTCGTGTCAGTTGATTACAAAAAAAAAGAAAAGAAAAGCTGACTGGGTTTTAATGGAAGCTATACGATGTAGTAATCATAGGATTTTGAAATTTATGTAAGATGAGTTCCAAATTTGAAGTTGATAATCACAAAATAAAAGTTTTTCTAATGAGAATTTGAATTGTTGTGGACACTTAGATGGAGTAATATTAGTCCAATACAAGAATTGATCCATCAATGTATTAGATAATACAATAGTTTTTGCTTTGTCAGGAGTATACTTTATTTATTTTCATTTGGTTGGCGGTGGTCAGGATCTAAGATTAAGTTCGAAGTGTAATTTAGACACGGACACGGATGAGACGTCGACGATTACCGGAACCCTGGCGGAAACGTTGCATCAGACGGAGATTGGTACGACGTTGATGGCGCTGGCGTCTTTTCAGGTTTTGTCTACGGTTGCGGTTCTGTTGTTGGCGTCTTCTTTGTTGTTGACGGCGTCGTTTTTGGGAATTTCGGCGACGACGTTGAGCGTTGCCCATATTGACTCGGAGAGCGGCCGACGACGTCGTTGACGACGGAGCGTTTCGTCTGCGGCGCAATGAGTTACGACGTTGTTCTGGTTGACACGTGTGTTCCTAGCACGGGCATGAACACCATTGCCAAAAACAGAGGCAGCACCACTGTTATAGTCATCCTCATCCACAATAAGGGCATGTAGATCACTATCGTTCTGTAAGTAAAAGGTGTCGTCATCGTCGTTCTCTGTATCATCTTCAATGCTATCAAGTAGGTATTCGTTGTTAGCTCTTAAGGCTGGCGGTGCCCCACCTTCTTCTTCCCCTTCTTCTGCATCTGGGGGTGGTGGAACTGGATCTTCTGAATCTGTTGTTGATGCTGGTGGCTCAGGTGGTGGTGGCGGTGGCTGTGTAGTAGTTGGTGAAGGTGGTGGCGATGTTGGCGATGTTGGCGATGTCGGGGTTGTTGGTGGAGTAATAACAGTAGAAGTCGTTGGTCCAGTTGTGGGCGTAATCGAAGTAGTGATAGGGGCAAGAGTGGTGCTGGTCGTGGTGACACCTTTCAAACTATTAATCAAATTAGTCAAATCAGTCCCGCTAATGCGACCTTGGGCGGGAGCGTCAGAATTGCGTGCAGCAGCGACGCGTTGCTTATTAAAAAGCTTATATTGATGCTGTTGACGGTCACCTATGCAGAATGGGAGTACATGAGAGTACATTATTTATTCATTCATAATTCGATAAATTAACAAAAATAGAGCACTTACCTTTCGCTTGCAGAGTTACTACTGCAAAGCTGAATACAACCAGTCATAAAATGCATGCTTTTTGGGTTTCTATAACTGATCCTAAGCAAAGGAGCAAGTAGATTTAACTTACATAGAAAAAAAAAACTTAAAAAAATCCAAAATGATCTTTTTCAAATGTCCAAGTGTTGAAGACCACTGTATGTAATATGAAATGCCTGGAACACACTGATCTTACAATAAAATGTCAACCATATTTATATGAGAAAAAGATACTATTTTACATGTAACAGACAAAGGCATAGGCATAGTCAAAGTGATAATCATAGTCATAGTCATAGGCATAGGCATAGGCATAGGCAAAGGCATAATCACAGAACTTGCTAATACCATGCTCCATTATACCGTTAGAATTTTGTTGCTTCTGTAAATATTTTGCATAATCCCATAAAACAAATCAATTGACCCAAGAACTATGGCTATGCCTATGCCTATGAGTCTATAAACAATAACAACGATTTTAATAACCTATGACTTGTTCTTATCTCGATCAGCCTATTGCTGAATTTACCTATATATAAAATTTGCATACCCATTCCCCCTACTTATTATGTCTATTAACCATGTAAATGAATTTACATAAATTCATAAGAATTCTTCAACTTCTTTGAATTGACCAATGACCAACATATACGACGCAGATACCGCAATAGCAATAGATACAGATTCAGAATAACAAAGTCAGTCGTCCAGACAACAACAATAACAGCAAAAAGATAAACACATATAAATTAGTTGAAACAAAAAAAAAAAAAAAAAAAAAAGAGATAACACACATGCGAATTCTAAAAAAAAAAAACAAACATTCCTTTTGTTACTTTTCTACTTTACAAAATGGTAATTAGTAGCGATGATACTGAGAAGCTAAAGCAAGATCGGTGTGAGACGATTTCCGCCAATGAATCAATAAATGTCATTGAACTATAAACTATAGCCTATATTCTTCTTTAAACCAATAAATTATAAATTTTATTTGATTTATATGATATCGTTTAGAAGAATACTTTTGTACCGAGTGCCCACAATCCAATTCAATTTAATGTAGTCGATCATATGATCAAGTCCAGTCCAAAGAAACAAGAAATTGGTTTTCTAACTATGGTTACTATCAGCAGAAGGCCTTGGCCAGCTACTGACCTTGGTCTAATTCTATATTCACATCGGGCCTAAATCGAATCAATCATGATTCGACCACAAGTCTGTGAATGTCTTTCAGGGGTTATTGGTTGTTATACCATGTGATTCGATTCAGAATCGAATCACCAATTGATTCGCCTTGATTTGGATTTTTAAATTGGTCACTCTAGTGTTCGGAATTTTTTTCCTTTGTTCGATATGCACAAACATAAAAATGGCAAATTTTGTTGCGTCACCAATGTACAAAAAGGCTGTTCATAATTCAAAAACGCCGGTCTGAACGCCTAAGGGAATCATCAAGTATAAGTATCCTAAAATTAGAGGATTTGTTGTTTGTTCTACATCATATTTTTATTATTTCAGTTGGCCATGTGTTCCATTCGCATGTAAGCTTAAGCGTTAGTAATTATTAGCATTCACCCGGATAAGATTGCGGCGACCTCCACGTCTTTGCAAGTTTCTTATACGGCGACGATTATTTGCTTGTTGCCGGCGACGTTGCTTCATGGACATACGTCTGCGACGACGTTGAATTTGGCGTCGACGACGCTTGGCATTCAGGGAGGTACGGCGTTTTTGTTGGCGGCGATTGCGTTGTTTGTTGCGACGGCGAACCTGTTGATTACGACGGCGTTTTTGGATGGCATTACGACGACGCTGTAGGCGCTGGCGTCTCAATAATCTGCGAACTCGGAATCTATGTTGGCGTCTCATGTTCTGGGCACGTGTGCGTGAATTACGCTGCAATTGACGTTGACTCCATTGGCCATTTGAAACGCCACGTCGGTTGGCCATGTGCCAGGCAATAGGTTGATTGAATCCAACATCGTCATCATCATTATCATTATCGAAATCATCACTGTCATCATCATCTGCATAGAGGTTGTTCTTAAGAATATCGTCATCATCTTCACCATTAATGTATCCATATAAATCATTTTCATTGTCTAAGTCATCGTCATCTTCTTCGGCTGCTCTGGATGCTGGTGGAGGTGTTGGAGGTGCCGGGGCTGCTGGAGAGGCTGGGGCTGCTGGAGAAGCTGGGGCAGCTGGAGCAGCTGGTGCTGCTGTTCCTGTTGGTGGTGATGGAGGTGGTGGTGGTGGTGGTGGCGGTGGTGTTAACGTTGTTGGTGTTGTTGGTGAAGTTGGAGAAATGGGAGGCGTTGTCAGTGAAGGAGTGGTAGGTGTGAATGGTGCTGATGTTGGGATTGTGGTCGTAAAAGGAGCGCTTGTAGTTGTCGTAGTTGTTCCCTTTCCGAATTTGTTTACGATCGATGTAGTGAAGCGCCCTTGAGCAGCAGCCAACTCGCGACGGCCCATGGACCCAACAGCACGTGCCTGTTTCTTAAACAGTTTGTACTTGGGCTCTTCAAACTGCTCACTTTTTGCAACTAATAAAGATATTGTATTTACATTATGTAATTACTTATGATGATTGAGTTATGTGATGCCTTACCTGAGCCATCGATAGTCAGTGTTGTAAGCAACAACACCGCCAACGCTACCTTCAGGACACCCATGTTAAGTTGAAATTATTAAGGTTTTCGAATTTTTATACTTTTCAGAAGGGATTTTGCTCAATATGTGTTACTCCACTCTGTTACTGTTTCAGAGTTGAGAAATAAACGACTGGAGGAAGCACACTGATCATAGAATGATTCTACCACATTTTATATACCAACTAAATTAGTCATTTCTGCTAAGCCTAACCGTGGTTAAGTTGCCTAAAATATTCTTTCTATAGTGTTTGGAGTGATGGAGATGGCTGTATTGGCAGACAATGTCGTTAGATGAAGATGGAGATGATGGATTGCTGTCAATATACACATGTTTCTATCTAAACTAATGATTAATCTCATTTACACATTGGCAATTCTTATGGGTCGCTCATTCGCTCATTCGCTCGCTTGCTCGCTTCTTCATTCATATCCCGCCGGGCATGTCAAAGATGATGTGAGGCCACGAACATGATGCCGTTTTGTATTGGTCGCATTTTCATTTTGCAACTTTTTCATTATATTCTTATTTTTTTTCATACGATAATATTTACCATTGTGAGTAAGTCACATATTAAGTTTGTTCAAAAGTTTGTAACAAAGTTATAGGTCTTGAAGAACCTCAGAGTACCTAACCAAATCTATCTTCTATATTCCTCTGAATGAATAGATCAAATACTTAATTATAAACTGCTATAGAGTCATCAATATTTATCAACATAACCCAGCCACAATGAAGAATACCAAGTTTTTCTTTCACTGTGAATTTGAAAATCCACAATATATTTAGAGACCTCACTTGAACTGAACAAATTATAAATATTGTATATGGGACAATTCTAATACGAGTATTAAGACTACGAGTATATGAGATTAAAAATTCGTTTAAGTTTTTATGAAAGGTATGAAAGTTTCGATTAGACTGAAGTTAACTGACATTTGGCTTAAAGAATTAATAATTTCTTTTTATTTTTCATTTTTAGTTTCTTATTGTTTCAAATAATCGTCAATACTTTGATTGATTGCTCGTAACATAACGGTAATTACGATTTACGTTTTCAACATTTCAAACACAAGAAAAACCAAGCGAAATTATGCCAAATCATTCCGTCACTACAATATGTATGTATGTAGTTTCCATAAATTCCGAGCCATGGCAAATTTGCTTAAAATTTCAATTAATTAAACTATTAAAATTTTTATTTTAATTCCTATGGGAGCTTGATACAAATATTAGTATAGGCAATACAATAATAATACAATAAATGAAGGGATACAATCAAAGAGAATTTGAAATTAACCAGAGATCATGTCAAATAATGTCAAGTGAAGTGATTGAAAATAAACACTTTTCGAGAGTGAAATGAAGTAGGAAAAAAAAGGCAAATTGTTTTTCAAAGTCAATTAGAATCTGACGAAAAATCATCAAGATTGGATTATGTAATAGTAATAAAATGGGCCAAGTGCGAGTCAGACTCGTACACGGAGGGTTCCGTACCAGATTGGGGTTTGTATGGGAGGTCCGATTTGACTGATTCCAACAGATGTACCGCGCCTAGTGGTCCGATCAAACTGAAATTGCGACAATATAAGTTTCTAATGTATAACGACCAACCTAAATTACTGGATCGTATAGTTGCTATACAATTCAAAATGTTTCTTGTATGGAGACACCTTTAAGTTTTCGAAAATATGTTACTTTTAGTATCTATTGCTGATACCTGGATAGAACAACATATTCTGTAAAAATTTCAACTCTCTAACTATTGCGGCTTATGAGATATGACACGAGGACGGTCGGGCGGACAACGAAGTATCTGCAAGAGGGTTCCTTTTGGTACCCTTTCGGTCCGGAACCCTAAAAATCAAAAGTGGATACAGAGATTTATGAAATTTAAGGGTGTAAAGAATGGTTCAATGCATTTTAGGTTATTTTCTGTTCTGTAGATTAGATTCTCTGATAATAAATAATGACCTAATATCATTGTATCTATAATCGAGTCAGTCAGTCGAACGCCAACAAATTGTTTGAATTTTTATGACATCGTATCGACATCGAAAATAAGTAGTGTGCCTCACCCTCATAAGCACAATATGGAAGTAAAACAACTTTAGCGAAAGGAGGTAAATGCAAAAATTAGAAAATGCAATGTTAAGAAAATCAAAGTGCGATGATTCTTCAGAGACGTTGTGGGGAGACGCACAAAACAATGCGCATTGTCTCGTACGGGTTTATCTGTCCGAAAAATAAAATAACTCTTTTGTTTTGAAACACTATAACACTACAATACTGTGTATTATTACTTGACCATCTACTTAAGAAGTTTCACTTCCATATTGCATTGGCCTAAATAGCTCCAATAAAATAATAACATCGTCAAATTTTGATTTTCGTCACAATTCATTTTCATATATTTCTCATACGCTAAAGAAGTTTCAATTCAAAAATAAAAAATATTCTCAATGCAGGACTCGAACCCCTCGTCCTCGGTGTGCAAGTCCTACTCTCTAACCACAACACTACGGAGAAATTTCCATTGTATTTGACTAAAAAGCTCCAATATAATAATAACGTCTTCAAATTTTGATTTTCGTCACATTTCAATTTCAAGAAGTTTCATTTAAAAAAATTTCCGTTTTTTTTCATCTTATTCATTTCATTTGGTTTAAGAAGATTTGTTCACATAACTTTTTGAATATGATACCGCGCAAAGAGTCAATGGCGACTATTTCCCAGCAGATGTTTAGCCTTTAGGATGCTTGTTGATGTAAATCTTCGACTTCAAATAATCCCAGATGAAAAATTCCGTCGGTGATAAGTCAGGAGAACGCGATGGCCAGTCAAAGTCTCTATTTTTTTATATCAAGCGACCGGGCAGCAATGATTTCTTAAAATCAATTGTGGCACTTGCATTGACGCCGCAAATGGTTTAGCCAGTAAACATTTTTATAATATCTTGTGTTACAGAGAAGGAGACATTGGAGGCCCCATAAACTTTGTATGTACAAGACGAGTTGATTTAGCCATGTCCGTCTGTCTGTCTGTATGGATGCCAACTAGTTCACTTTTTGAGCTAGAAATTTGAAAGGTTTTGGTTTTGCACACTTGTCGGAATCAGCGGAATCTGACTGTAAGGAAGAGTACCCCATATTCTTATTAGAAAACTTGTTCCTTTTTTTTTTTTATAGGAATTGAAATTGTGATACCCATAACCAGAGTTCGTAAATAACTCTTACCATTTATTTTAATAATGGAACGTTCAGTGAAAAACAGAAAAAAATCAATTTGTTCCTTGCCATAAAAAAAAAAATAAATGGCAAGATCCGCCACAAATATTTAAAAACGGAAAATAAATCACACATTCTTTTTCATCCCTTTACATTTCGGTTTCTTATCAACCGGTTGCTTCGACAAAGTCTGGCACGACGGCCTACTGAATAAAATTAGGACCGTATTTCCAACTGATCTATTTGAAATCATTAAAAGCTACCTTGACTCTCGCTATTTCTACGTTAAATGTAAGGATGAATCTTCTACGCTAATTCAGATAAGAGCAGGAGTCCCTCAAGGAAGCGTGCTTGGTCCATGTTGTATACTTTATACACCAGCATCCCAACTCCGAGTAGCTCGGCAATGGTGGCTACCTTCGCTGACGATACAGTACTAATGTACTCCCATAAAAATTTAGTTGTAGCAACAACTAAGCTGCAGAATATCTTGACAAAGCTTGCATTTGGTTTGATAAATGGAAAATAAAAGTGAATGAACTAAAACGACGCAAGTGATATACACAACACGGACAGCTTATCAGCCAAGACAATTAAAAATTAAAGGTACTGACATTCCATTAAGCAATGTGGCAAAGTACCTGGGCATGCATATTGACAGTAAACTGACGTGGAAACATCATATCCAAAAAAAGAGAGATCAACAATATAAAATAAGCAGCTATATCCGCTTCTTAACAGTAGATCTAAGTTATCAACCAATGGGAAATTGGTAATATACAATAGTGTAATTAAGCCTATATAGACGTACGGCATGCAATTATGGGGTACAGCCAAGAAAACTAACATTAACATCATTCAGCGTCAACAATCGAAAATACTTCGATCAATAGTTAATGCGGACTGGTTTATATCTAACTATGAAATTCACAAAGATCTCGGCGTAACTATGATTCAGGAAGAAATCATTAATGCTAGCAGGAGGTACCACAAAACATTAGAGCGACATACCAATCTAGAAATAACAGACCTTCCATCTCACGAATTGTCTAGACGTAGACGCTTAAACGAAGCAGACCAGTCGATCTGACCTAACTTAGGTTACGGGTGGCGCTAGAGGCAACTTCCGGTTTTGGCCTGCCGCAAGTAGCTCTCAAAAATGAGGCCTAAGACACCCAGGATCATTATTCAAGAGACAATTCGAAAATGTTCGATATTGTCCACTGCCTTTTCCCCTCTTAATGTTAAAAATGTACTTAGTGTTTTCTTTTATATTTAAGATATAAGATGTAGGAAAACAATAGTGCATATCCAATCGGGAACAAAAAAAAAAAAATTTATGAACTCTGCCCATAGCAAAAAACTTAATGAAAACCAATTGATCGATGTTTCCTTTAATGTGATTATAAAGAACTGAAAAAAGTTGAACCAAATCGTGTGACTTTTCTTCATGAAAGTGGAATATCTGATTATTTGGATTTCTTTTCTTATTTCTTTCTATATTTGGTCAAAAGAAGATAGGTAAAATGTTTTCCATGGTTATACTAAGTCCAAAGGTAATTTAAGACATCCTTTGATTAATAAACATGAATATATGTCCTTATGCAACGTGTTGTTGTTTTTCAATTAGACTTTTATTTTAATAAAGAAGTTTTCATTTATACTGTACTTATAAGGAAAATAATAATAGATTGTATTCACATTTAGTAATAACAATAAATAAATAGAGAAAGTTGTGATGTTTGGTCTAAATGTTTTCGGCAGCAACGACTGCTACTTTTTCAGGATTCTTGCGAGGCACGTTATGGGGACTTTCGTTCATTTCATTTACGTTCTCATCATGTTGCGATTGGTTCTCTGATTCTTGTTGATCCTGAAGTTGCTGTTGCCTGCGTTTCTTGTTGCGGTTCTTTCTCTGTTTTTGTTGTTGTTGTTGTCTAATGCTAGCGTTATTACTACCATTATATCTGCGTCTTTGCCCCATATTGTTATTGTTGAAATTGTTGCTATTGAAACGACGCTTCTTGTTTCATTAGCCATGCGACGACGGTTGCTATTATTGGCTGGACTCTTACGGCGGACACTGTTCCTATTGGTTTTCTTGGAAGGCTTGTTACGTTGATTTTTTACTGATTTGCGTTTGGACGATGAAGACTTGCGACGCTTGGACTTGTTGCGATTGGAAGAACGACGAACGTTGTCATCAATTTTACGGCGACGGATGCGTTGACGGCGTCTAATTGCGCGCTCCTCGGCAAGAGCATCAAGTTCATCGTCTTCGCCCGTGTAATGACGCACATTGGGTGAGTGTTGCCGCAGCAATTGTCCCTGCTGCTGCTCTTCATCGAAGGCACGTAAATAGCGTGCTAGGCGACGCTATGAAAGACAAGATAAGCGATAAAAAGAGAATAAAGAGAGTGTGATGATGTATGAAAATAATATGCCTACCAATTCTGGCTCGGCTTGGATTTCTGCTTCATATGCTTCTAGTTCAGCTGGCGATGCCGCTATATCTAAAGGCAATTGATCTTTTGGTATTTCATGTTCGTCATCTGCAATAAATGAGCAAATGATGTACATATGTAAGTTGAGTTGAACTAATGATTAATTGAATGAGGTTTATCGTATCGTGTATGTATAATTGTACTGGGATCAAGCACCCAATTAATGTATCTACAATATATGTACCATGAGCAATGTAACTGCTAATAATGAGCCAAGCTCAGCGCTATGAAATTCCAACTTAATTTCATTTTTACAATATTTTTTGTTATTTGTGTTTCTCGGTTTGATAGTCGAAACGTTATGCGAAAAAATCGCCAAAAACTAACGCTCTTATATCAGCCAACGTTGGTATATAATTTTCTATTCAGTGTCAGTTCTACGCATCAGTTCGGCTCGGCTCATTCTGATCATTTCTTCTGATCTTCATTCATTTGCCATACATTCTTTGCTTCTTTCATCCTCTATGTCTTTGACCATGGAGTTTGTATTGTAATGAAGAGGCTCCAAAAACAAAACAGAATGTTGTGGTTTTGTTGAAATTGGAAATTTATGGTAAACTTTTTTGGGGGTCACTAAGAAAGAAAAAGAAAGAAAGAAAGACAGATCTTTTTTATATTGTGTGGTTTTTGCAAAACCATTTCGTTAACGATGCGATGAATATGTTGCTTGATTAATGAATTGACAGTAAAAGAGAAAAGAGAAAAGAGAAAAGCAATAGAATATCAAATCAAACGAAAGTCATCATCATTTTTACATAATTTAGCATTAGCTATTAACCATTTTAAAATATTCCATCCACAGAGGGAGAAAGAGAGAGAGAGAAGAGGGAGAAAAACGATTTTTAGTTTTGTTTTTATATCACATTTACATTAACATTTTATATATTTTATTTTTCAATTTGGGATTGTACATTATCAATTTGCATTAACAATTGTTATGGGATGTGGGTGTTGCGATGTCTTTTATTGTTGTTGTCAATCTAAACTCTATAATACTAACTTATGGCAGGAGTCGATCGATCGTCCGCTTTTCTTTTTTTGTTTTTTTTTTTTTTTTTTGGGTAAACATATTAACCCTGCAACACGATTGGTCTTACCACAGCTCCATTATTGCCAGAACGACGACGATTGACACTGGCATTGATGACGCGAATATTGTTGCGACGTCTGTTGCCATTATTTCTATTTCCATTTCCACTGCCTTGACGGCGACGGTTGCCATTGGGGCGACGGCGATTGTTGTAGCCACGACGACGATGGCGTACATTGCGACGACCGCCTTTACGACGACGGCGTACAATAACGCGATTTGCGCGTTCCTCCTCCTCCTCATCATCATAGTCATCGTGTTGTCTTTGAAGGACATTGAAGTCAGCAATTAGACCAGCATTGGCGGAACGCTCCATTAGGGCTACCACACTACCATCAGGTATGGCATCGAGAGCAGCACGTGGCACAATCAAAGCTGCCTTACCGGTTTTCTCATCCACCACACTTTGCCCTTCGATTTCTATGATGCCATCAGGCACCATGATGGCACCAGCATGTTCACGTGCTACCATCATTTGAGTTGGCTTGGCATTCTTGATGATCTTCTGAATCTGAGGACGGCGTACAGGTGCTGCAAATTCAGCATTGCTGGTGTCGTTATGTTCATTATCATCATCATCATCATTATCATCATTATCATATTCATCACTATCACCATTGTTGGCCTGATTATCATCATTGGATACAACAAAAGTAGAATGTTTAGCGCGTTGTTGCTCTTTATACTTTCGTAATGTCAAAGCATCTTCAACACCATCGTTATCATTATCGTCATGAAGCTCACTATCATCATCATCATCATCATCATCATCAGCACCATCAACATGCTGCCCATCATCGTCATAACCGTTGAACTCTTCAGCGATTTCAAAACCTTGAATATTGATACCAGAACGACCATTAGGCACTTGTCTCAAAAACAAGTACGGGTACTGTGCACCGACATCGGCATCTCCAGTTTTCCTAAACTGTTGCAATTGCTGGATGCGGGGCTCTGCCAAAACCAAGGCCACGGCACAAAGTAACACTATCAAAGCGTACAGTTTATACATTTTGCTAGTTGACTTCTACTTCTGGTTTTCCTTCTTCTTTATTTTTTTTTTTTTTTTAAATTGTAATCAATCGTGCGATCGATTTTACACGAGCAATAATAAATTGATTAAAGATGAAACGGTTACACAAATGTCCCAATTGTAAGCTAAGTTCTGAAGAACTGTAAAGCCAACTTGGCATGCTATCAGTTTTTATGCAAAAAGTTCTAAAATATTCGAACACGAAATCTAAGAATGTAAACGAATGCGAATGTGAAACGAAAAGAACTCGGACTCGAACTCGAACTCGGGCCATTCCAAGCCATTCCAAGTCATGCCACGCCATGCCATTCTAGTGCCACCAAAAGTATTTACAAAGATGGAAGATCAAAGCAAATACAAAGACAATTCAGCCAATGTTAAATCATGCGAAGCTCTTACCCTCACCTTACTGAGAAATGATTATAAGTTCTTTTCTTTATTCATTTTCATCCCGCACTTATACAAAGGTAGATGGATACTCAGATACATAGACATGTTAAGTATTGTCACTGCGTTTCTTCGAAGTTTCCATGGTCATTCGCATCACATCACATCGCATCGCATCGCATTAGTTTTGACATAATTACGGTTTTATCTCTTCTTGAGTCAGCATAATTTTGTAGAAGTGGTAAAAACTATGGATGGATATAATCAACATATCGAGCCGAGCTGAGCTGCCGTAACTCAAGTATTCAACTTAGCAATCACAGCGAACAAAGTTCACTGACCGTAACTGACTCGAGTGGAGAAAGAGTAGTAGAACCAAAACTAGAAAACTTCACCATAATGGGAATTATTATAATAATAAAAAAAAAAAAACAACACACAAAAACAACAACACAACAAACGAAAAGAAAAGAAAACAATAAAATTTAACCAAATTGTAATTATAAAAATTTGATATTAAAATATTTTTATATTAAGAAAACAAATAAATAATAGCAAGTAAGGATGGTTTAGTAGAATAGTCTCGACTATGGCACATCGGATATCTCATACACCCCACTCCCGAATTATTCTAAGGCAATATATCGGAAGTTTCTATAAAAAATCTTCCTACCCTACTTCTAGGAATAAATGGGTATACTTTCGAATCAAAAGGGAGTCTGCATATCAAATATTATTATTCCAAAGAGAGATAGAGAGAGTGTGAGAGAGAGAGAGGAATAGAAGTGAAACTAGAATATGTATTCATATATCATATTGCAAAAAATGTACTTAAGTATTGTACATATATTTTGTATAGTCCTCTTCACCATCTGATTATCTGATATCCTTTCATCCATAAAAATGTTTTGAATACCGATATGTTGGTCTACTTATAAGGTATACCATATAAGTAGTAGAGTATAGAATGATGTATTCACCCATGCATGGAAAAATTTCAGACGTAAATTGATGATGATTTGAATGAAGTTCAATGTTTCTTATCCTAATGTGTTGCAAACTTCATGCAAAAGTGTTTGTACCGACTACATAAAATATCTATAAGAAGCATAACATTGAAAGATAAACTAAGTTTTGAACTTGAACATATTAAAGTCTCAAACTTTCACCAAATCAAGCCGCAGGTGTGTTTCTTTGAAAGAAGACTCCAATGCGGTCAGCTTAATAAGAAAGAACTTCTCTAAAATATTTTCATCTATTCATTATTGCTATCGTACATATTATTAGTATTCTTATGATTATTATTATTGTTATTGTTACTACTAAGTATAATGTGGGATCAGATTGAATATTAAGCCTTTGGCTTTCTTTCTTTTACCATATGTTGTCTTTCTTTATCATTTTTGCAATTTTTTTTCGCGTCTTCCGCTCTTTCAACAATCTTCTTATAGTTTCACACTTATTTCTTTTCGTAACAAATACAACAAATATCTTACCTAAAGCTTTGCCATTTGGATTCGAAAACGATATGGCCATATATATAAATATATATTCCGAAAACTTAAGGCCTTAGAATTTCATTTAGAATAAAATTTTAGAATGCAATTGCTTGATTGAGTGTAGTTACTTTCTAATAATATTGAATCTTATAAAAAATATTCTGAATTAATATGAAAAAAGAAAGTTTAGACTTAGATTTTTTTAAATGGTTATAGAAATAAAAAATGAAATTAAAATGACTGATGCTTTCTCACTGCAATGAAAGTTCTAAGTAGACTTTTCAAGCTAACTGATATTCGCAAAGAGGCATCGGAAAATCTTAAGGCCTTAGAATTTCATTTAGAATAAAAATTTAGAATGCAATTGCTCGATTGAGTGTAGTTACTTTCTAATAATATTGAATCTTATAAAAAATATTCTGAATTAATATGAAAAAAAAAGTTTAGATTTAGATTCTTTTAAATGGTTATAGAAATAAAAAATAAAATTAAAATGACTGATGCTTTCTCACTGCAATGAAAGTTCTAAGTAGACTTTTCAAGCTAACTGATATTCGCGAAGAGGCATCCGAAAATCTTAAGGCCTTAGAATCTCATTTAGAATAAAAATTTAGAATGCAATTGCTCGATTGAGTGTAGTTACTTTCTAATAATATTGAATCTTATAAAAAAAATTCAGAATTAAAATAAAAACAATTTGTTCCAAAAAAAAAAAAAAAAAAAAAAATGCAAAGGCCAATTCAAAAATAAATGGTAAACAATTAAATATCCATACATCTACTTTGATTCCACAAACAAATTATGCAGTGAGTAGTAAATTGGTGAAGTGTTGCATCTTGTTCAGAAGAAGCTATATCTCCCACCAAAAAAAAAAAAACATAAAAATAATAATAACAAGAAAAATAAAGAAAAAAAATTCAAAGCAAACAAAACAAACAAATATTGCAGAATTTCAAACTTTAGAAGGAAACATTTTAAATGCAAGACTATATAAAAAGGAATGCAATGACCAAAATATTGGCCAATTCCAAATCGCCCAACGAGATGGTGAAAATAAAATAATTGCAAATGATGAACGAACAATTTATTGAGAATGTGTTATTCTTTAGATGGGCCAATTTTTTGTGTTATTAATGATTGCAACCAAAAGCATTTCTGAATACGAAATAATCGTCTAGTCCTGTCTTCGCTTACTTCTTATAATCACGCAATGTATTTTGGTTTTCTCTCTCATTTAGAGAATTTTCAAAGAGAGGTTTCATTCTACTACAATCTATAATAACGAAAATAAAAATTGGTAATATTTAAAGTAATCGACCTACAGAATCAAAAGACATATGTATGTATGTACACACAGCGTCAAAAGAAAGTGAACACATGAGATTTTTGCATTAAAAGTGTTATAATTATATATTAATGAATACAAAATAAAAAGTTAGTATGCAGAATTCAAGGCTTATATTTTAGGAGTCGATTTCTATTTAAAGTGTAATCAAAATCAATACACAAACAAAAATAATTCACATTAATTAAAAAAAGTCCAAATTTTACGCGTCAAAAAAAAGTGAACAGTATATACAAAGTGGCAAATATTAAGTTAAAATATTACACTTTTTTAAGTTTTAATATTTTGTATTTTTCCCTTTAGATTACACAACCGCCTTAAGTCTCCTTGGCATCGATTGGACAAGGTTTTTTGTCACATCAGGAGAGATTTTGACCCATTCTTCCATTAGACACTTCTTTAGGTCTTCCTTGCTCAAAATCGTCCTCTGCCTGATCTTCCTGTCCAGGTGTTCCCACAAATGCTCAATTGGATTGAGGTCTGGAGATTGTGGCGGATGGTCAAATGTCTTAGGGGTCCTATACAGTAGCCATTCCTTCAGAATTCTCGCTGTATGTTTTGGATCGTTATCTTGTTGAAAGATCCAATTGCCCGACAATGTAAAGGCAAATGTATTTTGTTTTTGGTTTTGCACCAAGCACACATTTTCATTCGTTGTTTATGATTTGTTGCATGTTGCTTGTGTGAACTGTGTGTTGTTTTTGTTATTTTATTTTGTTCCTCCAATTTATTATTAACAGTGTACATAGAAAACTATTGCCTTTTTCTTTCTCTTCTTTCTGTATTATGATGTTAAGGGAGCGGAGCAAGAGAGAGATAGAGAGCGTTTGCTGTTGTTATTATAACAGATAAACGTTATTGTACACGATTTAGTTAAAGAGCTTATGCCGTAGCGTTTATGATTTTAATTTATAATTTTATTTGATTGAAGTGAATTTTCTTTAGCGAAGGGGAGTAACCAAAAAAATATGAAAATGAAATGTGACAAAAATCAAAATGTGTTAAATGCGTATTGTCTTGCAGCGTGGAAAATGAATGTTTGTGCATGAGTAAGAGAGAGATAAAAAAAATGCTTTACTGATGTGTGTTTTTACAAAAAGCGTATGAATAAGTAGCCGAACGATCGATTGAGCGTCAGTTGAGAAGGGAAGTGCGCGGGTCGCTCACTAATCGTCGTACGTAAAACCAAAGACTATGACTTTGCTTGTGTCGTTGCCGCTGTGTTGTTGTTTGCTTTTCTGCACAACATATCAACAAGAATAACACACCTGCCCGCAATTACAACTGTTGCTTTTTCGCTCTTCTCTTGAATCATATTTGTGCTCATGGAGAGAGCGAACTCTATTGCATGCTGTTCATTTGTGTGCATGTCGCTGAGGCTTTGCTGTTATATGCCATATAAATAAATACGTTGCATTTTATTTTATTTTATGATTTTATTTATTTTATTTTATTTTATTTTATTTTATTTTATTTTATTTTATTTTATTTTATTTTATTTTATTTTATTTTATTTACTAGATGGGCAAATGAAAATTCATAAATGTATATTCTTCTTTTATTTCATTTTAATTTATTTAACCATTTTATTTTAATTTATTTACTAGATGGGCAAATGAAAATTCATAAATGTATATTCTTCTTTCATTTCATTTTAATTTATTTAACCATTTTATTTTATTATTTTATTTTATTTTTTTAATTTTATTTTATTTTATTTTTTTAATTTTAATTTTAGTTTTATTTTATTTACTAGATGGGCAAATGAAAATTCATAAATGTATATTCTTCTTTCATTTCATTTTAATTTATTTAACCATTTTATTTTATTTTATTTTATTTTATTTACTAGATGGGCAAATGAAAATTCATAAATGTATATTCTTCTTTTATTTCATTTTAATTTATTTAACCATTTTATTTTAATTTATTTACTAGATGGGCAAATGAAAATTCATAAATGTATATTCTTCTTTCATTTCATTTTAATTTATTTAACCATTTTATTTTATTATTTTATTTTATTTTTTTAATTTTATTTTATTTTATTTTTTTAATTTTAATTTTAATTTTAGTTTTATTTTATTTACTAGATGGGCAAATGAAAATTCATAAATGTATATTCTTCTTTCATTTCATTTTAATTTATTTAACCATTTTATTTTATTTTATTTTATTTTATTTTATTTTATTTACTAGATGGGCAAATGAAAATTCATAAATGTATATTCTTCTTTCATTTCATTTTAATTTATTTAACCATTTTATTTTATTATTTTATTTTATTTTTTTAATTTTATTTTATTTTATTTTTTTAATTTTAATTTTAATTTTAGTTTTATTTTATTTACTAGATGGGCAAATGAAAATTCATAAATGTATATTCTTCTTTCATTTCATTTTAATTTATTTAACCATTTTATTTTATTTTATTTTATTTTATTTTATTTTATTTTATTTACTAGATGGGCAAATGAAAATTCATAAATGTATATTCTTCTTTCATTTCATTTTAATTTATTTAACCATTTTATTTTATTATTTTATTTTATTTTTTTAATTTTATTTTATTTTATTTTTTTAATTTTAATTTTAATTTTAGTTTTATTTTATTTACTAGATGGGCAAATGAAAATTCATAAATGTATATTCTTCTTTCATTTCATTTTAATTTATTTAACCATTTTATTTTATTTTATTTACTAGATGGGCAAATGAAAATTCATAAATGTATATTCTTCTTTCATTTCATTTTAATTTATTTAACCATTTTATTTTATTTTATTTTATTTTATTTTATTTTATTTTATTTTATTTTATTTTATTTTATTTTATTTACTAGATGGGCAAATGAAAATTCATAAATGTATATTCTTCTTTCATTTCATTTTAATTTATTTAACCATTTTATTTTATTTTATTTTATTTTATTTACTAGATGGGCAAATGAAAATTCATAAATGTATATTCTTCTTTCATTTCATTTTAATTTATTTAACCATTTTATTTTATTATTTTATTTTATTTTTTTAATTTTATTTTATTTTATTTTTTTAATTTTAATTTTAATTTTAGTTTTATTTTATTTACTAGATGGGCAAATGAAAATTCATAAATGTATATTCTTCTTTCATTTCATTTTAATTTATTTAACCATTTTATTTTATTTTATTTTATTTTATTTTATTTTATTTACTAGATGGGCAAATGAAAATTCATAAATGTATATTCTTCTTTCATTTCATTTTAATTTATTTAACCATTTTATTTTATTATTTTATTTTATTTTTTTAATTTTATTTTATTTTATTTTTTTAATTTTAATTTTAATTTTAGTTTTATTTTATTTACTAGATGGGCAAATGAAAATTCATAAATGTATATTCTTCTTTCATTTCATTTTAATTTATTTAACCATTTTATTTTATTTTATTTACTAGATGGGCAAATGAAAATTCATAAATGTATATTCTTCTTTCATTTCATTTTAATTTATTTAACCATTTTATTTTATTTTATTTTATTTTATTTTATTTTATTTTATTTTATTTTATTTTATTTACTAGATGGGCAAATGAAAATTCATAAATGTATATTCTTCTTTCATTTCATTTTAATTTATTTAACCATTTTATTTTATTTTATTTTATTTTATTTACTAGATGGGCAAATGAAAATTCATAAATGTATATTCTTCTTTCATTTCATTTTAATTTATTTAACCATTTTATTTTATTTTATTTTATTTTATTTTATTTTATTTTATTTTATTTTATTTTATTTACTAGATGGGCAAATGAAAATTCATAAATGTATATTCTTCTTTCATTTCATTTTAATTTATTTAACCATTTTATTTTATTTTATTTTATTTTATTTACTAGATGGGCAAATGAAAATTCATAAATGTATATTCTTCTTTCATTTCATTTTAATTTATTTAACCATTTTATTTTATTTTATTTTATTTTATTTTATTTTATTTTATTTTATTTACTAGATGGGCAAATGAAAATTCATAAATGTATATTCTTCTTTCATTTCATTTTAATTTATTTAACCATTTTATTTTATTTTATTTTATTTTATTTACTAGATGGGCAAATGAAAATTCATAAATGTATATTCTTCTTTCATTTCATTTTAATTTATTTAACCATTTTATTTTATTTTATTTTATTTTATTTTATTTTATTTTATTTTATTTTATTTTATTTTATTTTATTTACTAGATGGGCAAATGAAAATTCATAAATGTATATTCTTCTTTCATTTCATTTTAATTTATTTAACCATTTTATTTTATTTTATTTTATTTTATTTACTAGATGGGCAAATGAAAATTCATAAATGTATATTCTTCTTTCATTTCATTTTAATTTATTTAACCATTTTATTTTATTTTATTTTATTTTATTTTATTTTATTTTATTTTATTTACTAGATGGGCAAATGAAAATTCATAAATGTATATTCTTCTTTCATTTCATTTTAATTTATTTAACCATTTTATTTTATTTTATTTTATTTACTAGATGGGCAAATGAAAATTCATAAATGTATATTCTTCTTTCATTTCATTTTAATTTATTTAACCATTTTATTTTATTTTATTTTATTTTATTTTATTTTATTTTATTTTATTTTATTTTATTTTATTTACTAGATGGGCAAATGAAAATTCATAAATGTATATTCTTCTTTCATTTCATTTTAATTTATTTAACCATTTTATTTTATTTTATTTTATTTTATTTACTAGATGGGCAAATGAAAATTCATAAATGTATATTCTTCTTTTATTTCATTTTAATTTATTTAACCATTTTATTTTATTTTATTTTATTTTATTTACTAGATGGGCAAATGAAAATTCATAAATGTATATTCTTCTTTCATTTCATTTTAATTTATTTAACCATTTTATTTTATTTTATTTTATTTTATTTTATTATTTTATTTTATTTTATTTTATTTACTAGATGGGCAAATGAAAATTCATAAATGTATATTCTTCTTTCATTTCATTTTAATTTATTTAACCATTTTATTTTATTATTTTATTTTATTTTTTTAATTTTATTTTATTTTATTTTTTTAATTTTAATTTTTAATTTTAGTTTTATTTTATTTACTAGATGGGCAAATGAAAATTCATAAATGTATATTCTTCTTTCATTTCATTTTAATTTATTTAACCATTTTATTTTATTTTATTTTATTTTATTTTATTATTTTATTTTATTTTATTTTATTTACTAGATGGGCAAATGAAAATTCATAAATGTATATTCTTCTTTTATTTCATTTTAATTTATTTAACCATTTTATTTTATTTTATTTTATTTTATTTTATTTTATTTACTAGATGGGCAAATGAAAATTCATAAATGTATATTCTTCTTTTATTTCATTTTAATTTATTTAACCATTTTATTTTATTTTATTTTATTTTATTTACTAGATGGGCAAATGAAAATTCATAAATGTATATTCTTCTTTCATTTCATTTTAATTTATTTAACCATTTTATTTTATTTTATTTTATTTTATTTACTAGATGGGCAAATGAAAATTCATAAATGTATATTCTTCTTTTATTTCATTTTAATTTATTTAACCATTTTATTTTATTTTATTTTATTTTATTTTATTTACTAAATGGGCAAATGAAAATTCATAAATGTATATTCTTCTTTTATTTCATTTTAATTTATTTAACCATTTTATTTTATTTTATTTTATTTTATTTTATTTTATTTTGTTTTATTTTATTTACTAGATGGGCAAATGAAAATTCATAAATGTATATTCTTCTTTTATTTCATTTTAATTTATTTAACCATTTTATTTTATTTTATTTTATTTTATTTTATTTTATTTTGTTTTATTTTATTTACTAGATGGGCAAATGAAAATTCATAAATGTATATTCTTCTTTTATTTCATTTTAATTTATTTAACCATTTTATTTTATTTTATTTTATTTTATTTTATTTTGTTTTATTTTATTTACTAGATGGGCAAATGAAAATTCATAAATGTATATTCTTCTTTTATTTCATTTTAATTTATTTAACCATTTTATTTTATTTTATTTTATTTTATTTTATTTTATTTTGTTTTATTTTATTTACTAGATGGGCAAATGAAAATTCATAAATGTATATTCTTCTTTTATTTCATTTTAATTTATTTAACCATTTTATTTTATTTTATTTTATTTTATTTTATTTTATTTTGTTTTATTTTATTTACTAGATGGGCAAATGAAAATTCATAAATGTATATTCTTCTTTTATTTCATTTTAATTTATTTAACCATTTTATTTTATTTTATTTTATTTTATTTTATTTTATTTTGTTTTATTTTATTTACTAGATGGGCAAATGAAAATTCATAAATGTATATTCTTCTTTTATTTCATTTTAATTTATTTAACCATTTTATTTTATTTTATTTTATTTTATTTTGTTTTATTTTATTTACTAGATGGGCAAATGAAAATTCATAAATGTATATTCTTCTTTTATTTCATTTTAATTTATTTAACCATTTTATTTTATTTTATTTTATTTTATTTTATTTTATTTTGTTTTATTTTATTTACTAGATGGGCAAATGAAAATTCATAAATGTATATTCTTCTTTTATTTCATTTTAATTTATTTAACCATTTTATTTTATTTTATTTTATTTTATTTTATTTTATTTTGTTTTATTTTATTTACTAGATGGGCAAATGAAAATTCATAAATGTATATTCTTCTTTTATTTCATTTTAATTTATTTAACCATTTTATTTTATTTTATTTTATTTTATTTTATTTACTAGATGGGCAAATGAAAATTCATAAATGTATATTCTTCTTTCATTTCATTTTAATTTATTTATTTATTTTATTTATATAATGCTAACTTAAAGTTAAAACTAGAAGTTAACAGAAAATTAGCCATGGCTGCCAGGGCCTTTAGCTAATAAAGATATATATGTAAATAACAATGATGATAATAATAATAATAATAATAGTAATAATAATAATAATAAAAATTGTGACTAAATAAGTGCTTAAGTTTAAGTTTAGAGTTTACTGTACAGATTTGCTTTTTTAAAGAAGTTAAGAATAAGATTAATGTTAGAGGACGGATCGGAAATGATTGAGATGGGGTCTATATTAGCGAATGTGGATGATCTGAGGGGGTGCAATGAGGAGCAGGATGAGATAATGTGGTGAATGTTATTAGGAGCGTTATTACATAAGGGACAGATGTTATTTAGGTTTTTATCGATGAGGTGCATGTTTGTTAGGTTTGTGTGACCAAGTCGGATTCTAGTAAACTTTATCTGATCAAGTCTAGATAAAAGTTTAAAAGTTGGGGAATTATAAAGTGTGGTGGAAGTGGTATTTGGAGAGTGTATTAGCTTATACCAGCTGGAGGTGTGTTGTAGCATGGCGATGTGCTCAAGATTTATGTGTTTTTTGACAGAATTAACAATGTCGCTTATGTTGTAGTTGGGTGTGGTAAGTGGTAACTTAGTAGCGAGCTTTGCTGGTAAATCTGCCTATTCTTTGCCTATGATGTTGCTGTGGCTGGGAACCCAGATGAGTTTTATTTTGGGGAATTTTGTATTAAGTAGGGATCTTATTGTTGAGGCGTAGTAGTTGTGGTTATTAAAATTAGCTATAGCGGATAAAGCAGAAAGTGAGTCAGAACAAATAGCATGTCTACCTGGCTTACGTATACAAATGTTTATAGCTTCATGGATTGCAATGATTTCAGCTGCAAATACTGTTGAATAGTGGGGTAGGAGACCTGATGTCATTGGGTTTGTCTCAGTAGAGATGCCAAAGCCTATAATTTCGGATGATTTGGAGCCGTCAGTGTATATAAAGTTGTATTTAGAATGTACGTTTTTGAGGGAAAGGAAGTGTTGTTGGAAGATTAGTGAAGGAGTGTTGTTTTTATTAAAAGCAGTAAGAGATAAATTTATCGAGTCATAAATGTTTTGCAAGTTGTATTTTTTGCTGTTGATGGTTTTGATGGGAGAGACGGGAAGATCAAGTTGTTTGCAGATATTTATCGCTCCATTATCCACTGTGCTTAGGTATTTTGGTTTTACTTTTGGAGTTTTAATAAGGTTGTATAGAGCTGTGTTGGAGGATAGGATTAGTATTTTAGAAAGTTTGCCTGTCAGGAAGTTACATCTATTTTCTATTGAGTGAATATTAGATTCTAAGATCATGTTGAAAATGGGTGTGGTCCGAAAAGCACCTAGAGCGGTTCTAATTGCTGCGTTTTGAATAGAGCTAAGTTTGTTAAGATACGATTTAGGGGAGTGTCCAAAAATTGGGAGACAGTAGTCTATTTTTGAAATAAGGATAGCTTTCACTACTTGAATTAGAGTTGAGGTGTTACAGTTGTATTTCTGGCTGGAGAGGTGCTTGATAATATTAAGTGGTTTTGTTAGTTCAACTGCTAAGTTAGCGATGTGAGTGTTCCATCTATATTTGCTGTTAAGAGTAAGGCCTAAAATTTTCAAAGAGTTTACAGATGGGATGATAAGGTTGTCGATGCATATATTGTGATAGCAGTTAAATTTGCGGCAGATATGAAGATGATTTGTTTTATCTGTAGAAAGAACGGCTCCTGAGTAGTTGCACCAATCTTGGATACTTTGAAATAGTTGAGATAGGTCTGTTTGCGGCCTAATTTGCGTTATTTTATTTTATTTACTAGATGGGCAAATGAAAATTCATAAATGTATATTCTTCTTTTATTTCATTTTAATTTATTTAACCATTTTATTTTATTTTATTTACTAGATGGGCAAATGAAAATTCATAAATGTATATTCTTCTTTCATTTCATTTTAATTTATTTAACCATTTTATTTTATTATTTTATTTTATTTTTTTAATTTTATTTTATTTTATTTTTTTAATTTTAATTTTAATTTTAGTTTTATTTTATTTACTAGATGGGCAAATGAAAATTCATAAATGTATATTCTTCTTTCATTTCATTTTAATTTATTTAACCATTTTATTTTATTTTATTTTATTTTATTTTATTTTATTATTTTATTTTATTTTATTTTATTTTATTTTATTTTATTTTATTTTATTTTATTTTATTTTATTTTATTTTATTTTATTTTATTTTATTTTATTTTATTTTATTTTATTTTATTTTATTTTATTTTATTTTATTTTATTTTATTTTATTTTATTTTTTTATTTATTTTATTTTATTTTATTTTATTTTATTTTATTTTATTTTATTTTATTTTATTTTATTTTATTTTATTTTATTTTATTTTATTTACTAGATGGGCAAATGAAAATTCATAAATGTATATTCTTCTTTCATTTCATTTCAATTTATTTAACCATTTTATTGTATTTTATTTTATTATTTTATTTTATTTTATTAATTTTAATTTTAATTTTATTTTATTTTATTTTATTTTATTTTATTTTTTTAATTTTAATTTTAATTTTAATTTTAATTTTAATTTTATTTTATTTACTAGATGGGCAAATGAAAATTCATAAATGTATATTCTTCTTTTATTTCATTTTAATTTATTTAACCAGCTTCTCATTTCACGGGCAAGCTGCACATCGAACAAGACATTACTTGCATCTTTTGATCGCAACGATTTGTTGTAATAATATTAAGGACTGGTTATTTTTAAATATTACAATTAAAATGTTCGCTTTTTTTTGGCTTCAACTTTTGAAGAAAATAATTCCCATTATTCTTTCCACACGAGGGCCCAAGGGCATACAACTGTCAACATATTTTTTTTAAGATTAATTATGAGTATCTATGTAAAATATCCACATATCCTTGATTTTGATTAACTTCATAGATTCTTGATACATACAGATGTGATCTATTAAAGAATTACAATACTTTGCTAAGGATATTGTTTGGTTGCCTATTTGTTTAGGAACTGTATCAAACGTGCTAATAATGTAGACACATCCGTGAGATGTATGTTTAAAAAGTGTTGCTTATTTTGAATTTATGCGGGCTACGTACATATATTATTTTTTCAAGTTTCTTTTTTGCCTGTTCCAAAGGAATGGATTATAGAATCTGTCGACGTCATAACCATGTACATGGATCATCGTTCAATCGTCAATCAACAGCTCCTGAGCGATGCTCATATGAAGTTTCTCTTGCTTAAAATTTAACAATTTCGGAGCAGAATTCGCTGGCCCAACCATCTGAAGAAATTGCATGACATGAGCCAATTGATACGCCGACATTGTCAGAAACTTCCCTAATAGTGATTCGACGATTCTTCATAACAATTTCGTTCACTGCTCAAACGTTTTCATCGGTTGTTTGCGTCCAGGTCGAGCCTCCAAATTAACATCATCTCGACCTTCTGTGAAAAGTTTGTTTCACTTATATTTACATTTTTTTTTTTTTTTTGCTCACAGAAGACTCGGAAAATACCACAGGCAACATTTTAAGTGCTTTGGAGCTCTTAATTTCATATTTCACAAAAAATAATACACATTCTTTGATGAAAACACGTCTCTTTTTTTTATCTATAAAGAAAAAACTAACAAAGCAAAATGGCTGATAATGACAAGAAATGTTGAAGATAGCAAAAAACAACAAACGAAAAAAAAATAATAATAATAATAATAATAAAAAACGGTAACACTTGGATCGAGAAAAATAAAAGTCTTCTTACCTTTTGAACAAATTAAGTAAGTAAGGTTAAGTTAAGTTTGGTTACACATGCAGCTCGCTGGTGTAGGAAAAGGAGGGGTGATTGTTGAAAGGGGATAGGGAATCTATGAAAAAGAAATGTAGGTTGTTCTCGGTTGGTATCAGAGGTCATTGATTAGTAAAACAAAACTAAAGAATCCACGAAAGCAGCCAGAACCTCTAGTGGAACTTTGGTCAAGGAGCCTAAATCCTCAAAGAACGGTATCCCTAGAAAACGGGATAATGACACCTACCAAAAAAGTCTTTATGTTTAACGTACAACATTTAGGCTATCAGCCACATTGTACATTGCCCCGTTAAGACTCGCAACATAATCCGAATTATTTTTCTTTTAAAGGGTAGGAGCTCAGAGCTCCCTTTTTGTGGGAAGCAATGTCAGAGTGTCCTAGCGACAGTGCAGCCAGGCGTTTTTGCTAACTCCTTGGTCCTCGTTTCCAGCTCTAAGCGATCCAGCAACTCCTACAGACACAAGAACTGCCGATTGCTTTCTAGCACATCCATCTGTCTTCTAGTTAATTTAAACCTCAAAATGGACATGCACGTCATCAGCGTGATGGAGTGCTGCTGATTTTGGGTAAGAGGTGCCAGCGTCAAGGACAAAATATTGTGGATTATTGGATAATCTTACAATAAAATATGCACTTCATAAGATTTCAATATGTATTTAATGCGACCAAATATTTTATCTTAAACATAAAAGATTTCTTAGAAATTTAAATAAAACCAAAGAAGATTTGAAAAATTTGTAATAAAAAAATATCTTTGTTTATTAAATTTAGGTTAAAAACTTAAAAAAAAAATACTGAAAGCTTGAATCATAAACATTTACATTATACAATTTCCAATTAATATTTAGTGTCGAAGAGAAAGATGAAATAAAATTCCAGCTCAATATTAGCGATTTCTAATTTCTTCAGCTCATTAATAAATCCACACGGCCACCGCAAACTTCATATAAGTAGTATATTATCATAGTTCGGCATACTTAGTAGGGTTCAGCACATTCTTTCGAAGAAACCATCTAGATGTTTTGGAAAAATAAAACAGAGAAATTCTTTTTACTACTAAATACAATATTATGTGGACGAAGAACAAGAATCATAATGACGGTCGATGGTCATCTTCATCTTGAGAATGTACAAATTTTACATGACGACAGGCTAAATTGATAGAAAGAGGAGGGGACTGGGTACTGGGGAGAGTGAATGGGTTGTGGTGTTTAACGGCAGATGTGGCTAATAGATTTAAGTCAAAGTCGAAATGATGTGGCAGATTGTTCGGCATGTTGTTCTTGATAATGATAATGAATGTTGAATAGCTAAAAAACAGAGGCCAGTGAAATCGGTTAAACAAAAAACAAAGCAAAAAACCAAAAAGAAAAAAGGTTGAAAGTTCATCGTACAAGATTCGTTTTGCATTTGTTTTTGGATTTGGATTTTTAGCTAAGTTACCACCAAATCATAGCAATTAATTATTATTAAAATAGATACGAAACAAATGAAAAAAGAAAACAGAAATATGAGAAGAGAAATGAACTCTTGGTTAGTGGACAACCGCAAGCAAGCCAAGCCAACCAAAAAAGAATTGGCTCTATTTGACTTGACTTTTGCATCAAAGATTGAACTCAGTCCAAGTTAAGTTAGTTAAAGGTTGAACGCATGATTAGCAAAAACAAAAATAAAAACGCAAATTAGGGTCCAACGACCATGCAGAGCAACAAATCAAAAACATAAAACAAAAAAAAAAAAAATTATATATATATATAAATTCATATTCATGAAAGTTATTTCTTTTTTAATACGTTAATTTTTTCTTTTTGTCTTTTTGTCTTAAGTAAGCGGTTTGTTTACTGTTAACTGAACGTTTTGCGTTTCGCAGGTTTTAATGTCGTTTGCCGGGAATCATCAAATCAAACCAAACCAATTAAGAATAGATCACTTCGAATAGAATTGAATTGAATCAAAGCCTGTCATTTACATACATACATACCTTAACTATTACAATTACTTAATGGATCATTCACCCCTAAAGTGTGGAGTGTAGTCAACTTTGACTTAACTTGGCTTTGGATTGACTTTATTGTTTTCTTTACTATTTTTGTATTACAATAGACGAGGAATTTAGGGTTCAGGAAAGAATTACAATACTCCTACAATAGTAGAGTGATGATGTTGTAAATAGTGTAATAATAAAAATATTGTTAAGTATTAATTTCTTTAATATACAAAAGTTCCTACTATCACAATTCCTCAAATTTGTTACTATCAATCTGCTGAGGATCGGATTTATTTTAACATTCAATTCAATATACCTTATACGGGAACAATTCAAATGGAATGTGAGTATGAGTATAGATTTTCTAGTTCTAAAAAATATTGAGAAGATTATAGAAGAAAATACTTAAACACTCTATTATTATTGTGATATGAGACTTTATCATCCACTGCCACTTCAATTGAATTGAAACAGAAAATGTTAATCGAATTGGATAAATTTGGTAACATATTGAAAGATCTGTGAGACTCGTACATTTCCTAAACAGTTTCCTGTAGTAGGGAAAAATATTATAGTTGCATAGTAGGGTATTTCATTGTTGGTTGGTTGTTATCATTATAGTTGTATTTTCATAGTTTGTATTGAATGAATCAACTTGAACTCGTTTGAACCTGAACTGAACTTGCTTTTGCTTATTTTGTCAATGGTGGTGAATGATGAACATAGCAATGAATGCGTCCGTGCGTGCGTGCGTGCATGCGTGCCTAGATGCCCTCCGGTGGTGTGACACTCGAGCGTACATTGGATATATTGGATAATGTGTGATGTGTGATGTGTTTGGTGTTAAATGTTTTCATTATTTTCTCCATACTATATGTGTACTCGTTTATGCAAACTATACAAACTATGTGACTGTATACTTATGTTGTACTCGTATTTATCACCTTTTCATTTTGTTTCTGTCATTAAATTAATAATGACATTTTTTAATTATGATAAATGAAATGAATGCATGAGAAACAATAACAATAATGCCATCGTTAATGCTACTGACACTTCTCTACTACACTGATGCTTTGAAATTGTTGTTTTCGGGATATCCTACAAGAAAGTCAGTTCTTTCCTGGCCATGGACCCGAACACTGAAGAAAGCTTAATAACTTCAGGTTAAGATGGCTGTTAAGACGATTAACAATACAAATTTCATACTAAAATTTCAATTTGTTCAGAATAATTAAGTCAAAGCAATGCCTCCGATTCAGAGACTCTCCATTTGTCAGAAAAATATTCTTAAATCCTAAATCAAATCCTAAAATTTCATAATTGAAATACAAAATAAATATGTATGTTTGCGTCTTCATTATACCCTTCACGCAGTAAATAGTATTATATGGTTGTCTTGAAGTTTGTAATGGACAGAAGGAGACATTGGAGACCCCATAAAGTACATACATATATACAATATGACGAGATAAGTTGGTTTAGCCATGTCCATGTATGTTCGTCTGTATTTATGCAAAAGTTGGAAAATTGATTGTTTTTCCTTTCACCAAACGCTGCGCATTTGTCGGAATCAGCGGAATCAGAGAATTAGGTGGAATAGCTCCCTGACAAACCCAACTTGGAATTCATGTTCTTATTAACAAAAAAAAAAAAGCTTTTTATTTTTCGTATTGTCGAGTTGAAATTTGGATATTATGAGTGTCTGCTCTATATTCACCAAAGATCCTACCTTTCCTGGATCGCATAGCTCCCATACAAACCGCGATTCAAATTCATTTTCCTATTAGTATAAGTTTTTGTGATCCATATTCATTAGCCATGTATAAGTCATAGGGCTAGTTCATCGTATAGCTCCCATATTAATATTTTAGTCTCAATATGGAAATGCTGTATGTACCATCTACCCTAAATATTCAATAATGAAATATTTCTGTATGCTCAATCAATCAGGGAAAAAACCTTTTATAGGGTTACGTGAAGAGTATGATAACTTTCGTATAGTTAACGTTTTCAATATTTGATTAAACTGAGGGACTTCGTTTGGTTTTTGTTGCCCAAACCACAACAGTCGCAACTAGCAATTCTGTGTTTTTGTTTGGCTTTTATCCTTTACTATCTCAGTATTTCCAACTTATGCATGAACTCTATATAAAGAATACGTGATGGATTTCAGAGTGAAACTGCTTGAGGAGTAGTGATATTTTAACAATATTTTTCTTGGGTTCATGATACTAATGAGCTAATTGTAAAAACAGGGGGTTACCATGAACCCAAGACAAGAGATTGACGAAAGAGACAATTATTTTGTATCATCTTTTTCTTTAAGTTTTAAGATTAATTGACAGATTATCTTTTCAGATTACAAAACAGAGCAACTACAATAACATTCCTGGATTCTGTTTAGCATTGCTATTGTTAGTGGTCTTGTGATATTGACCAGTGATTATGCTATGATCATCTCATCAGACAGAACAAATATCAAATTATCACGTATCATGAAACTAATTCGGGTTGTCATCTCCTATTATGTAAATTGATTTTGGCTTATTTTGTTTTACGGCACAAGCCAGTCCATTCAGATTAAAACTTGAACTGTCCTAATAAAATGACATCAACCGTTAAATGTTACCAAACAAAAAAAAAAAAATTATATATGATTTATTCATATATGAATGAACAATACTTTTGTATCTCACTATCACTCTATCATCATTCATTATTATTATTATTAATTTTTGTTTTTTTGAAAATATTTTATGTTAACGGTATCATCACATCAAATTATATTCTATTCTATAAAGATGATATGCAAATCATTAAAATGGAGACAGATGCCCAAATCTAAACTTGTTTATTGCTCTCTGCTGTGCTCGACTACTGGCGAAAAAAAAAAAAACAAAAAACAAAAAAACATTTTGGAATTTCTTGAATGAAATATCACTAAATAAAAAAAAAATAAACAAAAAAAACAGTCCACGCACACACAACAACACAAGAAGAGTTCACTCTGAGGTCAAACTTAATATCACGGTTAATTTATAATAAATAAGATGTTTAGAATTTGTATAAGACTTTGGGAGATAATTCCATTTTGGGCATTATGGAAATAACAACAACAAAACACACACACAAAAAAAAAAAAAAATAAATTAATTTATTTTTTGCACTTTTTTGTGTTATCTTTTTTTTTCTCATTTATATTCTTTTATATTTCTTTGATTTGGGATCAGCTTTGAATTCATTTAATAACTAAAATGTGTTCGTTATAATCGTCTAGGCGACGACTTGAGTAGCCTCAATGGAGGCTGGTGCCTGCTCAGGAACAGCAACGGGAAGGGATTCTGCTGGTAGATTTGTTTCAGGAATAGTCTCTGACACGGCTTTCAGAACAGTTGAGGGAACAAAACCTGCCTCGACTGCGACTTCCTCCTCATGTATGGGGATTTCTTCATCATTCTTTTTTTGTGTAAGTTCTGGAATTTGTTCTAAAAGTTTGGTTTCAGGTTCTGAGTGAGCGACTGAGACATTATCCTGAACTATTTCAACTGGTATGAAGTGTTCATCAGTGGAATAGTTGGCTTCAACAACATCGATATTTTCGCCGTTCTCTAGAGAGCGACCGTTCTTGCGTACTGCAAAGCCACGATGTAAAATATCTGTGTATGGATTGTAACTATAACGTGATTCGCCAAAAACAGGTTGAACCTGACGCATTACGCCGGGCTCGTTGTCATCGCCGACAAGGATATAATCACTATCGGAATGACGCTGCTCGCCCTGTCCTAGAGCTGATTGCATGTCGTTCTTTGAGGGTTTTTCAAGTGAATCGATGGCAGGTGCCTTCTCGACAATCGTACCAGGTCGTATACGTGTGGGAAGCAAAGCTGCGATTCCTTTGGAACCTGTTGGCTTAGGATTTGTTGCAATCAGTACAGGGCTAACAGAACTAGAGCTAGCAATGGATGTGGTGCGCGATGGTGGAATCTTGGGTGGTTTAAAAATATCCATGAGAGCAACATCGGCTAACAATGGTACCGTGTTGGCGGTAATTGCTGGACGCTTCTTTTTGCGATTGGGTTCTTGCATTGTGTTGATGGCGCTCTGTGGAATGTTGAGAATCACAGGCTGCGATTGAATACCATCAGCCACTGAGACCACGTGTTGGTCTGGCGGAGAGATGCCTAGTTGGCTCCATGGGATAGTGATGTATTGTGTAGGGTAGCCCTTACGTTTCAGTGGCACAGTTAGAGGTGGTTGTGGGAAGACACTTGCAGGCACACGCTTCTTAACGACTGTCTGCTGTGGTTGTTGGATGTACTGGTAAGTGGGGATAACGGCTGGGCCTGAGTTTGCATCGAGCAGCTCTGGTGCAATGTAGATGGTTTGACCATTGCGATTGACTAAAAGTGTGGCACGTTGTGGTGCCCATTGTTGCTTATTGCCATTTGTGGATGAAATTGATGGTCCGGATAATTGAGATTGTTGTGATTTGCGTATCTTGGATCCGATTTCCCCAGGAGTTTGGCCTCGGGTGAACTGACGGATCTGGTTAATGAGATTCTGTTGGCCGCGCTGGATGAAATTGGGTTGATTCTGTGAACGCTTTGATGACGTTGCCTTTTGAGGACCATAGAAGAATTCTTCACTATCAGCTTGAAACTCACCACTATCATCGGCCTCCTCCTCTTCTTCTTCGCTCTCTATAAGCTGTTGCACGGGACGACGCCGGTTGGAAGTTGCTATCTGCTGCTGACGTTGACCATTGCCATTGCCGTTCTGCGGGCGGCGGCGGTTCTGGTTTCGTAGTGGTTGTTGCTGGAACTGTTGGACCCTACGACGATTTGGCTGCTGCTGAACGGGACGACGCTGATTGTTTGGACGTTGCACTATCTGCTCTTCTTCATCATCATCTTCCTCGTTGGAGTCATCATTATCTTCGTCATCATCTTCGTCGAATTCTTCGTCAAAATTGTTGGCTGAAAAATCATCATCATCATCATACTCATCATCATTTTCATCAGAGTCTAGCTGGTTATTATTGAAACGATTGGGACGATTGTTGCCATTGTTCGCATTATTGATTTGAATGACTGGACGACGGGTACTGCCCTTTGATTGAACATGTACCACAATATCAGGACGCTGTGTGGTTGTGGTCGTCGAAGAAGTGGAGGTAGATTCGCGGACTGGTGTATCGACTAAGCCAGGCAATTGAATGCGATCGTTCAGCCAGCCGGTGACTGAACCGGCAAGGGATTGAACAGATGAGCCCAAACCTTGACCAGCATTGAAACCAAACAACTGCCAAGGTGAAGATGTTGTGGAAGCGGGAGTCGATCCTGTAGCAGCTTGCTTACTAAGAGCAACAGCATCCTCGGGCTGACGTGGCTTAAATGCAATCAATGGATGGATTATGAAGTCAGCCACAGTCTGTGGCTGTGGTGATTTTTCAGCCTTCTCAGCAGTAGCTTGTGGTGGCGGGGTGACAGTATCATTGTTTCCAACAGGTGGTTTTTCTGTGGATGTTTTCAAATCCGCATCTACATACACGCAACAAAAAAAAAAAAAACATCACTTAATCAATTCTTCTTCTTCAAATATGTACAAACAAAAAAAAAAAAACAAAAACCACTTTTTTAGTTTCGACGATTGTGTGCCTACCAATGAGAACCATGTCAGCAATAGGTGAAACTGTAGACTCCTCGACAACAGGCATTGGCATGACCGATTCAGCCGCCTCAGCAGCATTGTTACCGAGTTGTGCAAGTACAACGGCCAATACACTTAACAAAATAAAACTTTTACACATTCTGAAGCAGAAATTAGAATTAAAAATTAGATCTTTGGATCACGAATGAGTCTAGAACATTATCCAATTCCTTAAATAAGTCACTTTCGATGTTACTTCTTGCTCTTGTTTTTGCTTCTTTATTTTCTTTCGGCGTCTAACAGTTTTGCTCACTTCACTTGCTCACTATTTTGACACTCTGATTCTGGACTACCACAGACAAACGACTCTCTTGACTAACTGTTTGAGCGTGCGCGCGAACATGAGCTTTTTATCTTAGACCCGTCTCTCATGCTATGCGAATAACGTGAGGGCAAGCGAAACCAGCTGCCGGTCCCTATAGAATCACTGAACTTTGCCAAATCCACTGCTACTGCTGCTGAGTCGGAACGATACAAGAACAAGCGCTTCACCCAGATAATAATGATTGTACGAATGCCAATATCAATAGCGAACTATAATAGTAAAGTTGTGTAGTAGTCTGTCTGTCTTTCTACAAAGAGAGAGAGAACGAATTTAGCCCTCTTATTTATGCTCTTTCACTTTGCAAAATTTACCATCTCTCGTTTATTTGGTGATCATTAAAATTGAGTTGAGGTGTTAATACAAAGAATGAAGAATGATGAACGAAGAAAATTTTACGAAGACAATTCATGTGATCATCTCATCTCATCTAATCATCTTTTGTTATAATTCGACTGACCTCAAAAGTTCAAATTTCGAATCGTTGGACACATTTTCTCTCTTGTAATTTGATATACTTAATTAGTTGGAAATTTCACACTAAAAACAGAATTTCGCTTTACAAATTTTTGCATAAATATATTTGTGTATTATTAAAAATACAATACAACCACAATACACAAAAAAAAAAAAAAAAAAAAAAATAATAATAAAAACAAATTCCCCATCTTCAATTTTCGGTTATTGGTTTTCGTTTTTCGGTTTTTGGTTTTCGTTTTTCGGTTTTATCAAAGATCTCATACCTTTCACGGCAACAGTTTATATTAAATATTTATATACAATATACTAATAAATCTATTTATTAATTGTTTTCTGAAAGATCTAAATTTTAAATACATCAAATAAATTCCAAAACACGATGCTATTTCTAAAATGATATTAAGTTTGCTATACTTAAATGATCAAGAACCTAGGACATTTTTATTTAGTACATAAAGCCTACATAAAGATAGCTCGAATCCCTCATCTGGTCAGGACAATTGGGATTCATTACTTGTGTTGGAAGGGGTCTCTTTCTTTCCTGTTACAATTTTTGAAACAAACTTCATATGAAAGATAATAAAATTGAAAAAAAAAAAAAAAAGACGAAATGGATGTAACTTTTTACGATTATTGAGGTCACCAAGCTTTCTAATTTTATATTGTATATTTTTTCTTTTGTAGTTTCGCACATAAACTGTTAATGATAAGTATAATACTTAAGAGTATATCTTAGTCATAAAATAGAGAGGATGTTGAACACATTAAAGGATTTATTAGAATATCATATGCATGTTTATAATCAAAAAAATCAGAGAAAAAGATTGATTTAAGATGTCCTCCATGAGTATAGTCTAATATATGGTAAAGAAAATTTTTTAATATAATATTACCTTTTTGGTATGCAGAACTCCATAACCCATTAAACATAATTTTAAGGGTTCAAATTATGACATTGGCGAGCAAAAGTGAGTGCAAATTTTATGAAACTTACAGCAATAGTTTTTTGTTCGATTAAAAAACAAAAACAAATGTGGTGATAACATAACAAATACAACAAAAATCAGTACAAAACCTAAGGCAAAACTATTCACTTAGTTTTGTACGTTTTCTCAACGTATCCACAAGCCCTTGTTTTTAACAACATCGTTCTCATCGGTCCAGTCACCAAGAAGACCTCAATCCAATCACTGGTGCATCTCCTGTCATAGTCAGTCAATTATAGTGATACTCGCATTGATCAATTGCATTCTAAATTCAATAAAATGATGGAAATGCAAAATAAAAATTTTGAATGCAATCCTTGCCAACTATTTGGACGGCTAACTGTGCAACGGAGAAATGAGTTAGTGGTTTTCTTGGCGTCTAATAGCATTGATATCATGATAAAATTTGAAACCCACATTTGTCAGCGTACATACTTCAAACTATTTATATGGATATGAGATTCACTCAGCTAACCATCCAGACGATAATCGCATGCGTGGAGCAGTTTAAGACACTACACATTAGATTCAATACGCACTTGTTCCATCCAGTCTGCTGTTGTGATGAATCTTTACAGAACAATGTGCATTAATCATTAGTCATACTCAAAGAAAGACAGTTTCATGACTACTTTGATAAACTTATACCAAAGTTCCTGGTTGGTGGAGACTGGAATGCAAAACATCGTTTCTGGGGATCCCACCGGGTCACCCCTAAAAGCAATAACAAACCGCAGAAGGGAGGTTCTAGCAACTGGAGCGCCAACTTTATATCCCTATGCAAGTGACAATCGTCCAGATGCAATTGATTTTGTCGTTTATGCCGGCATTCAATCCAATGAGCTATAAATTGTTTAAAGTATCGATCTGGCTCGGATCATTCAAGTTTTCAAACGCTTTGGCATACTTTCGACAAAATTCTATTAAAAACTATCAAGCTACCTTCGCCATGTTTAACAGTCTGTTTCAGAAGATACTTTTGAATAGTTTCATGAGGTCTGCTCCTGAAATACTACTTCCCAGATCAGATCAGATCAGATCAGATGTGATAGTGCCGTTATGTTATGACGGTCTGAGTCATCAATCTGATTCAGTTAATATTTGTTGCCAAAGCAACACAATTTGTAGACAAACTTGAGAAATGCGATTAAAATGAAACGATTTATGGAAGTGCAACAAACAACTGACTGTCATTCATAGCAAAGCTTCTCTAGAAGACAAAAAAATATAGTTTAAAAATCTAAAAAAAACATGCTTTAATAGCAAGCAATACGAACTAATCCTGGTCTGAATCACAGTCGAATCAATCTTTAA
This sequence comes from Amiota minor, assembly GCA_037043295.1. Taxonomy (NCBI): domain Eukaryota; kingdom Metazoa; phylum Arthropoda; class Insecta; order Diptera; family Drosophilidae; genus Amiota; species Amiota minor. Next base: position 593,340 of record JBAMAW010002693.1, read on the forward strand.
GGTAACTGTTACGCCCTCTAGCATTGCGGTAACTACAGCGCCATCTATTGTATATATAATCTCGGCTGCCTACGCAAGTTAAGAGAATTAAGATGGCGCTAGTAAAATTATTAATTTTTCTTCTTCAATCGTGATGACCCTGATGAGGTCATTAAGCTAAAGTTGTCAAATTTTTATATTATCATCGGTCCTTGAAACGTCTTCAGTTTGATCTAACCTTCGGAAGTGGTGAAAATCTCGTTCGAAAACAAACAAACATACTGGTGAAGCTGTTAAAAAATCACGTCAGAGTGATCGATTAAGTCAAAATCCAAAAGTAGATGGCGTGCAACTGCAATCAAAAATATGTAAGAACTAGTATTTATGTATATTTTTGTTTTAGAACATGTTTCTATATCCAGGAAATGTGATGGTAATTAATTGCTATTACAATCACTAGGAGTTTCATTATTAGGAATTAATCCTTATCAATATTGAAAGGATAATGATGATGGATCCTTCAACCTTTAAGTTATTTATTAATTTAACAAACTTGGATTCACCATTTTACAACAGAACTTAATTGACTAACATGGCTTCACAAATGGATTGGATGAATCGAACTCCAAATGAGCATATATCTAGAAAGTCTTAAATTTTCTTAAAAGACATCACAATTCAATGTATAGTATTTTATTGTTACAACAACATAACTGCGTAGGACCATAAAAAGACAATCAATTGAAAATAAAAGTATTGAATTCATGAAACAATGTCCACGTTTTGTTTGTTTATTTTATTTATTACAATAATTTTCCAATTTCCATTTTTCTTCCTTAAAAGAATACAATACAATAAAAGATTGACGTACTAATTAAAAGTTCTATATTCTATAAGATCATAATAGGATGGTAATTTTTTATGACCATTTGCTGGTCATTGTGTGCTCAGATGAAATGGTGAAAGTCGATTTTGAATAGACTTTTATGGCGGCAAAACATCAAATACAAAAAAATAGAACAATTTAAATGTTAATAAGATCGAATTTTTGATTCAAACCATATTACTATGTACTAACCTTGCTCGTATATGATAGAACAATATTTAAAACATGAATTTTATCGTTAATAAATCCGTTCAACAGATAATATTCGTAGTAGTAATAAGAAGTAGCTTCATGCATAGGATTTTGTAAGAGAATAGTTTTAATATTTAATATTTTAATATAATTTTTAATTTGAAAAAAAAAAAAAAAAAAAAAAAAATCACAGAAAAATATACAAAAAAGCTTGCCAATGCTGCAACTGACTCTGTCTTATCGCCATTGATAAGTGATTTGATGTATCCCCATAAAAAATAATCTAATGGCGTTAAATCGCATGATATAGACTTCAATTCACCGGTCCGTAAAGCGAGATAAATTGCTAACAGAACTTATTTCTCACCGTCTTACTGGAAAAAAAAAATTCCAAATCATTGAAAGAAACCGGGCGTCACAAAAGCAATATTTTCCTTTGTTCGTCCAATAGCATGAAATTTGAGAGAGATTTAGTTTCTATGGCATGAATCGCTTGCTTAGTAGGTCCAAAAACATTTTCCATAGCGCACAAATTATCCAATTAAAATTTCATAATCTGTAAGCGTTTTTCGGGTTGAAGTCTTTTCTTGTCATGATGAAATTAGCTATGCTAAATGGGCATGTTTGTCTTTGAACAACACTGAAAAAGCACACAGCAACAAAAACATTTGTTATGCAATATTTTCAAAAAAAAAAAAAAATGTAAAAAAATTGTATTGTGTCTATCTATGTCCATATATTATTTTCTTAGTACTTCCGAACCTTCCTTATACAATTCTGAGAATCCAGATAATCTTCCAAAATGCTTAGCCACTCACAATAGAAAATATTTCATATACTCGTACATATGATAATATTTCCATATTATAGAATAATTTGTGGATTATTTAATGACACTATTTTTCAATTTAGTTACTTATTTATCTATTAATTGTTGACTAGAACTTAATTCTCATTACAATAAAAACCTTAAGAAACTAGAGCCTTGATTACGTAGGTGTTAAATCTTAATATGTGTTACTGTATTTACAATTTAAACATCCTAAGACTAAAATTAATTAAAAGAAATTAAATCTAGATTATGTTTTTTGTATGAGGTTATGAGGATTATTTATTAGTTGTATAAAGTTTTTTTTTTTTTATACAATATTATTTTGACTGGCTTCTCCAAGTATTATTATTCTATTTAAACTTTCTTGTTCAATTAATTAAATTATAATTTTATTCATTTAATTGAATTGTAATTGGAATTCAAACAATCAAGAAATTAACAATTAACTCAATACTAAATGCAAGATAGTGCGATATGAAGGGTATAGTATGAGGTATGTGAATCAAACAAAATCAATGTTCTGTCCGAAAAATCCAAGTTTGATTTTTATAAATTTTATTTATACTTAACTTTGTTTCTTATTGTCAACATTGTCGAATATCCGATTGATTGCTTAACTTTGCACAATATTTTATTTTATTTATTATTTTTTATTTCATAAAATTTAATCAATACTTATAGTTTCATTTTCCACTTTCACCTGATCTGATTAATCGGTTTCATCTGCAGCTTTCATCTGAATATACTTGGGAATTATATTAATGCCATATACTTAAATATTAACGCCCACCAAATAGCGAAATCGAAACCTATTTAATGAGAAATAAATCATATAAATAAATCCTATACTTGAATATTCTTATTGGTATTTTAACTTTGTTGTGATGTTTGTAATGCACATATGAAGATTTCATGAGACATAAAAAAATGTCTCAGAGCTTAGCACTTCCAGTTGGAGGATGTTTGCTCCCTCAAAAGCTAAATATGGAAATGATCAGCGTGATAATGAAAATGGAGAATGGATTATAGAATTCTATATTTTTAGGCCTTGATATGAAATTTGGTCTGTTAAATGAAAATCAGAAGCCTGCAACTTCAGGAAAAAGTAAAGCCCCATTCAAGAAATCAAAAATTTCCATAGAATTTAATTTCCAAACTAGATCATTTGTTATCTTTGTTAACATAACATAAAATTGACAATTTGTACACACTGAAATCCAGAAATTGAACCCATCTAACGATTACATACTCGTTTTATGAGTCATTGAGTATTTATGAGTTCTTGAACTATGTATATGCATATGTATGTATGTATTTCTGATGGGATTGTGATTGTTAGTTTTATTTTGATTTGATTGATTTATATTTGAAACAAATGGATCAAAATTTTTGGGTCTTGCAACAGAATTTCAACTACTTATTTATTGTTACTTTTTTTTGTTTTTTTTTTTTGTCAAGATTCATACTTACCTTCCTTTCCTTCGAACAACTCAGCTCATACTAGGTATAATTTCACGTAGGAACGCTATTTTTGGAATGTTGAGAAACCTTCTTCAAGAGCTTTAATTCTTGTAATGTAGAATAATGTCTTCTCTTTTAAACTTTTGTTTTCACCATCATTCTATTTATGCTAAAATTAGATTCATGTGATTCTTTTGTAATGTTCGTTTTTTTGTCTATTTTTCTTTTTGTGTTGGGAATGTTGGTGGTGGTGGTGGTGGTGGTGGACCCAGTGAAACTCAGGACCGGATGACTTATTGTATATATCACATTTGACCCAAAATCGTATTAATAGCATGTTGCGTGTCACGATTTTTTGTTTGTGACTTTGTTTATGTACAATATTTCTTAAGATTGTTCTGAGGTCAATTTCAACGGTGAGTGAAGTAGAGTCGATTATCTTGCCATATCTATTATGTTATGTTGTCTTTGGTGGTGGTGGCGATGATGATGACCTAAATGCAAATTTTATTAAAATTTCAGGTCTGTTTTCTTTTCTTTTTTTTTTTAAATTAATCTAAGAATTAATTAATTATTTTTTGCCGACTATGGCAACTTTCCTCTGACTCTCACATCCGTTGAATGTCTCATAATTTCTAAAAAGATATCAGCCATTAACACAAATTTACATCCACTGAGACTAATCGACACACAGACAGATACATATAGATAGAGTCTGAGTCTGGTCAATGACTTCGACATCGACATCAACATCAACATCAACATCGACGAAAAAGTTAGTTTAGTTTGTCAGCAAAGTCAGCAGCAAGATAGAAATTGCTAGTCTTTCTTGACCACTGCCATCTTAAGATATTGTATAGTATAGATATAGATATTGTATAGTACAGTATCATGTGGCATTCTATCGCTATCGCTGTTAGCTAGTTTATTATTGCCCTATAAATCAGTTCGTTCTAATGGTTTGTCATGCCTTAACATTTGCATAGTTTAATAATTTGTGCGATTTTAACTTTGTTTTTTTTTTTTTGTTTGGTTGGCATTTTTGTTGCTGGTTTCTTCCTGATTCGTTTGATGAAAGCAATATTTTTTCGTCTTTATCGCTATCACCCAGTTTTCAGTGATATCTTTCTCTTCTCCAAATATGGTAAACTTTTGTATTGTGTGTTTGTGTTCCGAATTCAAGCAAATTGCTACTCTTGTGTCCCGTATAAAATGTGTTTGATGCGTCTTCGTTTATAACATTTAATAATCGCACTCAACCAGCGAAACACATAAAAATCCGGGCACGGACAGACAGACACCGCCGTTGTAATCACAATCAAACATAAGATCATAAGTAACTTAACTTATCTGTTCAGTGAAATCGTAGCCTGAGGCATCTTGATCATCTTCAGAAAATTTACTAAATTTCTATCATGTCAATTAAATTTTTTGTGGGATTTGCCATTTGCTGTGTCTTGGCTGTCACTTATGGTGTAGAAGGTGAGTCGATATTTGTTGATGACCAACAGCAGTTAAAATTTATTCTTAAATCTTTTACTCCTTGTTGTTACGACAGCACGTCATGTAGCTGGCCACCGTGATCGCCAGTCTGCTGGTGCCAACTTCCGTGGTATCTCTCACAGTCAATCTCACAAACAGGGTCGTGTCTTCCCAGGCGCTGTAGCTATCAAGAAGCTCGTCTTGCTGAAATTCAAAAAAATTGTGCCCATCTCATTGATTCTACTCAAGTCTAGCAATGACAACGAAGCTGAGCTAGTGCCAGTCTACCCAACCGATCAAATTCCCGAAAATGTGCAGTTCATCCCAACACCCAATGGCATTTCAGGCCACAAGGATGTCCAAGCCATCGCCATTCCAAGCGAATTGCACAAGCAATTGCAAATCAACGGTTTGGCTAACCTTGAGAACATCGAGGCGCTTCTCCAGAATGCTGCCGTTGCTGAGCCCGATGTCGACGAGACAAGCAATGTCAATAGCGCTGCAGCAAATGCTGGCAAAATTGCTGTCGCCCAACTAGAAGATGCACCACTCGATGTTAAGGAAGACGATGAAAATCAACTTCTCGACGGTGTTTCCGCTGTAACAGAAACTAAGCAGCAAGCTAAGGTCTCCTCCAACTCTTTACGTCGCTTGTCATCCGATGAGTTGATTCGCTCAAGTCTGCGCAAGCAACAACAACAGACCAGTGTCGAGGAGATTCCATTATTACTGTACTCCGCCAATGAAGCCCCAGCTGGCAGCAGCAGTTTTGGAGGTGGTCTTAGTGGTCGTCGTTATGTGGCCGCCACACCCGCTCGCCAACAAAACCACAACTAAAGTCTAGACTCAGTCAAACGCAAACTACACTAATTCGTCTAATTCGTCTAATTCGACTAATTCGACGTCCTGCGCTATATCATTATCCATATTCCTATTTTTTTTTTTTTTTTGTTCTTTTGTCTTATGATGCGGGTTTTAAATTTAAGATATCCATTTACTATTTAATATTTATTTTGTTTATGTTTTTTTTTTTTTCGTATTTAACTCTTTCATATTTAGACTGAATATAAATTAAACTTATAAACGAAAGAAAGAAAATATACTAAGTAGGTTTGTGTAACAAAAGCAAGCTGGCAACGGGGGGTTCAGATACTGAGTCAAATCTGCTAAAGGAGTAGGCAGAGCAGAGGTAGTGCTAGCACAAAAGATCTTTGTGTGTGTCGGTTAGATTTCTTTCTTTACGAAATACCGCACTGAGATGTTACTACAATACCTTGTTATCAGTTGTGGCGGAGTTGTGTGGCATTGCGGAAAAATGAAAAGCGCCTCTAGCCGCCTGTCGAGTTAAATCGAGTGAAGTCGACTGTCGACTGTCGACTCTGCCCACCTCAGTTGGTTGTGGTTCGACGATGACGACGTGGCTTGTCTGCTTGACTTACTTTTTTAGCCAAAACCATGTCACACTTTGGTCGTTGTCGTTATCTGAAGCGGTGCTTCCTTTGTTCGATGCTGGCTGCCACATGCCACATGCCATTCCATACCATACCATACCATTCCACTTCACTCCATACCAATCTATGTAACTCAAGCCATACGAGTACAAAGCAAAGCACAGCAAACTAATGCAAACCTCACGTCACGACAAAGAGGACAACAGTATTAGCAACAACAACAATAACAATAGTGGTATGTAAGTACATATGTACGTACGAGTATATGGTATAGTATTCAGCCTATCGTGCCACATCCTTGTTGCATAGTTGGTTATTTGTACAAATTCATGGTTGCTTGCTTCAATGCTTCTTATGCTTACTTGTCTGTCTGTCAGTCAGTCTGTCTGTCTTTCTGTCTTTTTGTCTTCCTTCCTGCCCAGCGGTGTCAGAGGTTTTCTCATTTATTCATTCATTCATCCATTCATTCACTTGGTCTACTACAATGCACACGTAGAGCTTTTTCAGAGACACCAATAACGGATTGGAAACTTTTAAAAGAAGCCCAAGACAAGGCAAGCCAAAACAAGACAAGCTCATGTTAGTACTACGATATACACCCATAAGAAGAGCGACAATTTGAGCGCTTTACAGCCACCGCCCTTGGTGTTGTTTTCCTTTGTTGTTGCGATTACAAAATTTATTTAAACTTATGGCAGCAGTCAGCATTCGGCAGGCCCCAGCCACCAGCCACCAGCCACCAGCCACCAGCCACTTTTCATTTACAACTTTCCACTACAAACAGCCATAAAGCCAACCAAGATAACAAAATAATGTATCCTAGCGCTACGACAAGAGGAAAACAGGAGACGCGGACGCGGACGCGGAGATTATAAATAGCATTTATTAAGAAAATTTTTGCAATAATTTTCATCTATTTTTTCATTATGTTCTCTTAATATTCTTCTTAATATTGGAATCCAATTTTAAGTGAATAGAATTTCAAATTAACCTGTATGGCCACCCACAAAAAGTTAAAAAAAGAACATGGAAACAAAAGCTAACATGGTAAATACTTCTGATCTGCTCCTTGGATATGCCGATATGTCCCTTGGTTGGATGACCATTCCCATCTGAACATGGACATACTCGAAAAGTTGGCAGAAGACATTGCAAATGTAGCGGAATGCCTGCCTCGGAGCATCCACGAAGCCGCTGAGTACCCCAGCATAGGTCAGCTAACTTATTCTTCCATCCCATTACCTTTAACTCTGACGTACTGAAGTTATTGGGATATAAGTCTGGTTTTGAAGAATGCTTTAAGCAACAACTCATAAAATATGGTGTGGAACCAATAGTGAGCGTCGGTTCAGCGATTGCTGAAAACACATTTCTAAACACTACAACTCGCTAATGATGCAGATATCAATGAAAACACCCAAGATCTTATTGATGATTGAATTGGATCTGTGTATCACAAACGATATCTTTTCAGCTAAATCAAAGCCAAATATTCAAAATTTGGAATCCAAAAAGTGTCCAGCTCCTGATAAGAAAAGATTTTTGTTGTATTGGAGAGTTGTGTCTTTTGTGATTGTTCAATGCCATGTTATGTACAATATTTATCACAATCCTATTAGACCAGATGAATACAAAAGATTATAATGTTAACGAGAATTTCGTTTGAGGGCTACCTCTTTCTATGATCGGAGAGTTCTGATTTTAATATACGAACTGGTGAGGGGAATCAATGAGCGACTTGCAGATCATTTAGCTAGTGTCTTCCGAATCCCGAAAGCAGTGAAGGACTATGCAATTAAGCGCTGTGGGAGAAATCTAAGGCGAGAGTATGTGAAAAATTTTATTTTATAAAGTATGTGAAGTTCAGAAAGGATCATGTAGGGCAGAATTAGTTGTACATTTATTCAGGGCTAAAGAGATGTTTGTGCTGATGCTATTTATTCATCAATTAGACTATAAAAAGAAATATCTAAAAACTTACCTTACGTGAAATTCGATCCTTTATATTAACAGAAAACAATCATAAAATTACAATATCTTTATTTTTTAAGAAATTTATTTGCAATACAAAAAAAAAAAAACATCAAAAACTTAATTAAATTAGTAAACTACAAAGTTCGATATCGACATATTAAGTCGCGGCTCCTCTCTCCCATTACTAAGTACTAATCTCAGCCATAATAGGGCGGCACATAAACTGTTTCTCGATGATTATGGTTGATTGTCTTCAAGAAGTTCTTGTTGTTGTTATAATTGTAAGTGTAGTGATAGTGTCCACAAGGCGGTGGTCCAAAAAAGGAAAAGGTACAGACTGTACAACAATTGATGGGCCACACTGTGTAAACTGGTGGACGTTGCGGTGGTGGTAGCGGCATTGCTGGCGGGTATGGTGGTGGTATTTGGGGCGGCACAGGTGGTACAGGTATCGGTGCTACTGGTGGCGGTGGTTCTATTACATAAGCCTCGCAGCATCGATTTTCATGATAAGCTTTCAGGGTGCAATAATGAGTGCATGCACCAAAAAGATTGCTTACGTAATCCCAAATAAGACCGAACGTCCTTCCTTGGCGTTGCGATTCATCAATTTGGGCAAATTGATCTGTTGATTTATTGATTGTTGGTTGCAAAGATTCGAGTTCGGAGTATGAGTGTTGACTATCAGATGTCAATGGTTTTGGTAGAGGAGGAGGATCGCTTGCAGTTTCTGATGATTTGTTATCCGTGATGATGTTGTTCAAGCATTTTGTAGTGGTGTCTTGTTGTAGCCTTGATGTACGAATTTGTTGTTGCGCCCAAACGTATGCTGTAATATTATTTACAAAACAAATCTTTAGTTTTTGCCTTGAAGAATGCAATAGTTTTTTTTTTTTTTTTAATTTTATCTGGAAGTTTTTTTGCAAATTGATAAAAAAAATATACATTTTACAAAACATTGAATTTAATGATTGTGCAAAAAAAAAAAAAAATTTATATAAATGATATCTTATGAATAGTAGACTAGTGGAGTCCGGTTATTATAAAAATCCGAATGGTCTGAAATTGCCAAAGGCACCGCTATTGGCATTTGCATTACCACCACCACGACGTTTAAAACCTGGAAAACCAGCATTTGCATTGCCATTGGAAAATGATTGACTGTCTTTAGGGCCAGTGAAGGAACCAGCCGAAGAAGAGGCATCAGCATTGCCACCATTCTGGCTGGATGAAGAGGCACTGGCCGAAGCAGAATTTGAGACAAAACCATTCGGACCCTGTACAGTGTTTGTCTTGCTGTTTGTATTGGCGCTGGCATTGGGACCGTCGTTGGCTCCCTGGAAAACTGATTGGCTACTAGCGTCTGTCTTGGCACCCTGGGTATCGCCATTTTTATAGACTTCGGAGTTGGTGTTGGCAACATTTGTCAGTGAGCCAAATTGATTATTGTTGGTAGCCATAGATCCACCATTCGCCTGGTAAGACTCGCCATTCTCATTCTGTGTGTGCAGTGAATTAGCATTTGAGCTTGTTGCTTGTTGCTGATCTGGGGCAAAGTTTAACGCTTGGCTCTGGGCAGTGTTGCTGTCACGAATTCCAGCTGCAGTGTTGCTGCTCTCTTGGTTTGCATTGGCGGAGCTCACCTGGCCACTAGCGCCATTCTCAGCCAGATTTGAGCCAATGCTTGATGCACCATTGTTGTTGGAAAATCCATCAGCAATTTGTTGATTATTTGAATGTGTATTGACTGCCGCCTGCTGATTGAAACCAGGTCCACCATTAGCCTGGGCTGCACCATTTGCTTGCTGTTTTTGTTTATTGCGATTTTGATAACGATTCTGTTGATAGCCGCGGTAGCCCCCACCAAATCCACCGAAGTTGTTGTTAAAACCACCATAATAACCGTTACCGAAGCCGCCATTAAATTGGGGACGTGGACGATTGAACCCATAATTATTATTCTCGGGATAGCTGAAGGGAATATACTGTGCACGACGCTTCGGGCGACTGAGGCGGCGGTGACTTAGCGCCCCTGCTGGTGACCGACGTGGCCGGAAAAAGCCTCTGCTAAATGTATTCCCGGCCGTTGAAGCATCGCCACCAAAGCCAGCAGTGTTTGCTGACGTTTGACCAAATCGTGCGCGACCCGCTGCAATTGAATTTGCGTGAGTATCCGTCACAGTGATGCCACCAAACTGTTGGGTATTCGCCTGTGATTGACTGTTGGAATGTGCTCGTGCACCCTTGCCTTGTGCATTCACCTGCGCCTGGGTCAAGGCATTCTTATCCTCCACATGGCGATCTAAATCGAAATTAAGTAAACCAAGACCTAATTTCAAATCACCATCAGGGCCGCGCTGCAAACCGAAACCGTTTCTCAGATTCTGTGGTGATAAAGAAGCGCCAAGGCCAACGTCACCGACGCGGAACTGATTTGCAATGCCATTGGAAGTTATGCCATTCGTGTTGGTGCGTGTGCGTGTCAACGTATTACCGATTTCCAGACCACCGACATTAACCTCGCGTGATCGTGCATTGCTGTTCGAAATGCTAGTGACGCCACCATTGCGCTGACCACCACCTGTCCTTGTCACAGCTCGTGAGTTGGACACTCCTTGTGAGAGCTCCACATTACCAAAATCCACCTGATGTTCATAGGCATTGCTGTTTGCTCGTGAAACTGAGCCTTGACGACGTTGGTCAAGGAATTGTCTTCCGCCACTGCCACCGCCACCAAATTGCGCCTGAGGCCTGGGACCAAACTGTGCATTCACTGATGTGTAAAATCGTGCGCGTGTATATGGAAAAAAAATAAAATATAAAATGTATATGTTAGTCGGTGTTGTGTGTGTGTGTGTGTAAGGTTTTGGGTGTAAGAATCCTTAAGTGCAAAACAAAACAATTAATATTTTTGCCGTATACTCTTTGCACTGCTAATCTGCTTCCAAAGCTTCTTCTTATCTCACTCACCCACATACTTTCTTTCATAACTTTCACCTTGTCAAGAGAGTAAGAAATATTCATTCGCACAATAAAAACAAAAATGTGCATTTTGTGTGCTTAATTTTCTCCAATGAAAATGAAAAAGTTTCTAAAACAAAACTTTGTAATTTGTTAGTGAAATATCTGAGTTAAATACATCTACTCCACATCCACATCCACATCCACATCCACATCCACTTTCACAATCTTATCCGTATCCGTTTGCTTAGTACATACATATTTTGGTTGTGCTAAGCTAATCTATCTTCCCACTTGCTGCCTAACAAAATCCAACCAAATCCAACCAAATTCATAAGTTTGTTTGTACTCTCTCTTATACGCGTCGCTGACTCGTTGTCATTTGTATCCAAAATCAAAAACTTGTTCTCCAACTTTTTCTATCTTTTTCTTTCATCGTTTCTTTTTCTTGTTCTTGTTTTTGTTTTTGTTTTTGTTCTCTTCACCTTCACCTTCACCTTCCTCTTCTGTTTTTGTTTTTTTTTTTTTTTTTGTTCTTTTTGTTTTCACATTTTCAATGATTCTAAACATACTTTGAATTTCATTAAAATATTTTATGTTTATGTTTTAATCCAAGATAAAATATTTTTTATGTATCCAAAGCAATTTTTATCTTTATGTTTTTTTTTTTTTTTGTGTTGCTTTTTTTTGTATTTTTTTCTGTGGAAAAACTTTGACATCTCATCTCCTTTTCATCTTTTATCTATCTAAATACCCATAAAACTGAATTACAGTACCAGAAACAATAAAATTGCAAATCATTTTTAAACAATAAAATTTCTTAATTATCATTTGATTGTTTTCTATTAGAACTCTTACATTAAGTACAATATATTGTACTTATGACAGTGAAGACAAACTCAGTCTGAGATGACACATCATATGCTGATACTAGAAACAGTATAATTAACAAACTCATCGAACTTGTGGAAGTGTGGAAAGTAAATTGAAGTATCAAGAATGAACGCAGCTTGAATTTAAAAATTATAGTGGATTTGTGCAAGATCTATTCTCTTCAAGTAATTGAAGAACTTGGATGGCAACATTTTGGATTAAATTTCAATTCTATAGTTTAGAAACTGAAAGACTAGTTTGCATAGAAAAGAAGAAATATTTATTTGTCAAGATTTGTACGGCGAAAAACAACTCGTGAGATTCCTGAAAGATTACATTTTAAATGCCCTGGTGTTATCTCAGGCCTGGACATATGGGTACCAAATACTCTTACTAAAAGAAATTGTTTTATTCTCGCGTTGACAACAAAAATATGATCCATTTTTGAAGCGCATCATTATTTCGAATAAGAACAGGGTTGTCTACAACAATTTTAAATGCATTAGATCATGGAGTAAAAAAAAAAAAATAAATAAACAATACATGTTCAAAGCACTTCAAAAGCCGATATGATGTTATCTGTTTGGTGGGAATTCAAAGGAAAAAAAAAGTATAGGAATACAATGATCAATTCTTCATTGTCACTTAAACAGAAAAGATCAGAATTGATCAATAATAAGTGTTGTAGTCTTCCACCAAAATAGTGCGATAATACTGCCAATCCCATTATATTCTCAAGATCTGGCAACTTCTGATTATTATTTTTTCCGATCTCTACAACACTTTTTGGGCGGTCAATCTTTTAAACCCTTTGAGAAAGCCAAAAATCACCTGAATCATTAGTTTTTTTTTTAATGCGTGACTTTGCAAAACCCTATGATGCCCTACGATGACATTTTACTTCTTCTTGGACTTTAAAACATTGTAGGCAACAATCCGTTCATGGTGGAGCCATTGAAGTGTTTGGCCAAGTCAGTCTGTTTTTCTTCAGCCTTGTGGCTTAAGTTGCTTCTTGTGCAGTCATTGCGTGAGGTTATAACGAAACAGTCATAAATATATAATTGCTAGCACCACAGCACACTATACTCATATAAATAGCTGTACTGCTTTCTGATGTCTACGACATTATTGACACTTTGGTCATGTGGTTAGCATAGTTCACGGCATTAGTTTTTCTGACATTTTCAACAATCATCATCATATTGCGGCCAATTTATACAAGACCTTAATGAATTCTGTATATATATATACATGTATCTATAACCTTTCTCATGAATCAGTCTGTCCATTGGTGAAAACCGTATGCAAATATGTTCGGTACTTTTTCAATTTTTCGCGATCAGACAGGGCGAAGGGAGTTTGTTTTCTATTGTACAATAATATGTATAGAAGATGCTACTATTATATTTTTATTTTATTTTTATTTTTAGAAAATTCAATATTTTGCAAAATGGCAAAATCAATCAAATTTATTATAATTGAATTTTTTTTTTAATTAAATTGCGAGTACACGACTTGTACACGGAGGGTTTCGTACCAAGAGGGGTCCGATTTGGCTGATTTCAACAAATGTACAGTGCCGATATCAATCAAACACTTGTAGTCTCTAAATTTTAGTGTAATAGTACAAAACACAAAAAATAAGAAAAAGAACCTGAATTTCAATGGAATGGGAGGGGGGATTGGTTGGTTGTTGTTGTATAGAAAATACCTCTCCTAGTGGTCCGATCTAAATAAAATTTGAACACTATAAGTCTGTAATTAATTCCCATCAACCATGTAAATTTCAAGAGCCTATGCTAACTGGATCCTATAGCTCCCATACGAAACCCAAATGTTTCTTGTCTGGCGACCCCTTTAAATTTTAAAATATATTTTTATTTTATTATCAAAAACTACATATTATGTGAAAATTTCAACTATCTACATATTACGGTTCATGAAATAAACCCCGAGGACGGATGATTGGACATATTGACCTTAGTTAGAGAGTTTTGTTGGATACACTTTGGGTACGGAACCCTAACACGTACAATACAGTTTCCAAAAGTTCAGAACACAATACAATATTTGATATGCCATCAAGTATGAATGAATACACACAGAAATTATTACAAAAGTCAATTGTAATTTAAATGAAATTCTTTAAATATTTCTGCAAGTTGCTTAAGTTGAGCAATAATTCCAAGAAGTTTTTGGGAGTTGCGAAGAGAATTCGAAATCTTAAATACACTTATGTGTAATGCAAAGAAATCTCTTCTTTAACAGTTAAGAATTAAAAGTTTCTTGTGACGTTTGTCATGCCACGAAATCAAGGGTTGAAACGGAATACAAGGAGACTTCATTTCTATAAAAACTACTTCCTTAGTTATTTTGTTAAGCACAAAATTGTAAGTATATTTTAAACTAACCATCCAGGTATCTGTGTATCTATCTGATCAATTGTCTATTCTGCAGATAAATGTTTCTAGTAATTTTAATCAATTTTTTTTTTTTTTTTTTTAATGTAAAATGATTTTGCTCTTACAGAGCGGTAGAGTGTTCAATAGTCGAGGATATCCAATTGGAGTGAAATGAAATGAAAATATTCCCAAGGGATTTGTATTGTAGCAACAAACAAATGTCAGTTGGATCTGAGTTTTTAATACTAATCTTTAATTTCTTAAGTTTGATTGAAATATTTTTTAATAAATTTGCTGTGAAATGAATTTGATTTGATGCCAATACGAAAAATGACTGGTGTACTTATGTATGTTACAAAATTGTATGCCATTGGGGATGTTGGAGGTGTTGCTAAGTATGAACATGAAGCGAACACATGTAGTTAGTTAAATAAGATAGGCATAATGGGAATGGGAATGGGAATGGGAATGGGAGAATGGGGACACACATGAATTACTTTGAATCAAAAAAGACAACAACCAACGACAAAATGAAAGAGAGAAAAAAAAAAAAAGAAAAAAAATGACATTTTAAATCAATAATGGAGTCACTAAAAGGGCATCAAATTATTTTTCGATAGACGGATGGATGGATAGATAGATAGATAGATAGGTGGTGGGTGGGTAGGTAGATGATATATAGATAGATGGAATGAACTTCGTTCGTTGGCGTTGGCATCAACAATGAAGGAATGCTATGCGGTGCGGCCCCAATTTGTTTTGTTCGCTTCGCTTCGCTTCGATTCGATTCGACTCAATGTAATGTTATGTTACGTTAAGTTTTATTACGTGATGTTGCTACTGACATATTTTCTATCTTTTCCACAATATTTTGGATATCTACACATATATTTCTATGTATGAATGTGTGTATGTGTGTATGTGTGTGTGTGTATCTCAGAGTATCTGTGAATGCGCGGGTGTGTTTGTGTCTAACAAAATGAACAAAATAAAATACTTGCTGCCTGTGCTCTCTGTTATTATCCTGCGTTTGGCATAAATTTCATGAGTCGAAATTATAACCGAAATATCTAAGCATTGATGTTATTTCATGTGAGTTTCTACACATGTGTTGGTGCGTGCGTCTGTGTGTGTGTGTATGTGTGTGAGTCAGTACAAAATTTTACGAATTTTTTTTCGTTGTTTGTTTTTCGAACAAAAAAAAAAAAAAAAAGAGAAAATATGAAAACAGAAGAAAAATGTCCTTGCGGCTGTTGCTGCTGTTGCTGCTGTTGCTGCTGCTGTTGCTGGTGCTGATACCATGGACAAAAGCGCGCAAAAACGCTGGTTTACATTAGTAAATACATATGACTAGACGCTTTGGTCTCCAACATATTTCTCTAATTCTCATGACTTCATACTCGTAGTGAGTGTGGATGACTGAGTCACTGGTTGATTGAGTGAGGAAATGAGTGAGTAAGTGTAATCCCATAAAAATGAAAATGAAAACATCTGGGACCAGCACATAATTAACATTGTTAGAAGAGACATTCAAATTCACCCGGTCATCCGTTTTCGTTCTTTTCATCCATTCACCCATTTGTTTTTTTTTTTTTTTTGTTTTTTTTATCAATATATCTATAGATGTATCTAAGTTTATATTGATTGATTTCTATCCGAAATAATCAGATTTTTATCAAATATACATACTTAGCTACAAGTAAATAAGTTTTATGCTTTCTCTAACATGTACAATGTGTAGGGTATCAAAATGTCTGTGAAAGCGAGTTTGTTTTTGAGAATATTTTCGATATAGGTATATTACAATAAATATTTACCTTGCAGCTGACAAACAGCGAGGATGAAGGCAATTAATCCAATAAATGCGATACGCATTTTGTCCGATGCTTGGATTTTGACTTGTTATTGTATTGCGGAATGGGAATGCGTTGGAATGAAACGAGAATCGCCCGTAGTCACTTCCGGTAATGATATATTTTTTTTTTTTTTTTTTTGTTCAATGCTATCGAATTAAGATTCACAATTTCACTGCACAATAATCCAAATGAAAGTCATGCGTGGGTGAATCTCTTTCCTTCTTTTAAGTAAATATAAATATACAAGTATCTTTTTTGATATCTAATATTTCTACTACTTCTATAAGCGGTTTCCGTACCGCTTTATGTTCTTGATTGCTAAACGTTCGTTAACATTCTAAAATTTCTGATGGCGCAGTTGAGGCGCTTTAAACTAAACAATAATTAACGTGCGCGCTCAATGCTTTGTATCTAATTTACCAATATCTACACACATCTATAAACCATATGTATATTTATTTATATCTCTATAAATGTTTGGATGAGGAGTATCTATCTACCTATGTGTGTTCGTTTCGTATGTATGTATGACCGCACGTTTGTTTGCGTTAATTCATGATTAACTCAGCCGCTGTGAGACCTTTTGGAACGTGACTCTAAGTGACATTTTGTTTTTGGTGCTGATTTTTCAGATTAAAAATCGTCTATGTTACTTTGAGTACCAAAGACCATATTCAGTAAATAACATATTTCGTTAGGATATCATCAATAATAATAAATAAGAATATTCTCCTCTGAATTCTTTTTCAAGCATGAATATGCATAAATTGTAGACTCACTGAAATCTGAACCAAATGAATGCCAAATGAAAGAAACCATGGAATAAGTGTAGAATTTTTGATGACTTTAGAGAGAGTCAATTTGAATGTGATTGTTTATTTCTCAGAATATAAATATATATAAGGTATTTGCAATGCTAAATTGTATCTCAAAATTCAAGTGGAAGCTATTTACATCTAAAATGATGGTGAAGTCAAAAATCAGATTTACTATTTACGATTTCTTAGTTGAGAAATCATGTGGAAAGAAGTTGTAGTAGTGTTTTCAGGCAGTCAAGACTTGACCGACCAATCGACTCGACTGGTCTTACGCTATTCATTAATTTTTGGTGTTGCTATTGTGTATGGGGGGGTTTTTATTTCTATTGTTATCAATGATTTTATGCTCGTACTATTTTTGTATTTTTGTAAAAAACAAAACAAGAAAATATCAGAAGAAAAATGTTACAGGTTTTTTTTTTCTGTAGTTTATTTGCATGCTTTCTGGTTAAACTTGTTCCGAATTTGTTCTCTATTGTGTTTCGTTTCAGTATTTCATTTTATTTCATTTTATTTGTTTTTATTTTAATTTCTGGGTTTTTGGTTTTTCTATTTGTATAAGAAACTTAAAAGTCAAGTATTGATAAAGTACATTCTACTACACACATGAAATATTGTGGTATGTATTGTATTTCATATGCGTGTGTTATTTAACATATCGTAAAGGTGAATTATCCATCTGACCATCTGCCGAGCCATTTGTCTTTTTGTGTAATCATGTCTTGTTTGCTATTTCCATTAACATTTTGCAAATTCTCGGTAGTACGAGAAATTTTTTTAAATACTCTACAACGGAACAGAAAGCCACTCGTACATGTAAGTTATTTTGTATATCCAATAAAAAAAAAAAAAAAAAATTTAAACACAATATGGAAGTGAAACTTCTTGAGCGAAGGGAGGTAAATCCAAAAATTAGAAAACGAAATGTGACGAAAATCAAAATTTGACGATGTTATTATTTTATTGGAGCTATTTAGGCAAATACAATTGAAAAGTCTCAGTGGCGTAGTGGTTAGAGAGTAGGACTTGCAAGCCGAGGGCGTGGTGTTCGATGGTGTCCTGCACTAGGAATATTTTTTTACTTATTGGATTTACTCCCCTTCGCTAAAGAAGTTTCACTTCAAAACATTTTAGATTCTGTGTGCCTTTTGTTTGTGTGGGCATTTGTTTTTTTTTTTTTTTTTTTTTGTTGGAAACTTTGTTATTTAGAAAGATTAGTTTTGTGATGAAGAGCACCAAGAAAAGCAGGTGACCTTCCAATCAAGATTTCCCTAACAAAAGGTGCAAGGACAACAATTTATAGGTTGTTTTTTTTTTCTTTTTCGAAGATTGTATGTAAAAAAAAAAAAATGTTTAGGTTGACACAAGAAAGGATCAGAAAGTCGGTTAGCCTTAACCGTTTATGGACAGAATTTTTTATTTATTTTTTTTTTTTTTATTATTAAAATAATTCAATGTTTTCGTGACAGAATCGACAACTCATTTTAGCAATTAGAAACCTTAAAAAAAATTCAATTTTGGGATTTCCTGATAAAAATCTGAACTACATATTTAGAGGTGAGTCTGAGTATGTGAATGAGTGACTGTGACTGATCGGGTGACTGAGCTAATGATTATCAAATAACAATTTCCCATGGAATTTGAGTCAAGTGAATTTGGGGGGAAATGCATGAATGAAAATTATATAATAGAAGCGTCATCGTTTAGGTTTAATGATTCTTTTTATTTTATTTTTTTTTTTGTTTATAAATTGTGTTTCAAAGGTAATAAGTTTTGATGAATTTTCTAAAATTTATATATCATTTTAATTGTTGCTCTTTCCATACTTAGATGCACATTGAAACCATATAAGGAAAATGCATATTTATAAATAATTCGATAAAAGTTAATTAATTGGGCAAATTGTTGATTGTGGCTGGAGGAAGAAGAATTTAGAGTTTTATGTTAAACCAAAATTCGACGACAAAGTCGTTGTAATAAGAATACAAAACTAAAGAAAGTAAGAAGGGAAATCACAAAAGCGAAAAGCGAAAAGGGAAAAGGGAAAAGAGAAAACAAAAAGAACAACTCGCATTAAATACTTTTGCCAACAAATTTGCTATAATTTGGCTCATTTCCTATTCTCAGTTTAGGTAGAAAAACACACACACACACAGACACACACACACACACACACACACTTGCATATTCACAAGTAAGTATTTGAAGGTATTTACTACTGTATAGTATAGTAATGTATAGTACAGCGGAATGCACATAAAAGTTGCAAAAAGTTGTGTCTTATATTTCAACTGAGTTACTTACCGTCATAGTCTCATAGTGACTTCTCTTTTTCATCATCATCATTATCATCATGATCATAATCATCACTAGCACCAGCGAAATCACCAGTACCAGTACCAACACCAACACCCTCCCCATCACCATCACCATTGTAGTCATCATAGTTATAGTCGTTGAACTTGCTTGAGAAGTTAAGAAAGCGAAACTTATGCCATTGCGAATTGCAAAACTGCTGCCTATGCATTTATTATTTTACTACTCGTAGTAGTGCCACCAACCATATATCCATAATTTAACCCAACTCAACCCATCTGAAACCTATTACTTATCATAGTATTATAATACCCCACCATCCAATTCCAATGCATTCCATACCGATTCCCATTCCCCTACCAATTCCATGTAGAGAGACAACAGAACAATCAGCTTGAAGCATAATGCCTTATATGTCTTTATTACACTCATCGTGGCACCAGAAGAAACCAAACCAAACCAGACCAAACCAAGGCGAACGAGCTACTTTCTTGCATAATTTCCTAAAGCAAATAAACGAATTGAACGCAATGAAATACAAAACTTCATATGACAGATCAGGCAGGCGGGCAGACAAAGAGAAAATGGAGAAGGAACGGAGTGATTGAAGAAACCTAGGACTGTCGGGTAAAACTCGACCCGACTCGACTCGACTCGACTCGACAAATAAACACAGAGAGAGTGTGTGAATGAAAAATTTTTGACTCGTATTCGCATGTATGTTTGTATTAGGAGTGACTTGCAAAAGAACTAGGGTGACTGAGGAGACAGCGGCATGGTGAGGGCGAGAGACAGATAATAAAAAGGATACTCGTACTAAGTATGAAAAAAGTATGGAACTGCATTCTATGCCAACTACTATTAACCAACTGCGCTGTGCGACAACAAAGACAATATGGATACGGTGGATGGATGGATGGATGAATGGATGGACGTACGAAATGGAATGGAATGAAACGGAATGGAGTATGGTATGGAGATTGGCATGGATGGATGGAGGATAAAACCAATTCCTTGAATTGAAACTGAAGCTTGAAAGGCACCAAAAACAAAACTCAACTGAACTGAACCGAACCGAACCGAACTGAACTGAACCAAACTAAATTGAACCGAACTGAACTTCAACTCGATTCAATCCAACTTTCAACTACAATATACTAAATGAGTTCGGCTTGTGTTCCCCGGTTTGGAGTATGCAATGCAGTCAACTTTATACTTTATCCTTCGACATGGTACATCATTATACCACTACTTACCCAGAAGTAATACTTCTTTAGTTTCTATCATGAATTCGCACATTATACTCGTACTACTATGAGTGGTGATTTATTTGAAAGTCTATGACAGAGTTAAGCAGATGAACAGAATTTGAAGACCCCCAAAATAGTACAACAATATATGAACACACGTATGTTTTTCTAATCATATTTGCCTGAGTTCTTTAGTTTTTGAGATATTGTAATGAAATTATTACTAAATGCTCAAAGAAAATGGTATCGATGTATCGTTGTTCCGTTCCGTTTCTACTTGACTACTCTACTACAATACTTCTGGGATAAAATACAAACTTTTCATCGAGACAGAGATCAGTTATGATAATTTGAACATCCCAGTTTCAAAAACTTAAATAGCACTTAGTACAATTACCATTATAGGTAATCATGTATAAGAAAAAAATTTGAATTTTTGTTTATACTTATATCATTTAGAGTTTCCCGATATAATAAGAATCTTTACTCTTCTTTTTCTTCTGCTGCTGTTATGTGACAGAAGAAAGTTGCGTTTGAAAAATCGATTTAGTATACTAAATGGAATAGATAAAAGAAAACTTCCATCAGTTTCAGGTATGTATCTCAAAAGTGAAGGAAAGCAGTGTTACAAACATGATGAGCAAGTGATCAAAGCAAATACACACTACACTCATGTGAAGTATGCATAAATAAGAGGAACAAAAGAAAACAATATGAGATAAAATGTGCATAAAAATAATAATATAAATGATAAAGCGAACGGTGAAAGGGTAAAATGAGGTTCATAGGACAACCAACAGTGACAGGGAACCAACCTCCAATATCCAACAGTCTCAATAGTCGAAAAGAAACGACGACGACGACGACGACGACGACGACGATGATGATGATAATGATGAATGCAATTTTATAGATACATAGATGTGTATTTATGTATTGTATATGAGGGGGCATGGATGGGTATATGGGTGCGGGTTAACGTATATATACTTATATCTTTGAGTATAAGTGCGTACATATATATATGTGTGTGTGTGTGTGTATCTGAAAAATAAATTTTAAGTTCTGAAATTACGATACAGAAATTGAAATATGTTTTCTTTCTTTTTTTTTTTTTTTTGGTTTTTGTTTTTGTTTTTGTTCTCTTTTTTTTCGCAACCATCACTTGGGTTTCCTGTGCATAAAAGTTCACTTGCAAATTCTTGTTCATTCGCTTATCTATTAAATTGTGTTGAAAAAATGTTCAGGATATAAAAAATATTTAAAGAATTTTTGCAAAGACTAGCAAAATATGCATTCAGCTTATCTTGTAGATTGAGAGATTCATTTTCCAACTCGTAACGATTATGAAAACAAAGAAACAAAATGTTTTATTTGCTAAATATCAAGTTGTAAATGATGATTTCACATAGACAAAATCTTAATAATAATAAAAAATGTGTACAATATTTTGTTTGAATTTTTTTGTAAGTTATAATGTTATCCATGATATCGAATTTAAAATATTTAAAGTTTAAATGAGTTGCTTATATTTTTGGAAATAGATAGCAATAAAAAAAATACTGTATATGAAATAAGAGGATAATTTTAAAGAATTTTATTTTTTTTTTTATGAAATGTTAGAAAGAACAATAGATTAGATTAGATCAGATTGAAACAAAGGCGGATAGATCCATTGTAGCTTACATCCTAATTACAGACCTTTCGATATCCTGGTATTCATTCAGAATTTCAGAATTTTCTTCAGAAGCAAATCTGCATTTCATTGCGTTCCTCAGCGTAGTAGCGTAGTCTGGCCCACATTAGGCCCTCACAAGTGCACAGCAAAAGATCAGCTGTTTCCTCTTCTTCATAACAAAGTCTACACTAATCATTTTGACTGATGATTCATTCATTACGCTGTAATGTCCTGTCAGTAAGCCAGAGACAATACAAATACCTTCATTCAGTCTCATTAGTTCTTTTGTTCTCTTGTGGGCTCTAATATTAAGATTTTTGCTACTCTTATAAACTGAGTGTCTAATCAGTAGCTATGTGATTTTATCAAAAGTTCTCCTCATCATTCACAGATTATTTGATTGTCTAAGTTATGCGATATGTTTACTCAAACCAAGAAGGCGGGTTTACATATCTCTATAATAATATTTTCACAATAACTGCCATTTGTAATAGTTAAGCTAAGAATTTAATTAGATATATTCAACTTAATTATCAGAAATATATTTTTAATCTAGTAGGGGCCACAAGATTTCTTGTTGAGTTGATAATTTTGTTGATATTAAAAATATCATAAGAGACTTCGTATTTCTTCAACTAAAAGATATCAACTGATCGCTTAATTACAATAACTAAAATGGTCTTGATGAAATCTTAAGTTAATCAATAGATGATATAGAAAAGACATTCTATGTTTAGAATAGAACATTTTTGTACTCTCCTTTTAATAATTACATATTCGAAAATACATAAATGTATTTATTAAAGTTGTGAAGCGAAGAAAGTCATAAAATAAAATGGAATCTCGAGAGTAGCATCGTCGTACAATAATTTATGTTGCATGCAGAAACTTGCAAACACAAGAATCCTTGTACTTATTCTTCTTCTTTTCGTCGTAAAGGTGAATAATAGCGTTGCGTTTTAAGGATATCGCGGTGGCGTATGCGCGTTATAAAAGTTTTTGTTTTAACTCCAAGAAGAAGCCAAGGTGCACACTCACACCTGGCACGCGTTGCAATTCTGTCTGTCAGTCTGTTTGTTTCTTGTCTTTTAATTGCAGCACACCAACCAAACACCCATCCTCATCACCATATCACACATATTTAGTCAGTCAGTCAGTCAGCCAGTCAGTCAGTCAGTCAGTCAGTCAGTCAGTCATTCAGACACCCTGTCAAACAGACAGATGCACATAGAGCCAGAGGCAGACAAACGCCTTCTTGTTTATTATCTCACACGCCTACAATAAACATCTGTGTGTCTGCTACTGTATGAGAGTATCTGTGTGTGTGTGTGTCTGAGACAAAGTCTGAGTGAGAGTGAGTGTCTGAGTGTGCGTGTGTATCTTTTTGCGGGCATCTGTGTAGGTGTGTAGGTGTGTGTGTGCGTTTAGGTTAGCGTTCGCAACTTAGCACTGAGGTTTAGGTTTAATAAGTTTAACAAGTTTTTTGGCATAATTTGTGGCAAGAATTTTTGTTGGTTGCAGCATAAACTTTCTGTTGATTATTCCATTTCTTCTCATTCTCAGATCCATTCCTCTTTTTCTTATCCTATTCCATCCCATTTCATTCCTTTTCTTTCCACATCATATCAGTTCTTAACCCTTTGGTGATCACTTTTGTATTTTGTGTTTTTTTTTTTTTTTTCTTTACTTTCTTTTCTTTTCTTTTCTTTTCTCAAACTTGAACTTGATGCTTTGTGTGCTCAAGTTAAACTTGTCCTTCTTAGTTCTTCTTGTTGCTGTTTTGTCATTTTGCCATAAGTCAGAAAATGATACATAAAGCTAGGGAAAATATTCTATACACATTTGTATGTAGCTTCTAGTCTGAATACTCAGTGGGTGGGGTACTCAGTTTTAATCTAAATCCAACACAACTAATTTTGTGTTTCAATGAATTGTGAACTCCAACACAAACTGCAATAATTTTAAACTTTATCCAAAGGGCCATCAACTAAGCATCAAATTCAACTCTTGATTTACTTTCCTTGTAATGTATTGTGCAGTTATCTTTTCTCCGACATTTGATGAGTACTTAAGATGTGGGCATACTTACAACTTTATACTTAGAAACTTTCGATAGAAACTAAATAGTATTGTAAATATAAATGTATCTACCTTATTATAGGCCCAGCTTTGCAACCTGGTGTCAAGAGATGTTTATTTACTTCTTCAATCTCAATTTACTAGCACAAGCATCAGAATCTTACTAACTTAATAGTAAAAACTAGTAAGAAGTTTAAGTTGATATACTCATACCCGGACCCCTAGAAAACGTTTTTGCCTACGCTGTGTGTTAGAGCATTCAAAAATATTTAATTATTGATTTGACTTATAACATTTTAAGGTACACATAGAGAATTTCAAAGTAACCCATAAAGTATTTATATAAAGGTATTCTTAATCAGATCGATGAGGCGCATTGTCTATATACTTGTATACTTGTAATGTACTGCGTCTAGTAAAGAAAAAAAAAAAAAAAAAAGAATCGTGCAAAATTTCAACTTTCTTTCAACATTCAGACGGACATGGCTTAATCAATTCGTCTAATCGAACTGATCAAGAATATAAGTATATACTTTATGTGGTAATTTTTATCTCCTTCTGCTTATGTTACAAACTTCATGACAAACTTATAATACTATTCACTCTCGTGAAGAGTATAGTACAATAATATTATGGTTTCTTGGGTATACGAAAGATGAATTGAAATTTGAATTGCGTTACAATTTTCTGCTTTATAATTCACCTGTGGAACTTCGTTTTGCGCTTTGATATTGATAAGTTGCTGTCATTCCAAACTGAGCAACCAAATGCCATGATCTTCAGATTTCAATGATAAACCACACCAAACAATACAAGTAGACGTTCAGTTTAATAAATATGTATGGTATTTATGCCATAGGCTTACTAGACTCTATTATTATGAATATCAACAACCGATTGTAAAGAAATTACTTACTAGACTCATGGATAATGAATATAATATAGTTTTAGTTTCAATTTTTCGCTTTAATAAACAGACAAAACTATTTAGATTTTGAGAAGATACAAACAAGTATGTAGAAGAGATGTTGTGATGCTGCTAAGATAAATGACCAAATCGAATTGATCGATTGATCAAAAATATACACATAAGTAAATGTACATGTTGTCCTTCTTATGAATGTGGATGTGGATGGGGATGTGGATGTGGATGTGGATGTGGATGTGGATGCAACCATTACAACCATTTATCTGCATAAGCTTTAATGCCATGACCATGTTTGCTTATAACGAAAGGAATTTATGATAGCGGAGCCTACAAAAGCATGTTTGCTTTTCGTTTTGTTTCGTTTCGTTTCGCTTCGTTTGGTTTGGTTTGGTTTAGTTTTCTGTGATATTGCAACACAAACTCAGATGCATTCATTCTATTCTACAATATGTTACGTATGTCATTGTAAATCTGCAATTGTGTACTCTTGATCCAAGCAAAGACATACACTACTACACAGACAGACTTCCCATGTTCCCATGTTGGGTGGTGCCACTAAATACAACTACAACAATGCAACATTTCTACTAAATCTTATAAAATTGAAAGCAAATTGGCGTTAACGGTAATGTCACCTTCCTACTATTGTAGTTTATTACAATAGTTTGATGTTATAATTTTTTGAATTCTATTCTGCAGATCTATTTACTATACTAAGTACAATAAGTTGTAAAGATATCTCACGACATTCATGGCCAGAATTTTAAACTCGTTTGGTTTTTTATGTTAAATTGTGGGTGATCAGTTGGTACACATTTCCAGTAATACACAATATTCCAGAGATTTGATATGATGCCTACAATATCAAATATCTTAATGTCTCTCTATACCAG
This sequence comes from Amiota minor, assembly GCA_037043295.1. NCBI lineage: Eukaryota > Metazoa > Arthropoda > Insecta > Diptera > Drosophilidae > Amiota > Amiota minor. The sequence goes on from JBAMAW010002693.1 coordinate 619,651, forward strand.
CGATTTTTAAACTTATGTAAGCACACACTTTATGTTGTTCTTAAATCATAATTTTTGTTTGGTTTTGTGCAAAACTCATTTCGGTTTTCTTTCGAAGTGAAACTTCTTTAGCGAAGGGGAGTAAATCGAAAAAATATGAAAATGAAATGTTGCGGAAATCAAAATTTGATGATGCTTATATTATATTGGAGCTATATTTTGTTTTATATTGTTTCAATACAATAGAGTTATTTTATTTTTCGGTCATTCGGCCATTTGTTCGTACGTTCTTTCGTAAAGTAAACACAATCAGTCTTTTACATAAAATTAATATTGTAAGAGTGATGGCTCAACATATACGTGTCATTTGAACGGTTTGAATCTAAATTAATATCGATAACAAATTGATCGATATTTGTTAATACTTATAGAACTGCCAATTGATTAACCATGGAAAGCAAAAATTAACATTTTCAGTATATTTTGTTTTTTTTTTGTTTTATTTTTGAAAAGAAAGGAACGCAATCCAATCAAATAAAAACATCTAAGTATGTGACGTATATGGGAAAGATGCAATAAGTGAACACCAATAACAGCACTAGTTTGCAAAATTCCGTTCCGGAGATTTTGAGGTTAAAGATACATTACACAAGGCCAGCCATTAGAGGCTGTTGACGACCAAATCAAGACAATGATTGATGAAAACTGTCGTTATTCAATAGGAGAGATTGGAGAAAGGCTTAAAGGTTGTATCACGTACAACGTGAAAAGGCACATTTAAAATGTCGATATATGTGTTCCGCATGAGTTAAAGAAATTTCATCTCATTCTTAAGCTCATCAATATTTTCTACCTATTGCTCAAGCATAATGAAAATGATCCGTTTTTTGAAGCGAATCATAACGGGCTATGAAAAATGGATTGTTTCCAATAACGTCAAATGAGAACAAATATGGAGCAAGAGAGGTGAATCGCCTCTAACCACACTAAACGCAGGAAAGTTCACTTTGAGCTACTAATATGGAATCATACCATCAATTTGAATGTGAGTTTCAATGAAATGAAAATTAATAAGTACCCCGGACTGGATAATCGGAAAGGTGTTATCTTCTACAATGACAACGATCGACCGATATATCTTTGGTTACCCAGCAACAATTATCGGAGCTGAATTGGAAAGCGATGGCGCACATTCACCTTATAGTCCTAACCTTGAACCTTCAGGTAACAATTTATTTCATTCTCTTAAAAATTCTTAGAATGATGAAACAGGATCGAACCTGATGAGGCTGTCAAAAACTACATGAGATACAATATTTCTATCCATAAGGAACAGTAGGGAATAATGCAATTTCCTGAAAGATGGGGGTCCTTTTTAAATTTTTTTATATACTATTTATTATGTTAAAAAAAATGGGGATAATGCAATTATATCACGAGCTCTCGGTATGATAGCACAACAGAGCCCGGGAGATCCGTTTCAGAATCACTGCTTTATGGTATATTTTAGTATCTCTATCTCTTTATCTCTCTCTCTCTCTCTCTCTCTCTCTCTCTCTCTCTCTCTCTCTCTCAGTCACTCTCCCTCTCCCTCTATTTCTCTCTTATTGTACTCTTAGTATGATATTTATCAATTGTATTTTATAGAGTATTTCAGTAAAGTAACATTGTAAAAATCACATATTCCATTTCATTTCAGGCTCATTAGACACATTTCGTTGCCAATTAAGTAAATAATTTGTTCTAGTTTGGCTCCATCGTTTTGTAGATGTGACCGAATTAAAAGCCGGAGGGATGCCAGTATGCAATCATAGATACAATACTATTAAAATAACAAACATGTGTACAATGCCGCGATCTATCTGTCAGTCGGTTAGTCGGTCGGTTCGCGTATCTTTCTCTACAATAACAGTAATTATACTCTTCACGCAGTTAATAGTATTATAAGTTTGTCATAAAGAAGCAAAGTTGATTTGTGTACTAACGAACTAAAATTTGGACACAATAAGTTTCTGATCAACGTCCACCAACCATGAAGAATTAAATATATTAGAATTATAGAATCGTTTAGCTCCCATACAAAGCAACTTTCAAATTCGTGGTCCAATTAAAAAACCTTTTTTGTGTTTTTTTGTTTTGTGTTATCGAACTGAAATCTGGACAGGCACTTAGGGTGACCCATATTCATCTATCAACCATGTAAATTGCAAGACCTTTGGATTACTGGATCGTATAGCTGTACAAATATTTCGATCTCAGTGATGAAATGCTGTATGTATACTGAGACTGACTCTATCCTAAACATAAGTCATCAAATCTATAATCAAATATTTTTGAATGCTCAGTCGTAGGAGCGTGAAGAGTATATTAACTTCGGCTATGCTCATTTCATTGATACTATTGTTGTTGTTGTTGTTGTTGTTGGTGGTGGTGGTGGTGTTGTTGTCTATAGCCCATGGTAAGGCATTATCATCGTCATGCTTTTCCTCACTATGGCTTGTTTCATTTAAGCACAGATGAACATTATGATGTCGTTGTTGTTGGTGTTGGTGTTGTTGATGGTGGATGTTGTTGGTGTGGATAGCTAGGTACTCGTACATGCGGTTTCTGTATGTTTGCGGGTTGCGTGAATTTATGTTACGGCAGCAACAACAACAACAACAACAACAACAACAACAACAACAACAACAGTAATATACAATAAGACAAATCGTGGTCAATGCGAACCAAAGAATGATACAAAACCAAATTCAAACACAAACCCAAATGCAATTGCAATACCAAATTCACATTTACACTTTTTATTGCATCTGGCGAATCACCCGTGAATGTAACAATCGTAATACCCGTCGTATTACGTAAGTTTATTCAAAAATTTGTTAGTCTTTTTATTTGTCAATCAATTTACCATACAAATACACTACTGGTACGCACTCTTTTGTGAATGTAAATGAGTTTTGGTATGAATCAAAGTCAATTTAAAGTCATGTCCATTTGTGCAATAGCATTATTTTTATTAGAAGTACAATATATTCTTTTATTGCGATTTGTTGGCACAAAGTTTGACGTGGTTAAGGCACAAAGAAATTTTATCTTTGCACTTAAGCGAAATGTCATGAAATGAACATGAATAGAGTTGCCAGATGATTCGATTTGATTTAATGCTATTGTGGTTATACCAATTTTTATAAATACTTCAAAACTTATTTGTTCACCTAAGATGGATAAAAGATTGACTTCTCTAGTGAAAGAAACGCCCAAGGATGTCTTAATCTCATCATCAAACAATTGCTTTTAAATGATCATCACGAAATTCCTCACAGAGCGAATAGTGGATAAGATTGAGATTACATCACAATATGCAAAAAATAATCACATGAAAATGCTTACGTTTCAATATTCCATTTCACTTTTTGGTTGAGAAAAATTTTCTCATTGCCTGCATGGAAGACAAGCGATACGCTCGAGTTTCAAAATGTTCTGAGTATTTTAAGGCTAAAAATGTCGATCTTCAGAATGCAGATATCAGATCTTTGATTTTGCCATAATGAATTTGAATCAATGGCTAATATTTGAAATCAATTGACTTCTTCGAAAATGTTTCCTGTACCTCATGTGGTTAAAAGAAATTCATCATCAAAAAATTTGTAAAAAAAAATAACAAATTATTTTCCATTATTTACTTAAGTGTAACAACAAAGATACTCATACAAAATACATTCAAGAAAAACTAACACAAAGCTTACATTTCATCGCTTTCAATTTTTGTCCTTATGTACTATTGTATCCATTTGTCCAGGCCCACATCCTTTGTCTGCCTACGCATGTAGGTATACTGTTTAATCACAGTCATCTGTAGAATTACAATGAAACATTCAATACACATACAAAATACACAATCTTTTTCAGCCACTACAACTTCAACACCCAACAGCACCCACGTTCATTTCACTGTGTCTCAGTAAGTGTGCTTCTGTGGATCTGTGGATCTGAGCATCTGTGTATATTGTGTGTTTGTGTTGCCCCCCTAAAAGTATTTAAAGTGGATATTTAAATTTTTCTTTTCTGCTCCATCATGCATGCTGACCAATCTTTCATATTCTTCTTTTATTCCACTTGTCATTTCATAGGTGTCTTTTGCTTTATTTATCTTTGCATATATGTATTGCCGTACCACATACCACCCTCATATGCGAGGCCCGATTTCCAGCATCCGTGTAGTACAAGCACGTAAGCATATAAGTGCCACCGCTTTAGTGTTCAAGCAGTTTTCTCTTTGGGTTCACTCCTTTTGTTCTTTATTTTTGATTATGATTTTTTTTTGTTTTTTTGTTTTTTGCTCTATTTTGTGCATCTCACAGATACTACAAGTATATGATATGATGGTACATACGAGTACACATATCTTCTATTGTAAGATATTTTCTTCTTGTCCTGAAAATCAACCAAATCAAGATTATGAGAGTAAAAGAATTTGTCTGGAAAAGAAACATCTTACATAAATATTAACTTCTTAAGTGCTTCACTTTTAATGTGTGTTCGAAAACGTTGTGCCCGAATAGATAAACAGATGTACATATATGAATGAATGACCATAGTCTAAGCGATTCATCATTTGTTAGGTGTTTCATGTGAAAGTGACCATATTAGTTAAAACAATAAACGCAATATGCAATGATAATGTAGAATTTTCAAATGAACTGCCATAAATCGAATGGAAACGAATCGAATTGCATGAAATGGAATCAAATTACAATCTGTTCAAGGCTCTATAGTTCAGTTCAGCTTAGTTCAGTTGGGTACAGTTGAGTTGAGTTGAGTTTAGTTCAGTTGAATGACAAAACAAGTTGATATTTTGATGTGAGATATTAAAGGTGGTTTTGGTTCAATGTATACGTACAATGAATGACATTATGTATTTGAGAAGTGTTTGTAGGCGCCGGTTGGTAGTTGTCCTGGTCATGGTCCTGGTTCTCATCACCAACGCCATCGCCATCGGTGTCATTGTCATTAGCACTGTTGCTATTGCTATTTCTATTGTTATTGCTTGTGTGTTGGTGTATCTGTTGTTGTTGTTATTGTTATTGTTTATGGTGTTTGTGGCATTGTTCATTGCTTCCATAATATTCACTATGCTTCTATACCATTGTTGTACGAGTGTCTAGTAGTAGAGCAATGAATATGTTGTAGTACGAGTATGTAGTTTCATATCCTATCGAATTGCATCGTATTGGATCACATTGGACCGCATCGCATTGTGTTGCTTTAAAGCATTTTGCGGCATGTTTGTCTTGTGACAGCAAAAGCGACAAAGTTGATTTATCAATTTGGAGGCCATTAATCATTACAGCGACAAGTTGGACAACAAACGACCAACGAACTGGGGTTAACAATGTGCCATGCCATGCTATCCCAATCTCTTTCACCCCGTTCAACATTCACCATATCTTCCTTGTGGCGCTTCTGCTGCCTTGAGCCGCACCATTTATTCATTCATATTCCAATGTTCGTCGTCGTATCGTCGTTGGCTATACCGCAGTGCTTCATATTCTTACATATGAGTATCTAGTATCTACTCGTACAACACCAACACTAGCATCAACATGAACCCAGCAACAAATATAAACAATAAAACCATTAAATTTGGTATTGCTAAAGTTTAAAAACACTTCATTGTTTTGCTTTTGCTTTCCTTATCCGTGTACAATACATAATATTGTACAATAGAATATTTCAATAAAAATATGAAAGTGTTTTATTTTAAATTTTTTATGAATTAACGCCATCAGTCGATTATTGATCATGTCCAAGGATAATAGAGCGAACAATGATTAGAAATTCAAATGTTAAGAAATTTTGAAGTGAAACTTCTTTAGCGAAGGGGAGTGAATCCAAAAAATATGAAAATGAAATGTGACGAAAATCAAAATTTGACGATATTTATATTATATTGGAGCAATTTAGGCACACACAATTAAAAAGTCTCAGTGGCGTAGTGGTTAATGAGTAGGACTACCAAACCAAGGGCGTGGGGTTCGAGTCCTGCGCTGGGAATATTTTTTTTTTATTTTTTTGGTTTTGAAATACAATATGGAAATGAAACTTAATAATACAGCATATTGTAGTGTTGTATTGTTTCAATACAAAACAGTAATTTTATTTTTCGGTCATTTGGCCACTTGTTCGTACGTGCTTTCGTAAAGTTAACACAATCAGTAAAGCATTTTTTATCTCTCTCTTAAATGCGCATTGTTTTGTGCGTCTCCCCACCTTCTACGTCTCTGAAGCATCATCGCATTTTGATTTTCGTCACATTTCATTTTCGAATTTTTGGACTTACCTTCTTTCGCTAAAGAAGTTTCACTTCCATATTGTGCTTATGAGGGTAAGGCACACTACTTAAATTTTTTTTTTTTTTATATATTGTGAGAGAAATGAGACATAAGTTTGCATTGTAATATAGAAAAATTCAGGTTGCTTTAGATTTAAGATAATTTATCTACATATATGCATTGCTTAGTTCTTAGAGATTGTTATATTGATGTTGATGATGATAATAATGATAATGGTGATTAGGTACTTATGTACTCCCCATACAGGGCATTCAATAGTCGAGCTCTTTCGTTTCTTTATCATTTGAGTGTCAAGTCCAATCCACTTTCTTATCTACATATCTATCTATCGACCTATCTACTCGTATAAGTACTTAAGTATGTAAATATATTTGTAGTGTTAGGTAGCTTTATAGTAGCTTAAGCAGCTGCTAACGAAGCATTGAACCAAACCGAACCGAACCAATCCGAACTGAACTGAACGAAACCAAAGCAAAGCAAGCTAACTCTCAGTCAAATTGGTATTCAAAGTTTTGCGATTTAAGCTTTTTTTTCCAATTCTTCAGGATGCCTTCTCTATCATATTCTTGAACTACTTACCCATCCACCAACCTCGTTCATTTGATTACTTCCTTCACTTGTTCGTATTTAACTCATTCGAAACTTATACTCGTAGTATCCACCCAACCTTTCTCATTGCATTCCATTCTACGGCATTTTATTTCTAATTCTTCCTGTTGCTTTCGCTGCCACATGGATACTAAAATACCCATACTCTGCTTTCTATGGTCCATGCTTTTGTCACGTGCTTTAAAATCTTATTGTATCTATAAAAGCAGGCCAGACAATGCCATGCTGCATCCAGCATACTGGGCTATTTCATCTGAGTCTGGGTCTGTCAAAGAGTGGGTGCGAATGCGAGTGCGAGTGCGAGTCCGGGTGTGTGATTCATTTACCTCGTTACCTCGTTTAACGTTCACTTGTCATGTTTGTCTTTCATATAAGAATTCCATGTGGTTGTTGTTCTATTCTATTGTATTTCTCTTAACTGCTAATAGACGACGACTGTTCCCCTCCTGCTCCACCGAGCGATTTCTTTGAATATACAACTGCATTAGTTGGTTGGCATTGATGCCTCACTATCCCCTCCATAATATAGTCTCCATACGAGTAGTTCCCTCACATCTTTCTTACTGCAATCCATCATGTTTTTGTTGGGTGTTGCTCCAGCTTCTGTTTCTGCTTTTGCTGTTGCTGTTTCCGATGGCGTTTGTGCTATTGAATGCTTCCTTGCTGTGCCGGTTCCACCTAAATTATTTGAAATTTCAATTCGCAGCACATAAATCGACAAATGGCAGCATTGCCGGCTTCGTTTTTGTCCTCATAGTATCTATGTATATCCAATTCTGCTCGTTTCAGTTCTCTCTCTCTCTCTCTCTCTCTCTTTCTCTCTCTGCCATTTATAGACCAACAAAACAACTTTCTAGTGTTACTTAGTACTACATGTTGTCCTTGCTTTAATATTTTGTTGTTCTTCGTTTTTATATACTTTTATTTTTTTTTGTATCAAAAAAAAACAAAATTCTGTTACAAGCTTAAAAAAAAAAAAAATAAACGAAACTAAACCCTAAAAGTATGTGAGATCTATCTATTGGATGAATTAATGCATACCCTACAAAGTCGGTATACAAATATCTATGCTCATTTAATATGCTGTCTATGTTTAAAGGGTATGAAAACAAATAAATAAAATTCATCGTTTTGTTTGTTGGAAAGTGTCCTTTTCGGTGCTTTCGCTTTTGCTTTTATTGTATTTATTGCTGCTGCTGCTGCTGCTGCTGCTTGCCTCAGCTGCCTGCATTTCCCAGCTTACGAGTAAATCTAAAGCTAAATATCAGACACAAGCCCATTCTCTCTCCTCCAATACTGCATTGGACCTTTTCGATGACTGCCTGCCTGCTGTTCATGGCATACCATGGAGATAACTGCGTTTGTCCTTTCTCATAGATACGCAGATACAATACATAAAGAGTACGTATATGTATTGCTGCAATAGATTCATGGGCTAACATGCTGTGCCTGTGATGCTGATGCTGATGCTGATGCTGCTCCTACTACTATTGCACTTTAATTCAAATCGACTCTCATCCAACTTACGTTTTGTGGTATAGAAGAAGATACTTGGACTTTACATGAGTAAAGCTTATGCGTTCTTTACACATAGACTAATACAAACACTCCTAAAACACATATTCACACACCCATGATTATATGGAGAGAATCACCATGATGATGATGATGATGATGATGTACAGTTTTGTTACTGGAAAGGTTAAAAATGTTAAGAGCTGCAAAGAATGGCGAAAAATGCTAAACGTAAAATCGATTTGAGACCAAAAGCAATTGCAGTAAAAATATTCTCCATTCTCCCATAGCCATTTTCTTGTTTGTACCATTTCATTCACCATTTCTTTTCTTAAATTTTTCCTACCATTTTTTTTTTTTATATATTTTTTTTTTTTTTTTGTACACTTTTCAATGTTTCAATATCTTTTTAAGCTCATCGCTCAAAGTTATTTTTCAAGTTATTTCAATTAAAGCGGTGACGCTTTACATCCAAACATATACATATTTTGTAGAAATTTCTTCTGCCATCATTCCATCATCCACGAGTATACTACAGTCTCGGAGACTCAAAGCACCTTACCACACAATATCCTTAACTTGTTGTGGTTGTTGGATGTTGTTGGTGGTACACAGCTGATTCAATTTCCTTTATGTTTCCTTTATTTTTCCATAACCTTAGCCACGTCATTGAAGCAATAAATCTGCTAGGCAGCTGTACATTTTAGGTTGTAGTAGTACTACAATATTAGACCCACTTACTATAACATAAAGATATTTTTCCTTGGAAAAGCAGTTTAAATTCTCTTATTTCTTCTCTTATTTACTTTCAGTTAATAAAAAAGAAAAGGACATTTTGAAAAAAGAAACACAAACACAAAGTGAATATGTGAATGTGTATGATGAATAATTTGGAAAATCAAAAAAATGTCACTTCTTTTTAAGGGATATTTTCATAATCTGCCAGTTAATCAGATAGCAATTAAATCTATGCATTTCACATTACAAAGATCTGAATTACAATTTTCTTAATAAGCATTAAATTCATCATTCAGAACACTAGAGAATTTCTGCAACCAATGAAATGCTAGAAATGATTGTCTTCTAGAAGACGAAAAGAAAACGCGGATTCTATGGTGTCTGTCATCATCGGGCATAGCTTGATTGACTGAGATATGTACAATATTTTACGAACAAAGTTCTTGGGATAAAGACGGAAGAACATCTTTGAACTTAACTTGATGACTTGAAAGATAATTAGGACTATTTCTACCATTCTACATAATATTATGAGACTTTATGTTTGTATACATAGGTGTACTATTGTAAATAGTCTGTACGAGAAAACTACTTCTGACTATGACAGCTAGAAAGTTATTAAATTGATTCAAATCGTTGAATCCCATTGCCATTTAATAGATAAGTAGAGGAAAGTTGCTAAGATCAATAAAAATAATGAAATATTGCACATTTTACTAAACAGTTTTGCATTAACTGTCAACTCAACCAGAATCCTCTTCTTATATTGGAGTTGAACCTACTACTGCTACTACTACTGCTACCTTGTAATATCTCACAATATCTCAAATAAAATTCTTAGTTTTTTGTCATTCTTTCTTCATTCATTTGTTTTTTTGTTTTCTTTTACTTTTTGTACTATGGTATCTACTCGTAGTAATATAATATTGTACAATCACTTGTTAATGATTTTGCAGTTGCTATTGCTATTCCTGTTGCTGTTGCTGTTGCTGCTGCTGTTTTCATTCCACCTCCTCCTACTCCCATTATATACAAAATCCTCAGTTTTCCCCATTTCACAAGCTCCGAATTTTTTTTGTTCTGCTCGCTTTACTCTCTATAAATATGATGAAAACTTTTTAATAGAGTTTTTCTTTTATCACGAACGCAGCTTTGGCAGCAGCATGTCATGTTATTTTTGTTACTGTCGTCACTTCATCAATTTGGGTGGATGATGGGTATCGGGTAGCGGGTAGCGGATAGCGGGTGAAGGAGATATCACTCAAGTGCTGTTGTGGCGCGATTTAGTTTGTCTAAAAAACATGACAAACTCAACATGAATAACGTAATTGTTGTAGTTGTTTTTGTATATTGTAACATTTTTTGTTGTCGCTTTTGTCCAGCATACTTAACACTCAAACTTACATATTTCCCTCACTCGCTCCTTGTTCACAAAGTTAATATGCTCAAGTACCCTACATTATGAAGGAGGATAAATTGTATTGTATAATAGCGATTCAGTTCGAAGAGGCTAAATACAATTTGGATTAAATTTCCTTTCAAATCTTTTATCAAATTATATACAATATTGTGAAATGCAGAGGGTCTGCGAAAGTCTGTCTAACATGATACAATTATTGTCACTTGGTTTTTTGTAAGTTTTTTTTCTATTCAGCTCTTTTGCCACTCTTGTCATTTTCAAGTCAAATCTTCTGTCACAGAAGAAAATTCTTTAAGTTTAGTTTCATCTCACTAAACCTTCAATACACTTCTCATGAGGGTTTGCACTTACCATACATATTACAATATATATAGTAGTGTTTATGTTGCAGAAATCGGAAACATCCCCGTACAGTAAATAAAGAAGTTTTCCAATAAAAAAATATTCTTGGTCAAATGAAAATTATTGATGATTTTGTTTAGTAAAGAGAACTCAAGCAAAGATTATTGCTTTCATAAACCATCAACTTACTTCTAATAGAAAATGTCATAAAGTTTTTTTTAGATGATATTTTCTTTGATATCCATTCAATAGAGTAAAAGGCTCGTGGCACTTGTCACAGTAGTCAGATAGATAATGAAGTCTTCACAAAAGTAAAAAAAAAACAAAAAAAAAAAAAAAAAAAAAGGCTGAAATTCAGCTACTTATAATGCAAGAGAAATGCATAACATTGAACACAGAAGGAAAGTCATTACCACAGTTTGAATGAAAACAGAATTAAAATGAATCATATTCGGTTGTTTTTTTTTTTTTGTTTGTAAAAAACCAATTCTGGGATGATGTCGTTAATATTTACATTGAACTGAAAGTAGTTTTTTATAAATTTTTAGTAAGGAATGAAGCTTTAAATGAAAGTGTTAAAAAAATGAAACAAAGATAAAAATTGGATGGTGTGGGTTAAGTTGGGGGACTCATGGCAAGAAAAGTATACAAAACACATAACAAAAAACAAAATATGAAACAACGAATGTCTCAAACTTTGATTACAACGAACCTTTCATCAGAAATACAATATGGAAAAATTCAAAGAGACAATCCTAGGAATCTTTATATTGAACAATTATTTATTGAAGGGTAATCCCCAAATCCAAAAATTATGAAAATTAAATGTAACGAAAATTAAAATTTGTTGATATTATTATTATATTGGAGCTATATTGTGTTATATTGTTTCAATACAAAAGAGTTATTTTATTTTTCGGTCTTTTGGCCACTTGTTCGTATGTTCTTTCGTAAAGTAAACATAATCAGTAAAGCATTTTTTATCTCTCTTTTACTCATGCATAAGCATTCATTCTCTATGCTGTAGACGATCCCACACAAAACAACGCGCATTGTTTTGTGCGTCTCCTCACCTTCTACGTCTCTGAAGCATCATCGCATTTTGATTTTCGTCACATTTCATTTTCTAAGCTTTGGATTTACCTTCATTCGCTAAAAAAGTTTCACTTCTATATTGTGCTTATGAGGGTGAGGCACATTTTTTAAATTTTTTTTTATTAATTTATATTTTAAGTGAACCCATAGATCATAATACCTATCATTCAATGAACATTCTGGGCTATGGTATTAACATCGATTGCTCGCCCAGAGAGTTAAACAAAAAGAAGCATATGTACCTATGTATGTTTTGAGATATCCGAGATTATCATTTCACAATCTAAATGATAATCTTTATGTAAGTAGATATGTAAATATATGTGTACAATACTTCGTGAAAGGTATAAAAATATAGAAAGATGGCATACAACATTCATATATTTGATGCATTGGATGAAGGAAAACATAAAGTGATGCGGTATGGCAAAGCGAGGCAAGTCGAGTTGAGTCTGCGTTGCTAAGGCAAATGACTACTGACTTGCGGAATTTTAATTAAAGTAGTAAAAACTGAAATTGAAACATTTTGGGAATGTTCCATCGTCTTTTCTTTCCTTATATCTTTCGTCTTCTTTTCTTTTTTTTCTTCTTCTTCTTGTTAATGTCATCAAAACCAACAACGACAACGACAACGACAACAGCATCAACATCAATAAAGTTTTCAACGATCTCTTACCATAGTTGCTTAGTTGATGCTATTTACACTCCTTTGACCTTTCTGTTCTATCCAAATTTCCCATTACTCTTCTATATTTCATCATTTCTTTACTTTACTCTACTCTATTCCACTCCAGTCGATTTCAGTTTATCATCTTTGCTGTTTTTCACGATTTTCAACTTCTAGATACTTTTAAGCGTACTTCATTTATAAAGATACTCGTTCATTCTTATGTTCACTTAAACAATCATATCATTTTTATTGTTTATTTTTCATGCGACACTTTATGCAATTTCTACATCTTATTAGACCCCTTTCACACGTTCATAGTTCATAGCCATGATGAAGTATTATATACTCATACTGTTGACCATATTCTACACAAAAATCAATCGAGCATTTGATATTGGCTTTAACATTTGTATAGACTGGGAGCCTGTTATTTATTGTATAATAAAAATTTGACTCATTGTACTCGTACATAAATTGATAAATCAATAGAGCAGGGGAAAATGGTAAATCTTTGGATCTGAACATATTGTTTAGCAAAGCATAATGTAAGGAATTCTGTTCTAGCATAAGATATAGGTGCTCTATGTAACATTATAATGATTAGATCGGATCAGATCGAATCGGATCGAATCGAATCGAATCGGATCTCTGAATAAAGTATGTTTATACTTATGTAGTCTATCTGCTTGTGTACTCGTAGATGGTGCACTTAATCTTTGGTAAAAGAGAAAATAATTGTTTGAGTTTTTTTTTTTTCTTCTCATCTTTTATTTTGGCAATTTTCTTTTTATTTAATCATTTTATATCTTTGACAGATAAACAACAAGAACAATTCCCGTTTGAAATGTTTCTTCCTTGCATCGTAACTTACTAGTATGTACAATATGCAAGGAGTATTTACTTGTATATCCTTCTCCATTCGGCCGCTATCATCTCTCGATGTTGTGTGGCCATGTTTCCATGTTTTCAGTGTTTTGTCGTGTTGAGTTGAGTTGAGTTGAGTTGAGTTGAGTCGTAGTCATCTGGTAGTCATCGTTTTATTGTTTAAATAAACTCGGTTCGTTGCAAAAACAAATTAACTAGAGGCGCTTTATTGCCACTGCATTTTACAATGATGATGATGATGATGATGATGATGGTGGTGTTGGCCATTCGTTCAATCTTTGATTTTATTATAATGCACTACAGCTGAGGGTCTAAGAAGAATCTATTTATAATCATGAAATACATGACATTATAAATTTGGCAATACAAGTACATTCCATCGGAAATAAAGCAAAGACTCTATGACACAAGTTGGACTATAATATAATATTTATAAATTAATATGGAATGATGATGATGATGCTAATATTGGTGCAACACTTTAAGGTATCGTAAACATTCGCCATAGCCGAAGTCATTATAATGTGTATTTTTTTTTTTTCCCTTGTCTACTTTGGTTTTTTTTTTTTTTTTTGTTTTTGTTCTTTTTATGTTTCATTTTGAAAGTTAGTCCTGTCGCTTGTTGGAAACTTGTTACTTTGGTTTACTTGCTAAGGAAAGTTATGTCGCACGTCGCTTTATTTGTTCTTTGAAATTTCCTTGTTTTTCATTGTCATCGTTAATTGAACCAAGGCCTTCTTCATCTTCATCGTCTTCTATGTTATTCCTATTTGACACAGATGCATACACTCACAATCACACTTACAACACACAGATACAGATACATTTCTTTACGAGTTGTTTGCAAAGGCCGCACCTCTTAATGGCGACGGCGACGGCAACAACGACAGCGACGACACCGACGATGACGACGACGACGACGACACTTGTTGATGGGCATCTCTCCATATTTAATTATACCCTGCACCCAAAAACGGTGGTTCCTTTTAGAAGTTTTGTGCGAATTACAGTTCGTTTATAGTGTGTAACACCCCCAAGGAGATTGTACAATACTCGTATATTTTTAATCAGCTCAACAAGTTAAATCGATTGCACCAAAACTTCGTTCCTTTTTCCGAGTCTATTCAAAATATACAAGTATTTTCTAATAGTTCGTAAGAGTATTTTCAGTATTTTCATTTAAAAAGTTGCAATTATGTTGTCAATTAGAGTTTTCCAATTACTCAATGGCATATTTTTTTTTTGTTCATTTGGCTAGTGGTGAATCCAATCATCATAATAAAAACTAAAATTATTGTAAATTATTTTTTGTTTTTTTGGAAATATCCTACTATAGTAAATTTTGTATGAATATTTAATTTTGTTTAATAGAAAACTGGATCGTCATCAAACACTGGAAAAATTATTTTTCCATTCACTTGGATCTAATAAACTAACAATGCTGATCAATTCAATATAACATAATCTTATTGGAATCTTCGTTGGATGTTACAAGTATCATGATAAAAACATGGAAACCATTAAAACTACAAAATTTGTTGAAGGCATAATAAATAAAAATAAATGAAAATGTGACATTTCCGCGGTTTGTAAGCTTAAAGTGAGTTTCTAATTTGACACGTTCCGTTCGGGTCGATTCGGTTCAGTTCAGTTCAGTTCAGTTCAGTTCAGTTTGGTTGGGTCTCTTCTCTTTCAAACCCTCCATGCCACAAAGATCTGGTGTCGTTAGTACTACATAATATAACAAGTATGCGGTCAAAAAGCATCATTACAACAACAGCAAAGGACCAACAATCATCGTCGTCAACAGCATCACCACTTCCATCACCAGCATCCTTAGCATCATGAATAAAAAGAATATGTTATGTGGCAGGGAAACCGAACCGAACAGAAGTCACTATGGCAGAGTCAATCCATTCCATTCCGTTTCTTTCTTTTATTACTCATTCGAAAGGAAATATTGTGCATAAATTGTAAATTTCTTTTTTGAATTCTAATTTTATACAATATTTACATTTAGTATTTGCTCTATTGGGTCTATAAGTACAAAGTTCCAGTATTTGAAAGACAGTTAACACAGAGGCATTCAAGTGTTTGAGCCATTATGTTATCTCTGAGAGATATGAATCCATTGAAATTGCAAGCAGAGCGATTAGATTAGAATGATATTTCTAAGAAATGATGTAATAAGATCCCCTCACCGGTGAACCTCATCATGGTATGTGAATGCTTAATAAAAGTGTGAGCAGAACTGAAAGACTGTGAGTGGTTGATTGAGTTGAGTGGTCTCCCACTTCTAATGAATTTTTAATAGAAAAATTACCTGATTATCAAGTCATAAGTCATTCATATCATATTATATATCAGAAAACTAGACTAGATAAGGCTTCCAAGGAAGTTCAACTTAAACTAATTAATGTACAGTTTTTGGAATGATTAATCATAATGAGGACACTTAGTCCTTGTTATAGGGGGGTCAATATGTTAAAATGTGTTTTTTATTTTGTTTAACCACACACAGCACACACTCTTTCTTCTTCTAGTTTTCAAGGGTCAAATTCACTCTTTTCATACTCCCACAGAGTAAGAGTATTTTATTGTTGTAATTTTGTCCTTGATTATCTACAATGTACACTACACACTGTGTGGTTGTTTTATGATTTTATTTTAAGGTTTGTAACACACGCATTAAACTTTATAGTTTCGAGGGCAAAAAATGCCCTGTGGATTCGAGATTTAATCAAGGATTATGAAGGAAGACACATTTTTAAACAAAAAAATATTATTTTCATTGCAGAATATTGTATTGAAGTTTACATATGTTTTAATGAGTCCATATAGGCGAAAATCTTTGACACTACCAGAGTATCGATCGATGATCATTCAATATCATACTACATATTTTGGTAATGGTCCACAATATTCGGTGAGACCGAAACTTATGTTTTTTTTCCTTATTTTTTTTTGTTTGTTTTTTGTTTTCGTTTAGTTTTTACCGTAATAAAAGTGAAGCTAAAAAAAAACTACTACAAGCGTTGCTGACACGCCTTCGCACGCCCACTACTTAGAATACGCACATGCACACGCACTTTTACAGTTACACATTTGGACAGACATTTGGATATTTATACACTCCCAACACATTCCAATAACAAACAAAAAAAAAAACAAAAAAAAAACAAAAAAAAAAACAAACAAACAGACAACACAATTTTTTATGCAAATGAGCAACGAAAAAGCAAATATTCATAGTTCATATGTTTTATGAGAAATAATAAATACCCATGCATACACATACCATATTACCATTACCATATGTATGTAAATGTATCTTCGTATCTATCTACATATAAACACATTCGGATTCACAGATGTCATGTGCGTGGTCAAAGTTGAATTTGTAAAAAGAAAAAAAACAAAACCGAAAAAAACAACCAAGCAAACAAACAAACAAATAAAATAAATTAATTTAAATTTATTAAAGAAATGACCAAAAAACATAATTAAATGAAAACATGGAATGGCAAGACCTTAACTTGACTTTTACGCAAGTTTTTATAACCAACCACCAACATCAAAGTTAATGAATTTTAACTCTTTATACAATATGAGGAATATACAGGGTTGGCCACATTACGTGGACCCATTTATTTAAAAACCAACAAAAAAGAAAAACAAAACAAAAAATCAAATCAATGACATGAAAGAAACCCTCACAAGTAAGAGATCATTTCATTTGGTTTATCGTAATGTGGTCGTTTGACGATATATTCTATTGCATTTGCAAATATTTCGAACAGTATACCGATTTTTTCCAGGCGAATGTTGGCTTGAAATTCAGTCCAGGGTCCTTGGCTTGTTGATGTCCATCTTTGACTTCAGAGGTCAGTCAGAGAAGGCCAGTCAAAATCTCAATTTTTATTATATCAAGTGACCGGGGAGAAATTACATACTTCAAAAAATCTATTGTGGTACGAGTTGTACGAGGTGGTGTGCCATCTTGTTGAAACTAGTAGTGCTCCATACAATTTTACTGAACAATCCAAGTACCCACGTATGTACATATTGCGTTATTCGTTATTTTCCATCTGTACTATTATGATGCTTACTGAGAGCGGAGCAAGAGAGAGAGAGAGAGAGATAGCTAGAAATAGAGAGAGGGAGCTTAGATTATAGAGGTACATGAAGAAAGTCGCAGGCACAGCTAGTTTTGTTAATAAAACACAACAAATTGTAAGCGTTGTTCGGGCGTAAGTCTTTCCATACTGAAATGGCAATGGAAACTGAGAATGTTTGACTTGGTTTTGTGTCACGAATCACGCGTGAGCTGTAAAAAATATATACATACTTGTATATATACATAGGTACATACTTCTAAGTAAGTATTACCGATCAATCAAATTCTATATAAACACGAGAGACTGGCCAAATAATTTCTGAGCATGAATCCGAAGCTTAATTTAACCCATTGGTTGTGTGTATGAGTATGTTTGGCCATCGAAGTTGTTGTAGCATGAAAATGAAAGATCAAATGCACTATACTTGTCCTATATTCAGAGAGCCTTCATATGACATTTTCGACACAACTGAAATTTGTGAGTGGATTGGTTAAGTATGTTTTTATTCTTTATTATAAATTTTGTATTTGTTTCTTCTACTTGCGGTTGTTGTTGTTGCTTTTATAACACATCTTTGCAATTATATTTATCTTGTTAGGGTGGAACCATCAAAAAAAAAGGTCCCATTTCAATATATTGTATATTGTATATTGCTGTGGCACATAAAACATCACATAATCGTAAATCTCTTCTCAGTAAATTCATAACAAATCAAAAAAAATAAAAATAAAAATGTCAATGGCCAAGTGCGAGTCAGACTTGTACACGGAGGGTTCCGTACCAGATTGGTGTTTGAATGGGTCCGATTTGACTGATTCCAACAGATACGCAGCGCCTATATCAAAAACTTAAAGTGTCTAAATTTCAGTTAAATAGTCCAAAAAAACAAAAAAAGTTTTTGAATAAGAACCTGAATTTTAATGAGAGTGTGAATGGGAGGTACCCTCCCTGGTGATCCGATCAAACTGGAATTTCAATAATATAAGTTTCTGATGTATAGCCACCAACCATCCAAATTTCAAAATCGTGGGTTTACTGGATCATATAGCTACCATAAAAACCAAAATGTGTCTTTCAGTTTTCGAAACTATTTTAGTTTTAGTACTTGTTGCTGATGCCCGGATAGAACTACATATTCTGTGAAAGTTGCATTTCTCTAGCTATTGCGATTTATGAGATATGACCCGAGGACGGACTGACGGACGGACGGACCACGAAGTATCTACAATAGGGTACCCTTTGGGTCCGGAACCCTAAAAAGGTGCTGAAGCAGCAAGCAGCGTATTTGGATTCTCTATAGGATATAACATAGACCGCATTTAAACCATATATTGGTTTGCAGTTAAGGAATAAGCTGTTTAATGAACATAATCTTCCTTTTATCCACCTACTATTTTTATGATCTAAATTCAATTTTAACTAAATAGAAACATATTTAATGTTGGGTTTTTAATAAAGTTGTCGTACTTTATTTAATTATATTAGTTTTTTTTTTTGCATTTATGGAATGTTCTCGATCGCAAGATGATCTTTGTCTTTTTTTGTTGGTTTTTGTATACTAAGTTATTTCCATAAGAAAACTAATATTCGAAGCGTCAAATAAGTGAATAACACAATATTTAGATAAAATATAAATAAATATAACTTCTTCGCTCGCTGATAGCCGTCGTATTCAATCTCCACATCCTGCAAGAGAGTTACAAGCCTTATATGCGTAATAATTATAAATGAATTACATTTGCACGGATGCTCGATGATATGCATACAAGAGTGGATATCGCGATCAAGTTGCTTCCTTCGTGTGTCGCGTACAATCAAACCACTTTCCTTCTCAACAGTTGCATACGACATTTGATATCCGTTTCGAATGGCGTTTTGCAGTTTCCTTTCCTTGTCGTCATCCACAAACAACTGCAATGTTCCGCATACGAACAAGATTTTGGGGACAATTTCCATTGTTACATTCCGTTGAGAAGCCTTGTACAAATCCCTTTCACAGTTATAATTATATTTGAGAATAGGTTTACCATGTCTTGCTTCCATGTTGACAGTACGAATCAGTTTTATCGATTGTTTCCTTTTGCGCTTGTATTTATGGATATAGTGATGAATGTTTTTTTTTAACTGTGTGAAATTGTGTGTTTCCTTTGAAAATTATATTTTACAAGTTCAGTTTCAATAAACCGAATTGATCAAAATAGAATAGATTACTGGGTTAGAAATCAGATGAAATCATTTTGAAAATTATTGTACTTTATTGCCTGTCAGTGTCAAAGTGATTAGTATTCTAAATTCGTTAAAACATAACCCTTAGCTTGCTACATACATACAAACCGAAATCCGAATATCAAATGGATATGGATATGGATCCATAAATGTCTTGTGAAAGACAGGAATCAGGAAATTTGACATCAGTGAGAGCAGAGTAATTGGGTGTTAAGGGCAAGTAATCTCCGCTGATTTATGAAATGATTATTTCTTATGTTTGTTCGAAAAACAAAATAAAACTCTTCCATGAAATTGTTTAATATATTTTGTAGTTGGTATTAAAGCCTATGGTATTTTGCAGTTTTTGCAGAAAAAACATTTCAAAATCATAAACTCACTACTGATTTTTTCTTTAGTGTGTGGGCGGGATACTAAGTTTTTGGTAATAATATTGATTTGGGACTTTTAAAATTCATTCACACGGCTCTCATATTCACTTCAATGAAAATGTAATTGTTTCTACAATTTGACAAATGGAACATCAAAACGGTCTCCCTATCCAACACCTGATTATGTCAAATCACTCTTATTGGGTTGCCCGACTCAAATCGCATGCACACCCTTACTTAATATTGTATTGCATTGTTTTGTATTGCAAAATACTTAATAGGGTAAAGAATCGTAAATATATCTTAGGGCAAATTGGTAATGTTTTCATGATAACGATGGCTGTGGCTGTGTGAACGGACAACGAAGTGTCTGCAATAGGGTTTCTTTTTGGTACCCTTTGGGTCCGGAACCCTAAAAAATGTAGAATGTGAAAGAGCTTTGGACAAATTGTGCAAAGAGTGGAAAGTGTGAAAAAAATAAGGAGGATCATATTATTGTATATGGAACATTTGTGACGCCTATGCTGAATTAAATTTCACTTCACATAAGTTCAAATGTATTAGATGAGGTAGGATAAGATAAGGTAAGTTAAGGTAAGGTTAGGTTGAGGAGTGACTGAAGATGAGTTCACTTTGCCCAAGAAGTTTGACCCATTGTATTGCTAGTGAAAGAAAAGGTTTCAATAAAACCACACGCCTTCCGGAAGTGTGCGATGATAGAAAACCAATTTGATTGGTTTAAGATCAATCAGATATTAACAATGAAGAAAGTGAAGCTTGTTTTTTATAGACATGGGGTATATCACATTGATCAAAGACACTTTCTGCCTTACATGGTGGTGGTAATTAATTATAGTTTAAAGAGTTTAAGGAAGAATTTCTATTGCACATTCTAGTCACAAATTACTTCCATTATTTTCTCTTACTTCACTCCTTTTTATTTTGCAATTCATCCGAAATGCAACATCTGCATGAATAAAAATCCTACCAGAACAGTTTCACGCAGTTTGCCATATCAAAATCTGATCATGTGTTAACTGGATTTGAATTGAATTGTTTTCTTTCGGATCAGCCGAACCAAAAACCCAAGTTATTATTTCAAAAAAAATTTTTCGATTTTAGTTTATTTGTTTTTTTTGTCAATTTTTGTCGAGTTTTTTGGCTTACGCAATTTGTATTGTATGGGCGTATGAGTATTATGTCTTTATTTGTGAGTGCATGTACATTTATGTAAAATATATATACTCCCACACTACATACATACCATACATATAGTCTATAGTCTATATGAGGGATGATGGCGTGTCGGTTGCTTGACCCGCATATGATGACATTTAGCAACATTTTTCGAAAATAACAAAAATGTCAACCGTGCGTCATGAATTATTTGCTTTATTTTTTTTTTGTTTTGTTTATTTAATTTTTCTGTCTTTCCTAGGAAGCGTAACTGAATCACTTTCCACATACACACAGATGCACACGCATACATGTATATATTTTATATGTATTTAAATTTTTTTTTTTTTTATACAGAAAAAACACAAAACCAAAAGAAAAAAATAAAAACTGAAAGCAACCTTCCTCATTTATATTTTATTTCATTTTTTCATTCAAAGCTGGGATGAGTTTTATTATTATTGCAGTTGTTACCTTTATAAAATATACACATTTATTTGTGGACATATGTATGCATATATGTGTGTGTGTGTGTGTGTGTGTGTGTGTGGGTGTCTTTGTGTATTCTTTAGTGAGTTGTTTGAGTTTTTGTTACTGTTGTTGTTGGCTTTTTGCACCTTTTCCTTTAGCGCGCTTATATGTCACACAATATTCGTTGACATTTTTATTGAGGTGCAAAGTGCGAAGTTCATTCAAAATCCTTAATGTTGATAGAACAGAACCGATCCGAAACGAAACGAAACGAAACGCAACGAAACGTAGTATGTAGATCCTAAAGTAAAATATATTTACTTTTTTGTACACTTCACTCACTTCACTCACTTCTTAGTCTGAATGGTTTCGTTGTACTTAGCAACAGAGCAGAACTTCATTTCTTTCCTACAAAATAATAATGTTTTGTGAAAATGTGATGTGTTTTATGTGATTTTGCTTTTCTATTTGAATGAAATAAGTTGATGAGGTGATGACTCTCATAGTCAAATTTTTATAATCCAAAATCCTCATACTGCATATGGAACCAACAAATATTTTAGCATTGCCTCAGTGTTCCTTCCTCATTGGAATATAAATGATTCACTGGATTAAGTGATTGCAAAACTGTTAAAACTGCTATTAATTGAATCAAATGTAAGATTGAAGATGACAACTGACCAGTCTTGATATTGTTCCACAGACCGCATAAATTTGTGAAATAATTTCTTCCTTTCAAACACAAACCTTCGGATTTCATTACTATTGTGTTTATAGTGCCGACTAACCAGTCAGTCAGTCAGTCAGTTAGTCACTTAGTCCGATAAATAAATAGATAGATAGATACATATACTCATTGATTTCTTTATTTAGAAATATCATAAAAGTTAAAAATTAGGATGAGGATATTGGTAGTAAGTACATTTATTTCATTAACCATACAAGGGTATATTATTTTTTCATTGTAGTGAAGTGTCAAGTACAATATACATACACATACACATATATGTATGTATTGTATATCCTGTTTATCTGTGTGTATCGGGTGCATTGGATGTAAAGTAAAAGAAAAACGTAAAAGGGCTCAATCAGGCATCAGGCGATTTCTTTGGGCTTGGGCTCTTTGTTCATGAGTTTGGCTATTTGTGAACCTTTTGTCTGTCATTTGTTCTAAAAATTGTATGCAATAAATAAAAATTTCATGTTTGAAATTTTTATCTCGCCTTTCTGATCTTGAGCAAAGGAAGGGATGATTATTTCTGCCTAAGGTTTTCGCTTGAAGCTACGCTTATGTTATGTTTTGTGAGAGAACTCGACTCAACTTAACTCGACTCGACTCAACTCAACCCGACTCTTCTCTATTTCTACTACTATGGTATTTATCTGTTTCCGTTAAATTCTATGCATGACCTTATTGCAAGCCCAAACAATGGATGGATGGATGAGGTGAGATGGGATGGGATAGAATAGGATGGAAGGTCTTTCTTTTCTCTCTATGGTTCTTTTTTGTTTATTTTGTAGTATAGTATTTGTACCCTGTAATCATATATATGATTACTTTAGGTATATTAATTTTTTGTTTATACTAATACTGAGAGTAATCATCAAGCAATTGATTCATACTCGGAGAATTGATAGTATTTTATGCCTATGTGAAGCTACTGTTCCGAGTGAACACTTAATTGGAGAATGGGTAGCATATAAGTTTTAAAGTAAAGTTTTCGGATTAATCATGAAGTAAATAGAATTGAATTACAAAAAGAAAAATGCCTGACAGTAAACTGTAAAATGCAAGTACGAAATGATTTCCTACTTCATAATTATTTTTGAAGATTTTCCTATAAAGGAAGTGCATTCATGATAAGCTAAAGCCAAAGTTAACTTCAAATTTTAGTATATTTCTTACCTTTAGAGTCAATTTTTTTTTTCTTTAACAACGCAACATATAAAGGCTTCTTGTACTTTGTTTCTTTCTTTTTCTTTTCTTCTTTTGTTTGTTGTTCGTTGATCCTTTTGTGCCGTTTGCCTTGCATACTTCGTTTTCGTTTTCTTCAATTGCCAGCGTTTGCTAAACAATCCAGCCCAACTTAACCCAATTATACTGTATTCTAAACCAATACTTAACTCAAACTCCTCCAAACTAAAATCCCAGACATTGTTCAATGACCAGGACACCTGAAATGCCACAAATATATTAAGACAATGGTTACAGAATGGAGGACGCAATACAACAGAACACAACAGAAGCGATTATGGAAGTGGAGTGGGGAAGGGAACAAATCAAACCATTACAAAGCAGCAGACCAAAAGCGACGGGACGTGGCCTATCTCTGTGTTTAACTATGTATTTACACAGTTATTTTATCTACTTCGATTGGCAATTTATCTAAAATGATTGCTTTGTTGTATTGTATTCTCTTTTATTATGTTCGGTTCGATGGAGTTCGGGCTCTGGCTCGGTTCGATTCGATTCGATTTGATTCGGACTTTGTTGCTTACTAACCAATTTTTAGAAAATAATGTAGAAAACCCTTAAACAGGAACCGAGGCACAGAGGAGATAAGATGAGAGACTGTGGTAAGGTAAGGTAAGGTAAGGTAAAGGAAAATATTCGAGTTGTAATAAAGATTTTTCTTCGTTTCATTTTGTTTATAATTGGGAAGAAAGTAAGTGGGCATCGGGTATCGGGTTTTGATTCGTAATTTCCTTAACAATATCAAAGGGAAAATTTTTCTCATAAACGTTTTTCGATACACTTCATTTTACTCGTCACGCTGTCATTGGTATTATAAGTCTGTCATGAAGTTTGTAACAAATAGAAGGCGGCATACGTAAGTAGGAGACCCCATAAAGTATAAGTATTGTTGGTCAGCCAATGTTCGTCTATCCATCAGACCGTCTATATGTATGCAAACTAGTCCCTTAGTTTTTGAGCTAAAGCGCTGAAATTTTATACAAACTAGACGCAGTACATTTGTCGGAAGTATACTAGGAAGAGTACCTTCTCATACAAATCTTCAGCATAGCCTAAGTTAATCTTCTTGTGAAGGTTATCAAGTTGAAAATTATGTTCAGAGTTTCCTTTTTAAACTGGGAATCCACCACATTCTACTTATTCTTATTCCACTTATTATGGATCTGCTATTACAATTCCTTTTAGTTATGTGAAAGTTTTTCGGTGCAACTGAATCAAATTTTTTGTATTCCGTGTTTAGTACTCTATGTTCCTTTTCTCCTTTATCTTTTTTCCATACTTAAGCTACTTTTCTGTGTAGAAAGTCATCTGTATGTGTACGTGTATGTGTATGTGTGTTTGTGTGTAGAAGTGTAGCACATAAAATGCTAAAATTTTAAGTAACTAAAAATTTGTGTTCTGCCATTGTGTGTGTGTGTGTGTGTATTTGTGTCGTTGTAGTCGTAGTCGAGAGTGGATGTAGAAGAATGTCAGATACACAGAGTCTCAAAGTCTCAAATTCATGATAGAACAGCAGACACATACACATACACACACACACACACACACACACACACACACACACAGCATATAGCAAAAAGGTAGAAAATCGCAACAAATGAAAATTTTGCCAAGCTTGAAATCCGTTTATAATGACAAAAGGTTTCGCCTTAAAGCCGATTATAGCCAGCAGCAGGAACAACAAAATCAACAGCACAAAACAACAGTAAAAACATGAACTTCGCCAATTACACTTACTTCTTTCCAAAATCTAGGTGACTATCCAAAACCCACCCAACCCATCCAACCCATCCAACCCTCCAACTCACAAACGCACAGCACTCGAACTCGTACTCGAACTCAAACTCGTCCCTTTACTACATACTACATATCACGTAACAAAAAATAAACAAGACTGCTTTAGGCGAACCTCAACCACAACTTCCATACATTAAATTCGATACTCTAGGTATGTTCCAACTCCCAACTCCCAGCACCCAGCATCTGTTGAGATTGTCTCAGATTGTTCAAAGAGGAAAAAATGTAGCTAAAAATTAATACACGAGTAGAATTAATCTTTTTACAGCTAGTCACACAGCTCACTCACTCAATCAGTTTACCAAAACACGCAAATTTTTACAATATTACTTTTTATTAAACATTTTCCGGGAGAGATGAGGCCATATTGGTATTTCGCTAGAAGGTTTTCAGGATTAGACATTGAAAATGGCAATTCTGTTATGAAAAAGTTAACCAAAGATCAATGGAAAAAATATCTTTATGGGAAAAAGAAATAACCAAAAAAAATTCCATGGCGGTTCATATTTGTAGCCTGCTGGTAGTAAGTAATATACATAATATGTAGGCCACATGTCCAATTTTGTTTACAATTTATGTGTCTTATAACGAATTTTGTCATCTGAATGGATTCTGGATTATCCAATCGATTTTCATACTAATCAACCTCATACGATTTGGAGTTCAATATTTCTCTCCAACTAGAAAAAGTTTCCTCATCCTAATTTTATCTATGACTAGAGTACCCAGCGTCGGACGGCCAACTAAATTCTTTGAACTTCTGTGCATCAGTACAATCATGAAGAGAAAAAAAAATCGAAAAGAAATGTTCTTCACTTTCAGGGGAACACAATTCGATCAAATCTGCAGTTACAAGTTCTCACCTTCGCTGTGACATTTCATCTACAAATTTCCCTATATAGGATTCAATGGTATTCTATATTCAAGGATGGAACCAACTATAGACGTACGCAAAATTTCATTGCAATCAGATGAATATACCGCGCATAAGACTCGAACAAACAAACAAATCTTAATTTTTATCTATTTAAATTAACTGTGTTGTATTAATTAATTGTTCTGCCAGATTGGGAATTCGGGCTGGGTCTGATCTTGGCACTGCCATACATATGGGACAGGATGTTCGACATTAACGTATCTGGTGGAAAACCCCCCTTTTCACCCTAATTTATGTATCTTTTTCTTAGCAATCCTTCAACAAATCGAAATCTTCATATGTGATTCTTCGTATAGTATAGTATAGCAACTGTAACATCTGAGTCTACTGTATATTTTGGTATAAATACAATTAACATAAATGAAATTCATATATTTTTATGAATCAGAAATAATATTTAAAGACTTAGAATCATTTTTCACAGTGGCAATAATATGAAAGGATAATGAAATTTCGAATTATTGACAATTAAAATTAAGAACACTGATAGTCATGAACTCATATATTTGTATCTTTCATTTTGCTGATATTCGTACTAAAACCTAGTGTCTACGATTCTTCTATGTATCTTAGCGTTTCCATGTTTTAACCTCTCCATCTCCATCTCCGTCCCCGTTAAGCAAGTAAAATATTCCGCAAAATCAGCAAACAACAAAAATACCAAAAAAAAAAAACAGGAACAAAAACAAAAACACAAACCATTTGAGCATTTATTGAGACAGGTACAACGAACTTTTATGTACTTGCTGCCAACCCACTTCCGCATTCCTTCAGCCTTCAATCCTGCCAATTTATTTTATCAATTACAGCAACCAACGCGACTCTATTGAGGCCGTGCTTGTCGAACTCAGCACATGCACAACTGCACAACTGCACAACTGCACAACTACACAGTTACACAGCTACACAACCACACAACCGCACAACATACGTGTATGAAGTCAATCAGGCACAGGTGGGTAACACGCTAAAATTTCAACCGCCTCAATAGCAGCAGAGTTTAAACGAAAAGCCCCTGCTTGCCTATGTCTACCTACCTGCCTACTTTCATTTGTCGCTTCACTTTGCAACAGGCAAAGGTAAAATTTGCATAAGACAAATTTTAAATTCACCCCCAATCGTTCAGACAAACAGACAGACAGACAGACAGACAAACAGCAAAAACAACGACACGCACTTAAGGATTGGTTTCTTCTCACATCACAACACATCACATCAGAACACAACACAACACACCGCATCAGACCAAAACAGGCCCATGGCGCCATCGTCTTTGCTATTGCCATAAATCGAAAGACGACATATTATAATCATTGAAAGAGAGAGGTTACTGCTGCAACTTTTATGCTCAAACTAGTACTTTGAGGTGCGATTGTGGTGGGCGAATTGGGTTCAAGTAATTGATGTTGATGTTGATGGTGATGGTGATGTCATTGAATTGCATTTGCCGTGTATCGTAGAATATTTCGAAGATTACATAACTTTTACAAAAGTTATAAAACATATGTACACAAATCGGAAATTTCAAATGATTGATTTATTTTAAGTTTCAGGAAGTTTTTTATTTTTTTTTTTTTGTTACTAATCAGCAGCAGATCAATCCGATTTTACTTGCATTTAGGTAAGTAATAATATTTATTTATTTATATCTTTATTAGAGCAATAGCGAAATAGAACCTCAGCTCAAGGAAAAATTAAGAAGAAGGAATGGAGGAAATTAGAAAAGTGCAGGACTAGACTTGCCCTGAGTAGGAATCGAACCCGCGACTCTTTTGATGTCAACACAGCGCACTAACCTCAGAGCCAACGAACCAGTCATTCACAGAGCCAACGAACCAGTCATTCACATGTTCTTACTACTAAGTTACAATAAATATCAACTGATCATATATACTAAATATAAGTTTTAAAAGATAATTTCTATTTGATTATATATGTATGTTAAGTACATTTCATTGGATATAATTTGCATACTTTAAGAGATAAGATAAGAAAAGGTAGAGAGAGACATTTTGTCACAGAGGGAGGATAGTTCGCCTATTGTGATGCCTAAAAGTAAGCAGGGCAATGAAATAGATGTATCTAGTAACCTTATTAAGTCTCAAAGTTCGCCCTATGCTTTTGGAAAACAGCCTACAGAATCGACAAAAATAGCCAAGTGACTGTCCAGATCTAGGTTTTTCAAGATTTGAAGATTTCCCGAGAAAATTCGTCTGTCATCCAAAACAGAATTCTTTTTTTGCTTGGGTAGTTCTATGATCCACTGAACGATGTAATTGTTTAGGAATGCCGTGTGTATAGAAAGACAAATGGACGCATGGACGAGCGCATGGTCATTATGACAAAGTGACTGTGCTTTTGTTTTTTTGTATGCTAAGAAAATATAAATTTTCATTTTGCGTCGACAAACGAACGTTTCTTCATAACATAAGTGAGTACACATACACATATGTACCTATATATGTATGTACGTGTATGAATCTACATTTCATGTAAATTGACTAATTAACTTTTTCGTAATAAATTGTTATCGTGTAATGTCACATATTTGCATAATGTTGTTATTGTTGCAAATGCCCGCTTACACACTCTTACTTCTTAATACATGGTACACTACAAAACAAATTACACAAAGTACCCAAACTAACTACTCATCTACTCATAGTATATTTGGGGGGGCATAACATCTTATGATGGGTGGCCAACTTGATAACAAGGAGATGAAATGAAGTCTTTCCAAAAATCATCATTTACCTTAGAAACAAATCGCATACATGAATATTTCAAGGAAAAATCATACAA
The DNA here is from genome assembly GCA_037043295.1 of Amiota minor. NCBI lineage: Eukaryota > Metazoa > Arthropoda > Insecta > Diptera > Drosophilidae > Amiota > Amiota minor. The sequence goes on from JBAMAW010002693.1 coordinate 649,130, forward strand.
TACAATATCTAAATCGATTACTATTAAATTTTGTGTCGGGGCTCTCTAAGTTTACTTGAATCTTCACAGCACTCATTTGGAACTGAGCTAAAAACTAACTGAACTATCATATAGGAAACTGGTCCGGATCACAAGGAATAATAAGTAATTAACATATTTGTTAAACAACCCAAGCACATAAGTAGATATTTTTTTTAGAATTATACAGAAAGATGGGATAATGTTAATTGACTCCGCTTTACAATGTAATAAACAAAAACAGAAAAAAAAAAAAAAACATTGTCCAAGTGCGAGTTCATTAGGGGTTTGTATGAAAAAAACCCTCCTTAGTGGTCCGATTTGGCTGATTCCAACAGATGTACAGCGCATACCTATTCTATATCAAAAACTAATAATGTTGCTAAGTTATTTTTTAGAAAAATTATCAAATGTAAGGTTTTCCCCATTTTCCTTATAATCTTAAATATTTCTTTTTGTAAAACCATTGTTAATTTTAATCTCTTTTTTTACTAAAAACAAAGCAGTTTTTCTAATGAGAATCTGAATTTTAATGGTAGGTTTGTATGTGAGGTCCCCTCCTTAATGGTCACTATAAGTTTCGAATCCATTTCCACCAACCATGTAAATTTAAAACTCCCTAGGGTTACTGAATCTTGTAGCTCTCAGAAAGGCCCATACGGTTCTTGTTAAATTTTTAAATTTACTTTAGTTTACAATGTCAATGAAAACGAATTCAGAACTCCTTGAAAAATTGATTCGAGAATCTATATGCGTATGCCCATAAATCAAACCTTATACATAGTTTTATTATCTCCTTTAAATAGTCGTAAGAATAAAGAATTCTTTTTATTAAACTTAAAGCAAAGTCTCGTGTAGAAAAAAGCTTGTTTCTTAAATTTTTTCTGACTTGTGCAGCCTTTAGTAATACTATTTAATATAGAACTTTTGATGCTGCTCTGTATGTTGACTCGGCTTTGGATATTAATTCAATGAAAATACAAAACAAAAAAAATTTAAATAAAAGAATTGTCATCATCTCGTTAAGTAAACAGGGCTGCCTTACTAACATCATTTGGTATTAGTAGTAGTAGTAGTAGTAGTAGTAGTAGTAGTAGTAGTAGTAGTAGTAGTAAGTAGTTCTTGTGTGTTCGTTGTGCGGTGGGAATATCATAATTTGACTATGGATAATGGTGTTTAATCATAGGTCCCACCACCCCCCCTCCCACCTTTGTTATGCGAATAGAATGCAATGAAAATTATGCGTAGGCCAAGAAAAAAGAAAAGAAATTGCCATTTAACGACTTGTAAATGCGCCAAACTGGAACTCTGACCAGGAAACTTAAATCAAATGGAGTGGATAGAGAAATGGAATGAGTAACTAACGTGCTTTGGTGACAATTTTGTTGCCTATATACAATATACCTATACCTATACCCATACCATACATATGTATGTATTTTACTATGTATACTTCCTAAAAAAGTATCTGTGTATGTTAGTTTTATTACTTGGCGACTACTTTCGCCTACTTTATTTTCAACAAATTATTGCATTGCGTGCGCGTACCATAAAAAAAAAACACACACACACACACACAGAAACCAAATACAAGCAAATATGGAGGGAAATGGAGAGAATGTAATGGAGGAGGCCTTTACAAACTCTAACTGGAACAGAACTACAAAGACGGCGATGACGACTACGCCAAATAAATAAACATAAACTCTTCCCTTTCCTCTGTTTCTGCGTCTAACAAAGAACGTTAATGAAAAGCTTGAATCCTTGGCTAGTGGGCTACTTGGCTACTTGGCTACTTTTCTACACATACACGAAGGAATTACAATATAATGGTACAATACAATAGGATGAATAGTCGGTCGGACGATGACGATGTTAGAATGGAACTATAAACGTGTAGTGAGTGTCCCATCCACTTTGGTTGTGCGTACAACACTCACTCACTCACTCACTCACTTACTCACTCACTCACTTACTCAGTCAGTCTGATATAAACACAAAGGCGAAAAGTACAACCGGATGATCCGGTGTGCGGCCATATTAGTAAATGAATAGTTTTTATTTGTAACGGAAATGTGAAAATTATTTCGAGTCCTCGTATTTTTTGCCTTATGCCGAATGCCGAATGGCTAGTGCCGTATGCCGTATGCCGTATGCATTGCAGCCAATGTAATGATGGGGTTCGTCATTTATAAGCGTCAATTGTCGCTTTGTACATACTAAGTATAAGAAAAAAAAAACAAAAAACAAAATAGGCATGGATACACGCTAACTTCAGTTTCGTCGATTGTTTTATACCTTTCACAAACAACTACTACATTATTTCTATTGAGTGAATAGTTGTTTTGAATTACTCGTACAAAATAAATCTATCTCAAGATCTCATTAGCTGAAGCATTATCAGTTTGCCTATTTTCAATTTGTGTGTTCAAATTTTCATTTGGAATCATTGGATGCTTTCCAATCGACCAGCGGAAAATATTGCATTCATATGGGTTCTATATTTGGATTACAACTAACATAAAAGGGAATAACCCATTGCAATAATAAAAGTATATAACAAACAATGAATTAAAAAAGTGACAACAAAAGGAAGGGGACTTCTACGCTTAACCTAGGAAAATGACTCCAATTTGTCTCACGGCTACTTTTTGCATTTTACAACACACTTCCGCTCAAAAGTTTTGCGTTTCGAGTCAGGTCAAGACGACTGAGCAAGCAGACACTTATTTCGGTCACCGAAACCTATACCTTCCATTCATATAGCTTCAATGGCTACAAATAGATTCTTACCCTTATTCTACCACACATGCAATACTGAATTCGGTAACATCTACCCATAAGTATAATCCGAGTTTAACATCGAAAGATTTGTCTCATTCAATTAAGGAGGTTTTGTGGAGGCCCTGGTAAAGTTTAAAAGTTTATGTCTAAATCCAAGACATTGATCGTATTGACTGATCTGCATATTTCAGGGTGACGCCTATTTAGTACACTAGAGCGGAGACTTGCAGCATTTTATGGTCTTATGGTTTGTGGGTTGTGATTTTGGATTTCTGGACAAAACTGAAAATACTTAATGCTGAATAAAAATGGTAAAGCGAACTTATGCAAGTGTACCGTAAGGCGTGAAATAGAAATGAAAAATAGTTTGTAAGTAGCAATCGTAATTATGCCAAAAGCTTTGACTTTCAACACATTACAGGGTAATGGCAAATGGTAATGTGGCAAGCGAAATGAGTGTACCTCATGCAGCGCGGTATGAGATGAAACATGGCATGGATCGATAGATGGATCAATCGGCAATGTACACGTAGGTACTATATGCATAAAGGGAATAAGGGCAATGAAAAGTAGTCAGGCAGTCAGGCAGAAAACTTATCTACATTTACAATAATTTTTCTATGATCTTGACTTGTTTCGTATTGCAAGCTCATGAACGAATAGAAATAAAGCGATTGTCATAAATACCAACCACATGAACCAAACTGAACCCCTTTGGTTTGGCCCTGATGACGACGATGACGACGACAAAATGAATATGCATACTTTTTTATGCAATAATTTTCACAAAGTTATTGGTATGATAAGTTTGTCCAAAAGTTTGCAACACGCTACTACTTAAATGAGACCGACCGCTCCTCGGTGATCCAATAAAACGAGTACATTTATTCATGTAAACTTTAACAAAATGACAAAGCGAATTCATCCATCTGATTTCTCAGTCCCTCAGTCATGATTATTCGTATTTATCTAAAAAAAAAAAAAAGGATAAGTTACAAATCAACTTTCTTAACTCATGATCTATGAAAGTAAAAATATAAATGGATATATGCAAATGTATCGTTCGAATTGACTTGACAGAGTGGGCTAATGGAAATGTTTGCCTCTGAATGGACCCCAAAAAGATTGAGTCGCATATTGTATTGGATGTTTGGAGTAAAAATTAGACCAGAAATATTATAAGTAAAAGATTTTGGAAGGACTGCACCGACCTTTTCATAAAACTCATAAGAAACAATATTTGACTTCAATGAAATTCAAGGAATTATGGAAAAAATAATGTAATTACAGTGACCATAATAACATGACAAGAGGCATGGAAAATAATATGAACCCTTTAAAGTTTTTCAATGAATCCTTTACGATCTGAATACTAAACAAACTAAATCATAGATGCTCTTCTTGGTTATTTTTTGCTTTTATACGAGTACATAAATTTCAATAAACAGTGTTATAAAAATAGTGAAAATCTGTCTGTATCTGGACAATCGAACTATCTACCATGTCGAAACCATCTATGGATCCACTCAAACACACAACAAAAATCTCATAAAAATTGGTTAATCCGTTTACGAAAACTTAAGTCACAAAGAAAACCGTACAGCGGATTTTTGAAGTGAAACTTCTTTAGCGACGGGGATTAAATCCAAAAAATATGAAAAATGAAATGTGACTTCGAAACTACTGATCCAATCATAATGAAATTAATGTCATTAGAAAGCTTATCGCTTTCACGCTTCGAAGTGACCAATTTTTGTCAAATGTGACTTCCGGAAAGACCTAAAATTAACTTATTTTTTCCATTTCCTTTATTTTTGCATATTATCCGGATAAAATTCCGGATACGGATAATGCGAAAATATAGTCCTCCTTAAGACCTTTCATATGAAATTAGTTTCATTGAAATCGGTTCACGTGTTCTCGAGTTACATTACAATAAGCATTTATGAAAAGTGCCATCCACCTGCTGTGCATTTCTGTTTGCCTGGTACCAGTTGAGTGAAGTTGTACTGAACTTGACAGATTTTTAGTTTTATCAATGTTGCCCCTTAAAGTATGCAGAACTTTTGTGCAAATGCCACGCTAATGCAAATGGAAGATAATGCTATAGAATTTTGGTTATAACTTCGGAACGACTGATCCGATCATAATGAAATTAACGTCATTAGAAAGCTTATCGCTTCCATGCTTCGAAATGACCAATTTTTGTTTAATGCGATTTCCGAAAAGACCTAAAATTAACTTATTTTTTCCATTTCCTTTATTTTTGCATATTATCCGGATAAAATTCCGGATACGGATAATGCGGAAATATAGTCCTCCTTAAGACCTTTCATATGAATTTAGTTTCATTGAAATCGGTTCACGTGTTCTCGAGTTACATTACAATAAGCATTTATGAAAAGTGCCATCCACCTGCTGTGCATTTCTGTTTGCCTGGTACCAGTTGAGTGAAGTTGTACTGAACTTGACAGATTTTTAGTTTTGTCAATGTTGCCCCTTAAAGTATGCAGAACTTTTGTGCAAATGCCACGCTAATGCAAATGGAAGATAATGCTATAGAATTTTGGTTATAACTTCGGAACGACTGATCCGATCATAATGAAATTAACGTCATTAGAAAGCTTTTTGCTTACACGCTACGAAATGGCCAATTTTAGTCTTATCCGGAAAAACCTAAAATTGACTCTTTTTTTCCATTTCCTTCATTTTTCCATATTATCCGGATAAAGTTGCGATGAAAATGTAGTCCTTCTCATGACCTTTCCATATGACATTAGTTTCATTGAGATTTTGGTTGAGATTTTCATACTTGGGGTTGTGGTTACTAGTTCTAACCATCCTTGGTTGATTAAGTGTAAGTGAATTTGTGGCTGAGACCACTCACTGCTCTTTTTTTAATATGTAATCCATAAATTTTATTATTTTTTTTTTATTAAATCTGATTGATCATCCTGAGTGCGGTGTAGAGCTTGCAAAATGAAAAATATTTTGAAATGGAAAAATCAAGGAATTTCTATAAGAAACAATGGCAATGTGCTGTGCAACGAATCACATATTAGAATTGGAATTGTTGAAGCATCAGGAAAGATTGGAGGACAAGGAAGACGATTTGAAATTTGAGTAAGTTTGCGAGATTGTTTATTATGGATTTTCTTCCATGTGTGATAACTTTTCCTTTGATTTTTTTGTAGATTTGATTTGAGTGACATGATAGCGGAATCGGATGCGCAATCGAAGCATTCACCACTGAATGAGACAGCAACATCATCTACCACAGAGTCTTCATCTTCAGTAGAAGAATTTGCTAGTGGATTCGATGATGAAATCCCCCTAACAGATTCTGAATAATCAAACATCTATTGGATTTGGATGAAGATATTGTGTTTTGAATTACCTGCGAGATTATGACTTAAAATTTTTTGTATTTGGATTTTTATTCTTTATTTATTTGTTCGAAAATGAAGAAAAATAATATTAAAAAATATAATTTGCACTTTCCCATTGAGATATATTTTCATTTATTATTTATCATATATCACTGGGACTAATTCTATTTAGTTCTGTGTGAAGCCTACACGCAAGAAATAAGGCAACTTGTTTAAGGGTACCTCATAATCATTCAGCCAAATGGGACCCCTGTGTATTTCGTTGATGTTGCCATCCTGCCATTCACCTCGGGGCAAGTAAATGTCATGTTTGGTGGTACCGTCGCTAACAATGGGCGCTGCTATGATATCATCGCCAAGCACGAATTCTGAAAAAGAAAATCACGATATTACTAAGCAGATATATTTATGATATAGAATTTTAACACAACTTTCCATCATAAATGCCTTGAGCCACTTTATCGCTTGGATCCAACCACCAGAGTGGCGGATAATTGTCCCCACTACGTCTCTGAAGTATCATCTCATTTTGATTTTCGTCACATTTAATTTTCTAATTGTTGGATTTACCTCCCTTCGATAAAGAAGTTTCACTTCCATATTGTGCTTATGAGGGTGAGGCACACTAATTAAATTTTTATTATATTGGGCGTACAAATAGAAAACCGCCGTTTTCCCACAGATGGCGCCAGCGCCGCTAATCGGTCGATAAGAACAATCAGAAACATTACATAGCCAGCTGAGGTATCGGTCTACAACTCTACATAATCTCGCTTGTGTATTTTGACTGTGCTTTGTCCTGTTCGTTAGCGAAAATGGCAAAATTCGAGCCTACAAAGGGCCATTTGCGGGAAGTGTTGCTTTTTGCATATCATTCGAAAAAAAATGCTACTCAGGCGCATCGAATGATTGTAGAAACTTATGGTGAAAGCTATATTAGTGAAATGTATAGTGTCGGGAATGGTTTCAAAAGTTTAAAAATGGCGAATATGGCGTGGAAGACAAGGAACGTCCCGGTCCCGTTAAAAAGTTCGAGAATGCAAAATTAGAGACTTTGCTGGATGAAGATTCGTGTAGAACGCAACAAGTTTATTGGGCGTGACTCAGCAAGCCGTTTCTCATCGCCTAAAGAGCTTAAAAATGATCCAGAAACTGGGACATTGGGTGCCGTACGAGTTGAAGCCGAGGGACATCGAACGGCGCATTTGCATGTGCGAACAACTCCTCCAACGGCAAAACAGAAAGGGTTTTTTGCATCGCATCGTGACCGACGAAATATTAAAGAACAGTTCCGGGGGGACATTAGGACACGGGGGTAGTTTTTAGCGGGTTGAAGTCCAGCACTCGGTTGTAGAACCGGCTGGCTTTCGATGCTTTTCTACCAATTTGAAAAAAAAACACTATGACAACCAAGGAAACATCAAGTTCGACCACAAAACCGAAAATTCAGGTAGAAGCTGATGCTGTATCTGGTGGGACCAGCTCGGTGTAGTGTACTATGAACTCTTACCAGGGGAAACCATCACAGGAGCCCTCTATCGATTTGAATTGAGCGTTGAAGGAAAAACGCCGCAACACGACAAGGTGATACTTCTGCATGACATTCACATGTTTCCAAGGTGGTGAAAACATACCTGGAAACTTTGAAATGGGACATCCTACCCCACCCGCCGCACTCCCCTTCTGATATTTATTCGATTGAGCAAACTGGCAGGACACCACTTTGGTTCTTTCGAAAGAACTGGATTGATTCGTGCGGGTCAAGACGACGATTTTTCCGACGAGGAATTCAAAAGCGCCAAAAATGGGAAAAAGTTGTGGCTATAATGAAATATGGAGGAGCATGAGACTTTTTTAATAAAGCCTCAAATTATGAAAAAAAAAAAAAACGGCATTTTCTATTTGTACGCCTAATATAAAGTACAATTTATGAACGGATACTCTAGTGTTTCCTATGCTGAATGGTCTAGAGAACCGAGAAATCCTAGAAATTACTGTTAATCAGATTTGATCGAATTATGGTCAAATCAAACTCCATTAATACTGATAAGTAAACTGACTAGTCGGAGCTGAAGCTACTTTTGTGGATCTTGGTTGCATTTGTTTTATAGATCATGGCATAATTGTTATCTGGGAAGTTGTATGGTCTAAATAGTAATATGTAAGCATACAGTCTTAAAGTGATTGTAAATGTTCATGTTATGGTAAACATTTCATTGTCATGTAAATAGTACAACGAAAATTAAATAAACCATATTTTCACAATTATTTTAACGAAATTCGTTTAAATTTGTACAATTGACTTAATACTCGTATATTGCCAGATGGACTTGATCGATACTCGAGTTGCCCAATATAACACTACACTAAATTGTGAAATTCTAATTAATTTTGCACGCCCTTTATAGTATATTATATAATATTTTAAGTGTAATATTTTTGTGGTATCCGTGAGTGGATGTTGTTATTGCACTTTTAAATGTGTGTGTGTGTATGCGTTATTGTTGTTTGTTACTATTAGATTTCTGAATAAATTTGTTTGGTAAGGAGAGTGCAGAGTGTGTAAGGTGTGGAATAACAAAAAAATAGAATGAAAATTCAAAATTCAAATCAACAACAATAAGAAAAAATAAAAATAATATACTACAGACATATGAAACCAAGTACGATTACAATCAGACTATGACATTGTTTGACAATACAAACACATACATATAATACTACAATACATACTCTGTATTGTATATATGTGATAATATGTACTATGTATTTCAATTCATATTTACAATATAAAACTAATAACTAGCTGGCGGGGTTTATTATTTGTGATCGAAGCGAAGAGTACGTGAAATGATGAAATTCTATGAATTTTATGTATTATTTATTAATCATATAATTTCAGAATTGCTGTTTTTTTTTCTATTTTTTTTTTGTTATTATTATTATTAATAGTATTTTTCTTTTTGTTGATTGAGTTCATTGTTATTTTGATCAAATTTCGAATATTTGCATTTTGCACGATCATGCCTTTCAGATATACTAGGTGAAGATAGAAAATGTTTAGCCAAAGTAAATTTATTATTTCAATAATCGAAAAGCAACATTGTTTGCCCCTACGATTGAGCTATTATACACACATTACAACATAGAATGATTAACCTCAAAAAGACATGTAAGGATATTATGTTGAACAGCCATTGATATAGTGAAAAATAAATAGCTTTATGTTGGTTTTGTGAAAGCTACGTCATGGAAGTATGAGTATGACTAGTAGAATGACTAGGCCTCTCCTCTACACTCTCCTTAAAGCTCCTGGTCCGTTTGGTTTCACTATCCACCATAGATTTTCCAAATATCATCAATTAACCTTATTCACAATGACTAGCGGCTAAATGCAAACAATATTCCTTCAAACAATTTTAGTTAGTTTTAGGCACTTGAAAAACCTTGCCGAGACTGACTCATACAGTTGCTTTTAAAATGACAAAAAGTATTTGTCAGATGCGGAAATAGAACACGGCCACTTGGACATTAAATTGAAAAATTGCCGAGACTTTACTCGCATTTTGCTGCAAACGACCACAAATGACAAAACAGTATAGTATTGTGACACAACCAGAAGAAATTGATGCTCATCGACTCTTGAATCCACCACTGGCAAAATGGTTACATATGCAGAGCAATTACCCGCATAATGCACAATGGGAATTCTTGTTAAAGATTGTTGTATTGTTTAATTTCAATGTATCTGTTTCATTTATATGCATTAATTTTCCATTAAATATAACTTTAAGAAAATTCTATATTAAATACTTTTATAATAAATAACACGTTTGTTATGAGGCTCAGCAATATTTCCCTCATCTTTGAAATTAATTCTTCTCTCCTGGTTACTTGTTTTCTTTAATGTCATTGTTGAGAGAAACTTTCCAATATTTCCGCGTTACATTGTCGATTTTGAATCACTAAAAAAATTACAAAAATTTACCAACACTGCGCTGGCTGGCCATTTTAATTTGCTATGGATGCAGACAATCATGTTGTTGTTACTACATCAAAGGTTGTGACTATCCTCAGATCATTGCCATAGAGATAAATCAACAAAATAATCGAAAAAATAAGACACTGAGACACTGAGTTCAATGTAACTCCTAAGATTGAAGAAACTACCAACTAAATGAGTTGAGATTCTGGTATATTTTAAGTGAAAGATTTAAAAAATTGACCGAAAATAGAACAGAGAAGGAAATTGTACTAGTAAAAGGAGAAATGATCAAAGTGAATCAAATTAAGACATAATAAAGTCAAGTAACTGCGACTTTTTGATTTGAATTTCAAAAGGGGCACAGTTGCAACTGTTGCGCTTTGTAATTCTTGTTGACCCTGATGCTTTTATTTACTGCTTCCATTTTCCATTTATGGAAAAGGAGAAGAAGAAGGAGACCAGAAGGAGGTCAGAAGTAGTAGCAAGCGAGCAAAGCGATTTGTATGTTGATTAATATTTTTGCATGCGCTCTCTCTGCTTTTGCTGCCTTGCCATAAACCAAAACATCACCGGTGTTTCTGTATCTCTGGGTTTTTTGTGTTTTTTTTTTTTTTTTTTTTTTTATTGCCACAATCACTACTCTACTCTACTGGGTTATTGCCATTTCCGCAATAGCACTTTTTCAGGCTTATTTTTTTTTTTTTTTTTCTTTAGAAGTTAATTTAATTTATATTTCATTTTTATACAATTCACTCAGAAATCTATGAATGGTGAATGGTTGTATTGCCATTGCCATGGTGCTCATACACTTACCATTTCTTTTTGATCTCTCGTATACTCGTATTTCTTTATTACTAAAAAGTAAAGTTCGATATTCCTTACCATCAATCTGAAACAAAAAAAAAAAAAAGACAAAATTGAGAAATTTAATCGATAATGGGAATCAAAATAATATCAATATGGTAAACTTATATCTATCCTGCATTAGATCATTCGAAATATGTTTGTTGTAAGTACTAGTGGGTCAACTATTTGAACTGTTTAAATGTGAATGAAGCGTGAGCGCAATGTATGAAATATTCGCTATGACCGAATTCATTTATTTCTTTTTCTACTTTATTCCGTAGAGTTCTTGATGCATGTTCGTTATACTTAGTAAGAGAGGAACATCTTCTAGATTCACATGAATGACTGCATGTGTATTACAATATATTCACACACTTGTACCGTCGTCATTCACTTACTCACCTTGATAGCTAATATTGTTTTTTCAACTAGATCATATGCCCAACTATGGTATATTATTTGAAGTTTATATGGTTGCGAAATGATACTAATTTCTCATGAAAATACATACTATACATATATATTCGTAGACCTTTGATACGAGGACTAGAAAAAATGAATCAATCAACTTTTTATGCTTCACTTTAAGTTTAGTGTCGATTTGATGTTGTTTTCTTCTAAACTTTATTAACATATGAATCCAAGAAGATCAAAGATATATATTCTACAATATAAGTATATAAATATGATGAAAAATCTTTTAAGAATTTCTAACCTAAAGATTATTTGTACTTATGTGATACTAATCATGATATCTATATGCCTAAGGACTCTATCTAATCTATCAATATTAAAATTGATATGTTGGATATGTTGCAGGAAGAGTATCTATAAATCGGATATATTGAAGCATATTCCTATAGCTTGTTTTACTATAGCTGTCATTGTTGTTGTTGTTGTTGTTTTTGTTGCTAGTTAAGTTAAGTTAAAAAGGAGTCGAGTCGAGGTGATTTGAGTCCAGTGAATGAAAGGAAATGTAGAAAGAAAAATGTGAGTGGTCAAACTCGTCCTTAGCCACCACCATTCCATATATTCGCATATACTCTTTTCGAATTAGATTCGTGCCTCATTCTCGGATACTCGAATTCTCACTCCATGGCTATGGCGATGGCGATGGCGATGGCGATGGCTTCTTTGCAACTTGTTCATTGCACATTTATTCGCATACATTGCACTTCTCATGGGAAATTAGTTTAATGGAAATTACAACATTCGATTACTTTTCAAGCTTAACTCAAAATAAAGAAGCAACAGAAACAGCAACAAAAAAAAAAAAACACGTATGAAAAATTCTTTTTAAAAAAAAATAAATAAATACAATAGCATATACATTAAAAAAATAAAAAAAAAAAAACAATCAGAAATAGAAATAGAAATTATCAAAGAAACGATACCCAAACCACAAGATAAACACAATTTAATATTGTGCACTTTATAAAGTAAATGTCAATCAATAAATGAAATCAAATCAAATCAAATGAAATGAAATGAAAAGCGAGTTTTCCTCTTTTTTATTTGAATGAAAATGTTTTGCCTTCATATAAATTATAAGTGAAAACGGAATATCAACATATTAAATCAAATTAAATCAAACTAAACTAAACTAAACCAAATACGAGTAATAACAAACAATACCAGCAATGAAGAATTAATGATTTAGAACTTTTAATATTGTAATGTAAAAGTGATAGAACAAATAAAAGGACTTCGAACAACATAATTTTTTATTCAAAAACTTTTCCACATTAATTTACATCAGCTTTGTCAGCTTTAATTGCCAGGCTTGAAGTCCACATAACTCAATTCAACTCAACTCAATTCAATTCAGTTCAACTCAACTCAACTCAACTCATTCATTCACTCATTTACACTTAGCCTACAATATGTTTAATGCCCATTGATTAGAATGGTTTTGAAAATGTCTCTCTTTCCAATGTCAATGATTAACTCATTATATTATAGAATTGAATTGAATTCATATTCATCGTCAATCACATGTCAGTTAGTTAGTTTGATGACTTGCATAGAACTTCCATTGTCCATATAAGTAAGATAAGGATAGAGTAAAATTGTTGTGGCAAATACTTTGAATGAAAATATAACTGTTTCTATGCTCCAATAAATTGATATACCTACATGTACAAATTATGGATGTATGGAAAATAGAATCATATCTCAAAACTGTCAGGCTAAGTAATTTTTGTATTGTATATCTCGAATCTTTTTTTTTTTTACCATGCTGAAAATGAAATGAAATGGAGAACGAGGTGCAACGAAGAAAGCGTCTTAAGCAACTGGATTTATGGCAAGCATGATAGATCAAAAGATACAACAGTTTAGCTTGTAAACGATCTCAAACCTCAAATCAAATTTTAGAGTCAATTAAAACTTTTCTTCCACTCGCTTCTGATACTTACTTAGTTTACTAAACATAATGTTTTGTCATTGCACTAAGCGTTGTGCCTTGAACTGCTGTGGTTGCATAAAAACTTGGGTTATACGAGTACTGCTCACCAGTTTGTGGCAATTGCCACTGAATACGACAGTCTACTGAAATCATTGTAACATTCTTATTCATCGAAAAGAGATGAGCCTCTTATATCTAACATTGTGGGAGAGATAGTTGAAGAAAGAAGGAAGAAGAAGGTCTACTATCCTTCATTCTCTGAATCATTGTGACATTCTTATTCATCGAAAATAGATGTGTCTCTATCGTTTCCATTGTGGGAGGAATAGTTGAGGATAATACATTTACATACTTCACATAATGTGACAATGCACCATTCCTATATCCTATACACCTATATCGGCTAAGTTTCTATAGCAAAAATAGGTCGACAGCTCAAGTTTGTATTGTTAAATTTTTGCATTTAACTACTTATTTCTTTATTTCATTTCTTAATGAATTATAAGAAATCATTGGATGATTGGTCACTGGTCAAGTAACAAATCAATAGTATGAAGTCTCATGACTCATACCTGTGCACTATAAGATACTCACTCACTCGTACATACCTACAAGTATATAATCATTGATATCACAATACAAAACGATGAAACAAAAAGCTATCTAAATAATAAAATACAAAAGGAATTAGCCTCCTTGTAAGAGATCTTGAGCATTGGGCATTGAGAGCAATATTGACAGCAAAACTATATAACGATGGGCGAGTATGTAGTATTTCTAATTGACATTTAAGTGACAAATGAACAGACAACTTTGCACATAATGAAATTTATATGGACCTGAAGTTACAATATTTTAGTATTGTATGGAACAATAGTAGTTAGTACTTAGTAGTCTTGCACTTGTACTAGTACACCTATCCCCCGATTTACACGGTACTCGTTTTACACGTTTTCGCTCTTACACGGTTTTCCAAATAATTTTTTTTTTTGTTTTTATCGCACTCTACTAAATGCTACTGTGTTTGAACACGTGCGTGTTATGTCCAAGTTCCATAACCTCACTTCGAACAACTATTCTTTTCTGTAGCAATGCTTCAGGAGATTATATTATGAAACCATTAGTGATTAACAAATCAAAAATGCCCCGTGCCTTTAAAGGAGTAATCATCAATAATCTTCCCGTTTATTGGCTAATAAGAAAGCGTGGGTTACTGCTGCAATGTTTACTGAATGGTTTCATGAATGTTTTATCCCAGATGCCAAAAAATATTTAGGTTCAAAGGGATTGCCTTTTAAAGTGCTTTTGTTAATTGACAATGCACCGGGTCACCCACAAGATCTAGAATATGAGAACGTTGAAGTAAAATTTTTACCAAAAAATACAACTTCATTATTACAACCATTGGACCAAGGCATAATTTCTACTTTTAAAGCTTTGTACATAAAACGAGCCTTTACATATATTTTGGAACAAATGGAGAAAAATGAATCTTTAACAGTTATTAGTGCTTGGAAAAATTTTACAATATTAGACTGTGTGAAGCATATCGCCTTATCATACACTGCGATTAAGCAAACAACGCTCAATAGCTGTTGGAAAAAATTGTGGCCAAATGTAGTCAAAAATGAACATTCCGTTTCAACGTTAAATGCTGAATATTCGCAGATAGTACAGATGGCGCATTCATTGGGCGGAGAAGGTTTTGATGATTTTACTGATGATGATATCGCAGAGTTAATGGCTGATAAAGAACTAAGTTAGGATGATTTAGTTAACTTAGTTTGCGAAAGTGAGTCTGACAAATCTGATGAAGAGGAATTAGTACCAGTAACATTCACTGCTAAAGTCATCTGCGAAGGACTCGCATTGGGAAGAAAGCTGGGTAATCATTTTATAGAAAATGACACAAACGTAGAAAGGGCTTTACGATTCCAACGTGACATAAATCGCTGCTTGGCTCAATATGAAGAAGTTTACAAAGATCTTACAAAAAACTCGAAGCAATTGTTAATAACCGATTTTATTACCACCTCTCAGAATGTAAATATTTCTGCTTCAAACATCGAATCGGCACAAATAACTTCGAGTGATGAAAATGAATTCCAACCGGCGATTCCGAAAAAAAGAATGAGAGTAATTTCCGATAGTGATGAAGGATAATAAAACACCTTTGGTTTTATTTTTTGTTCTTCTGTTACATGCATTGTAATTAAATAAAAAAACAGTGTTTCCGTAATATTTTACATATTTTAACCATTCAATGCATTCTATTTTTATTTCTGTGTGCACCTAAAAATACTGAAAAAAATCACAACTGTTAAATAGCAAAATTATGCATTTTCTGCAAGCTTTTCGATTTACACGGTTTTGACTTGAAAATTTTTACTTTTCGATTTACACGTTTTTCCCAGGAACGTATCTACCGTGTAAATCGGGGGATAGGTGTATACGCTTTACTTTAGCATTTGTAATTGGGAATGTGTGAATCTATCTGAATCTGAACCATCTAAATCTGATTCAATGTGTACGGTTCTATGTGTATATGCATGAATCTGTGAGGATTTCCTTGTGCTTTGGTAGAAAAATAATTCGATTTCATACAGAAGCTTCTGCTTCTGTTTCTGCTTTAGTTTTTATTATACTCTTCACGGTAGTGAATAGTATTATAAGTTTGACATAAAGTTTGTAACAGGCAGAAGGATATAAACAAAAAAAAAAAAAAAAAAAACACATAAAGTATATATATTCTCGATCAGCTCGATTAGATGAACTGATGTCCGTCTGTCGGTCTGTCCATCTGTACGTATGCAAACTAGTCCCTTAGTTTTTCAGCTAGAGAGCTGAAATCTAACCGAACTGAATCGGACCACTAGGAGGGATACCAACTCTATACAAACAACCCATTTGAATTTATGTTCTTATTAGAAAAAACTTATTTGTTATTTTTGTCCTAGCAAACTGAAACTTGGACACTGTCAGTTTACAATATAAGCGCAGGACATTTGTTGGAACCATCCCAATCGGACCACTAAGGAGGGTAGGTACCTCCCATACAAATCCCCTGAAGAGTATTTCATCTTCGGCATAGTCGAAAGAAGATTATTCTTTCTAGTTTTTCTATTCTTTTGCCGCATGAAGCACGAAGTCCTTCACAAAATTGTTATTTTCAATTGTGTCAACGACAGATGAGTAGTAGTAGTAAGTATAGTAGACGAAGATTTCAATTGCAATTTTCGAGCATTGATTAAAATGGACAGAGACGCACGTGGCCGCCAATTCTATATAGTACAATAGTAATGCAAAAGGTTTGGATAATGCCATCGGTTTGCTGGTTGGTTGGTTATGGTTACCTCTTCATCTTCATATTATATAAAAGTACATAGTATTGCAGTATCTTTCATGCCTGCCTGTTAAGCGAATTCGAATTCGAACTTCATATTATTATTGTTATCAAGGCTGTGACTGCGACTTTTCTTTTCAATCGTTTGGCCACGGTTTATTAAGCATATAAATCGACAATTTAAAAGTTACAAACATCCAAAGATATGAAATATCTAATGGTTTCAAATACCAATTTCAATTGCAATCGACATGCAGGAAGAATCCTTCAAATAGCAAATGCAATCACAAGTCATAGGTCACAAGATGAAAGATTCAACAAGCTTTGCAATGAAGATGATGATGATGATGATGAACAAAAAAAAAAAAAAATGAATGCTTCAAACTGATAAAGGAATATGGTATATGGTATACTACACACTACAAGGTAAACAATAAACCAGCTTAAAGTTTGTACAAGTTTTGTTCAAGTACCATCCTTAGGTCACTTCTTCTTCTCTAGAAATCTGTATGGTATCATATGTAATACTTAAACTTATAATTTGAAGGGGATTCAAAATTTCCGAAAAAAACAACTAAGTACATTGTTTAGACAAACAAAAAGCATGCATCAACTTAAGAGTGGTAAAGAGTTTTAACAGTGTAACACATATTTTATTTATATTTCAGGACATTGCTGTTTCAAGCAACTAACAGTATCCAACTAACATGAGAAACTCTTTAACAGACATTTTAGATACTCAACTCAGTATGAAAAAGGTGAATTCCGTTCGAAATGAAAACTAAACTGATTGTTAAATAACCAACACTCTCGTCATATATTCACTCGTATGTATGTGTATGTTATCACCAAGCATTGAGATTCAAATCAATTCCCAATATTTTGTTATTGAATGACAGAAATAGAAAGATTATCTTAAAGATAAAGAAGTTATCGAAAAAAAAAAATATGCATTTAATAAGTTTAAGTTTCTCAAGAGAAGTTCAAAATACAATAGTTCAATATGCCTACTATGATCCAATAATGATGATGATTGTGATTTATACTTATACATATTCTAGGCCTTTCTTGTTGCTACTTAACTAAAATAACTGATAACTTCAAACTTTAAAATGTTCATCTAATTCTTGTATAAATGATTCCTTGTCATGTGAGTTTCAATTGACAGTATTGAGTGTAAAGTGAAGTGTGCGATATTCCCTGATATTCGGCTGAAGGGTATACAAAGAAATGAATTCACCTCAGTTGGTCGACCAGCGTCAACTTTGTCGCATGTGCAGCAATGGCACTGGCGCATGTGGTGAGTTCAATTGGAATGCGCCGCAATTGTCGAATGCCAACGCATGCGCGTAATGAAATTGAGTAAAAAAACAAGACACGAAGATTTTAGTACAACGAAGTCGATGGTAACTGCGACGTCGACTGCGACTGTTGGCAGTGGCAGCGGCAGAGGCAGCGACCCAAAAATTTCCTATGGATTTTAGCACATTTTTAGTACTTTTTAGACCCGTAGCCGTTGCCATTTAGCTGGCATAGAGTAGAATGTGCATATCATGCAATGCAAACGGATGTGCGTACGGATGATGTACGTGTATGATTATTGACTAAGTTTTGAATTCGAAAATTGCGTATACGTACGTAAGACACACCAACACACATACATATATGTATGTATGTACAATTATTATCTAAAAATGTATTGTATTGTTCTAATAAAATATAATAATCACAAGAATCCATAAAGTTGAAGCTGTTTGTCTTTTCTGTTTCGTTTCTCAAAGACACTCAAATAAAGTAAACTGATTTCAATGCAAGTTGGCACGGAATCGAGTATGGGCTTTCGGGCATAGTCCGTGTATTGCCTGACTTGGACACAGACACGAACATAGTTTCACGTTGCAAAAGAGAAGAGTCATGAATTTTTATTTATGTGTATTTTATTATTATAAGTAAAACAAATAAAATAAATGTCTTTCCTTTTTCTACTGGTTTTCTTTCTGTTCATTCATTTTTCTTTATGATATCCTTGCGTAACCTACTAAAAATACATTTATACATACATACATACATACATACATAAATATGTGGTAAATCGTATCAAAGTATATAGTATTTTGTAGATTTAAGTATTTGGTAGATACAAATAAATCTGATGTTGTTTCATCATTATTATCATTATCATCATCACCATCACCATCACCAATATAACATTATTATATTTGTATAAATTTACTTGTCATCACTTCAAAATACATAATTTCCTTCTGTTGTCCATTTACACATTTACACATTTTCTCACTTTCCCACTTTCCCATTTTCTTTCCTCCCAGTTATATCTGAGTATCTATCACCTCGCCTTGTTTTCTTTAATACCAAGTATTTTTTTTTTTTATCATTTCGTTTTCTAAAGTATCTTACCATATTTCACCCACATACTACTACTCTCTGTTTACACGTACAACTTGTTCCCGATATTTTATGGTTTAGTATTTTGTAACTGTAGAACTAATGCAAATACCAACTAAGCATCCATCTATTGACTTTACCCCGATTGTGTTAGAGCTCACTTTGCCTGTTGCTTATACAATCCAATTGAAATCTTTTGCGTTCTCAAGGCTTCATTCACAAAGTTCATTGTTTGAAGTTTCATTTCATTTCTTTTTTTCTTTTTTTCAATGTTACAATAGTTTCCCTTCTCTTTCCTTAGTTTTCACCCTTTACTATTCAAATAGAACATAATAATTGTATACAAATTGCGATACTCGGCACCTTTAAATGAGAAAAGTCTTTGAATGGGAATAGGATTTCAATTGAAAATACTGTTAATTGACTTACATAATAATACAATAATATAAATTAATTAAAATAAAAATTAATAAGATAATAATTTTTAAAATTTTTTTTTGTTTATTAAATAATTTAAAACATAAAGCCTATAATTTTAAAAATTTCATATAAACTATTATACAATTATAAAAATTAAAAATTTATTAAATTACAAAAAAAAAAAAAATAAGAAATGACTTGATAATAAAAATTTTAAATTTATAAATTAATATTCATACAAATTTTTTGTTTTTTTTTTTGTGCAATACATAAATTCCTTTAGTCCAAAACTTAAGAATTTCTTTCATTCTTTTCGGTTTTTTTTTTGTGTTTTCGTTTTTTGACAAAATGAATTTAAATATCATGGATTTCTGGTTCAGGGTTCAAATTTGTGATGAAGATTCCCTTAAATTATTGTTTGTTGTTGCATATTCAAAGTGAAAAGATTGTACGTTTCTTACTACCTGAATTGGGTACATTGTTTTGGGGCTTAAGTATATGAGATTAGTTCCATTGTGGATCTCTTTGTTAGGCAAACAAAAGAATCTTTGCAGGTTATACATAATTCGATCTTGGCCAACTACAATGGAAACTTATGGTACTTGCAATATTTTTCATTTGATTTTCCTTTCTTTCCTTCATTTCATTCATTCCTCTCTCTCTCTCTCTCTCTGATCCCCTTTCATTTGCCATTAGTCGTCGTCATTTTTAGATTCAGCATTCATTGTCTTTGTTAGAAATATTGCTGTATTATGTCTTGGTATCTTAAAGGAAAGGAAGAAAACTCTTTAGCTTTGATTTGCTTGAAATACTTTTGTCAGATGTTTTTGTTGTTGTGCTTTTGTGTGGATTACATGTTTATATTCAAGATTATTATGACTTAGTGTTATGTTACTCTTCGTTCGTTGTTGTTGTTCCTTTTTTGTTTTTCTATTCGTTTGTTTGCAAGTTCTCTGATTTGTTATTAACTATAAGAAGAACAACAGTTGATTTTAATAAAAAACCAAAAAAAAAAAAAAAAAACAAATATATATATAAAAATATATATTGATATTGTATATATGTATATCATAAAAGTCAATTAAATGAGGAATGAGGAATGAGGAGAGAATCCAAAGAAATATTTAGTACAATAGTAAGTAGTCTTGATTAATGAATACTGCATCTTCGGCCTTAGATAAGCATTGACATTTCAATTTTGACTAAGCTCAGAATGTGTTGATGGTTGATGGTTGATGGTAATAAAGAGATGATTTTGATGGAGATATAGATGATGGTGATGGTGATGGAAATGGAAATGGAAATGGAAATGGAAATGTTGGTAATGGTAAGTGGTAGTTGTGGTAGTTGCCTTGTGTTTTGTGTTTTGGGTTTCTTTTTTCTTTTTTTTTTTGTTGGTATCTGTCTGTACTATTGTATATAGGTACATACCATATGGTGATACCCATTGTATAGATACTCTTTTGGCATTGTTCAGACTGAGCAGACGATGTCAACCGTGTTCATTTGCCAATTAGTTTTTGGCAGTCTTCGTCATCATCATCATTATCATCATCATTGCCACCATCACTGCTTTAAACTATCTATGATGATAGTATAAAACTCCTTACACAGTGACAGTCAGTAAGATGGTCGCCCATCATGGCAACCAGTTTATATTTCTACTCTGCTCTGCTCTGCTCTGGTCTATTCCATTTGGTTCAGTTCAACTCTTTAATTGTTCGCATTTTCCTTTCCTTTCCTTTTCTTATTCCTTTTTTTTGTTTTTATAGTTTCTTTTTGTATTGCTGATGATGATTCTTATTTTCAACAAGTATTTAGTTTTTAATTAGTCAAAGTTATTACCATTTATGACCATGGAATGTGCATCGCCAGAGCTAATTAATTAAAAGCATTTCGAATTCACCAACGAAGAAATTGTCATGTTTTGAATTGGATTCAATTTCTTGCAATAAGTTGCAGTGGTTCTCATCATATAATGATGACATATATATACGTACATTTTATTCTAACAATAACAAGTGAATCACTGAAACAAAAAAAAAATTAAAAAAAAAAACAAAAACAAGAAAGAATGTTATCTTCCACTATGCCGAAGATGAAATACTCTTCACGGGACGCAGTGAATGTTTCATTGTAGTATTCAAATGTTCAGTTTGTATGGGAGGTACCCCTCCTAGTGGTCCGATTCGGGTGGTTCCAACAAATATGTTGTAACTTCCTTGGAAATTGATAGTGTCTAAGTTTCAGTTTGATATCATGAAAATCAAAAAAGTTTTTCTAATAAGAACATGAATTCAAATGGGTGGTTTATATGGGAGGTACCCCTCCTAGTGCTAATATTCGGGTGGTTCCAATATATGTGTTGCATCTTCTTTGGAAATTGATAATGTCCAAGGTTCAGTTCGATACCATGAAAATCAAAAAAGTTTTTCTAATAAGAACATGAATTCAAATGGGTGGTTTGTATGGGAGGTACCCCTTTTAGTGGTCCGATTCGGGTGGTTCTGACAAATGTACTGCGTATGGTAAAAAGAAAAGTTCGTGCAAAATTTCAGCTCTCTAGCTCAAAAACTGAGGGACTGTTTGCATACATACAGACGGACAGACGGACAGACGGACAAACTGACAAACGGACATGGCTTAATCAATTCGTCCAATCGAGCTGATCAAGAATATATATACTTTATGTGGTTTTTCTTTTTTTTTGTCTCCTTCTGCTTGTTTCAAACCTCATGACAAACTTATAATACTATTCACTTCTGTGTAAAGTAAAAAAAAAAGAAGGCAAAACCAATTAAAATATTTTTTTATAAGAAATTTCACCCAAATATTATTTTTCTTTCGATAATATTTTGCAAAAAGAAATCATGAAATCTCTAACATGCTCGTATATCAATCTGTCTGTCGTTGACCTCACATCAGAGAATGATTATTAATAAGATCAAATTATAATCTTTGACTTTCTTAACAAAATTAATTTACATAAATCTTGAGAAAATGTATTCAAAGAATGAGTAGAATGTAAACGATCGATGGATCGATTGGTAGCGAAAGAACCAACGTCTGACCGAAATTGATTCAAAAAGAAAAGAAATCAAAGAAGAAAAGAGAATTGGAGTTGGTATGAAAATACAAATATGTAAATGGGGACCGTTGGACGGACAGTCCTCAAAGTTCATCTATTGAATTAGAACTTGATCATTAGGCGTACCTTGAACCTTGTCCAAAGCAAAGAACTAATTAAAAATTTTGCTGAAAGAAGAGGAAGCAGAAGCAGAAATAGAAATAGAAAAGAGAAATGCCGCGACTTTAGAACAAAGACAAAGAGATCCCGTTAGAATTTTTTGCTATATTATAAACATAATTATGAATGATTAGAAATTGAAAGAATGAAAAAATGTTAAAAAAAGAGATGAGATGAGACGAGACGAAGAGCAGGGCTGAGTGGAATGAAGTGGAATTAAAGAGTCAAGAGAAACGATCGAAGGTAATATAAGTTCGATGATCTGCGTGACTTCGAGTTTAGTCGAAGCGTAGAACATGTTAAAGCACAACGTTAGTCTGGGCCTGTGCCTGGCGGTGGCCCTGTTAAGCATGGCCGGCAGTGGCCTAACACTGGTGAGCGGTAAATTTTTTTTTTATTTTTTTTTATGTGTGTATGAGTGTGTGTGTGTGTGTGTGTGTGTGTGTAAATTGGTATATGTGTGCGTATTTCCAATTGTTTACATATTTCTTTTTTTTTTTTTTTAATTCCAATAAAATCTTAAAAATTATGCATTATGTCAAATAGCGAAGCAGTCAGCACATCCGACTCCGGCACCTTTGTTGACCTCGACTGCGCGACCAACAGTTGCTCCAAAAATTAGCGAGAAACCCACACAGCCGATGCTTATTAATGCTCCACCACAAAAAAAGAATCCACTTGGACAGAAAGTATCTGAGGCAACGCCTCCTCTCAATGTCCCTCCAGAGAAATCTACTGCTGCGGTAGCCGCTGAACCATTGACCACTGGACTAAAAGTAAGGGATGCCAAACCGGTGCAGGTGACTGGTTTCATTACGAAATCGGGAAGTATTTACGAAATCGAGGGCAAGAATGGCATTGGCTTGATCGAGGGACGGCAAGTGAATGCCGATGTTGGTGATGGTGATGGGGACAAGGGCACCAATGTTTGTAACTATGGCAGTGTTGTGATCTACAGCGATTTGCCATGCGATCAAGTTACAAACATAAAAGTCGCTAACGTGCAAAAACACAAAAAAGAAGAGAGTTTATCAGGTCCCAAACAACAACAACATGGTGCAGCATCTGCAGCAGACATTGAGAATGGTGAATCAGATGCGAATGCTGCTGCTGCTGCTGTCTCTAATAACAATGATGGGAATGGTGAAGAGCAAGATGAACTTACTGATGCAGCCGGCGCAAATGCTCCACGTGGTCAGGGTCAACGTCGTCGCCAGCAACAGCAGAACAATCGTCGTCGCAATGGAAACAGACGAAATCAGAATAAACGTCGTGGCGTCCAGAATGGCAATCGTCGTCGACAGCAGCAACTACAGCAACAAAAGCGGCGTCGTCGTCCGGTCAACGGTGGTGGAGGTGGTCTCAACGGTGGTAGTGGTCAACGGAGACCTATAAAGCGAAATCAGAATCAAAATCGAAATCAAAATCAACGAAGACGTCAGCAACAGCAACAGCAGCAACAACGTCGTCGCCGCCAGCAGCAACAAAAGAAGCGTCTTCAGCAACAACTTCGTCGTCGCCAACAGCAGCAACGTCGCCGCAAGGTGATGGCCAATGACAACAATATCAACCAGAGTGGACGACGAATAATATCCATGACATAGATCTATAATATGTTGTTGATGATGATGATGACGATGATAAATAAAAAATAAAATTGATTTTACCAAAAAACGGAATACTTCCAAATATCTAGTTATACCTATAGAGGAACTTTCGGGAATAAGAATTACATGTCTCCTCTTTCCATTTGTTAATCAAAACTGCATAATACTTTTGCTTTGCAATTTCCTTTTTTGCTAGTGGTCAGTTGAAATTAAAAAAAAAAAAAGAATATAAGGTCACATATGGCAAAAATCATGAAAACATGAAATAAAGAAATCTCTATCTATGTACATATGTAGGTATGTGGCCGAACCGAAACACTTGGAAAAATGCTCGACAAATGACCCTTAAGGGTGAAAAAGCAACAAAAGTAAAATGTTTTGCTTTATCTACTTCACTTTACTTAACTTGGCTTGGGTTATTTTTGCAACGGTGAACTGGTGAACAGGTTTCAGTCACTTACTCCTCTACTTAGTACATACCTACAACACAATAAAAACTTTGTCCTTAATATTTCTTTTCAAAGGTGACTGTAATCTTTTGACCAAAATGGCTGACGCCTTCTTAAACGTTAATAAATTCAATTAAATGAATTGCAAAATGATTGCAAATTTGAAATCAGAATTGTACGAGTAAATGGTCTAAGCGCAAAGATCCTTTCAATGTAGGTATTTCATTGTCCAGAACAGCTTAGCGCAGCCCATAAGGCTGACAAATTTAGGATCGATGGATCAATGGAAGAAAGCTTTGAAAAGAAATGATGAAAAGATGTTGGCTTAATTTAACCCAGTGAGCGACTAGAGATGACTAAACCAACATAGCATAACTGACTTCTAACTGACTGATTGTTCAACTTACTTGCGTAGTTGAGTGGAATGGATTGGGTTGGGTTGGGTTGGGTTGGGTTGGTTAGCTTGGCTTGGCTTGAGTTGACTTGACTTGAAATGAATTGTTGTTGATTGATGAGGAAAGGAGTGGAGTGGAGTGGAGTGGAGTGGACTGGAGTGAAGAGAAGTGAAATGAAGTGAAGACTTCAGTGATTGTCGTCTGCAGGTAATTGACATACGTCATTTCCGGTTTATACCTTTTTCATGCTTCATGCGTGATGCTGTCAACTCGCTCGCCTCTTTTAAGTTTTCTTTTTTTTTTTTTTTCTTTTTCATTCTCTCAATCTTTCTCCCAATCTTCTTCTTTACTGTTTCTATTTCTTTTCAAGTGCCACTTTTCATCAAGAGTAGCCAATTTGTTGTTGTTGTTTTTTTAGTCATGAATACATGCGGCATTGCTGTGGCAAGTTGCAGATTGACAGATGTTTAACTAACTCGTGTTCGGCTGCGTGCCTGCCTCAATGCCAAGCATCCTTTGCATCATCCCTACCAATACCAACCACCACCATTCAAGTCAAGTCATCTGTCTGTCAGTCAGAATTTACGCATGACACATCGTTGAAGCAACGTTTGAGGGCAATGTTGAGAACTACTCCTTGAATGGATAAACACTGGTACATAGATGTTTATGTGTATAACGAGTATGGTTTACTATGTACATACATCTGTATGTATCTGTATCCGACATATGTAGGATGCGTTGACACTAAACTGTTTTTATTCTTGAGAAAAAGTTGAAAAACAAAAATTGCTTATTTCTTCAGTCTTACCAAAGCAATATTCCTCCTATTCCATCCTGTGCTGCCCTGCCCTGTCCTGTCCTGTCCACCGTAAGCAAGCTAATCGCCTCGGTCCTTCACTATTACATTCACCATTTGTAGGCAGACATCAAAACTGGTTGCAATCAATAGGGATTTGTATCATCATAGCCTATCGTATCGGAATATGTACAATAATACGAGTACGAGTGGAGGAAGCGTATCTACTACAGCATCCATCTCAGATCCTCACAAAGGGCCTACTACTACAACAGTGCCAAAGCTACATTATTCAAAAGCTTGGACAGAGAAATCATGCCTCCCAAACAAAATAATATTCCTTGTGTCTTGTAGTAAGCAAGCAAATCAATCGACTTGGACTTTCGCTCGTATGATGTAGTAAGTATTTATTTGTAGGCAGGCATCATCAAAACCACTTGGAATTTGTCTCATAACTAAACAGAATGTAGAGGAAGTGGTGAAATCTCTACAGCACCTCGTAGTTCTGGAACTCAGATAATGACAACCTTCTCTGGCTAACGCATTGTTTGTTTATATCAGCAGTTCAACAAAAGTTGTTTTTCATTGGATTTTCATTATCTATTGGTCCGATTTTGGTTTGGTCATTAAATGGACGAATGTTAAGAAGTGATAAAGTATCATTTTTCGAATTGCAAGCTCGGTCGGAGCATCATTTCTTCCACTTTTTCGCAATTGGCCATTTTGGCCATGAAGGAACCCCATTCAAGGTTAAGGAAGGTTAAAATCAAACCATGTCAACTATCAACAAACGATCAGGTAGTTCAAAATCAGACCAATACTCGTAGACGACCAAACCATTACAATAAGATTGTTCTGATTATCATAGCCAGAATCTGTTAGATTCCATTCCATGCTTCATGCATATACCTATGTATGTACGTATACAAATTCAAAATATGTAAGACAAAATGAAATTACAATATTCTACCATTCTGCATTCCTTTTTCACACTTCCTTGACCGATTTCAGACATGCACGTTGCCGCCGGTCGGAAGACACTAATTACTGCTTCGCAAAGCTTTCAACATAATTGTCAGCTACTTATGGTTGCTTTTCGTTTGTTCGTTCATTCATTCCATCTTTCTTTTCGCACTTTTCGCCTTTTCTCCATTTTAGCAGCAACAGCCGCAGAGGTATACTGCTTCATTTGTTCTCTTTCGCTTTTTCAGCGCTTTGCCATACATCCGTAGATAGATATTTCGACCCAAAAACAAAAATATATACTTATAAAAAAAAAAAAAAAAAATTGCACAAAGAAAGAAACTTCAAAGAAAGAAACTTCTAAATCCCAAAACACATCACACTAAGTAAGGCTGAATTATTGTTGTATGTAGTACCAAATAGGGACAGAATGGAATTGGAGGAAATGAGATGGGATGGAATGGCATGGGATAGCATACTAGGTTGCTGGGGAATGGAATATAGTAGGCTGTGAAGCAATTTTTTGAACCAAGAGAAGCCACTGCGAGGGAGGGGGTCAGAGTTTAGGGAAGTACTACAATGAAACCCATTTGAAGATAACATGAACAACAAGAAAACACTTGAGCGCGTGCCTTTGAGTCTAAACTGAAACTGATGATTATGCTGATGCTGATGCTCATGATGATGATGATGATACAGGCTAAATGTGCAAGTTCGAAAGTCGGACAGGCTGGTTGGTCGGCGGCCAGTCGTAGGTGAGTGACAAAGACTAAAGCTTCTCTATTGTATGCCATAAGAATACGAGTTTATCACTTAGCTTCCATATATTTTACATCTCTACTACACTCCCTTCCTCCCGCTCTCACACACACCCTCTTGGAGATCAAAAGGATCATTCATGCTTACCGCACGATGAGAATAATAAAAAAGATATTAATAGGAAGTGCATTCGCACCACTCTACCGCTCCAAATCTGCAAGTACGACAAGTACTAAGACTACTAATAGATTTGTCATTGTCTTCCTTGTCAAAAATATGAAAAGAATAGAATAGAAAAGAAGAAAAAAAAAAAAAATAGCAACGACAATAATGGATGTGAAGCTCTAGGATATCTCTAGCATAATAGAATAGTTCCAAATAGTTTGGAAAATAAACTCAGAATAAGAGTAGGAGGGATCTGATCTCCCTTTTCAGGATTCTGTCAAAGTGCTTAAAATCTTCTTCATCATAAGAATAAAACAAAGCAAAACTATCACAATAGACCAAAAAATCAATCTGATCTTATCAAGGCTACTGCAAATACAATACTTCTTATTGCGAGGGGTTAGGGTTAGGGTTAGACAATTGGGAAAAATCTAACATATATAAAAAAATATAGAAATATGAAAATTTAAGTGTAGGCGATTGGTTCCCACATATTTTAAAATTATTAAAAAGTCTCGGCACACTGATTTAGATTTAATGAAAACATGAACAAAATTTAGGGATGCATATTTGATTTTCCGATGATAGATGATAGAGAGGCACAAAATTATGTCTTGCCATTTTACCAATTTCTTTCTTAGAATGGCGTGAGCAACTGCCAATTTCAACTCTCTAGCTATTGCGGTTTATGAGATATGACCCGAGGACTGACGGATGGACGGACAATGAAGTCTCTGCAATAGGGTTCCTTTTAGTACCCTTTGGATCCGTAACCCTAAAAATTTGAACATTTACGTAAGAGTAATTAAAGTACATGACAATGACAATAAAATAAATTTATTTTTAAAAAAATATTGTAGTTGGCTGAGAAGTTTGTGTTTTAAGTCACTTACATAAAGAATATTGGAGAGAACGAGCTCTGTTGATTTTTTCAATAAAAAAAATATTTAATAAAAAAAAAGTATTTCACGTTAAGTGAAAAAAAAAAATTGAAAAAAATTGCAATTTCGTTGCATTTATAATTCAATATTCTATAATCGCCTGTAAGTATTGAAATTTTGGGATCTCAGACTTCTACATAATGGCAAATTTCCTTGGATGTTGTCATGCCGGCGGACATGCTGATGGTGAAAAGTGTCTTAATATCGGAGACCTCAAGAAGTACATGTACACCCGCATGTGGGAACGTGAATTTCTGTGCAGCATTTGTAAACGTACATTTCAGCATCCTCGCTGCGTTGAGGAGCACATTTGGAATCATTTGACGTTCTACGATTGCGTTATCTGCAATGGTGGCCTACCGGATCGTAAAACTTTGGAGAAACATCTGGAAGGGCACTGTAATGATGAAAATTACGAGATTGATATTATGTCGGCTATAGAAATATCTGAGGAACGTTTACAAACTCTGAAGTCCCAGTTGCGTTACAAGTGTCGTCTTAATAATCCTAGGGTAAAGCCGTTCGAAAAAGCAGCTCCGATTGAAAAACCACAACCACAAAAAATTGCATTTACTGTTCAAAATCGATTAAAATCAGTCAATGTTAAGGTTCACTTTCAACCAGAACCGGGACATGGACCAAAAATCCTAAAAAAAGCATATGTTAAAAACCAAAATACCGCAAAGGCTGATAATGCAATGCCTGAAAATACCCTATTTGATGATTTAGTTGGAAAAGTATTTTCTATCATTGAGGAAGAATAATATTGACTGTCAATATTTGTCAATTTATCAATCTGATTATCGCGTCATTCATTTCATGAAAACCTAAAAAATTTAAAACTAACAAATCTTTGACTGTTTTCAAACAGCTTGCTTGCCTATATTCTTATATTGTCACTTAACTTTGTCGAATCATATTACACTATTTAACATAAAACTACACACCTAATTAATTCACTTGGAACTGTCATATTCATTCAATGCAAAAATGTATAAAATAAAAATATTTTTACTTTGGTTTATGTAAGTTTGATTATCTTGTATTCTTGACAGGAAGTTGTATGAAAAGTAAAACTGCTACCAAATCTGATAAGTGGTTGTTGGTTACTAGAAATACCATTTATGTATTGTATAATACATATACTTACTTGTATATCAGGCAAAATCAGCGCTAAGAAAACTGAGAGTCTTTTACTTCGAATGTCTGACAGATTTAGTTGCGGTGATCCATAATGACTATTCTCTGTCCCTTTGTAGCAGTCTGTCCATAAACCAAATTGTAGCAAAATGGAGAAGCAATGAACAATATAATGGCAATGGCAATGGGAATGGCAATGGCACACCGACCAAGAGAACGAGCAAGAGAAGATGATACATTTGTAAGTAGAGGTATGAGAGACGGTCGATTACTCGTTCATTTGCTATAGATGCCACCGCTACTTGAACGTGCTTATCACTTTTTTGGAAAATCCACTCAGTTTCACTGAGCTCAGTTATGGCTGAGTAGCAGCAATAACTTTGTCAAACATAAATCCTTTGGGCAAAGAGTTGACGCACGCACGCACTCACTCACTCATTCATTCATTCATTCATTCATTCACTGAATGGAAGGATGAAAGGATGAAAGGCCAACCAACAAAGCACGCATCTAGTTGAATTCGATATGGAGACAATCTAACTCATCAGCCCACCCAATCATCATCCATTCACCCAAATAGACATTCAGTGAATGAGGGCAAAAGACTGACATAATCGCATAAAGATAAAACCGTTTAATACAGAGAATTACGAATTTATGCACAAAGAACTTAAGCATTGTCTTCGTCGTCCTCATCGTCCTCTTTGAAAAACTTCAAAACTCTCACCAATAAAAGACACAATCCCTGCTTGCCTGCTTGCCTGCTTGCCTGCCTCACTGACTAACTGACTCTACTGTAGCATACTGGCTAAACTGATTCACCGACGACTGACTGCCTCCTAAGATACAATTTATAAAATACTATACTTTACTACTCTACTCTATTCTACAACGATAATTATGATCATTATGATGATGAAAATTATTGCGGTTGTGGCTAAAGCTGAGGCTGGGGCTGGGGCTGGGGCTGTTGGTGCCTTTGGTTTCGTTTGTCTTGTCATTGCCTTCTTAGAAATCAAATCAATGACATTGCCAAATTGTTAAAATAAATAAAAGAAAAAAAAAAAAAATACAATATTATATTGCGAGTACAAAGAAAAGAAGTACAAGTTTTCAACTTAGCCAAATATTTCAATACAATAGACTTAGTTAAATTGTCAAAACTAAAGATGGAAACGGTAGTAATATTAAAGTAGAAGTAGAAGTGAATGGTTTTGAAAAGTGTGGGATATGGATATGGAACTGGAATGGTTAAAAAGGTAAACGTCTTGAAAGTGGTTGCGTGGCAACTTTTTGAAAGTGAATCAACTACAAAAGCAATGCAAATTAACAAAAATCTTTCTTTCTTTTGTAAGTAGTGATGCGTCAATTATTGTCAGAAACAGATGGTATCTTTAGTTAGTCACCCGGATTGGTTTGAATCGGAGCGGGGCTCACCGCCTTCCTCCACAAAACCAACTCATCTATCAATCTACCTGGCTGCCTGCCTGGCTGACTGCCCACCTTCATCATACTAGTCGTAACGAAGCTCAAACCCCACTAGAACGCCCTGCAGCGAGAGCACGCAATTATAATGACGCCGAGGAAGAATTAAGGCGAACGAATGCGAGGAGCTAAACAAACAGTGATGATAAAGAAAAGTAACCAACAAAAAGATGGAAAACAAAACAAAAGAAAACGAAGTAACCACAAAGGAGAAAAAACTATAAAAAAAAGACAAAAATATGAGAATAATAACAAAAACAACAAAAGTTACCCTTTGTCCGCCATGGAAGAAGGTGCTGTTGGTGGTGGGAGGGGGTTGTCACAGTATCAAAGGTGGCAAATAGAATGAATGAGTGGATAGGGTGGCATGACAAAAAGTAAGTGCTGTAGGAATCCTTCGAAAATCTGTCAATTATTTAAATTGTTAGCGAAAATCCTTAAGCAACAACGCACAAACGAGTATCATAACAAAACAATATGATTGCGGTAGCATTGGCTGAGGCAAATGCTCTAAAACTGAAGTCAAAGTTAAAGCTAAGTAGAGCTGAAGACAAAGATGAACTTGAGACTAAAGTGTCGTGATTTTAGGTGAATATGAAATTGCGGCCACCAGACAAACAAACAAAGTTGTTTAACACCACCGCCAGTTTTCTGTTTATGTTATGACTTCATTATACCTACATACAATAGTTAGTAGTGTGTGTGCGAATATGAGAATAAACACACTGATAATTATGATACGATAGTATGGGGAAATAGTCTCGTACATGACTCTGTCCGACAATAATCGATTTTTTTGTTTGTCTGTTATTTCTTGTACTTCCATCATTCGTATCGATTGCCAGCCTCTGGTTCTGTCTCTGCCTGGTTGCTTACTGAGTAGTCGAAATTATAAAGCAAACGAGCGTCTTCAAGGATCAAATGGACACTGACAGTAGTATCCTGCTGCTGGCATTAACTCTCCATTTGTCCATTCATTCACTCACCCATCTATCCATTCGTCCATCCATTCGTTTATATGTGCCTTTGTCATTTTTGTTATTATAGTGGCACAGGCTTTTGTCTGATGGTAATTAACATGAAAATAAGCGCATTAACGTCATCGATTCCAACACCACTATAGCTGAAAATAACGATGATGATAATGATGATGATGATGTTGATGGCTTTGACGATGAGAAGGATAAGCAACGAATCTGTCGTTGATAACAATGATGAGGGCAAGGTACATAATTCCCCCAGCTTAATTTAAAAATCTATATAAATAAAAATGAAATGCTGAAATATTGGCCATCGCATCACTTAAGAATGGCAATCGGAATTGCTTGATCATAATTTTCTTATTCTGCATAATGTTGTATAGTTTGTTTTGAATAAATTAAAGTGTTTTTTTTATAATACTGATGACAAGGCCAAGGAGGTATGTACTTTGGTTTGTTGTATTTCATATAATTAATATACATAACACATAAAGTGCCAACCCGTTGTAATAATGGAAGTTCTTGTAGTTTTTGTCATTTAAACAGTCGTGGATACAATGCACATCAGACACAACAACAACAACAACAACATGCAGAAGCAAATAGTAGAAGAGCAATGAAGAAGAACGGAAGAAGTGGTCTTTTATCGATGTTGCTGTTTTATGTGATAACAAGCCTTTATCTAGTACAACAAAAATACAAAACATCTTAGCAACTATGTACTACTTATAAACCTCAATCGAATGATTCGTTATCTGTGCAGAACCCAGTAAGTTTCACCAAACACCTCTGGCAACTCCAAATTCCATGTTAATTTTATTGTAAATATTTTTGAAGTGAAACTTCTTTAAAGAAGGGGAATAAATCCATAAAAAAATATGAAAATGAAATGTGACGAAAATGAAAATTTTACGGTGTTATTATTATATTGGAGCTATTCAGGCAAATACAATATGGAAGTGAAACTTCAGAAGTAGATCGTCAAGCAATAATATAGAAAATATTGTACTGTTATATTGTTTCAATACAAAAGAGTGATTTTATTTTTCGGTCACTTAGCCACTTGTTCGTACATTCTTTCATAAAGTTAACACAATCAGTAAAGCATTATTTATCTCTCTCTTACTCTTGCATAAGCATTCATTCTCTACGCTGACGATGCGCATTGTTTTGTGTCTCTGAAGTATCATCACCTTTTGATTTTCGTCACATTTAATTTTCTAATTTTTGGATTTAACCCCTCTTCGCTAAAGAAGTTTTACTTCCATATTATGCTTATTAGGGTGAGGCGCACTACTTAATTTTTTTTAAAATACTCCTACTTAAAGATATATGTATTGGCAATAATATTTCGATATTATAATAGGATATTCAAGCATGTGACAAGATATTCTTTTTAACTTATGGTTCAGATGTTGCATTCTTCATGCTCCAGTTTTGCTTCACTTTGCTCGTCTATTTTAAAGAAACAGATTATGTATGAAACACTGACACAGATCAGTGAAGTATTTTGCCACGCACACTATATTGTCATTAGAATCATATGACAAAATCTGATCAATGTGATCCACAATTGCATTCTGCAAAATACATACGAGTATGTCTTCAGTATCAGACCACATCAAAACCCAATTTGATATGTGAATGCAATTCCCTTGTGTAAAATATCAAGTTTACATCCTAAAAACTGTTTTTATGGTTAGCATACTTAGTATTGTTTTTGTGGGAGGTCTTCAATGATATTGTAGTATGTAAAGTGGTGTGATATGGTGTGATGTGGTGTGGTGTGTCAAAAGAGGCAATGTTGATAAACTTAAGATGGAAAAGCGAACGGATATCTCTAGGCTAATGCCAAATAGTAAGAAGTATAGAAATGCAATCAAATTAAAATAATAAAGCAGCAAATTAAAGACCAAAGTCATTAGGGACTCAGCACTCTCTCTCTCTCTTTCTATCCTATATACAATATTTCTTAACCAGTGACCACCATGGCTTTCCTTATTCATTTATTTATTCGCTTCTCATTCCTTCCTTTAGTCCTTCCTTTAGTTATTTGTCTGCTTTGACATTTGCGTTGTCATTAGTAGTATTCAGCGCTATCTGTCCATGTGTCCGTTCATCTATCTTCTTGGCTGATCCTGCAATGGAAGCGTCGGTAGTCGTCGAAAGGATAATAACGTTCGTTTAGTTGACATCACGTCGTCTTCATCTTCATCACCGTCTCCATCTTCATCTTATTCATGGCCAACTGATTGTGTCTTAACAAATAACGCACAAAAAGAATGACACAAATTAAACTGAAATTAGTTAGTTGCAATGGCAAGTAGTGAGGCCAAAATGGCGATGACTAGACATCGTTGGCGGCTTCTCATTTGCAGCAACACCACCACCATCACAGTCAACACGAGTAGCACGAGTAACAACAGAAACAGGAGTAGCAACTAACCATTCAACCAACCAAATAACAGTGTTGATGGTGGATAGTGGCGACGTTGACACCAACAAAGATAAATGTTGTCATCCGCTCCATTCCATTCCATTCAACTTCAACGGTTTCTCTATCGTACTTTCATTCATTTTGTCTGTCCATCTGTATTTCGGTCTGTGCATCTGTCTGGCTATGTGGCATGTCCTTATTAGAGTAGCTGCTAATGAATGCATTGATGTTGACCACATCATCAGCAGGTGCATTAGCAACAAACGTCTTGGTCTTAGGTTGGTTGGTTTTAGGTTGGTTTGCTCGCCATTGTTCCCCATTGCTGGCTGCATATCCTCTGGTGTGGGTGCTTTTAAAAATTAAGTGTAACTCTTATTTGTTCGTCATTTGTCGTCGTTTCCTTCATTGCAACATCTTTCATCATGGCTTTTGTGTGATTTAATAAGGTAGTAGGTAGTAGTTGCCTGAAGTTGATATATGAGGCAAAGTGCCAAGACAAAGATTTGTCGCAGGACGATGGACGACGATGGACGACGCTGAATGGCGTTGGAAAAAGTTAATTCCTTTTCGCTTTAAAACACTTAAAATCAAAATCAACCGCTATGCCAAAGAGTTGTCACCTCTTGGAAAATGGAAATGGAAATAAGAAAAGAAAACAAAGTTCAGAAAAATGTTGCAAACTATTTTTGGTGTAGTAACAACACAAATTTATTGCGAAAAGGAATAAGAAGGAAGTGTGATGGAGTATGAGAATGAAGTGAGGAAGTGAAGAGGTGAAGAAAAAATGGCCAAAATCAAATATGAAAAGCAAGTTTCGACAATAGCAAATCGCCAGAGAAATAAATTTTTCCTTTGCATCGTTTTCACTTTTCTTCATATATCATCCTTTACTTCCACATCATCATCATCATCATCATCACCACCATCATCATCTTTGCATCTATTGTTGTGCCATTTTATGTTAGTTCCATTCATCTTTTCTCCATTCCTCCATTCGTCTAATCCACCTTTTCCCTGATCCTTGATAGAATCTTTGCTCTACATAAAATCGACATAAATTTTTATTGCGACAAAGAACTGGAAGTGAAAGCTGGAAACTTGACGCTTGTCGCCGGTTATATGATAATGGAGCGTGGGACATGACGGTGCAGTTAAAATTGCCAAACAGACGAAAAGTGGAGAAAGTAAAAATGCAACGCGCTTATCTTGTTCTGTTCTATGGAAGGCAAAGATCGGCAACGGCACTGCAGCGAATTGTATTCAAAAATCGTACGAAAAAAGGACTTAAGTTGAGTTGACGACGACGACGACGAAGTGAAATCGTATTATGGTAGAATACACTTTACTTCTTCTGTACTTATTTCGTTTCAAGTTGGTTTGCCAAAGTAGTTGGCCAACTTCATGACAACAATGATGATGCACTACGACTTCGGATGCAATGAATAACCCAAAAAAAAAAAAAAAGAAAGCAAAACAAATAGACTGCAACACCGTTTTTTATAATGCTTTGCTCTACGTCAGGATACAGGATACGCGTGAGGGGCGATCAAGTTCAAGAAAAAAGTGACTAATATAAAACAAATAAAGAAAATTGGGGAGTGGAGAAAACACGAACGAGCACAAAACTTTTACCAACTTAACTTTGATGCCCGAGCCAAGCAAATGCTTTCACAAACTTCACTTCACTCCACTCTACTCCACTCCATTCCATTCCATCTACACTTCACAATCATTCTACAATAATCCACCAAAATCACAACCGCCAACCCTCTCCTCCAACCATTGTCAGCTTTTTAAAGTATTCACTTGATAATTCTTGCATGAAAATGACACAAACTATACAAAATTCTATTCCACTATGTACTATTCCTCTACTACTATTGTACTTACCATATAAGAAGAAAATATAATATTTCGAACATTGATATGAATAGTAGCTGAATTCTTCGATAAGACATCATCATGCTGCTGGTTGCATGAAATTTCATTCCACAAAAATTGGAAATTACAATATCATCTTATTAAACATTGAAATTTTATATTTCGTTTCACCAAATTGAAGATTTATTTCCTTTCACACAACAATTTCTTATTTACATTTATTTAAATGTATTATTTCAAATTGAATCTTATGATTGTAATCGAGTCTGCTAGATCTTGATTAGTTTGATTATGACATATCAATTGCATG
Organism: Amiota minor; assembly: GCA_037043295.1. Lineage (NCBI taxonomy): Eukaryota > Metazoa > Arthropoda > Insecta > Diptera > Drosophilidae > Amiota > Amiota minor. The sequence continues at coordinate 686,286 of JBAMAW010002693.1, forward strand.
TGCAAAATACAAAAAAATACTGGAGATTATGATAAAGTAAGCAATAAATTGTTAGTCAGATGAATGAATTAAGAAAAATATCGAGCAATCTGAAAACAAATTCTACAGAGTGATTCCATTTGAGTCTATGAGTATAACGACTTATTTCTATCTATCTATATATCTATCTATCTATCTATCTAGCAGGACTATGTCAAGATCATTACCCTGGGTAACTGAGAATGCAGATATCGTAGTTGTTCCTCCTCCTCCTTGCAAACTAATCAGCTTGGCAGATATTGAATTTCAATTAAAGGAAATATGTAAATTTTTGCTAAACAAAAATCAATGTAACATATAATATACTTATTTTAACTGTTTCATTGAAAATAGAAACTACAATTTACATAAGTATTCGAGTATCTTAGTATCTTTCCTAAAGGGGCATTAACCCTTTTATGCTTGTTATTATGAGATAAAACTTTCTCGGCAGATGTGATTTGTTGACTTTCTGACAAACTCATTGTATTAATTATAATATTTTGTAAAGTAGACAATAGAAATTAAATTAATTAAAGTTAAATACAAGAAAATGAAAATCTCAATTTGAATTAAGTACAAGTGTTTAAGGAAGATAGTGGATGATATCCCATTTAAATGATTGAGAGTTTTAATAAATACAAATATTCCTTATCTAATATTTATCTACAATATGAAAATGCTTAAATCTTTATATCAAGTAACAAGTAACTCGAAGCAAAGCAAAGCAAAGCAAACCAAACAACTAACTAACTAACTAATTAATAGGCTGATTGATAGAGTGATAAACAGATAAATAGAATGTAAGTACACAGACCAGCTGACAGACTGACAGACTGACAGATTGCCTAATGATTATTAATTAATAAGAAATTCGAATTCTGTTTAGTCAGAAAGTAAGAAGTTTTGCATCATCATGTTGTTGATTTATTTGCATGTTATACGTATATACGTAGACATATTCAACTGGATCATAACTTTGTTTTAAGTTTTAAGAATTTAATTTCAAACGCATTTTATAGTGTATTTGATCACCATGATCCATAGTTCAACATGAGGGAAGTGTATTAAAATAAGAGTAAGCTGTTCTCCTTCTCTTTAAAACATGGCATATTATGACTATTTTCATTGAGAACTTTATATTAAACTGGCTGTGCCCGCGATTTCGTACGCGTGGTATTCGAAATTTGTTTGTAATAATTAAATAAGCGAAAGAAGAAGTGAAACAAAAAAAAAAAAAACAAAAAATCGGCAGAACACATTTTGGTTTCTGATACACGACTACCCCGCGATGCTCCCACTTCCCTTATCAACAAACCAAAATTGATTGATCAATATCACGAAACACAAACAAAGCAAAGCACAAACAACGAAACGCAATATCTCTTTCTTGTCCCACTTTAAATGAACATATGATCTTTCAAAAAACTGAATACTTAAAAATATTATATAAAAAGTTAAAAACTGAGAAAAATAAGTAAGCAATTCTTATTATTAGCATTCATTAGTCATTTAAAAAAAAAAAAATTATTAAAATCGGCTTAGCAAAGTGTTCGCTAGATAAAAAAATGTTAAAATTTGGTAAAAAAGTGCCTGTATCTCGACAACAGCACCACCTACCGGGTCCAACTGAAGCATTTATGCATTATCCTGGTGACCCAATTAGTAAAATAAAAACAAAAAATTTATCAAAAGTGATCTAGCCGTTTAGAAGAATAAAGGTCACAAAATTTCGTATACTCGAATTTTATATAAAAAGAAGATTAACATACTAACATAAGTATGGTAACATACAAATGTGATAGTGAGGCATTCTAGACAATAAATATATCTTAAGATTACAATAGTACACATCAAACAACTGTGAAATGAAAATTTCTTTGAATAGAGTATAGCAAATAAGATCAATTCAACAGATAAGTATGTTCTTTTGTAGAGAAAAAGATTCATAAACTATGTAGTATAGAGAAAAAGCAGAGCAAAGAGAATTTATCGCGATGAAAGCATATTGATGTTGATTAAAATGAAGATAGAAAGAAATGTAGAAACCTAAAGATGATTTCCAGATTTCCATGAGCTGATAAAATTGGAAACGATTTATTAAATTAATGAAGCTAAATATTAGAGCAACTTTAAATCCAAAATCCAAGTTATAAAAGCACCATAATACAAGCAAAATGATATCATAGGCAAACAATACTCTCATGATGTTGCAATTCCATGGCAATGGCTCAAGAGGAGTCCTTATTTGCCTGATACTAATGATGGTGATGGTGGCTTGGAGTGGCAGACAAGTTGAGGCACGTCATGTGTTAGGTAAGTTAAAAATAACATAACTAAAAATATCATACTGATGTTATATAAAACATTTGATAGGACAACAACGGATTCGGGTGTACCGTAGGTCTGGAATACCGGAAATGGGGACCACCTTGGGTTTACCCTTATGGCGCTCAACTGGTTCCACTGTAAGTGCAAATGGAATGAGCGAAGGGATTAAACAACACAAAAATGAAAACCAAAATGATTACTATGATGATGATGATGATGATGTTGATGATAATCTTAATGATGCTGATGCTGATGATGTTGATGATGACGATGACGATGACGATGACGATGGTGATGGTGAGGATGAGGATTATGATGAAAATGCACCAAAAATTACTACCAACAATAACAACAAAGACCCACATCTGAAAGAAGATAAACTATTACGACTTATAGCAGTGAAGGCGACAGATCAAAAACATGCATCCATAACAGCCAATGCAGCCGATGATCCCATAGCCAATGGACGTGCTGTCGATCATGTTGATGAATCACGTACCTTCTTTAAGCATAAAAGTAGTGGTGGTAGTGGTGGAGGTGGCGGTTTCGGTAGTGGTGGGGGTGTTGCGTTTGGTGGTGGTGGTGGTGGTGGTGGTACTGGACTTGGTAATTTATTTGGAGGCGCCCCAAACTACCCACCACAATTGTTTATAGTGCCCCTAAATCTGGCCAACCTCAACAATAACACCATCAATACACCAACAACAACAACAACGACCACAACAACAGTAGCGCCAGGACGTCGGGTTGCGTACATCGACAATGTGTATCCGCAGGCGGACTTCTATCGGGCTCCTTATGTACAAAACTCGTTCCGCCGACGCGCCGAAAATGACAATGCCAATGCAGTGCTACCCTATGGTCTAATGACTACTTGGGATGGAGTACAAGTCTTGCCTGTAGGCAATATACATCGCACAGTTGGCCCAGATATGCATTATGTGCCATTGAATTTGCAACGTTTCGGTAATAGCGGTGGACCTGGTATTGGTGGTGTTGGCGGTGTTGGCGGTGTCGGTGATACATCTTTACCCATTGCTAACAATAATCACAATAACAATGAAGATGATGATGACTTTGGTGATAATGGCGCAACGGAATCCGATGGACGTTTCAATTGGTTTAGTCCACGTTGGCGTACAAATCCAAATCGAAATGTTTACGACAACTTAAATCCTCTTGCAGCCTTTGCAAATAATTTCAGAAGGATTCAGTACTTGTAACTGAAACTGTAACATTGCCTGGTGCTGAACGAAATTGTCTTTCAATAAAATTCAAGTACCATAAATATTTTACCCTATTTTTTTTTTTTGCCAATTGGCAAGTAGAATTCAAATTTGTTTTCGAATATCTTATGATGTTTGCAGTCAATTAGAAAAGTAAATGTAATTTAAGTATACCAAGATTTAAAACTAGGGTTTTGTTTACTGAACACTCAATGTTCAATAGGGAATCATGCGAGAAAGTAAGGAAACTTGTTGCAGCACTTCTGTCACAGCTGTTGGATAAGTAAAAGTCGAAAAGATACTATGATGTCATTTGTACTTATCCAGTTCCAGTTCCATGTAGCGTTCTGTATATGATTATTGGGATTACTGTTTTGTGTTCCAACTACTACATCCTGTTTTAGTAATCGTGTAACATACTTGTACATGAAGCACCAGCAGAATGTTATGGTAATAAGAAACCTTTATCCCTGGGACGTGTGAAACATAGCATATAAAATTCCTATGATTTCATCAATTGCTAAAGCAACGTCATTCATGGCTATTGCAGTAAGCGAACCTTAACGGGCTGACGTCAATGTATCCGTATAGTTTTGAGTTCGAATTTAAAGTGTCCCACAAAAAAAAAAAACAAAAAAAAAAAAGAAGTCAAACGAGAGCATTTGAATTACGAGTAGGATGATATTGACTATATTGATAATATTGGAATCAAACTCAAACTCATCTCCCGTCATCATCATTGCAATTGCGAAAGGGGGTTCATAAGTGAGGCATGATGGGACTGGAGAATTGAAGGATGACTGTACTTTGTACGCAGTAAGTTCATTGAAAATTTAGTATGCTTGGCAATTTTAGTATGCTGTCTGCATATGAGGGAGCGAATGGTTCCTAAATGGCACCACACCATCTAAAACAACCTCAATGATAAGGTCTTTCCATCCATCCATCCAACCTTTTATCTGCGTGGGACTATGCGAGTGGATGCAAGTGGTCTATGCGAGTGCGCGCTCTGGCAAATGAGATCCTTTTATTTTATGCAAATGTAATAATTTGCAATAAACTGTTCAATAAAACGTTTGCAACCAAAAGGCCATAGAACCGACCGAATGACATCAAGCGACCTTGCAACGTCCTGCCAGCTCAGTTCATTTCACATGCTTATCATAACATTCCCATTGGTCGTCGCTAACGTTGAATCTGTATGGGTACGAGTATTTACTCGAAATTACTTAAAGGCTAAAAGAGAATATTCAATTGCATTCATTTAGCATTAAAAGCGAACTTAGCTCGAACCAACTCGAGTTGGGTTGAATCAAATCGAAACCAATCCGATTCCCATTGCACGATGCCAAAAGGAAACCAAACCAAATCAAATCAATCCAAACCATACCATACCATACTGTACCACACCAAATCAAACCCAACCAAACCAAGCTAAAGATAAACCAACCTAACAGTTTGTTTCATCATTTGCTCGTTCCTATACTCTACCTATATCTATGTATTGTACCTACATATACACATATACATAGGTATCTATCTAACTAACTCTTTGTCTGTCGGTCTGTCGGATCTGGCCATCTTGTTAAATATATTCGATGAGTGGCTCGCTTGTCGACTTTTGTACTTATTCGTCTATATTTCTGGTATGTTTGCATTTGAAGTGTTTCGAGATTCGATTCGATTCAATTCGCTTCATTTCGATGCGCACGCAAACTTGTTCAAAATTTTGCATTGAAACCAAACCAAACTCAACCAAACCAAACCAAACCAAACTAGACCAAATCAAGCCACATCAGGTCAGGTCAACCTAAGCAAAGCCCAGCCAAGCCCAACCCAGCCAAGCCAAGCCAAGTCAAGTCAATCCAAGCCGAACCAACATAAAACAAGTTGTTGAATTCTGTTCTGTTTTTAAATGTTAAGTTGAGTGTTCGCTTAGGGTTATGAATACCAACAAAGGTTTTTTACGTAGAGATTCTTCCCATAGCCTTTATCTTTTATCCTCTATCTACTATCCGTGTGTAAGCAAGCGTCCTTTAGAAATTTCAAAAAAATATGAATACAATTCCAAATATTTTATTCCATGCCATTCCACTCAATTCTATTCTGTTCCATTCTATTCTACATAAAAGTGTAGCAAATGGAGGCCAATGGATTATAAAATCTAGCTACACAATATTCTATATATTGTACAAGTATCTACCTATTCACCTACTTCTACTACATACAATCTGTTGAATTAAATGAGCGCGAAATGCTATTGACTAAATTATATTACTAGTACAAATACAACAAAAATCAAGAAGGATGGACAAAAGCAAGAAGTGGTTTTCGACATTTTCAAGTACATACATCATTTTTACAATATTATATTGTATTAAATATATAAATACAAATTCCCATACCCATAAGCACGAAATGAACATGTTTCTGTTCCCTTCTTACTGTAGTAAAGTCAAATAAAATGGGCCAAGTGCGAGTCAGACTCGAACACGCGGAGGGTTCCGTACCAGGTTTGGGTTTGTATGGGAGGTACTCGCCTAGTAGTCTGATTTGACTGATTCTTACAAATATCAGAAACTTGTAGTGTCTAAATTTCAGTTCGATAGAACAAAAAACAAAAAAGCTTTTCTAATAAGAACCTGAATTTTAATAGTGGGTTTGTATGGGAGGTACCCTCTCTAGTAACCCGATCAATTTGAAATTTCGGAAATATAAGTTTCTGATGTATAGCCACCAACCATCTAAATTTCAATATTATGGGATTACTGGATCGTATAGCTGCCATACTAACCAAAATGTTTCTTGTATGGGGACCCCTCTAAGTTTTTGAAAATATTTTAGATTTAGTATTTGTTTGCTAATGCTCGGATAGAACTACATATTCTGTGAAAATTTCAACTCTCTAGCTATTGCGGTTTATGAGATATGACCCGAGGACGGACGGTCGTTAACAACGACCTTTTGGTACCCTTTCGGTCCGGAACCCTAAAAAAGGAAATTATAAAAATTAACACTTTTCTTTCTGCTACTTTTTCTATATTGATTATGTAATGATTTTTCTTTTCATTATTAATATTATTGCAATTTATTTACCTGTTTCCTAACCATTTTCCTTCAATATATAGGTAAATTGTCTTGATGCCTAGGAGGATCAATCTAGTCATGCTTTTATCTTCTGAGTTTTTCACAATAAATTTACACTTGGAACTACTTGACTTTGTGTTTGTGGTTGACCTTAACTAAATTTAAAGCATACAATTATTTATATCAATAACATTTGCCCGATATTTCTAACTTTTCCACTTTTCGATACTCTCAGCACATTGCTGATGCTTTATTGAAGTGAAACTTCTTTAGCGAAGAAGAGTAAGTCCAATGAATATGAAAATTAAATGTAACGAAAATCAAAATTTGACGATGTTATTATTATATTGTAGCTATTTAGGCAAATACAATATGGCAATGAAAGTGAAGTGAAGTTTCCTTTATTACATCGAAAAGCTCACATGATTCAAGGTCAAGTGTCCCAATGCATAAACAATTCTTGGATAATCGGATGCATCATTTGGAAGAAGCAATTTCATTTTGAATTGCCAAGTATTCTACATAATAATAATTAATTCACATAATCAAAGTAAGTAAATACTTAAGATGAGCATGTTTTTATCTCTGACTGACTTTCTAGTCATATTCAATATTGGTATAGTCTATCCTTTTTCTATTATTTTCCCTTAGTTGGCAAGAATCTATTGTATGTAAAATTCTAATGGATCAGACATAGTCGTACATGGTTATATTAAATTGATGTCAAATAATAGACTAAATATTCCAAAATGAAAAAAAAAAAAAAAAACAAAACAAAAAACACAATATTATCGCCAATGGAATAATATATAGGTATATTTACAAGTCAAATTGTTAAATTGGTGAAACCTAAAGAAATTCTTAGAATAAAATAGAATAGAATTCAATATGTAAAATAGAATAGAAGGCAAATATCACAATGGTTGATTAAATTGAAAATGAACGAAGTTGATAAAGAACATGAAGGTGGAAATGGCAATGGATATAGAGATATGTGGATATGGGGATATGGGGATATGGAGGAAGTGCATTAATAAATCATTTCAACTTTAAGTTGCTAATGGCTCTGGCGACTCAATGTTTCAAAGTTTTACTTAGGCAGCAGCAGCAAAGGAATGAACAAATTAAGTTGCGTCGATGGTAGGTTAGATGGATGGATAGTGGATTGGATAATAGGTTATTTGCTTGCGGTTGCACTTCATATCCTTTTTCATATCCTTATTGTTGTTGTTGTTGTTGTTGCTGCTGTTATTGTATTCACTAATGAAATAATGCGTTTTTGTTAAAAATTCAAATAAATCGATTGTAATTGGACCTTAAAGCATTTTCAATCAGAAGTAATAATAATAATAAGAACAGCAACAACAGTAACAACAAAAACCAACAACATATATAATACAAATAGTGATGACTAGAATGAGTGAGTAGGTTGTGTGCGGGCCATTGCACAATATTTGAAATCATTCAAAGATTATATTTACAATATTCAATGGAACAGAAGGCCGAAAGCCGAAAAAAAAAAAATAAGAACCACTAACAAAATACAAAAGATACAAGATACAAGATACATACATATGTAAGCATATACAATAGATGCATGCACTTGTATGTACATACATATAAACAAATATACTTAGATATTTTTAGTATATAAAATTATTGCCATTTGCTGCAACAAAATGTTCAGAAATAACTGACTAAACGAATAACTGTCCGACTGTCCGACTGTCCATCTTTCTGTCTATCAATGATGATAAATGACCATGCAACTATCACACACGCACACACACATTCAATACATATATACACACACAATGAATACAATAACAGATTAAATAAATATGAGAAGCTTTTAAGTTAATAGAAAATTGTATAATTGAATTTTGTCTAAATATGACAACAGTAACAACAAATTATAGGCCACAGCCACAGCCACAGTCACAGCCACAGCCATCGTTACCATGAAAACATTGCCAATTTGCCCTAAGATATATTTACGATTCTCTACCATATTAAGTATTGTGCAATACAAAACAATGCAATACAATATTAAGTAAGAGTGTGGATGTGACTTGAGTCGGGCAACCCAATAAGAGTGATTTGACATAATCAGGTGTTGGATAGGGAGAACGTTTTGATGTTCCATTTGTCAAATTGTAGAAACAATTACATTTTCATTGAAGTGAATATGAGAGCCGTGTGAATGAATTTTAAAAGTCCCAAATCAATATTATTACCAAAAACTTAGTATCCCGCCCACACACTAAAGAAAAAATCAGTAGTGAGTTTCTGATTTTGAAATGTTTTTTCTGCAACTGCAAAATATTGATACAACGTAGGTTTTAATACCAACTACAAAATATATAAAACAATTTCATGGAAGAGTTTTATTTTGTTTTTCGAACAAACATAAGAAATAAACATTTCATATATCAGCGGAGATTACTTGCCCTTAACACCCAATTACTCTACTCTCACCGATGCCAAATTTCCTGATTCCCGTCTTTCACAAGACATTTATGGATCCATATCCATATCCATTTCATATTCGGATTTCGGTTTGTATGTATGTAGCAAGCTAAGGGTTATGTTTTAACGAATTTAGAATACTAATCACTTTGACACTGACAGGCAATAAAGTACAATAATTTTCAAAATGATTTCATCTGATTTCTAACCCAGTAATCTATTCTATTTTGATCAATTCGGTTTATTGAAACTGAACTTGTAAAATATAATTTTCAAAGGAAACACACAATTTCACACAGTTAAAAAAAAACATTCATCACTATATCCATAAATACAAGCGCAAAAGGAAACAATCGATAAAACTGATTCGTACTGTCAACATGGAAGCAAGACATGGTAAACCTATTCTCAAATATAATTATAACTGTGAAAGGGATTTGTACAAGGCTTCTCAACGGAATGTAACAATGGAAATTGTCCCCAAAATCTTGTTCGTATGCGGAACATTGCAGTTGTTTGTGGATGAGGACAAGGAAAGGAAACTGCGAAATGCCATTCGAAATGGATATCAAATGTCGTATGCAACTGTTGAGAAGGAAAGTGGCTTGATTGTACGCGACACACGAAGGAAGCAACTCGATCGCGATATCCACTCTTGTATGCATATCATCGAGCATCCGTGCAAATGTGATTCATTTATAATTATTACGCATATAAGGCTTGTAACTCTCTTGCAGGATGTGGAGATTGAATACGATGGCTATCAGCGAGCGAAGAAGTTATATTTATTTATATTTTATCTAAATATTGTGTTATTCACTTATTTGACGCTTCGAATATTAGTTTTCTTATGGAAATAACTTAGTATACAAAAACCAACAAAAAAAGACAAAGATCATCTTGCGATCGAGAACATTCCATAAATGCAAAAACAAAACTAATATCATTAAATAAAGTACAACAACTTTATTAAAAACCCAACATTAAATGTGTTTCTATTTAGTTGAAATTGAATTTAGATCATAAAAATAGTAGGTGGATAAAAGGAAGATTATGTTCAATAAACAGCTTATTCCTTAACTGCAAACCAATATTTGGTTTAAATGCGGTCTATGTTATATCCTATAGAGAATCCAAATACGCTGCTTGCTGCTTCAGCACCTTTTTAGGGTACCGGACCCAAAGGGTACCCTATTGCAGAGACTTCGTTGTCCGTCCGTCCGTCCGTCCGTCCTCGGGTCATATCTCATAAATCGCAATAGCTAGAGAAATGCAACTTTCACAGAATATGTAGTTCTATCCGGGCATCAGCAAAAAATACTAAAACTAAAATATTTTCGAAAACTTAAAGGGGTCCCCATACAAGACACATTTTGGTTTGTATGGCAGCTATATGATCCAATAATCCCACCATATAAAAATTTGGATGGTTGGTGGCTATACATTAGAAACTTATATTTCAGTTTGATCGGACCACTACGGAGTGTACCTCCAATACAAACCCACCATTAAAATTCAGATTCTTATTAAAAAAACGTTTTTGTTTTTTGGACTATTGAACTGAAATTTAGACACTATAAGTTTTTGATATAGGCGCGTACCAATCTGGTATGGAACCCTCCGTGTACGAGTCTGACTCGCACTTGGCCCATGTTTTCCTTTTCAGATGACAAGATTCTCTTGGAAATGTCAATTTGATAATTGTTTAACTCTTTTTTGATTATGGGCTTAGTATATTGTTATGGGTTACCTCAAGCAAATCTGTATAATCAATCGCTACTTCTGGGAAATATATAAAATTTTATACAAATCCTCTGTGCTTAAATTGAAGACAAATAACATGAACTTTTTGGATTTCAATTTGGTAGTAACTTTTTGGGTATGATGTCTGACCAGAGGCTATGTATGGTCAAGGAACTTGTTCCGTCCCGATCAAAAAGAGAATCATAGTACCGAAAATAAATATGACTCGATTTTAGATTCTGTAGATATATTGTATTTCCAACGGAACTTTGATTGATCAATCCATCTTCTTGGCACCGGCATTCCTTGATCGATTGAATTGAATGACCAAACGAATAAAATAATCGTATCAATGCTTATAATATAATTTCGAGTAGTGACAGATTTTTAAGGATCTTGGGCATTTGAAACTTAGGCATTTCAAACATTTCAATGTTGAAGAAAGTAAAATAGAATGGGTGTTATAATGAATATCAAAAGATAATTAGTTTAAAACCCTGCATTTCTTTCATTTTATGTTCTTCTATTCAAGTTAATATGTAAATGTGTAGACTAAAACTCGAGAATGACTCCACCGATTTGAATATTTCTTGTCTTTTGTTTGTCTCAATACTGGGATGGTTAAAGAACAAATAAAATTCGGAAAAAATCGCTTTTTGGCAAAGTTTGCAAATGAGATGAAAGTCGGATCATAATTCACAATAAAATCAAACAAGTAGTCTTTTTCAAATAACTTAAATAATGTTAAATGTTAATATGAAATCAAATTTATTTATAAAGTATTGTATATATTTCAAGTGCTGCGCAATGTACTACAGTATGTTTTCATTTAGTTGTTGTTCATTTAGTGAGACACTGGAATTAATTATGAATTTGTCCGTGCCCATGAAATACAAGGAATGTAATATAATTTATTAATATGTACAATACTAGTGAAAGTGAATAGCATCGGAATTAGTAGAATAGAGACGGAGAGAGAAGGCCAATAACCGTCCAATAGAACAAGTGTACAAACAACACATGCTTTGCAATATGTATCTTCGTTTCGTAGTCTTGCGTTCAATTATGATCCAGAAATTCATTCATTCAGTCAAATGTACAGCGAGCTAATTCATGTGCCAACCGCACTGATGACCAGTGAGCGGCAGATTATGAAAATAGACGTGTTGGCATCTCCGAATTAATTAAATTCATCGGTTCAACCAATCAGCCAGTATTAGTATAAGGGGAGGTAGGACAACTTCTTAACGGGAAAAAAACAATTTTTTCCTCTCTTAACGTCGTGCCATTTCTTCAGGTTTGAAAATAAAAAATAGTTGCAGAAGGTTAAATTTGGAGAATATGATGGATGGGGTTGCTTAATTTATGCATTTTTTTCATGGCAACTAAACGCGTGTATTGTCATTGTGGAAAACGACTTTTCCTTTATCAAATCAAATGCTTTCTTTTTTGCTTCAAAATAATGTAGATTGAATATGTCCAACAGCTCTGAATAATTTTCATTGGTAATTGTTTTGGATTTTGTCAAAGTATTCGATGTGAATGACACAAAATGCATGGCAAAAATAAAAAACTATCATCTTAATCTTGGATACCTTGGCCTTCATTGATGCACGTTCACCAGGACTTAACTTTACCTTGGTCTCTGGTATATTCTGAAGGATCAATGTTTCATCCACATCGCAAGAACTTGTTTGGATTGCGGTTGAACATTGCCGAACACTCCTTTGAAATGGCCACACTATTTCGCTTATGGAGGAGTCTGATCAATCGCGGCAACCATTGAGCGGATAGCTTTTTCATTTCTAAAATTCCTATAAAATGTAATGTACCCGCTCGGTTGAGATGCCTACAGTCTCAGCCACCTCACACACTTTTATTTTCCGAACGTCCAATATCATTTCAAGGATTTAAACGACGATTTCTGGAATGGCCTCCTTCATTTGTACAATGAATTCAGTAAACCTTTTCTTAACCATTGAAACTGATGGTGCATCGTTTGCATAGTATTTATGAAGACTTTCCTTGGTTTCAGTGATGGTGTTTGGTGAACACACGAAATTGATCTTTAAACATTTATTTTTAATACACAAAAGTTTGTTGCTTCAATTAACAATAAAAATGAAACCATGTTGTCAATATTATTCAGACTTCAACACCAGATTAGTGATGGAAAAAGTTAACGATTCTACGATCGCCAAATTTTGGATTCACGAAAAACTTATTGATCGACTCTCGGAAACATATTCTGTGACGTTATTGACTTCGTTTTATATGTAGGTATATTTGTACAATAATTTGGCGCGTGGAAATTCCTGTTTTAAGCGATGGGTGAACAGATACAAATTGAACACAATTACAATTGCCTATAATGGTTTTACCTAATTCTAATTATTGCATAAAGGCATTAAAATATCAGTTTCAAAATTTATTAATATTCTTTTTACAATTTAGTAATTTAAGTTCTATGGTTTTTAAATATGAAATCGGCTTTTAAATCGTACTTTTCGCAGCGTATGACACCATTAAGATACTCTGTAATTATGTAAAAATTAATAACTTAATGTAAATGTGTTAAATGTGTGTCCTTTTCAAAGTGAAACTTCTTCAGCGGCGTTGGGCAAAAATTTATACTAAAAATTTGAATGAAAAAATACAAATCGTCACGTTTTGGAATCATTTCTATCTCATGAACCGCACTAGGTAGAGATTACAAATTTTCACAGAATGTGTATTTCTATTGCCATATCTCCAACATATAATAAAATTTGTGTGTTGTACAAAAACAAGCGAATGTACGAAGAAAAGAGAACAAGAATCAAATAGAAGCTCGTTGATGATCTAAGTTATGTGCAAAAGGGGACAGAAGGCAAACGTAATTACAACAACAACAACAATTAGACACTCCAAAGATAGTCAGACTGACAGACTTTTTGATATGACCTCTCTCTGTCTGTTCTTAAGAAGTTTCACTTCTATCACGTGTAAGATGGCACACGCGCAATTTTTTTTTTTTTTTTTTTTGTTTGTTAAACAAATATTTCAACAAAAAATTTAAAGCTCTTGCGTCGTCTCCCATGAGTCTTTATTTAACTCAAAAGATGCAGAAACTTTGAAATATTGTACTATGAATATTTACATCTATAATCTGTCAATACTAAATAACTGTGAAATGAAATTTTGCATATTTGAATAGTCCAACAACATTCCAAATTTTAATTCCAATTCCAATTCCACTTCCAATCCCAATTCTAATTACAATTCCAATTCAAATTTGTGAACTCGAAATTCAATATTTAAGAGTCTTTTAGTCATTTTGCTTAAAATAAATTAACTTCTCTCACTTTCTGCTTTGTCAACAACAAATTTATTTCATCCAATATTTTCTTGATACTCAAACATATGTATATACTTGCTACTTACCGACATGTATGTACAAATTCAACCATATGTTTGCATCTAATAAATGTCCATCCAACTATGTGCAATACATTTAGATATACAAATGTAGATATGTATGTTGCACTATACTTATATATTGAAGATAGATAGATAGATGGATGGATGGATGGATGGATGTGTCAATTGAAGTTTGTTAGACGAATATTTTTCATTTGTGGCATACCAGAAGACATTTATTCAATATGTGACCGACAACCTCGAATGATTAGAAAATGTTGATACAAGACAACTTAACTCAAATCACCATCATCAACATTATTATCAACATCATCATCAACAACAACGATATCACAATCATCATCATCATCATCATCATCATCATCATCATCATCATCATTATGTTGTAGTAGTCAGTTCTTGTTAAGTAAATTTTATTTAAAAAAAAAAAAAAAACAACATTTACAAACTACTTCACTTACTTCCATCCCATTGACTTTTAATAACAAAATCATGAAAGAAATAATTTTTGTGTGAATTTTAAATTCTTTCTAAATGAAGTAGACGACTTTCATACTTCTATAGCCATAACCAACTCCCAATCCTTTTACATCCATTTGTCTATTGCATAGTTTCATCTAAATATAAATTTCTAAAACATTAACATAACTGTATGTTTTGTTTATACTCGCAAATACATGGCAAATGAAGTGTAAGATTATTAAGATTACATATAGTTAAATTTCCATAACTAAGATTTATTTAAGCTACTACTGACTGCTATGAATTTAAACCATAGTGCAAGGATCCTGACATCTTAAATATTTAAATTTATTTTTTTTTATCAATATTACATATAATTTACTTAAATTAAAATATAAAATAGTCAAAAATCTTATATAAATTTTAAATTATGTAGGTGCAAAATATCTATGAATTTATCCATCCATCCATTTATTTACTCATTCAATCGTTTATTCATTTGTTTTTATCTTTTAGCTTCTTTATTATGTATTATTATTTTACTTAAAATATCTTCAGTTATTTAAATAAAGAGAATGCTACATGGGGAGTAACCCCATAATATCTAAGGAGAATGTCTTTCCATCCCATGTCTTCATTATTTTACAGCTCAACAAACACTTTAAATTTGAAACTAAGATTTAAATAAGTTATGATTTCCTTTCTCCCTCTCTCTCTGTTTTCATTTTCTTTTGTTCATTCTTCCATGTTCTAACAATATATTTACATATATCTATACACTTATATTGTACGAAATATGGACACATGTATGCATTTATATCTGTAGGCCGATTTGTCGCAATCTTTTGAAAACAAAAAAAAACAAAAAAAACAAAAAAAGAAAAGAAAAAATCCTATACTTAAATATTTTCCGAAAGTTTAAAACATTTTACATATGAAATAGGAGAACATTTTGTTGAAATTACAAAACTTTAGAATTTTCAAATACTCGTAATAAAACTTAAATTTAAACAAAGATACACAATAATTTACCATACACATATGTTTGAATGCATGGAAAATATGGTAAGTTCATTTATTCCATCTTAAATACCAAGTCACACCAACAATTCTGTTTCTCAATATCAGTTCATAAATTTAATAAAATGCGCCAGACTCGTACACGGAGGGTTCCGTACCAGATTGGGCTTTGATTTGACTGATTCCAAAAAAATATACCACGCCTATATCAGAAACTTATAGTGTCTAAATTTCAATTCAAATTTTTCGAATAAGAACCTGAATTTTAAGGGTGAGTTTGTAAGAGAGGTACCTTCCCTAGCAATCCAATCAAACTAAACTTTCGATGTATAGCAACCAACCATCCAAATTTCAAGATCGTGAGATTACTTGATCATATAGCTGCCATACAAACCAAAATGTTTCTTGTATGGGGACTCTTTTAAGTTTTCGAAAATATTTTAGTTTTAGTACTTTTTGCTGATATCCAAATAGAACTACATATTCTATGAAAATTTCATCTCTCTAGCTATTGCGGTTTATGAGATATGACCCGAGGACGGATGGACGGACGGACGGTCAACGAAGACTCTGCAATAGAGTTCCTTTTGGCTTCGGAACCTTAAAAACTGAATTTCCAATACTAGTTTAGATGACAAAAGATTACAGGTCTTCCGAGTGTTCTGGTATTCAAAAGGAATACCAACCATTTCCGCATTTTGTGTTGGCCTTTGATTAGAATAAATTAAGGAATAAAAAACTCTTCTATACAAAAATTCACAATTACCCAACGGTTCATATGGCAGCTATATCAAATAGTTTACCGATCATCAAAACATATGTTAATTTAGATTTGGTCTTTGTAAAACCGTCATGGACTTCATAATTCAGCAAGCTTTGAAAATAAATAATTATACTCTTGACACAATGAAAAGTTATTATCAGTTTGTCATAAAGTTTATAACATACAGAAGCAGACATCGGAGACCCCCAGTAAGTTTATATGTAAATAGATGTAATGTAGTCTTCATTAGTTGAGTTGAGTTGATTTAGCCATGTCCGTTTATCCGTCTGTATTTAAGGAAACCAGTCCCATAGTTTTGCAGCTAGAGAACCGAATTCTTGCAACAGATACTGCACATTTTTCGGAATCAACCGAATCGGTGAGGTTTCATCCATAGACACCCAAATTCAAATTCTTGTTCTTTTTAAAAACACTTTTTTGGTTTTTGAAGTATCGAACTAAAATTTGGAAAGTAATCAAAATACAATAATTATCTCAGAGGCACATGACTGATCTCTTTCATATGCACAATTTATTGATGTGATTACAAATGTCTTGCTAAAATGATAATTATATTGAAAATATGCGAAAAGCAAGCAAAAAAACATATTGAGATTATTAAAAAAATCATGTCAAAATATTTTAAAATCACCATTTACCATACATGTATTGTATAACCAAATTCTACAATAAAATAATTAAATACACATGTATAGAAGTTTCTATGTATGACAAATACTTGATCGAGATTAAATATTCTGATGGACATATAATTGTTAAGTTTGCACATCTCGTGATTTGCAAAAGAGTTTTGAATCCATGTTAAGATCACGCATAAACCGAACTCTTTCATGGAATTTTATGTTCATGGTATTTTCATTATAGAAAACACATCACGCGAATATTAAATTAGGTTACTATTGGATTATATCGATGTTCTGTTGAACTCATGAGTCAGAATTGCTGGCAGTGCTGGGCAGCGGATGTAGATGAATTTTTTAATTGCAGATCAACTGGGCATTTTATTTTCTTTATAAAGACTCTCAACGCTCCTAAGGGAAGCATTGAGCCCATGAATGTGTAGCACAGAACACAACACGAAATGCCTTTCGAGATGCGGCATCTGCTCTTCATGTTACTAGCAATGTCAATAGTCTTTGGCGATGCCAAGCGAAGTAAATGTGAGTAGCTTCTTCTATAACTGACAGTTACAGTTTTAGTTCAACTTGACGCACGATATTCATTTCATTGTATATTTCAGCCTACACATTATCACGTTTACGGCCTCTGGGACGTAATAACAATAATAATGAAGTTAGTGACTCTGAGTTGGCATCTGTGCAACAAAATGTTGACAAAGCGTCAATGGCAGATGATCCCAGTAATGGACGCTTTTTCAAGAAATTTGTGCTCTTCAAGAATTTGTTCCAAAAACCTGCTGGGTCTAATGTCATTGTCATAACTCAAACTCCGGCACCAACTCTGGCACCAATAACGACGACGCTAACAACGCCAACAACTCCAACGACAACAGCGACCACACTGACTACTCCGCCAACAACAACAACAACTACAACGACAACAACATCCCCAACGCCAACCCCAACCCCAACATTACCTGCACCGACAACAACAACCACCACCACCGCCACTGGACGTGATCAAGAGAGAATGAAGAATCAAGGCGTCAAAGACCAAGAAACTATGGCTAATGATTCATCCAATTTAATGCTTTATCAAAGGCCACTACCACAACAACAACAACAGCAACAACAACTTATAGCTAAGCGTAAACGACTTAATAAAGTCCAACAGAATCTAAACAAACAACAAAAACAGAAACAACACAGACACCAAAACCAAAACCAGAACCAACACCAACACCAACACCAACACAAACATGTTCCAATGCAATCGGGAAAGAAGAAAATCAAACAAAGACATCGTCATATCAAACGTAGAAATCAAGTCAAGAGACAAAATCTAAAAAAAAGGAACAACATCATCAACAGCAACAACAATATCAACAACAACAACAACAACAATAACAACAACAATAACAACAATGACATAAAGCCTTTTGATTCATCAATAGAAATGAATTCAAAGCAACGACTTCAACAAATGTGGGAAGCATTACGCCTTCAAGCCGCTTCAGCAGGAGTCATTGCACCCACTCCGGTTAATCTGGCACGCGATCTTAGTCGAAACCTAAGGTTCAAGAATTATTAAATCGAAATTATTAAATATTTTACTCGTATTATAAAGAAAGAATATCATCAATTGGTCAAAATTCTCATAATGCAAAGTACTTACGCATAAATAAACAATTTATGGGACCAAACTTATTATTGTACTGGGAATTCTTACTCAGAAGATGTGTAAATATAAATGATTATCAATATAGTGAACACAAATTTAATACGATGCAATTAATAATAATAATATATGATAGTACATAATTTATTTGATTTTTACTAATGATCAGACATAATGAGAAAGTGTTCCTTCATATTGATTAGAGATATGGGTTTTAAACGTTAGCCGCCTATCCAAATATACACCAAGGTATTTATATCCCGAGTGATGCTCCAGCAACTGATTGCCAATAAAGACGCCCGGACAAACATCCGGCCGTAAGGCGTACGTCACATTGGCACATTTCTTTTCGTTAATGCCAGTGTTCCATCTTTTTGTCCAGACTTCAAAACTGTGCAGATATTGTTGCAGATTGTCCGTGGCTTCATATATGCACCTGTTTCTGGAGAGGATGGCCGTATCATCTGCAAACGTGGCGATGATAAAATCATCAGAACCTTCTAGCGGTAGCTTTAAGCTATTGGGCATGTCGTGATTAGAAAACGTCGACTCTACTTATCTCTAACCTCTTGAGTAAACTAATGGTGTTTACCATATTATGTATCCAAACAATGTTTATAAACTTACAGATACTTACTTGGCAGATAGTTAGCTGAAAGATAGTAATATACAAAACAATACAATCTTATCATACTAAGAAGGTAAACAATATCGTTTACTCAGTTACAAAAGGAAGTACATAATTTTTATAAATACAATATATTATTGCATAGGCATTTCATCATCATTTGCTAGAAAATATTTCAGAGAAAAAAAAAAATAATAATTATAATATAAGGAAAGAAGTGTCGTGAAGTGACACAATGCCATAAATCGAAGTTCTTTTTTTGGGTTGCCAAACAATTGATTTGTGATTGGATCACGTCATCAATTTTATTATCCGGAAATATATAGAGAACTGCTAGAACCAGTTTAATATCGTTTTCATCTTACATGTTACAGAGCAAATGTTTCGAATACTTGACTTTCATTATACTTTCATTATATTCATTTTTGGGGTCACAATTCTGACTATATCACTTTGATTTTTGCTAATATTGCTACTCCCCCAGTCGGAGGGGGTCTTACTCTGTTCTGTACAATGCAATCGAAATTCGGAACATAGAATTGTTGATGGTTATCACTAAGTAATAAAATATTGTTTTTTTTTTAGAAACGAAATCAATCAAATCCATTCGAAAAGTTTGAAAACTTTGGCAGTTAAGTGTGTACATAGAAAATCCTTTTTTAGGGTTGCATATCCAAAGGGTATCAAATAGAACTCTGTCATCAGGCTCCGTTGTCTATCCATCCTCGGGATCAATCTCATGAACCATAATCGGTAGGAAATTAAAAATTTTCAAAGAATATGTAGTTCTAGTGCGGCTTCAGCAACAAATAATAATATTATAATAAAGTTAAAAATTTAAAGGGGTCAGTCCCCTTACAATAAACCCAGCTTGCACAATATTCTTACAGCGCTCGTTTGTCCACAGTTTTGTACTTAAGCAATGAAAGCTGTGCTGTGCCTGTCCCATACAATACAATCGAGTTTTTATATTTTTTGAAGTATACATTTAGAAAGGAAATAAATATTTAGATTGACACAAAACTGTGGTGAGCCAGCAATGCTATTCATATTTTGTTCGTGAGCTGATTTTTATTTATTATTGTACAATACAAAATTCATAAATGCTTTTAAAAGAAATGTCAAAGACAAATTGTTTTATAAGCAAACATTTATTGCATGTTGTATTGGCATTAGAACTAAAGATGTATGCAAAATTTCAACGCAATCAAATGTCAAGAAGTGATTCCAATTCAGTTTGTAAGATTTTACCAAAAGCAACAAACATATATAAATTAATAGATATATTGTGTCCAAAGATTTTCCACTAGTGACTCAGGAAGTCCCCAAGCGATCACTAATGCGAATTGTTACAGCGCCTCACATTTGCTTAATTTATGTAGAATGGAGTAGCCCTGTGAACTGTGCGTGGACAGCCCGGTTGGCATCCCTGAGCAGTACAAAGAGAAAGAAGAAGAATCAGAAGGGTAATAATAGTCGCAAGTAGAAGTTGAGTGCGAGCAGTTTGTGTTAAATGAAAGATCCCAAAGGTCTTTTACATACGTAACATATAACAAATTTGTTATAAATCAATCAGTAGAAGCGTGCGAATGCAGACACAGTATTTTTTATGAGTTAACTATAGTCACTTTAATTTACTTAATTATGCTAGCAAATGAATTGATGATGATGATTTTTGAAATTTTCGCACTGTTATTATTATTATTAATAATTAATTATACAATACAATATGTTTATAAAACTCTGAACAAATGAAAAACAAAAGAGAATCAATAAAATGTCAGCTGATATAAAATAAGTACTTGAGATGCTACAGAAGCAACCAATGGATAGATAACTAGATACAATATGTATTGTAAAATATATAGTTATATCATTTACAGGATTGAAAAAGTTTCTTAGAGAGAAAAAATATGGTGAAAATCTAAAATCGATAACTATAAAAATGTTTAAGTTATAAGTGTTCAGTTTGGGTCTTACTATTCTATGAGTACTGTTAGGTACAAGTAGTCTGCTTGCAGAAATTACCACCTACTACTACTTCTACTACTACTTCTACTACTACTACTACTACTATTTATATTGGTATAGCCGTAAACCTGACAAACTTAATTTACCTTGTCTGGGTAAAATCGTATAAAAAATTTCATTTTGTGCCATATTTTCTATATTCAATGTGAATCTGAGTAAGTAAGTGTATGTGTGTATGTGTGTAAGTGTGTTGTTTGCTTCGCGAGTCTAAAAATCAATGCCCCGGAATGACACAACCAATGCACACTAACAGTTGATTGTTGCAGTTACAGTTCTTGTCCTCCATTTCAGCCTGCATGCCTGCCTGCATCAAAACGTCCTTGAGTTACAATACCAAAGCCAAAGAACACAATGCCATATTATTCGAAAATAAAACGAATAAAATATTGTATGAGTTCCATCCAAATCGAGTTTTGTACTACGAGTATAAAAATATATGGCAGAGCAGATAGAGTTTGCAACACTAAAGAAAAGAAAAAACAAAAAAAAACAAAAAAAAAAAACACAAACAAAAAAATTGAGCAAAAACAGCTAAAGGAACAAAAGGATCAAAAGCACGAAAAAGAGCAAAAGTGATGTGTGGTGAAGTGAAGTGAAGTGAAGTGATGGGACAAAGCGTGTTGTTTCCAACACGGAGAAAACTTTTTTCATTTCAGTTTGTCAAGTTGCTTGCATCCAGCAAAAAAGTACAAAAAATTATGACCAAGTCGTAGTCGTTTATAGTAGACCAAATCGTAACTTGCAGTTTAAAGTTCCTTCGCCGTTCATTGTTACTCTTTATGTTGGTGTTAGTGTTGGTGTTTGTGTTCTTGTTGTTGTTGTTGTTGTTGTTCTTATTCTTCATGTCGTTATTTGTGTTGGTGTTGTTAAAGTACTTTATTCTGCAGGCGCGTATAAGATGATAATATTTTGCCATAAGCAAAGGGCACCAACACAGCAGGAAATAGCGTAGATGACTTGACCCGGACACGCCTCAAGATCAAGTTGTTATAGGTTTTAAGGACAACAGCATTGTTAAGAACACACAACTTTTAGTGTATAATACATCCAAGTATGTTAATGTCTTTAGTAAAGAAGGTAAAGCAGAAAAAAACCTTAATTATGATTCCACCGAACAAGGACCAAGACCAGACGCAGTTTCCTTTTACTTTACTATTGTATGAAATTCTTACTAATGGACATTTTTCAACTTTAATATATGTATGTGTTATTGACTGAATAGAAGATCCCATAAATTGTATGAATAGGTGTATGATAGAAATGATCCACTAGTCATTAACTCGGTTCTTAGGTCTTGAAATATTTGGTACTTTGTGTATTGATATGTTAATATGTCAACTCTTTAATTACTTGAACTAATAGTTTACATATTCGTACGTAATTATCTCTTCATCATAATCATTTATGTACGAGTACTTTGAATATTTCCTAGTTTTTATATGAGAATCTTTTATATTTCTCAACATAGTCAAGCAAAACTTCAAAACCTTTCATTTGCATTTGACATTAGAACACATAAAATTTAGTAGAAAGAAATTATGATTATCATATTAAACTTTTTATCTGATTTTTATACAAAACCATATGATTTTATTAATCTACTTCACTTTACTTTTGTATTTTGTCTCATTAAGTCATCAGTCATCTAATCATGGAGTTTAGTATCTTTACAGCTTCTTAATTCTATGAGAGGAAAAAGCTATTAAAATTTTCTATATCAATACTATTGTATGTACAATACATACATACATACATACATACATAGTTTCCTGAACCCCAAATCGGATATGACTTTGGTTTTGCATTTAACACAGGACCATCAACTCAGACTCAGATAGATACTTATTTTGATATACAATACAATACAATACAATACATGTGTATGTTGTGTGCCTATTAAGTGTTTTGATACAATTTTCAAAATTACACTCTTTTGAATTGTAACCAGAGTAACAAAAATGATTGTTAAGCTAAATGCGGATGAGAATGTAGATGATGAAACGAAACGAAACGAAACGAAATGAAACCTTAACAAAGCAATTTATGTTGCCATTGTCGGATTTACCGCTTTAACAATTGAACTTCAACTATAAATGTTTTTCAAATATGTATATGTATACGACACATATGTACATACATATACACATACACATTGATATATGTGGTGTGTGTGTATATGTGTATGTCAAAGACAGCCATAGCCGCTTTAATGAAAACCCTAACAATAACCACAAAATTGAAAGGGAAATGTATAAGATGCTCGCTGATAAAGATGTCTGTCTGGCTGTTTGACTGTCTGCCTGTCTGTCTGTCTATCTGTCTATCTGTCTATCTGTCTATCTATCTATCTATCTGTCTGTCTTTCGGTTTGTCGATTTTATCTCTTGCAACAAAATCATCATCATCATCATCATCATCAACATCTTCATAGCCATCGTCATCATTGGCTTTGTGGTAATTAATGATTACGTTGCATACTTACTTACGAGCAAATAAATATATACAAGCAGATAGATACATTTGTAAATTTTGTATCTAGTTGTGCGAATGTCTCTGTCTCTGATCTACTCAAATAATCAGTATTGTATATGTAAATAACGACACTCACACATTTTCCTTAGCTTTAAATTGTCTTCTCTTTAAATATTGTAAATTCCAATATAATTTTACCTCTATTTAGTTTACTTATTTACATTTCCTTTTCATTAGTCGAAGAGAATCGTATTAAGTTTTTCACTTCATTTAAAATTATGACACATTTGCAATGCTCATTTTAGTATAAAAATGATTCATGACTAAATGAATTGATTCTCAACAAATGAGTGAGGAGAAGACAATCAATCAACATATTTGTGATCATGGAAATCTCGTTTTGAAATAACATTTGAGATTTTTAAATTGCTTGGACTGATAGAATAAGAACACTGTCTGTATCACCATGATAATCTAAATCATTTGCTAAAAAAAACCCCAATTTTAGCATCAGGAGAATAGCTAAATGATGCTAGTCCAAAGAAATTGTTTTACAATAGTAAAAATTAAAATTTCTATAACATAAATTTCTTTTTTCAACCTTTGATGAACATTGTACGAGTATATGGTAGAATACGATGTACATGAAGTTGAAGGCAATTCATTCTTGAATGGATGGATACTATCCATCTACGCACCCATATATCCCCTCTCTCATTGGCATTAGCATAGTACCAAGTACCATGAATTGATTAAAAGATTTAACTTTGAAGATAATTTCAACATTTATTTTAATCACATTGCAATGGGAATGCCATTTTCAGTATTTATTGTAGTAAATAATTGGATATCATCTTTGTAGAGTTGAGCCTATCCAACTATGTGACTACTATCTATAGTGTTCTTTTTATTATAATCCTATCCTATCCTATGCTATCCTATCCTATGCTATCCTATTCTACTCCTATTAACTATATTTTTTATTATGGTTGCTCCAGTAAGCATGGCAACATTTCATCAACAACAGCAACAAGGACAATGCATTATAAGCATGGTTTCCTGTTTTACTGGTTTAACTAATTAGTTGTTGATCTTATTGTTTTTTCCTGTTGTTCTCGTTGTTGAATTTTGTAGTACTAGTACATGAGAATATTTCCAGCTTAGTGAATTCATTTGCTCATTCATTTCATTTCATTCATTCATTCATTCATTTATTCTTTACTTGACTTTCTTTTTCTTTCTCATTTGAAATTTTTATTTCCCTTGTTTTTTTTTTTTCTTTTACATTTCATATTTTTCCTATATTTTATTTTTACTTTTCAAAAATTTCCCCCACTTTAAATCTCCCTTTTTGGATTTGCATAATAACTTTGCGTAATTGAAAACAGTAAAATCAAACAAAAAAAACATAAAAAAAAAACAAAAATACAGAAATTAAATAACAAAAAAAAAAATAGGAAACATCCATTGAATTGAATTGAATTGAATTGAATTGAATATGACTAAGTATTATTATTCGAATGTTTATATCTATAATATTTTGAATTGTCATTTATATACAATACTATTATTATAATGTATCTGATTACCGGTTATTCAAAAGAAAACTTCTGTGGTTCTCTCACCACCCAAATGAGTTTCACAAAAGATACAATAAGAACTAACTAACTAAGATTTAACTATTTACCATAATAAGAAAAATGATTTCATTATTTTTTTTTTAACAATAAAATATGCACAAAATCATAAGAAATTATCTTATCAAATAAAATAAAATAAAATATTGTACATACCAACTATTTAATATTGTCCTTCGAAGATAAAGTACAAGGTGATTTGACAATATGAACGCTTAAAGAACATTTGTTATGGTTATGAAACGTTTTAATTTCATTGTCACACATTTTGGCCGCAATTACACACTTCATTGCGCTTATGAACATTTTAATTACCCGCGACTGTAATATTTTTCAATATAATTTTTACACAAAATCATCCAGTTATGGGTGGACAAACATTGTTGGTCATCGTTGGCACAGCACATTGTATTTGGTATATTAAATTTATGCTGAAGTTTGTAACATTCTTGTATATACAAAATACTACAAAATAATGGACCCATTAAATCAGCCTGACCCTGAGATAATATGATTTTCGAATGACTAATTAATATTTTAATAGTTGAAATTTGATTTGATTATATTGCATTTCATTCCATTTATTCGAAGTATGTGAGTTTGCTAGTCATCAAATTTCAAAACCTCAAAGACATAAATTTTCTCCATGAAAAACAATTAAAATTTTTGTAGATGTTTAATTTTTAAAATGCATCACTAACCTAACTAAGCCTATGAAAACTATTCCCTTGTAAAGAATGTTTCTAGAATGTTTTCCATTTTCTTATTCTCATTAGAATAAATTATTCGATCAAATCAAAACTCACTTGTTGCCATATACTTATTGTACTACAATATATCGTACAACATATCATTGTACTCGTATGTACAATAAGTGTATTTAAAAATTAGTGAAGACCGAGTTCAACAATTTTGGTTTGCCTTTCGCATTTCCAATTGAAAATTTATTATAAATGTCAACATTAATTTAGCTTACGCAGCAGCAGCAGCAACAACTAATAAACAAATGAATGACTGATTCCATGGAAGGGTGGACAAATGTAAGGATGATAATCAACAACTAGCAAAAACACGACAAACACAACAAACAAAGAAGAACAAAAAAAAAAGGATAATATCCACAACACAACATCATCATTTAAAATACTAAAGACACACACACACACACATACACACACACACAAACAAAAAGGGGCCTAACTAATACTGTTGTATTGTATATAAGTAGTACTACAAAATGGCTTAAATTGTTGTCACTTGACAGCAGACAGTACAGCACTCAGTTTTAGACTTGTCACGTCCGCTCAAGCGGTTTCTGTCGAAGTTGAAATCACCCACTCGCAGCTGTCAAAGTAATTTGACAAATGCAACAATGACAACAGCGACGACGTTGACGTTGACGTTGACGACGACGATGACAATGATGATGATGACGACGGCGCCAAATCAGCGCGAGTCGTGAATTAATCAAGCAAATGATTCGAAAGCGTTTAGGAAAGCAACCTTAGGCAGGCATTCATACACATAGAATTAAATAGAATTAAATAGAATAGAATAGAATAGAATATATAGAATAGAATGGAATGGAATTATGCGTATGCGGCCCAACAGTTCAGATGTTTAAAAAGGACCAAACAAGGTAATTTGGCATTTAAAAAGGGTTCACATTTGTTGTTGACTACTACAATATTTGTGATACATTGACACATCCACATCCACATCCTATGTACATATATCATATACTCGTACCTGCTTCTATTGATGTGTGTGTGTGTGTGTGTGTGTGTGTGTGTGTGTGTGTTGCTCCTAGAATACAATACTACAATTTACTTGCATTAATCCTCTTTCATTTATTTCTTTATTCTTGCCGTCCATCCGTCAGAAACCTTTCTTCCTTTCTTTATTTCTTTTAGCATTTCACCCTTTCACCCATTTATTCATTTATTCATTCATTCATACATTTTTATTTTTGTCCTTTTATTTTTGCTGTTTTTGTTGGTGTTGTTGGGTCCCGGAGTTTCTGGGTATTGGGGTTTGTTTCTCAACTTCCGCCACATTGGTTTCGCTCCTTTCCGTTGTCATTCATTTGGCGGTGGTCTTGGGAGCATCCATTTAAGTTGGAATCCAACTTCAAGTTAAAGTTCTTGCCATTTCCATTGCCATTGCCATTTCCATTGCCATTGCCATTGCCATTGCCACTACCAATGCCACTGATGATGAGCATCTTAGCAACCGATTTCAAGTGTGAAATAGGACAAACTGAGGGGAAAAATGTTACCTAATGTCGATTGTAAATGACACTCATGTGACATTTATGTGCATTTTAAAGTTGTTTCTTGAGTTAGGAAAAGGACATGGGCATAGAATTCTTTATTTCACATTGCTCCGCTTTGCTTCCCTTTTTTCCTTTGTTTTGGGCTCTCTTCGGTTGGGATTTGTCATGCAAACAAGTGTCAAAGGAATGCGTAGGCAAAATAGTTGCAAAGCTACAAAGGACAACAACATCGATGAAAATGACGATGAGGATGACAATGAGGATGGCGATGGCGATGGCGATGGTGATGGCAATGGCAATGGCGATGGCGACAGGGTAAAGTAACCCAAAATGGAAGAAAACAAATTACGAGCGACTGACAAACGTTTCTTATTCCATCTCCGCCATAGTCTCAATCTTTGTCATCGTTTGCGTATTTGTCTTCATCACCTTCGTCTTTTTACTTTTGCCTTTGCATTTGCCTTAGCTTTTACTTTTGCTTTTCATTTTCTATTTGTTTTTTCTTTTTGCATTTTCTCTAAATTTTTTGTCATTTTTTGGATGGATTTTTCTCCATTGTTTTTGTTTTTTTTTTTTTTTTTTTTATTATTATTTTTTTGAGAGTTAAATTTGTGACTTTCCCAAGGGAATGATAGCAATGTGCCCGTGCGTTCGTGCGTGCGTGAGTTAGCATCTACATATGATTATCTATATAAATATATATATATATATATATATATCTATATATACAATATATAGAATGTGTTGGGGTTTGGGGATGAAATGTAGTTGATTTTATTGTTATTATAAGCAACGGACATGGTACTACGTAAAACTTCAATTTATCAAGTGATTGACTAGATAATTGGGTCGAAAGTAAATGATAATAAAAAGCATTCAGACGTAACGAGAAAATGACTTCAAGACGAAATATAGTAGAGAATATGATAGAGAGATACAAGATTTAAGGCAAACACAACTAACAACAAACACAACCAATAACAAAAAAAAAAAAAAAAGGGACAAAATCACAATGAAATTCACAAAAAATGTTATAGTAGAAGAAAAGTGTCAAGTGTTTGTCCTCAAGTGACAAACATATGTATGTACTAGGACAGATACTATTTCCTATTTCAATCTTGAATTTACAACAATACACCTCGTAATTTCGTATCTTTACTATTATTCTCTTTGTATATGTACGTATGATTGTTACATTGTTTGTTCCATACTTTTGAGCGTCATTTAATTTTCTATTACTACATCAACATCAACATCATCTGCATCAACTTCAACATCAACATCAATATGAACATCACCATCACCATCACCAGCAAAAATGAAAATAGCATTTCCTTTATTGACTTGCCAATTAGTGTAGAGTTTTTTGAAAAAGTGTTCCTTTGACGCAGCAGAAACCACTTAGGTGTAAGAGATAATACATCGATACAAATTGGTCGTCTGTATTCCTTATTTAAAACACTTTTTAAGAAAAAGAAACTTAATCATGAATCTTAATTATGTGGGAGTATGATTGCAATAATTCGAAAGTTCCGTCAACTTAGAAAATACAATAATATGTACTTACAATTCCCAAAATATCAAAATTTGATCCTGGATAAACGCCTCAGCGCAATGCTATCAAAAACTAAAGAAACTAGACTGGCTCCTCGGACCCTCAAACTCTATCTATCTCTAGGCAACTTCCAACAACTCCACACTGTAGGCTTCTCAGAGCAAGGGACACAAAAGTATTACCAGAACACCAGAAATTTCCTTACCCATGGCATCTGCGCTGTTTCGAAGCCCAATTATAAAGCGATAGTTAAAAACTGTTCATACCCATCATCTTCTACTAAGAAGAATATAATAATTGATTAGCACATAAGAAGAACATCTGCTCTAAACATTAAAGATGAAATTGTTTTTGGAAACCTCTTATCCTGCATTGGAAATTAACATTTCTTATACTCCCATGCTAATTCAAAACAAAAATTATGATTTCCTAAGGATGCTGATAGTTCGTAGCTTGACCAGATGGTCAACGAAAGATTTATATCTTGACTCACTGCTCTACTGTACATACATACATACGTATGTCTAACAAATTAGTCTCCATCAGTCTAAGCACATTTTGTTAACCAAGAATAGAAAAATAAAATTGTTGTCCATTTCTGGACTGAAAATCTTTTTTCCTGCATACGATGAACTTATGAGATTTGACAGTGAAAATTATTTTATTTGAATTCAATTGAAAATTCTCAATATCTCATGGGTATCAGGTCGAACTAACCCAGTATAACTGAATCTAAAATATATTCGTATGTCACCTTATTGTGATATCTTTTTAAATGTATCTTGTAAGTACCACGAACCAGAATAACAAAGTAAAGAAAAAATATAATTTTAATATAGATAGTTTTATAAAAATTTAAACGTGTTTGGACATGGTTGCTTTACTTTCGTTTTGTTTGGTTGGCTTGGATGAACGAATGCCGGCGAATAATGTCTCGCAGTCTACGAGTTTGGTTTAGTTTGGTTTGGTTTGGTTTGGTTTGGTCAGCAAAATGGTTAATTTAAGAACTCATTAGCTACAAAATACTACATATAATACTAGTACTTACAAACAATTGCACGAATATGATATAACATATTTCGTTTTTCATATTGTATTAGATATATAGATGTAGATGTAAGTTCACATGAATTATTGATTTTAAATTGTGTAAGTGCATATATGCGCGCCTCATGCCCAGCACGATAAGATCGAAGGTAATAAATCCAATTCTCTATGTATGATGTGCAACAATAATTTTTTTAAGGTTTGGTTTCAATGAGAAATGCAAATACCCTACACTTAATAAATACGTTAATACGAGTTCAATCAATGAGTGGGTCAGCATTGTCATTCAATAGACTTGTATGAATAAATTTGATTAAGAGATTGAGATATCCAAATATAAATCAAATATTTAATCTGTTAAGAGAAAAGGTTTTGGGACAAATTGTAATCGCTTGAGTTTTTTAAAAAATAAATAAATGGGTTCTACTTACAATACATAAATTTTTAGTATAAAGAGAGTAAGAAACTCATCAGTCCGGCGGTGCGTAACAAACACCCGACTAAAATTATAATACTACATTTTCACTAAGCAGTGTGGAGAAGTGTACGAAGAGTATAAAAAAGAATTATGCAAGGCAGCAAGACAAAGCACTTTTTTCTGCTCGTCCTGGTTTTTTCAGTTGTTTTGTTCGGCAGCCATTCCATAACACTTTTTCACACAATCCACACAATCTCACATACCATGGAAGGCAAGGCACATATGTGTTGTTGCTGGTGGTACTAGGGTTGTGCCGACTTGATTCAGCTTTTGGCTTGACTTGGCTTGGCTTGACTTGTTTTGGAGGTCACATTCACATTCTCATTTTGTCCTTTGTCCTTTGCCTATGCCTGTGACTGTGCTAGTACCAGTGCCAGAGCCAGAGCCTTTGCTTTACTGTTGTACTGTACTGTATATTGTCTTTTACTATGCTGTGTATGTGCTTCGTTGTCCATTTGAGACTTGGCTTTTGCGGGTATTAAATTATACATCATTTTGAAACAAATGATAGTCATTGCGGACGTACAAGCGGCGGCCAAGTGAAACTCCTCCTCCACTCTATTCTATGCACTCTACCTGTTCAACTGCTCTACTCTCCTTCTACTCTTAGTTTCGTTTAGCGCCAAACTTATTCAGCGTTTGGCATTTAGCGTCGTCAGATACTTTTGCTTCTACTTTTGCTATTTCTGATTCTGCTGCTGCTGCTGCTGCTGCTTCTAGCTTTTGTTACCATAACTTTTGTTGTTTCTCCTCGAAGCACGCACGCTCGCTTGCTCGGTGGGTCACACATGCCTTAAAATACCCATTCCCTATTCGCATCGCATCGCATCGCACATGATTGGTGGGTGGTAGATGGAGATGTGGTGGTCAAAGTTGCATTTATATTTCACTCCAACAACTTGTATGTCTCCAGGGGAACTCGTCGTGTTTCATATATTTCCCGCTAGTTTTATTCTTTCCACTCTATACCCCTTCTCCTATGCTCCAAACTTATTCCCCTGCCATTACAATTGCCGCCATTCTGTCACATTTGGATCTTTTGTTTCTGTTTCTGTTGCTGTTACTGGTTCAGGCTCGAATTCGAGTTCGGGTTCGGGTTCGGGTGAGTGAGTGTTTAAGTTGAGTCTATAAAGTAATAAACTGCTGTTGCCTTTATTTTCACTTGCTGAACTCCCTTCCCCCTTTCGACTATTGAAATTTTGATCAAGTCACAGACGACGTTAGTACAATATAATATTGGGGTGCTGTTATGGACATTGCATAGTCTGAAGCTGTGTCTGAGTCTGAGTCTGAGTCATGTTGGGTTAAAGGGTATGTAATTGGAGGTGCTATAATTTTGGTACTTTCGGTTACATCGGACATATTTTTCTTCGTCTCCATCATCATTTTTTGATTTGGGTTTTTTTTTTTGTTTTTTTTTTTTTTTGTATTGTCAAGTGATTTAAATTTGTGTCGAAAAGAACGAACCAACGACCGAATGAAAGTAAACACAAAAGAGGCACAAACGCAGGACGCTCGATTCAACCAGCATAATTAATTCACTTTCCAAATAAGTACCACGTTATACTACACATGTTAAATACATGATGTCAAATGTACAATATCGGAGATGTGCCCCTAAAGTAATGAGACAAATGCTGTTGAACATTTTAACTCCAATGTTGTCTCTATAAAATGCTGCGAAAAGCTGTGGTATATTCCAAAACTATGATAAAATTCACATTATAAGAGCTCAAACGAATTACATATTTCTTCTGTTTTATATAGTTAGTTTGTTTAGCTTAAACTCGAGAATGGCTCGACCGATTTGAATAATAGATTTTCTGTTTGGTTCGCCTCAATTCTGGGGAAGTTTAGGAAGAAAAACAATTTGGGAAAACCGAAAAGAAATAGCCGAAAAATCGAAAAAACAAATCTAAATTTGCCATTAGCGGTATCTGTACGTGAAACAAAATCCAAGCTTTGTGCATTATGAGTCACATTTATAGTAGTCCAACTTTCCATTTGCTTAAAGGTAATAAGATCTGCTAAAAAATCAATGCAGTACAAAAAAAAATCGGACTCACACAAGTTCCGTACCATCGTACAAAATTTAAAAGAAACAACATTTGAGGAACACTTTAGGTAGGCTCTATCCGCTCTAAACTAACATTGAGTAGTACTGCATAACGCACCGCAGTTCTGTGTCAATGTCAACATTTGGGAAGCACTGCTGGCTCTAACAGAGAAGTACAGCTGTCAATGCTCACAAAACTGTGAACAAAATAGCGCCGAAACAATGCTGTGCAAACTATGTGCACGTTTCTTGTGTGGCAACCCCTTTAAATTTTTAATTTTATTTTATATTTATTATCTGTTGATGATTGTTTCATACAAAATCAAATCTCAGGCTTAAAGTATATAAAATTTGATTTTGCTTTATGAAACAGTGGTTGAACGGTTCATATGTTTTACAAAACGTTTTTGCAACACTCCATTAGTCCGCAATACGGTTGAAATTCGTAACTTTAAGAGAAGCACCACAAATGAATGAGACTAAGTAAGAAAGAATAAAAAAAAAGACACCACTTCACTACAAAATGTAGTTGTGGCGTCTGATTTTTGTCCTTGTAAAATTTAATTTAATCGCAAAGAACTTTTATCGTAATAGAGATATTTATTTCTTCTTATTTCTTTTCTCGTCTTTTCTATTCCTTCCCACTTCAATGATTCAGTCTCCCAATATCTACTATGTATCTCGTATAACTAAGTTCATTCGCTTTATGACACAAAGACGCGCTTAAATTTCAATTATGCAATAATTTTTTTTATACTCTTCACGCAATATTATAAGTATTATAAGTTTGTCATGAAGTTTGTAACAGGCAGAAGCAGTCAAAAGAGACACCATAAAGTATATACATATATACATGTTCAGCTCGATGAGGCGAATTGATTAAGCCATGTCCGTCTGTCCTTCCGTCCGTCCCCCTTGTGGGAGTATCGTGGTGGCTGTGGTTTAATACCCAAATGCGGGTAGAGTAATAACTCAACGTGGAGTTGTGTTATACAACCGGGTGCTGTGACTCAGAGAGCAGCAGAGGTTTAAGATGGGCCTCGCTCCCCACCAAGGAGAGAGTCATATTTACCAAAATAAATATGACTTAAATTTGGGATCTGCGGATATATATCGAAGGGAACGTTGATTGACGTTTATCAATCCATGTGCTTGGCACCGTGTTCTTAAGTCTTCACACTGGTACTTCATTGTCCTTCTGCCCGTTTGTATGTATGTATGAAAACTAGTCCCTCAGTTTTTGAGCTAGAGAGCTGAAATTGCACGAATCTTTCTTTTCACTAGACGCAGTACATTTGTCGGAATCAGCCGAATCGGACCTCCCATACAAACCATCCATTTAAATTCAGGTTCTTATTACAAAAAGTTTTTTGTTTTCTGTCCTAACGAATTGAAATTTGAACTGTGCAAGTGTTTGGTCAATATTCAACAACAGTGTGGATTTCAAGACCCTAGGATTACTGGATCCCATACAAATATTTCAGTGTCAGTTTTGAAATGCTCTATGTGTACTGACTATACCTTAAACATAAGTCAAATCAATAATTAAATTTTTCTGAAGGCTCTATCACAGAGCATAGCCAAAAACGTTTTCTAGGGGGTGCGTGAAGAGTATATCAACTTCGGCCTAGTTGAAGTTAAACTTCTTACTTGTTTTGTGTATCATTTTATTAAATTTTTACAGGTTCCCGGTTTTTTTTGTTTTTTTTTTTTTATAATCTATACAAGCCACGTTTCGTAAGTATGATGATTGGACAATGGAATGAGGAGACCCTTTAGACATACTCGGTTAAGGAAGTCAATTAAATACATTTCTTATGTCCCAATTTTCATTTTATAAAAATTTATAAATGTGAAAAAATAAAAATTCACTTGAAAATCCTTAAATTATGCAGATTTTGTGATGAAAATTTAAAAAAAAAATCTTTTATATTCACCATAGGTATAAATCAACCATAAAAACTAAATTGAATAATTTTCTTTTCACCAATTTCCCTTAGCATTTACTATTCCCTTCGCCAAAAAAGAGTTGCTAGATTTCAGATGTGGTAGACCTGAAATGAAGACGGAATTAAGACTAGAATCATAATGAATGATGTCATCATGTGGAGTGTATGTAAGTTATGGTGTGGCCAAAACTCGTCGTTTTTGCTTATTAATAGAATTTTTCTTTTTTTGCAATTTACTACTTAAAGTAATTTCCGGAAAGTAGCTTAAAATTAACAATTTACCACTTTTCGCCCTCAGAAGAAGATTTCGCTCGTTTCGTTGACGACATCGCTTGTTTGCGTCCTTCCTCCTTAAAATTGCTTTGCTGGCGTAATTGTGATGGTGTTGATGTTGATGTTGATGGTATTCCTACCTTCCTTTTCCTTTTTTTTTTTTTCCTTTTTTTTTCTTGTGCCCCGGTTTTCTGTCTGTTGTTGATTACTTGCTTTCGTAAAGAACTCAAACTCAAGCTCAAATGTTTCCCAATGCTCGTTTCCTCTATCTGCATATTGGCAATGAGTTTTCATCCTTCTTAAGAAAACTAGGTGCTAAATATCTTGTTGTTGTCATCATCATTCTCATCCTCGCCGTCATCCTGTTGCTGTTCATATTTCTATTACCGTTACAGTTACCGTTACCGTTACTGTTAGTGTTACTGTTACTTGCACCGTTAACACTCTCAGCAGTGGGTGAGCTGCGCTGCTCAATCAAGGCGGCATCCACTTAACATAAAACATAATTTTGCGTCCTAAATTGATGCCATAATGAGCTTAAATGGCTCATGACACATATTTGAAATAGCTACAGAAGAAGGCATCGCATCTATCGTCCTCCTACTATAATATAATACTTACTTACTTACTTACTTACTTATTACTTACATTCTATGTATTTAAGAATATTCTTTTTTCTCCTTCCTTCCAGGTTTCACTCGTACCAGCATTTCTTATTTGAATCGCATCTGTCTGTAATAATAATAATTATTATTATTATTATTAAATTTTAATATTTTTGCAGGCGAACCAAATGAAGAGCAAATAATTTTCACTAAACTATTTTATACACCTCCCAGTTAGCGAGCAGATTATGGACTTACTTATATTTCATTTTGATATGTTTATCATTTTAATTGGAAGAACTGCTATACAAAGCAAGGACATACAAGGACATTGTGTTGCAACAATGTTATACAATTCGAGATGAAAATCTAAAGGATGAAATAACAACTCCAAAAAGACCATGTACTTACTTCACTCAGTACATCCTTCTTTTATAAGATACTTGATATTATCAATAAATAAGTATTCCCTTCCTTCCTTTCTTTGTACAATACTTTCTTTAGTGGAACTCAAACTGAACTGATTGAAAACAATTGAGCTAAGTTTAGCATAACGAAGCAATTTTGAAGCTTCTTTCTGCGATTTTCAAAACCAGGCAAGCCTTCATTGACAAAATCTTTAGAATTGTTTCATTTAATGAATGTAAACAAAACCTTTTATCAAAAAAGTTATTCAAAGAGGACGATGAAGTATGAAAATATTGGAGAGACACTAGTAAGACTCTGGAGATGCTTTTCTAAATCTTCATAGTATCTATTATGAGAAACTTAAACGAATGGCAATGTAGAGAATGATTTTGTTATCTGGCCACAATTTGATCATGATGATGATGATGATGATGATGATGATGATGATGTTGCTGATGCAGACGGAAGACAAAAACTAGTTGTGCATTGCCACGCATTGACGGTGCGAATGCATGTTGAAAATTGCATTAAAATTCCACATACGCCACTTTGGCAAATGGTGAATGCATCGACAAGCAGGCAGGCAGGCAGGCAGGCATTGTTTTGTTTTGTATGATTTTTTTTCTCTACTACACCATCACTGTCACCAACACCACCACCACCACCATCACTGTCAACTACGACTAGCAGCACCGTTAATATATTCTTATCCTTGTATACGTGTACGTGCAAGTGTAAGAGAATCCTATATTCCTGAGGCACGCTCCTGCAGTTATCTAAACGTTCATTTTAATTATGTACGAAAAACTAAGCCAAGCCAAGGCACGCCATGCCATACCATTCCATTCCATGCCATGCCATACCATCCCATGCCATTCCATGCCAAGCCATGTCACACCAAGCCACATCAATCCATACTACGCCACACGAAGTCAAGTCAAACCAAGTCAAATCAAGCTAAGCGAAGCCAAAAAGTGTTCACCGAATTTGTTTTTCTCATCCATTCATTCATTCATCCTTGCTTCCTTCCTTCCTTCCTTCCTTGCTTTCATCCTTTCATCATTTCTTACTTCGATTCAATTTTTTTGTTTTGTTGTATTCAGAAAATTTGCATTAGGCAAACAAATGAATGGATGCAGAAACTTGGTAATGGTGATGATTATGGTGATGACGATGGACATGTTTCCCTCTCCTGCTCCCAACCCAGCATGATATTTGAATGAATGCATGCACTTCCGTTGTGGTCAATGAAGAAATATACACCACCATTGGCATTGTCATAGGAACTGCAGGAACAGGCTGGTCCGCCTCGGACTGGGATGACTAGGAGGATAACCGGAAGTCAAACGTTTTTAGCTACACATTAAAAGTGCACAAGTTAAGTTTTACTAACGTTTATGTTTTCGCGCCAAGTTCATTCATTCAGTTGCATCCTTCGAATCCAATGCCATCGAATCGAATTGAAGCAAAATGAACCAAATCAAGTTGAGCTGAGTTGAGCTGAGTTGAGCTGAGTTGAGTTGAGTTGGGTTGGGTTGGTTTGGGTTGACTTTAAGTTGACTCATTTGATAAACGCCGCAGTACAAAAGCGACAACATTTGTTATTGTTGCTCCTGCGTATTGTATCTGCAATCAAAAGTTGTCGCCATCCTCATCGTCCTCGTCGTCGTATGCGCATTTAGAAAAAAAAAAAATCAGTTGGTGAGTTTAGTTGCATTGGGCCGTTTAACAGATCCATAGTGTCCTGTTGGATGGTTGTTTGGTTGGTTGTTTGGCTGATTGTTTGGTTGGTTATTCAATGGAGCCTAGATGCGTTCATTCAATCGCTCGCTTGTTTGTTTGCTTGTTTCAGATTCGAGTTCGAATTCGCATTCATTGCTTCATCTTGTTGTTTAGAAATGAAAATTGCAAATGCGCCTCATGATTGCGCGGAAAGAATGTAAAGCAAGTAACCAACAATTTGCAGTGCAGCAGAAATACAACAAAACACATCAAAACACGTGGAACACGTGCAACACGCAATAATAGCGAACAATGGCAAATGGAAAATGGTAAATGGTAAAAGGATGCAATATGGAAAAGGCATGAAAAAATGTCCAACTTTAAATTTGATTTCATTTTCACGTAGCAAACCAAGAGTCACTTTCAAATGTGCACAACATACACATCCAATTTCATCCTTTACCATCCCATCTAATAGCATCCTTTGCCACCCTATCCCATCCCATCCATTCATTCCATTCCGACAACCATTGTAGCCAACCATTGCAGCCAGGATTGCAATCAATGTCCTTTCTGATTGCCAAACAAACAAAAACATGAACAAAGAATGAACGAATTAATGGACGGAACCAATGCACAGAATGTAATTTTTAAGTATAATAGTCGTAGCATGACTTAAGGACAACAATTTTCTCATTCACCAATTGCATTCGAACAAAAATCTTGACAATCATCAATTTTTGACTGAAGTCAAGAAGTCTGAAAATCTGAAAGTCTCTTGCCTACTTGCCTAAACAACATTCATTGAAATGTACAACAGAAGATATTTTATTATTGTTTATCTGAGTCCTTCTACTTATGACTCCACATTTATTATATTCTAACTATTTAAGAAAGTTACTGGGACTCAAAACAAGACTTATTACACTATAACAGGCATAAAATTAATCTTCTTAAGAATGAAATTGTTTTATTGTATTGTAACAAGTATTGTACAATATGTTTCAATTATGAAATGAATGAATGTGTGTTAAAGATCCAAATATTGATAACGATATATTGTTTATAGTTATTTATTTGATCAGATATTAGAAATATATCTTTGTTTGCTTTACTTTTTCTATTCTTCACGCAGACGTGGAATATTGTGTGTACTTTTCTTTTTACAAAACGCTGTACATTTATCGGACGGAATCAGTCGAATCAGATCACTAGGAGAGGTGCCTAACATATAAATGCGAGTAAAGCACGGTCGCCCGATACTTAAATAATAAATTTAAAAAGGTTTCTGTTGGAATGATGTGCAAAAAATCATTAGAAAGTAGAAATGAAATGACTTGAGAAGTTATTGTGATCTAAGATTGTGCAAAAGTGTTCTGATATTGTCCTATTATTTTTTTTGGGTTGGTAAACGCTGTTTTTGATTTTAATCACGGTTTTAAGACCGCAAAAGCTCCTTGCCCCATTTGTGATGTATATGAAAAGAATGACATAGCTGAAAGAACAGTTTTTCGATTGATATGTCACTATGCCATATGAATTCGCGGGAAACGAGAATGAAACGGGCAGAAAATATTGAATGCTTCCACACGGCTATTGAAGTGTAAAACATGGATTCCGCATGCATGACAACAATACAAAAAAAAAAAAAAAACAACCAGTTAAAATATCCTCTGGAGACAATTCAATCGTCACTGGGAAAGAAACGGGATGAACTTAGTTGTCAATCAAACTCATCAACTCCATTCAGGTTTATATTACATTTTAATAACAGATCTTCATACTGTGAGTTACAAAAAGTAAAGTAAAAGGACTTTACTAAATCACCGATTGGCATATCAAAAAAAGTTTCAGTTGTGATCCAAATTGGCATTATAAAATAAAGTGCATAATATCAATAAAATATCTGTAAGTTATGATGATGAAGCAATGTAAAGCTTATTCTTTTTAAGAATACAAATTCCGATTCTGTTTTATTGTGTATCTATTATGTATCCCCTTCACTTAAGGTCATTCATTCATTTCCATGAAGATCTTCTTGGTGTCAAAAGTAAGTATCCTTAAGTGGATTTTCTTGAATTGAAATAAAATAACATTGTAAGAGACAATAGAAACTAGTTTGTAACTGATAACTGACTTTAGTAAAGAAATCTATTTAAATACTATGCAATCTATGTATGAGAATCAAATGTAGCACATACATAGATACTCTTATAAATGCATCTTTATTGAGTAACATCTTAAATTACTTAACCGTAAATTTTAACTGACGTTGCATAAATGTAAATATCTGTACTTCTACTACTAAAACTAAAACTTGCATTTTGTGTGGAGTGTTTGGGGTAAATATTTTCTAAAATTATAAGAAAAATTTAAATAGAGTTTTTAAAATGGTATTAGTTTGACTATCATAAAATTTAGTAGTACGAGTATCTTCATGCCTTGTATTCTGTCGTATTTACTATTGCCTAGTGCTATGTTCTGTTGTCCTATGTTGTCACTGCATGCCACATTGAAATTTTGGAAATTTTGGAAATTTTGGAAATTATGGAAATTGTGTAAAATGTAATGCAAATGCCGCTTATCGCTTTACTGTAACATAGTTGATGGTAAACAATGAATTAAAGTGAGAATCCGAAGTGCGTGAAGAGGGCGGTAGAAATCGAATGGTGAGTAGAAGGCGTTGGAGGTGTGGTTGAAGTGTAAAGGAATTCAGAAAAGTGTTTGTTCGACAGTCGGTAACTCATGCGATTTTGAGTAGCAAAAATGAACAACAAAAGTACGAGTAGCAACAGTAACAACAGTAGCAACGTGGACATGGACATGGACATGGACATAGAACATATAGTACAGAGAAAATATTGTATCAGCAACACTTTATCGAACAATGAGCAATTCTGGTTACCATTTTGGCAAACCAAATTGGGTAAGGTTTTCTTTATTGTTTGGCAAATATGTACATATTAACGCTTCCGAAATTTTGCTATTAAAAACACCACCACACCAGCAGCAGCAGCAGCAACAACAATAACAACAACAAATATATGAACAACATAACATTTCTGGAACAACATTTTGTGTGTATTTTTTTTCAGAGATGACATTGTGTTCTTGTATAAAATTCGTCATTTTTAAACTTAAATTCGACTCTTTTATGAATTACAATAGTAAATTATAGCAGTCCTCATAAGGAGTTTACTATTTTTCCTTATTTACATTATTTTTTTTTACAGTTTACTTCGACCAGGCCACTATCGCTTAATATGCGATTTACACAGCCATCCTAGTAAACTCTCACTCTGTCAAAGAAGCTTCAGAGTTACAATAAGATTTTCTTTGGAATCTTATTCCCCGTCTGGGCCAAGCCTTGAAATATCGGAATAAACCCAAAGAAAATGGCGACATGAGACGTGGCACTTGTCCAGTTGTCAACTATGACTTCAGAATCATCCCACAGGTGAACCAAGTCCGTTACGTCGGAATTATCCTGGATAAGCGATTCACATGGCGAGCTCATATTAAAACAGCCTCCGCATGCTGCTATGGAAAGTTGCATTGGCTTGAATGGTTGCTACGGCCGTCCATTATGTTGTCGCTCAATAACAAGAGGACAATTTACAGACAAGTGTGGTAATGCCATACAAATCTGGAATCATCATCATTCAGAGAGTTCAAGCTTATCAAAGGAGCAAGACATTACGCTGCTAACTGTTGCACACATATCTGTGACAACGGCGACGGTGCGCAATCTGCTCAAAACAACATTCGTCATCAATAGAGGCTGCAAAATAATCCAAACAATCTGGCGATGGCCGTTGCTAGTGGTGTGTAGCGACTTCGATTAAATAAACTCCATTTATAAGAAAACGCTACAAGTTGAATTTGCTTTGCCACCTTGGCCCTGCCGTCATGTTGAACCTTTATTAACATTTCATATATCTAGGTCTAAAATTATAATCTCGGCGTCAAGCCGACAAGCATTCAATTTGATTTCTGTGGATAACAGAATCGCAAGTCGTATTGGAATTGGAATTAATACTTGTACCTGTTACAACTGGAAGCTCTACAAAACGATATAATATGTAAGTATATTCACGCTAATCATAGACGATAAAAAGATTTGTAGATTATCTCATACCTACTTAGGTTTAAAAATCATTATTTTTTTGTATGTTTCTTTGTTCGCTTCTTATGCGCTTCCATACCGTTCATCTGATTGCAATGAAATTTCATTGTGAATAAATATGAACCATATTTCAGCCTTGAATATAGGTTAGTTTTGGAATCAATGTGTGGCGCTTTGGTCGAAAAATTAGTAGACCAAATTTTGCATATAAAACTTGGTCACATATTTTAACCCACCAATTTATCAAACAAATGTCTTCGTACATAATTTTCAGCTCAATATCTCACAAACTGAAGTAATAAAAATTTGATTTGCAGAAAACTTAAAGTAAAATACTCAAATGCAATAATTGCTAATGGCAGGGAGGAAGTTAAAAATGATGATGAAGATACAGATAAAGATATTTGGAATAGGACACCACACTATATGCACTTCTATTGCGGCTTAACGTTATTCTATCATCGTTCTACTGCTGATATGTATGTATTTTCATATGGAGTGGAACTTAATCAATAATTCAAAGGAATGAAATTTATGACTGATTTTCATTTGTTGGAATTAAAAGAGTTAAACCACCATGCAGAGTAATGTGCGAACGATGGGGTATTGGGGAGGGGGTTTGGTGTTGGTGTTGGTGTTGGTATTATAGCGAATTGATGAATAAAAGATTTTTGTGACCAAATCGTGTCGCTTTCTTCATTTCTCCACTATCGACGATGTCATCACAAACATCATGACGGTCGCTATGTATTTGCTGTGTGCTGTTGACTTTTTGTCTTCGTTTTGTTTCATGTCTGTTCGTTCAATTCTTAAGATTCCATTTGTAGTACAATAAGCACATACTATATGTCTATGTATATGTGTATATATGTATGTATGTCACATAGATATATTATCGTACAGATATATGAAGCATGCGGAACAGAATTTTACTTTGGCATGCCGAAGTGGCTTTGCTCGTTTATTATGTCAATGAAACGGAAAAGACTGAGAGAGCGACTTTGTCCTTGTTCAAGCCTTTCCTAGAATTATTACCACTGCTACTGATGACACAACAACAACAACAACAACAACAACAACAACAACAACAACGACACCAACACCAACAACAAGTGCATCAAAAATAACGACTGTCACAGCAACAAAATATATGGGTTCTTATTCGAATTTCGGTAGCCAACCTTTCGCTTATTTATATAAATGGAGCAATTGCAAACACCATCATCATAGTATCGCCAAGTTGTAACCCACATGGCCATCGATGAATCTCCATCTCCATATTTTATTAAATTCAATTTAAAGGCCTCTTTGCATCATATAGAATTTTATTTCTTTCTCGTATTATTTAGAACAAGGCACAACTATGATACAAATGAGGTACAAGAAAATCAATATAACCAGTAAAATTTTAAATACCAAAGTATTTTACCTTTGACACACTAATTCATAATAAACATTATAGGTATAGATTCAATGGATTCAATGAATTTCAATCAAATAATCGTCTTAAAAGTACAATTACAGAGTCAATCAATAATAAGAAGATACAAGATTGTAAATCAGTGTAATTTTATTTTTTAATGTAACGCAAATAAAGAAAACAAGTAACCCGTTTCGTGGTTTATGTAATGTTATAGTAATTAAACCTAGGCAGTTTCCTATAGAGCGTAAAAATCACTATATAGGGCACATACGGTAAGAACGCTGACAAAATCAAATGCAAGTCATGGCGACTTTCTTACTTACTTAGTTTGATTAAAAAGTCATCTTTTCTTCTATCTTCCAAACATTTCTTATTAACTCTATGTATGTATGTAACTGTATCCTGACATGTTCATCTTTGGTATTTGTAAGAACTTTGATTGCGTGACCCCAGCAAAGTACAATCATTGTTAATGTTCTCAAATTTACTTCTGTGCTTTTACAATACATAAGTAAACGTCCAGAAGAATGTTTGGAAACATCCTGCATCCTGGATTGATCGACTCTAGGGAATTAATATGTCCATGTATATAATGCAGTTATTCATCTGCAAAACTTACTTATTCATTTGTCTAATATTGTATTTGCCGCACTCACTCACTCACTCACTCACTCACATCATTCATCATTTTATCTTAATATTTGTGTTTATAAAAACTGTTGCACTTTTGCACAATTGATCAATTGTACAAAGTTCATTTTCTATTCTATTTCTGAAATGAAATTTAAATTTGTTTTGGCTATTGTCCCAACACGTTTTACATTCATGCGACGCTCAAATTGAGGCTCGTGTTCTTGTGTAGAAAATGCAGACAAAGTTATCAAATGCAATGGCCCCTTGTATAACCCAGCAGTGCT
This sequence comes from Amiota minor, assembly GCA_037043295.1. Classification (NCBI taxonomy): domain Eukaryota; kingdom Metazoa; phylum Arthropoda; class Insecta; order Diptera; family Drosophilidae; genus Amiota; species Amiota minor. Next base: position 730,746 of record JBAMAW010002693.1, read on the forward strand.
CTGTTTAAATTTTTACCCAAATAGCTAGAGTGCATAAATATTTTTATAATAAAAAACATATTCATTCGTATGTATGAAATCATCAACAGCCTTAACTTTTCCTTGCTAACAAAACATAAAGCTAAAGCTGCCTGCCACTCATGCATTCATCATCATTTAGACTTCACCCTGAATTTATAACTTTCTCTCGCTGACTGACACTCATTCTATTCCTCTTTTATCAACTATTATCTCTCTCTGTCTCTCTCTCTCTCTCTATCTCTATCTCTATCTCTCTCTTTCCTTAACTTTTGCTTTCTCTGAGCTCTTTGGCCCTTTTTGTTTCGCATTCTAACCTTTGGTGATTTTGATTCATTTAACCCTTAGACTTCCTTGTGGGTCCTTAGAAGACTTCTTACAAATATCAAAGTAAATTTCGAAAAAAAAAAAAAATACAAAATATGTAAACACAATTTTTTGATTTGATTTGATTTTCAAAATCATGGTTTCTTACATATTTTGTACATATGTATCTACCTATATTATTATGATATTGTATCTAACAGATTTTATATCATCAGATCAGAGAAACTTCTTAAATCCAAGAAAAAATCGTATGAAGCACTTCCAGAATAAGAAATCAAAACTTCAAATTAAGCAAATATTTTGTACACAAGATTTTTCCAATTCATCTGAATTTCATTTAAAATTTTTTTCTAAATTTGTCCGAGGGTTAATTTAGTGTCTATGAGATAAAAGCATCTAATTTTAATTTTTACCAAAATTGTAATTTATTTAAAATTATAAATTAGAACTAACTGAAAATTGTAACGTTTTGCACTTGCCCTCTCCTTTTTCCTTTCACTTTCCCCTTTCCTGCATATTCTCTCTTTTCTTGTGGCAAATGAAATTGGCTTCAACTCGTTGTCGACATTTGTTAGATCCCGTGCCCGTGCCAAGTAACAAAAAATTAAATTATGAAAACTATCAGTTGACATTCAAATTCAAATGCCCTGAATACAATTCAAGGTTGATTTTTATAACAAAATATTATTGTAGATATTTTGGTTTAATTTATAATATTATAATTGATAACGAAATATGAAATCAGAACTTTGAGAATCAGTTAATCAGTTAATATAAGATAGAATATAATAGATACATAATAAGGCTTAGTATAACAGATAAAGTAAAGAGAGTCTCATGTGAATAAGACCTTACTGGGTAAATAATTTGTATATGTTACAATTACCTTGACGAAACTTTAACTTTATGTATACATTATAGTATAGGGCATACAGTGGGGAAAAAATAAACTAAAATATTCAGTATTTTCCCTTTTTTTTTTTTTTATACTTTTATCGTGAAAAATTCAAATTAATTCAAATTGCGATACTCACATGAACTTCATCATCTGTTGGTTGATGATAATGATAATGAGGATGATGATGATGATGATGATGCTGGTGGTGATGGTGATGGGATGAGCATCATCATCCTTGTTGTTGTCGCTTAACTTATTTCATTAGCTCCTAAATGTATGCAATTTGACATTTTTGTTCACCATTCTATCTATCTCTATGTCTATTACGCAAAATAAAGCATACGCATTCTTCCTTCAGGTATAATCCATCCATCCATCCATCCATCCATGTCATCCATGTCATCCATCCAAAGTACGCTACTAGTACTCAGTATAATGCATGTCGAAACAAGTTGACTTCAATGTCTCTCATTTACGCTTATCAAACTTTCAAGTCGAGGCCCTTGTTACCGTTACCGTTACCGTTCTATAAATTGTAATACTACATACTCAGTATAGACGGAACATGACTACATACAACATAGCCTCTCTCTCTCTTTCAAATATAGTTCAATTCAGTTCAGTTTAGTTCAGTTTTTGCTTCTTCAATATAACCATAGTTGTTGATGTTTTTTTCTTTCTTGTATCCAAAGACTTCTTCAGACTTCTTGCTTCAAACAACTGAACAACTGAAGAAGAGGTAATACAATAGAATAGAATCATAAGGAGGATGCAGTGTGATCGACTTTTAAACAACAATATAACAATAACAGCAACAATAGTACAATAGAAATGACAATGCCAGTATTAGACTTAATCCTATATACTCATGCACTTTTACCAATACATACGTATGAGAGAATACGAGGCAATTGAGGAAAAGGTAAAAATCACTCGAATCAGTCATCAAGTGCATTTCATTGGACGCACTAATTAATAGAAAAATTGGGGGAACATTTATTTAGTCCAGTTGATTGAAAATACCTTCTAATGATAATGGTCTTGATCGAAGATGGAAAGTGAAAGTGGTCTGTTCTTTGTACAATATTTTTGTATTGCAAGTTTACAGCAGCAGCAGCATTTCAGAAGTACTATCAATGTACAAGATAATCTACTGGATTCAATCACAATACTTGCTCAATACCATATGTCCATAGTTTACAAGAAGAAGCTTAGATAGAAGAAAATATTTAAGGCTTAAGATTTGCATTTCAATCTTCAAGTATTGAAAGTGACGTCGTGAGTGTATTGAGTGTATTGTGTATCTAGTAGAACAAAGGTTTTTGTTGTCACTATTGCTTATTGATTTGAGCTCCACAACAATGAGTTTGCAACCCCTCTTCCTTTCCCTTCCCTTTATTGCTTTGATTTCAATTCAGATCACATCTGTACTTCAAATACTATTGCTATTGTATTAATTTCCACACTGATGGTGAATCTTCATTTAATTATCTTTTACAGATGATTCCTTCTATACTGATATTTTTTTTTAATAGGCATAGCAGTTCTCTCTAACTTTCTAGGTTTCTTCAATATTATCTACATATGCGTACATGTACATATGTATAATCGATTTGTATGTATAATCATGAATATAGATTGAGAGTGAATGCAATTCTCAAATTCCTTTCAATTGCTTTCGATTTGGCGTTACTTTTTGGCTTATTGTAGTTAAATTTTGGTTTTGGTTTGGCATTTCCATTTCCCTTTCAATTTAGTTTCGTTTAGTTTGGCTTTGCGTTTGGTATCTATGTGACACCCTTACGTATACGTATTGCATTTACAACTCACAAATATTGCGTATACGTAACATATGTATGTAAGTTCGTTGTGCGTTGGATATCGCATGAGATAATGCATTCAGATTTAGATTCGCTTCGCTTCATTTCATTAGTTCTTATATCCATTAAATGTATTTTCAAGGCATGTATGTGTCACACACACACACCACCACCATTTCTCACTCCAAATCTCCCTTGAATGAAATGAAACTTCCTCAGTCGATCGGTTGGCATTAGTTGATATGTAGTTTGAAGCGTGCAAATGCATCCAAAACTATGTATCTATCCATCCATCCATCCATCCATCCTTGTGTATCTTATGCTATACAAATGTGTATGTCGTTGCCCATTTTCAATAGCTTGACAACAATTTACCGTTAGTTAACATAGTACATATGTAGATGTGCATATGTATGTATGTATGTATGTATCTTTTGCAAAATATCCTTTGGCATAAGTAGTAGAGAATAGAGTAAAAGAATCCAAACAAATTGAAATGAAACGAAACGAAACTAAAATGCAATCCAATGAAAGAGAATAGACAAGAATCGCATTGAATTCGATGAACGACGATGGTCCCATCAAAATTGCAAAAATACTTGGATATAATGTGATTGCAAAATTGCTTACTTATGCATTGATAATTCGCAACTCAACTTCTATCGATCGATACAAATCAATTCATAGAATTCATTCATTCATTATTATTATTATTATTATTATTGTCGTCGCCATCACTTTGAATGGACAATAGAAAGGAAAAAAATACTCATGAAATTTACATTCTAAGAATCTACATAAATAAAAATATTAATTCAATATTCAAAGAACTTTGGAATGAATTTCCACATATTCAATAATTTACTAGTCCACAATAAGTTTATCTATCAACTGTTCATGTACGAGTAAGTGAATTTTAACTTTGATCTAGTGACCATCATTTGAAAATGGAAAATGATCTCCGGTGGTGTTTCACTTAGCAATTATTATTTTTTTTTTTTTATATGAATTATCAGATTATTTACTAAATTTATTAATAGCTAAAAGTTTATACAAAAAAAAAAAATTACCTTGCTTACAATGGACTAGAAAATTTGACTACTTCATCAATTTCCTGCAACAACATTTTCAGATGAAAACACAATGGATGATTGATGTGATGTCTAATATTAGAATATGAAATTATGGATTATAAACAATGATTCATTGATCATTTATATATACAATTTCTATTGATTAGATCTTTGCTTGAGTGACTTATTTTGTTTCCAGATCCAATAAGATATTCATTGAATTGAGCATATAAACAGAGTTTCCTTTTTCCTTTATTTCCAATGACCAAATGCAATGTGAGATTCTACTTTTATATTAAAATATATTTAATAAATTTAGTTAATTTATTCCTCCTTAAATACTTAAATATTATTAGTATTAAAGAAATGCAGAGGGTTGCAGTGCAGTTAAGATATTTGCAAATTTTTCACTCTTAGTAAATACAAATATGAAAATTAAGTTAATTAAGTTAATGTTGTTTCACAGAATCTACTTCTTTTCCATGATAAATGACGATATATTCGAAAATGTACAATATTTAAATTTAAAAATACTTCATATACACATACATATTGTGTTATAGAATATCCTACCAAACTAAGTAGAAAACCAAAAGGTACTAAGTAAGATGAATGAATGAATGAATGAATAAATGAATGAATGAATACTTCATTAAATGGATGAATAGTTAGTTCACTGTAATCAACACATACACACATACACATACAATATATAGTACATGTGTAGATACAATAATATCTATGCAAATTGAAATTCATTTGTACATAATAAATGAAGCAAGAATGGAAGAACAAATGTCCACAGGAAGAAGCTGTTTACATGCATAAATCTTAATTGTTCTAACATTGGATCATAAAGGGGCGACTACAATGACTATGATTGCGACAATTGAACAAATCTGCACACATACACACACACACACACACACACACACAAACACACATACACACACACTTTTCTATCATGTATATAAATACACATATTTATATAGAGACAAAGTTGAATGCAGTAGTCTGAGGATATGGCTAAATGTTGTAGTACTATATGGTAGACACTATTATTCTATTGTAATAGCAGAACAGCAAGTGAAGGAAGAAATGAAGGACTGAAGGAAGGAACAGGCAAAAGGGGCAAGCATTAGTTTGGGCACTCAATAAAAATGGTCAATAACTAATAAATTTAGAGAGCAAACACAACAACAACAACAACAGCAACAACAACAACACAAATATCCAAGGATAAATACACATACACAAACACATCCACATAACATATTGTACAATGGTATTCACATGTATCTGTGTATCTATGATAAATAACTACCCAGTTCAACTAGACTGCATGAAAGCAGAGTTATGGTAGTAGTAGTAGTAGTAGTAGTAGTAGTAGTAGTAGTAGTAGTAGTAGTTGTTGTTGTTGTAGTTGTAGTTGTAGTTGTAAGTATAGTCGTACAATATTTCCACATGATTCATCACTTCTTCATAAGTGATGAATCACTGCTGCTGAGTTACTGATTTGAGAAGAACAAATTTTATGCATGAATAGTTAGTTACTTATGTAGTTGTGAGTGAGGAGTGTCGTTTTAAAAATAAAAAATAAAAACAAACTTACAAAATATAAACCTCCTACTCCTAACTCGAAAACTAGAATGGTTCATTGCCTTAAAAGATTCTTGTGACACACAACTCATGAGGACACAATTCCTATTTGTTGTTTGCTAAGAATAGTAATAGTATTTTCTTATAAAATGAACATTAATTTATCATTGCCAGAGATATATTACAATATTTTTAATTTCACCTTAGAAGGGCAGGCAGCTCAGTACCTAAAGTTGGCAAATGTCACAGGTGGTGAGTAGCTGAAAATGCTATTATTATGTCCGATAAATATCTGAAATATCAACATAATCAACTGACTCCATCTGCACTAGACCAGATTGTTACTAGGGTAACTAATATAAATTATCACAAATATTTTAAAAACATGAACAATAAAGAGTCTAGTCTAACGTAAGATAGATTTAACGTTCGTCTATAGTTCAGGCAAAGCAAGGAAAACCCTTGCCTTCTGAGGTAATCCATTGAACCAACCAATTTCCGACTTCTTCATAAGAATGAAATTGATGTTCCAACAGGCCGCACTTCTTCTCATGCACTAAATCGTAGGCTGAAGGGGTCTGATGGTGGGTAATGACTTTCCAGCCTTGTGCTTCCAACGTTTATTCCCACACACTTTCCCACGTCTGCTCGCCCAATTTTTGCGTTTTTCTATTAGTGCTTTTGTTTAAATCTAGAAGTTTCTGTTGATAGGGATGAGGAAAAACTATTTGACTAGGTTTCATGAGCGCAAAATACAAGACACTCTTCTTATCCCAACAGATGCAGACAAAACTCTTTTATCCATGTTGCTTACAGTTTATGATTAGCCTCGATCAACCCTCGCATTTATGATTGCCAACATAAATCCTTTTTCATCGATACAAAAAAACTTATTCTTTTTCCATTTTCCTTCTTTTAAAGCTTTCCCATAATTCGCAGGTATTTGATAATTGTTACTTGACCAACTTCTAATGTGTCTACAAGCTATTGTTGTATTTGACATGAATCCACATCCAATAATTCTCACACTCCGCCACACTCTTTGTTTACAAGATCGAAATCATCTGTATTCAAAATACATGGAAGCAGCCCCGGAATATTTTTTTTTTTATAAAAGAATATGTCCACCGCAGATTTCCACAAGCATTCTATGAGTTTTGGCAGCAATTTTCTTCCAATGAAATACGAAAAGTAAAATTTCCCACGAATGTTTCTTTTTTAGGGTTCCGGGCCCAAAGGGTACCAAAAGGAACCTTATTGCCGTCAGTCCGCCCTCGGGTCATATCTCATAAACCGCAATAGCTAGAGAGTTGAAATTTTCATAGAATATGTAGTTCTATTCGGGCATCAACAGCAAATTCTAAAACTCAAATATTTTCGAAAACTTAAAGGAGTCCCCATACAAGAAACATTTTGGTTTGTATGGCAGCTATACGATCCAGTAATCCCACGATCTTGAAATTTGGATGCTTGGTTGGTATACATCAGGAACTTATATTGTTGCAATTTCAGTTTAATCGGACTACTAGGGAGGGTACCTACAAATCCCCACTAAAATTCAGGTTCTTATTAGAAAAACTTTTTTGTTTTTTGGACTATTGAACTGAAATTTAGGCACTATAAGTTTCTCATATATGTTCGGACATTTGTTGGAATCAGCTAAATTGGCCCACTAGGAGGGATACCTCCCATACAAACCCCAATCTGGTACGGAAGTCTCTTTGGAACTTGGCCCATTTTTTGTTTTTTTTTTTTTTGACACAAAATTTGATATACTTAAGACAGAAAATATATTCTTATTGAAGCGACAATCGAATGACTTTTACTGTGTCTAACAGCTGACACATACATGTGTGTAGACTCTTCAAATAAATGTGCAGCCAACTTCAAACATCGACACACAAAGAACTTAACTTGGTGTCAATTGACAAACGACAGTTTCATAGGAATAGGAAGCCAGAATTGAGACAATTTTCTATAACGGAAGTTTTCTTTATATTGTATTTATAATCTTTTTTAAGAATCGTATCTTTTAAATTTTGTAACATATAATGAAAACCTTCATAAATAAATAAGAAATATGAAAAATACCAGTCTTAATAATATTGAATTCTAACATAACTGGAAAGTCTACTATGTTTGTTTTATGTTCTCAGTAAATAGTAAATATAATATAGGAACAATATTTCGATAAGCGATCCATAGAAGAAGAAATAGTTTTACGATGAGATTGAAATATCTAAACAATAAAGTGTCCTTTCAATCATAAGATTTTGTTCAGAGAACTGAAAAGAATCTAATTGAAATGGCAAACTCGGAAGGGAAGAACTTCACCTTAAACACAATTCGTAACGACTGACAGGCGCTGGCAAGATAATGAACAAGGAGTAGTATATTCCAGGAAAAAGAGGAACACAATATTGGAATATTGGCAAGGAATATGGGATCTTTTGTTGAAGAACATTATCCCGTCAATTAAAATTGTACTAATCTTATAACATTTACATGACAAAGTCACTAACTACAATAATATTTATATTATCATAAAATTACTTAAATACAATACTAACTAATGTATACTTTATCTACTAAAAATGAGGAATGCTTTAATGAATACTTTATGGTATCAATTTAAAGGTAACACATTCTGATTCTGTTCGAACCACACAACAGAAATGTACCTATGTCCTTCACTAATACTAAGTATAGCATAACTAGCACTAATGTACCATTAAAATAGCAAGACGTGTATGGGTTGTGGTTGTATGAGAGTGTGTGTGTTTGTGTGTGTGTGTGTATATATGAATTGATGAAGTATGATGTAGGAGGGAATAGGAGTGCATGTGAGTGAGTGTGGTGGGAATGAATGTAGAGTACTATATTGAAAAGCAAGTGGACATATGTCTTGGTTCACATTATTAACATGTTAATCCAAATGTAATCAGCGTTCGTTGTTGCCTGAATGAGATAACTCATTGTGACTGATGTCAAGTTTATGACATTCCACAACACCAACAAAAACAAAAACATCAAAAACAACAATATCAGAAATAACAACAAAAACAATAATAATATGAAGAACAACAACTACAACTACAACAACAACAACAACAACAAGTCCATAAGGGTCGATCTAATGCGTTTACTTTGATTTGGATTGCGTTGCGTTATGATTCTTGTATTTGTGATTCAACTTCATTCAAATGTTCTCGTATGTATGTATGTATATAAATATATATATATATATATATGTATCTACTAAATAATGACCATAATGGTTGCGTATAAAATCGAATTAATGTTACACACACACACACACACATACAGAAAGACACTGTGGCACTTAACCACAGACACTGAAACACTCACAGGGCCAATAGACAAAAACGTGATATGTGAATAAGTAGACTTGGCTTATCTTTGATTGGTGTCTTACACACTGTTGTACAAATGTACAAATATCTATAGACTACAGATGTATCTATCACTGCATACATAAATCTGTGACTCATTGAGTAACCAACCAACCAACCAACTCTTCAAAATTTTCCATCAATTTCTACTTACTACTTCTCTTTGACCATTATTGCACTTTGCTAGGAAATTGGGGAAGAAATTAAGTAGTGAATGATGTTTGTTGTTATCTATCTATTAAAATAGACATTGATCAGAGACATTTTATTATTGTATATCAATTATACATTAGCATAAATATTATAATTCTTCGTAATCAATCAATCAATCAATTGATTGACTTCAATTAATAAATTGTTTCCATAATTATGATATGATATTTTAAAAACAAAAACAAATTGCAATATCATTTCTATTAATATACAATACTACTTACATATGGGTATATTTACATAAATTACTCCTCCTCCTCCTCCTCCTCCTCCTCCCCTGTCACAACGTCATAATCACACATCACATTTTTGAATCATTACTAGATATGTATGGGTTGGTTGGGTTGGAAAAGTATTGAAAACGACAACTGTTAACCAGTAGGAAAATAAAAACTACAATCTTATATTAATATTTCATCTTTCATTAAATCTCAAAAAAAAAAAAAAAATTAATTTTGATTGGTCACTTTATTCTTTGTTTACAAGCCATTTGAAGTTGACACCCGTCTGCCTATTCATTTCCAATGGAAAAAACCGAATATGCAGTGCAGTGATAAAATTCTTTGTTTTGAAAGGTTTATCAGCAACAGAAATCCACAAAAAATTTGTGGCATTCTTAAAAGCATCTGCTTCATTCATCATTTCCAACTGTGCATGGATGGGTTTTGCAGTTTAAACGTGGTCGTACAAACATTGCAGATGAACCACGCAGTGGACCCCCAAAAAGTGCAACATCATCATAAATCATTGAGCAAGCTGATAATATTGTATGTAATGATCCAAGTTCGACTTAGCGGCAAATCACTGATGCCATAGGCATCTCAGATGAACGGATACTTTACATTTTGCATGAATTACAATTACATATGAAAAAGCTGTTTGGAAAGTTAGTGCCGCATTCATAACTATGGATGAGACTGGGATCTACAATGGACTGAAGCTGGTTGTTCAGCTCCAAAATATCAAAATAGAAGTCAGAACGATCGACAAAAAAAGTTATGGCATCAGTGTTTTGCTATGCAAAATGGATTTTGTTGATTGATTATCTTGAAAAAGGTAAAACAATTCACTCTGATTATTATTGCAACCTTTTGGATCAGCTGAATAAAAAATTCTTGAAAAAACGCCCGGTTTACAGAAGAAAAAAATCATTTTTCTTCAAGACAATGCACGTGTTCACACAAGTGTTTTAACGATGGCTAAATTCAATGTATAAAAATTCGAATTGCTTGAACACCATACAATATTCACCAGATCTGGCTCCCAGTGACTACTTCTTATTCAGAAACTTGAAACAATTTATTCGTGGAAAGCATTTTCCATCGAATGAAGAAGCTATTGCAGCCGTAGAATAGTATTTTGCTTCCGGAAATCATTACAGAGATGGTATAAAATTATTGGAGGATCATTGAAATAAGTGTATTGAAGTTAAGGGAGTTTATATTGAATAAAAAGCTTTATCTCATTTAAAAAATTAACATTCTCTCATTTTTGCTTTCAATACTTTTCTACCAACCTGTATAAGTTTGGCAATACCAAGTTATTTACTTAAATCTTCCTTTTTTTTAGGGTTCCTGACCCTAAGGGTACCAAAAGGAACCCTATTGCAGAGATTTCGTTGTCCGTACGTCCATCCTCGGGTCATATCTCATAAGCTGCAACAGTTAGAGTGTTGAAATTTTTACAGAATATGTAGTTCTATCCGGGCATCAACAACAATAACTAAAACTAAAATATTTTCAAAAACTTAAAAGGGTCCCTATACAAGAAACATTTTTGTTTGTATGGCAGCTATACGATCCAGTAATCCCACGATCTTGAGATTTACAAGGTTGATGGCTATACATCAGAAACTTATATTGTCGTTGTTGTTTGATCATACCACTAGGGAGGGTACCTCCCATACAAACCCAGTACAGTTTGCAGAACATTGTTACTGCGCCCCATATAAGAATCGCGTTTTTATCTTTTTGTAGTAAGTATAATTTTTTAGTTTTATGATGCAAACTTTTAGGAGTTGATTGAATATTTATTTCACTCTAGCAACGAAACAATCAAACACAAATTATAGAAAGAAATGTTTGCTTTGTCACAAAACTATGGTGTGGTGAGGTGTGTTGTGGTGTGGTGTGGTTTGGTGTGGAGTGGTGTGGTGTGTTGTGGTGTGGTGTGGTGTGGTGTGGTGTGGTGTGGTGTGGTGTGCTGTGGTGTGATGTAGTGTGGTGTGGTGTGGTGTGGTGTGATGTGGTGTGGTGTGGTGTGGTGTGGTGTGGTGTGGTGTGGTGTCGTGTGGTGTGGTGTGGTGTGGTGTGGTGTGGTGTGGTGTGGTGTGGTGTGGTGTGGTGTGGTGTGGTGTGGTGTGGTGTGGTGTGGTGTGGTGTGGTGTGGTGTGGTGTGCTGTGCTGTGCTGTGGTGTGGTGTGCTGTGGTGTGGTGTGCTGTGGTGTGGTGTGCTGTGGTGTGGTGTGGTGTGCTGTGGTGTGGTGTGCTGTGGTGTGGTGTGGTGTGGTGTGGTGTGGTGTGTTGTGCTGTCCAGTGAATCTCAAATGTTGTTTCTTTTTAAATCTTGTACGATCCGATCGGAATTCTCTGTGAGCTTAGGTGACGCGCATTTGGCTGATTTTATTTTTTTTTTTTTTATTTTTTCATTGCTTCCTAGTATCACCTCCTAGACTCATATAAAGCATATCAATTCATATCAATAGTCATATATTGTATGCATATGGGTAACTTGCGAACCAATTTGTTTTTTTTTTTTTGGTTTATCTAAAATATTTTAAACAAATTTGATATATTTTATCTGAAGGCATAATTACAATAACTTTCAAGAAACCACTTATTAAAGTTCTTGATTCGCAACGAATCGAATTGAATGTCTTGTCATGTTATTTTCCTGATTGTTTACTTACAAATTGATCAATATTTACAATATATTATTGCCTATAACGAATAACACATGAAATCATTAAATTATGTTACATTCATTGTTTGCATCTACAATATACTTAATACACTATTGTAGTGTAAGTACTATATTGGAATGGCATCGATGATGATGATGATGATGATGATGATGACGATGATGATGTCGTTGTTGTTGATGATCGGGTTTAAACATTTACCGTTCGACACTTCAAAGTACAATTGTGATTATAATGAACTGAACTATTGTCAACAGAGGCTCAGCGAGGCTCAGCACAACTCAAAACATTTCAGCATTGTCATTCATTTCATTTGATTTGATTTTGATTTGATTTTGATTGTATTCTCAACAAGTACTTACAATATATTAATGTGACATGGCTAACTAACTAACAAACTAACTACAGATAGGTGGTATATATATTGTATATTGTACAAGTATATGTGTATGTATATCGATGTATATCGATGGAATGACAATAGCACAAGCACAAGCACAGGCACAGGCAATGGCAATGGCAACGGCAACACAAACAAAAACACAAATACAAATATACAAACATAACATCAAATACAATAACAATAATAAAAACTAAACTAACAACAAGAACAACAATATCAATAAGATGAACTACAATTGTAGTAGAGGCGATAAGGCTCACTACACTAAACAATGCATTGTAAATACATTTGTATCTACAAGTTTATATTTACGTATGAGCACATCATCAACATCATCCTCATGATATTGTTATAAATGATGCTGTGGATGATGATGATGATGATGATGATGATGTTATTTGCTTATTTGTTTATATTATTTTACGCAATATTATTATTAATGTGCGCTTGCGGTGACTGAGTCTCCAAAGCAAAGTAGATACAATATCAAAAGCAATAGAATTTCTCACATAATAAAGATACTCATACATAGGTATATTAAACATACACATACATATACTGTGAGTATGATGTAACATACTAATATATCTGAAACATATTCTATTGTATCTCATTCATGTCTTTGTGCCAATGTTGTTTGTTTAGCGTTTATTTCTGAACGTAACACAAATGAAAACAATTACAAACTACAAACTTTATACTTATTATTCTTTTATTTTATATCTTTGTGCATTTTTGAGGGGAAAAACTTTCATCAATACTAACAAACATAATATTCAAATCATTGGTGAATCATTTATTTATTTGCTCAGTCATTCCCAAATTCACTTTGACACTTTTTCCTTTACACTTCACTGACAGACAGAGAGAATATACATTATATACAATACTATACAATAGTAGTTCTATAACCAATAATATATGATATTTGTACTACTCTACTACTACTACTACTACTACTACTACTACTACTACTTCTTCTGATGACTCCATAAATTCGAATTAGAATGGCATCATATAAATTGCAAGAGGAAATTCATAGGTATCAATCTATATTTATTGACAATGCCAATTGCTCATTGTGAACCTTAAAGCAAATTTCAGAAATAAACAATCAAAATACATCATGATTACGAGATGAGGGAAGAGTCAAAAACAATGGAACTAACTGCGATGAAGGCAAAGACCATGAATGCACGTGATATCGCTTAGATAAAATTGAAACAAATGATTTTTAGTATTTACTAAGTAATCTAAGAATTGATTTGATTTGATTCAACATACATGAAAGCCAATATTTTGTATTGAAAAAGCCCGAGGCTGATGATCATAGCTTAACTCAGAACTGCTACTTCATATAATAATCAACGTCCTATTCCGCATTCCCCAGCATGACGGAAGTGTTAAAATTTTAAGAATCATACAATAGCAGACAGAAGCATCTCATACTTACAATATTTTGAAGAACTTGGTAAATCTTATAATTACAATATTGGTGGGAAATGATCAATGAATTAAAGAAACTTTGGAATAGGAATTTTTACCTAATATGAGTAGTTGATGATCAACAAATAGCATTCTTCAATTTTACCCTTTACTGAAAAACAAATAAATTCCAAATTTTCTAACACCAAAGTTCCCTGGTTACCTTTAATATTTATTTTTAGTTGTAACTACTTACTATAAAAATTTAAAGAGATTTTGTTTTGTATTAGTTTTTTGTTAAAAAAAATTACTGAAATTTTCTTCTCATTTAATCTTTTTCATTCCCGTGAAATGGCATGCGTTCTTTTCGGATGCTGGCATACCCGCATTGGCTACTTAAAAACAAAATGCGAAAATGAAATGCGAAAAATACAAACAGAAATTTGTTGGCTGCACATAATCCGAACAATGTTTTATATTCTTGTTTTTATATCCTTACCTAACAATATACACTATACATACGAGTAAATCATCAAATGTGTGAAAGGTATTATGACTTTGTCATGATGCATGTAACACAAGGAAGACTCCTTTACGACAATCATCATTACGCATAAATACTATGATCTTATCTAAAATTTCTATTTTTATGATGGAAATGAAAGTTGAAAAAATATACTTTACATTTTAAAACAAAATACTCAAATTCAAATTTTCCTTCATATTCTTCTAATTTACACCAAATAAAGAATACAACAAAAGAAGAAAAATCAGTCTAATCGGTCAAGCTTTTCTCAAGAGATATACGCTTAAAAAGGTATAGTATTTTCATAAGTTTTTTATCATATGCAACCCCCCTCCCTACATGATGACGTAAGCTCGCTACGACAAAAACAGGTTTAACAGGCCTCGTGCACTCTTTTGTTTTCAGAATATATAAATAACTTTGCGTTATGTCTTTTAAGTCACGACATATATAGAAATCTTTAAAGATTCCAAAAGCGTTTGGGTGTAACTTAGCGTTGGATTTTGACATGACTATGGAACAATGTCTTTCTTAGCAATGTGTTCATTTTAAAATCACACCAATTGATTGACGTCACTCATATCATTGGGAATTTGTTTAAATTATTTCTGACTTTTCCAAATTTTTCATAATTATGAGTTAAATAACAGGTCTTAAATAACAGTCTTGTGAAAGGTATATAATATTTCATAAAACCAATTGGTTTGTTGGTTTATTGTTTTTATAGCCAACATGCACAATGACAAGATGAGCAGATGAGCAAATGAATGACTGAGTGAGTGAGTGAGTGAGTTCAGGAACATGAGCAACATTTGTTGATGGTCAGGTGAAATGATATAAAAACATCAACATCATCATCAACATCAACAGTAAAAGCATCAAAAACAGTAGATTTTAGTTAAATGCACATACCTACATACATTCAATATGTAGGTATAATGATGATAGAACTCAATAGAATTTTAAATATTGCAAACTTATTCAAAGGATATGTGTGTCCAATAATGAGGCAATAATATTCTAGTATTTGTGGAAAAGTGCTAAAACAATTGCTGATAAAAATTCTTGTATAAAATGAATAGAGAAAAAACAGACAATTTGTTTCCACCAAAAGAAAAATACCCTTCAAAAATAAAATATACCCAATATATTCATAATTAAAGGGACCACTTACGATTACTGGGAAATTGATTAAAATTTCGATTTTCGCTTCTTAACTAAGCTAGAAGTCTTAAACTTTCCATTACAACAACAACAACAACAACAACAATCAGTGGGTTTACTATAAAAATTGTAAATATTTATGAGATCACTTACTTACTTAGTCTTACAGAAGCACATTCATATACTTCTTTATGAACTGATTAATAGAAGTAATAGAAGATTACATATTCAAATGAGAAATGAGAAATGAGAACTCATCCATGCATTCCATCCAATCCCATTCCATCTTTAGAGAAAACTGATAAAACGTCACTAAATGTAAAGTTTATAACAAATTGACACGTCCATGAATACGCATACAGTTAAATAAACATTGTTAGTTAAACACATAGACACCAATCACACACACACAGAGAGATGAATAGTAGTGTGTAACTGTGTAGTGAAATGCACAAAATATGATACACACAGAAAGAGTGAGAGATTGACAAAAAGCATTGGACATTGAGTGTCAGTGACCTGGAAGGAATATAAAATAAATCGAAACGTATCGAATGGATTGGAAACGAGAGACAAGCGACAAGAGATAGATTGCAAAAATCAAAATCATTCTCGACATCGTCATCAGCAGCAACATCATTACAATCATCACATCATCATCGTCATCGTCATGACCATCACCATCACCATCAACATCAACATCAACATCAACATCAACATCAACAACAACAATAGCATTAGCAACAGCAAAAGTATCTGCAGCAATAGTGACAATCAACACACCAGCATAACATCAAATATACAAACAAACAAACAAACAAACAAATAAATAAGTAAACAAACAAACAAACAAACAAACAACAATAGAATCAAACGAATATTATTTTGCCTTAGCTGCCTGGCTGGTGACGTACAAATACACAATATATCTGTCTATCTATCTATCTATCTATCTAATTGAAGCCATGACAGATGTGGACATAAATTCGATTGAGTGATGAATATCCAATCAATGATTAATACTATGCAGAGGAGAGAGAGAGAGAGATTAAGATACAATATAATAATTTCAACAATCATAATATATATGCATGTGTATGTGTATGTGTATTGTATGTCGGTTTGTTTCATTTTCTCATTATCTTTAAATCGTTAAAATTACGCGCATAATAAAAATAAACTTTGCCATTGGGGTGTTGGTGTTGGACATTTATTGTAGTATAGACTGACAGAGTGACAGACTGAAGAACGAATACAGATGCAGCTTTACCAACATCAACATCGACATCGAATCACCGAGCGACGACCACCAATAAGAGCATCAATATCCATGCCATATCACGCCCAAAGGATAATTCAACATTCAACAATAATATAAAAAATTTAATGCAAATATTATAAAGAGAACATCGCTTAAATCTTTAATTACAATGAAACGCGACACGTGCCTTGTCAAATTAAATCCGCCGACAATTCTGTCTCCGATTCCGACTTCGACTTTGACTCTGACTCTGACTCCGATTCAACTCAACTCTTCTCAAATCGAATTCAGTCTAAATGAATTGAATTCAGTTGACTCAAATCGAAATGAGTTAAGTTGAGTTGAGTTGAGTTGAGTTGAGTTGAGTTGAGTTGAGTCAAGTGCTGTTGCATTCCTCGTCAATGTCATCTTCATCATCGTCAAATTAAACCGCGAAACTGCAAATGCAAATATCAAAATCCAAATAAACAAACACACACCTACACACAAACAAGCACAGATATAATCAATCTTACTACTTCTTATTAAAAATATATAAAAGGTGTTGATTGCACTGAAAAGAAGCAAATATTGTATATTCTGACCAAGCATTCGTGAATTCATGACAAATGGCATTTCCCACAAAAGATGATGATGGCGATGATTATGATAATGATGATGACGACGATGACCCATTGTGGATGTGGTTTGAAGTAATTTTAAAAGAATGAATACCTTTTGAATTTAAAACGAATAGTTAAATTCTATGATTCACATGAATTAAAAGATAATTGGAAAGATTTTGATTGATCGATCATTCAAATTTTTAAAGGCAATGCATCAATTTCAATTGTTAATCTGTTTACTTTAATGACAGTGATTTAACAGAAATCATTTATAATACTCGTATGCAATTCAATCTCGATGATGATGATGATGTTGATGATGATGATGATGTTGTTTCCCTTTCCGAACTAATGTTCTTCTCTGTGAGACAAAGCTAAACTGATCAATACAGGTATGATGGCAATTTGATGATGTTGTTTCTGTAATGGGACTCATAGAATAATAAATAATTTAAGCACCACGATATCCATGCGATATTTTTGATTCTGCCAACATTTCAGATTTGTTCACAATGTTTATGCAACTGACAAATTTCGAATCTTCTTCTTAATTGTAATGTTCCCAGGATACTATAACGTTTTTTCAAATACTTGAAGTGAACAAATTTTATAAATATTGTAAAAAGGATAATTGTTTTGCAGTTGCACTCTTCTACTCATTTGTTTTCTTCTTGACAACAAAAAATAAAAAAAATAAAAAATAATATTAACGGCAACATAAAATATAAAAAAAACAAAAAACTAAATCAAGATCTTTCTCTCTCACAAACACACATACAAACACGCATATCGTCAAGAATAGTAAAGAAGGAGCACAGGAAAGAAGCGAAGAGAAAAGAGGGAGGAAAAAGGAACTTAACTATTTGTAGACGGCGAACATATTTTTTGAGTTTATTTATTTATGCAATAATATTAACAACAACAACAACAATGATAATTATGATGATGATGATGACGATAACTTTAGTATGAATTTAGTATGAGTATTGGACGGTTTTGGATGGTATGGTGTATTGGTGTATGGATGGTATGGGATGAGATGGGTTGACATTGGATAGTGAATGGTTATGGTCGAATCGTTGTGCTTTTGTCTAAATGCGCATAGCTGAAATATGCACGATGCCAACAAAAGCAAGAAAAGCAGAAGCAGAAGCAAAAACAATACTATGACAATAACCAAGAAAGAGGAACAGAAATAGAAACAGAAATAGAAAGAGAAACAGAAACAGAAACAGAGCAACACTTGGAACAGATACAAAAAAGTAATAACAATAAAAATATGGCCTCAACAGGATTAATACATTATTTCCGGTTTGCATGCAACGTGCGTCGAGCGTGGTATCGCATAGCAAAGCAAAAGCAAAATACCATGGCATAGCAAGCATAGAACAGCACATCGAATAGCATATAGTATGGCACACACACACACACACATACATCACATACAAAACATACACAAGTGTAAAGAAGTAAAAGAAAAATATGGTCGTGGTGGTGGTGGTGTTAAAGCCAGAGGACATTTGATGAAGTATGAGATACAATATACAATAAAAGGAAAAGCAAAAGGAAAAATACAAATCGTGAACCAGGAGAGTGTAGGGATTAGCCATTTATATGTTTACTACTGGTAGTCAAACCGGAAGCTTACCACATACACATACACACACAGCCACACAGACACACAGACACATAGGCATGTACACATATGCATTGAAGGAATGGAATGTGTTTGTGTAAGTAGCGTATTTCTGGTCCTAGTATTTCTTTCTTATAGTCCTTAATGTTGTTCTCGTTTTGTGTTTTTTTATGATCACCGTAGGTTTTACTTAGCTTGCTGTATTCCTTGTTTGCTTTTTACTGCGTTATTGTTCTTGTTGTTGTTGTTGTTGTTGTTGTTGTTGTTGTTGTTGTTGCTGACATTGTTAAAATACTTAAATGAGTATGTTTCGCCTCTCATATTACTTGTTTATTGTTGTCTTTACTGTTTCAACTTTCCTGTTTGCCTTTAAAATGCCCTTTGCTGTTCATTTATTCATTTATTACCCTCTATCCTCTACTACATATTAATCTAGATCTCTGTATAGATTAGAGTATATTAAGTTATTGCAAATGTATGGAACACCCAACTTATCGTACGCAAGTATAGGTTCAAGGTTTGTATGCGAGCTATACGATTCAGTAACCCTAGGATTGAATTTCATTTTCATAATCCAAAAAAAAAAAAAAACAAAAAAGTTTTTCTAAGAATAACATGATGAAATTCAATTTGGGTTTGTCCTACAAGATATAGTATTCAGTGATCCCAGGGTCTTGGAATCAATCAAATCGTAAATAAATTCTTATATAATTATATGAAACGAAGAATGCCACCCAGGACTACTTGGGACAATAGTCCCTAATGTTCCCGCAGGACTTAAGATAAAGATTTTATATGCGAGATAATGCAAGGATTGGTATGACCAATAACCAGAAAAAGTCTATCTTATTATCATGCTCTGATAACATTTTGAACTTGACTGCGCGATCCGAATATCTAAATCAGATCGAAATTCCCTGGGGAATATTTGTTCGTCGTGTTTATACAGAAAATAAGAAGTACGATAGATTTGGAGGGCCTTAGCTTTCTACTTTCAGAGATTTAAGGGATCTCGACCAAATCCTCTTCATAAATCATCATATAGACTCACGCCATCTATCATTAAACTTTAGAACTTACAATATATGATGAAACGTGTGGGTAGGGAGGAATCCTTTCGAACCTATGGCTTCATGTGTGGTGTATGCAGTAAACCTTCCTCCCCTTTCCCTAAGCGGTATATCTAATCCTGAACCGTTTCATACATTACTTCACAGTAGGCAACTAAGTCATTCTTCCAATAGATTTCTTTTTCACTATCTATATAATTCAAAGGATGTCTCGGTTCGCTACATTTGTAGCCAGCATCATGCTCTCTGCTCATATCCTTTATATCATCGTGCACATTAGGCTGTGGGCAGTCGGCATGCGCCGCGAAAGATTATCGAGACACTTTTCATGAGTTTTATAAAAGAAATTCTTAAGTGAAAATAATCTCATTACTACCATAATTGACTTTTGCTTGTTATGGGTTTTCATGATATTTTCATTCATATTTTCATACCCTTTTGCTATCCTTAGTATGCTGAAGTTCTTTACACAACACAACAATTTAGTGTTTTTCAATATAAAATAACAAAAATTATTTGAATCCAAAATGAAAATCCAAATATTTTTGAAGAAGGCGAGCCTTACAATCTTTCAATTAAATGGCATTGCAGCCCAAGATTGCTTTGTTACTCAATCCAAACTTGTTGCCTTGGTTGGTAAAGATCAAGAATAACAAGACCATATTTGTCAACATTCCTTTTGATTGATTTATATTATTTTTTTTTTTCTACAATATATTTTTTGAATGAAATGGAATTTTTGCCAAATTCATTAGAATCAATATGAAACCTAATTTAATGGTGTCAAATATGCAGGTAGATGCTCAGATGATATTAGAAGTAAACATCTAACAGCAGACTGAATACTACTACTACATACTAGACTAGTCTTATAGTTTTTGCAAATCTTTTCTTAAATTTTATTTATCCAAGAAAAACTTAAACCATCTGGTCTCATCTTGAATGAAAGAACAAAGTCATAACCGTCTACCTATTTCTGGTATTTTATTCATAATGTTTTGTTTCCAGGCTCTCATTGCTTTGATTGTCTGTGACAAATGAGGTCGAGGAGTGAGTGCATCATCAAAACACCTTGAGTACCACCACTATTATTGTTTGTCTTGTTTGTCAAATCAAAGGACTTTCAAATATATAAAAGTACTTGAACATTTTCAATTCTTGCTTCCCATTGCTCGGAATTCACACGCATATATTCAGACAGACGTGTGCTTCTCTTGGGAAGAGCTCATTGTTTCTAAAAATGACCTCTCATTTGGTTTAAGGCTCCTCGAAAAATTAGCCAAAAAAAAAAAAAATTATCTTCATTTGTATTTACATACATGTACTCGTCGTACATGTGTGTGTGTGTGTGTGTGTGTGTGTGTGTGTATTAGTTAACGACAAACACTTTGAAATTTATTAATTTATGTATACAATAAATAAACAAAATAAAATAAAACAAAAACCCAACCATGACCTCAAGCACACTAAAGCAACTCATAAATGAATTTCAAATGATGAGAATAAAAATGGAAAAAAAGAAACGGAAAAAATGGAAACAAAATGTGGAGACAATTTCATTTCGTTAATTTAACTGCATAAATGTTGTACTCAATTTTAATGTGCGCGAGTCAAGTTGAATTCTATTTTTTTCCCCTGTTTTTTTTTTTTTTTGTTTGGTGTTGTTGTTGCTTAGCCTTTGCCTTTGGTTGTGGGATTTTCTTGTTGTTGGTTGCATACAAATATACTCATCGTACAGGCACAAACGCATTGGGTCTTATTTGTTCATTTTTTGTTCATAGTTTTTTCCAAACCCATTTTCCTGTTGTTGTTTTTTTTTTTTTTTTATTATATAAATTGTCCTGAACAGGACACAAGCACTCAGCGCTCAAGCCATGCCAGGCCAGGCTAGGACAAGTTGAGCCAAGCCAAGGCAACGCAGTTTTTGTGATGCAAACGACGACAAACGTCATTCGGAGTGCGCCGTTTGCTTGTAAACACTTTGCTAAAAGTTCATTTTCGGTTACTTTCGTTTCATTTGGAATATATACACACACACACACACACACACACAAACACACTTTGAGAGTGAGACCAAGTAAAGGACACTTGGACAACACAGCGCAACATAGAACAGCATGGAACAAGACAAAACTAGATAGGATAGAATGGACTAGAAAAAACAGACCACAACAGAAACAAATAGAACTAAACAGAGCAGGCAACTGGTTGGCGATTTACGTTGTACGTATTACTTTCTATGTCCTTCGGTCTGTCTGTCTGTCTGTCTGTCTGTCTCCCTGTCTATGGGTCTTCCTGTTTATCTGTCACGTTGTTGTCTATCCTTGGTTAGTTTTGTTCGCTGGGTTTGCTTGGTTCGCCATATGCTTGTTATTTTATTTTTCAGTTTTTTCCTTTTTTTTTTTTTTTCTCCAACATTCTCTCCTTTGTTGACCGCGTTCGCGCGCAGACAAAAATAATTCCAAACCGAAAACATACTCACACTCATATATACAAACATACATACATACATATGTGTGTATGTATTGTATCTTACACACATACATAAAAATTAGAAAAATGGCGTTGAAATGAACAAAGTTTACGTGCAACAAATCCCCATCACCCATTTACGAGGCCGCTATGTGGGTGAAGTGGGCTGAAGTAGGTAGGTAGGTAGGTAGGAGAAGCACCGACAAAAATACAACAAAATATTTAAAAATTCTTTTGTCCTCTTGTGTGCATTTCATTTAGTTTGCATTATACTATTTTAAATATACTTTGAGCGTAAAAACCACAAAAAGACGTTAGAACACGACGGACACACACTTCCACTGTCACATACACTGTCACACACACACACACACACACACACACACACATGCAGGATACACTTTAAAGTGACTATAAGCTGTAAGCTATGTACATGTAAAAAACATATGTCCAAGCAAACTTACCATCCACATTCACATCCACATCCACACACACACACATAAATATTTTCCATTTTTTCTTCTGGGATATCCATACTTGTTGTATACTTAGTACATACATATCTGACTAACTGAGATGGAATCACAAAACATATACACAGTGAGAGGGGGAAAAGGAGTGGGTGATAGGGTGACAAACGGTAAGAGTGCGAGAGCAGGAAATTTCATGGCACTTGCCTTAGCAGATTTGAATTATCTTTGGCAAAGGAATTGTAATGAAAAACATTAACCCTTCAGTTACATTGGAATTTATATACCCTACAAATATCTCCGAAATAACTTGATTATATTACAATACAAAATAATATTACAAGTTTCATTCGTACCAAGATACCAAGAATCATTTGGCTATGCAATCATGGAAGAATGTCTCGAACATCAATCTAACCACATATTATTTTTTTAAAAAGGACTGACTAATCAATTTATAAAACAAATAATTAAAGTCTTCACAACTCTCTGCTGTATTCAAAATGCCGACAATTAGATAATGCACCTTGCATTTATTGTAGGACTGATGAAAGCAATTTCAATTCTTCCCTTCGTTATCTTTTTCTAAATGGATGTCTAACATTTGGAAAGGGAAATTTGCATAAATTCCAGTTTTTTTTATTATTTCTAAAAATATGGAATGGTTCAAATGTCTAGAAGAATTTTCGATGTTCCACAGAATCAATCAATCAGAATACATTATTATAATGTATAACGAACAATAGTTTTTTCCGGTCCATAATATCTAGGTATACTTATATATAAACATATATAATCTTCTTATTTGCAGTTTATACTTACATATATTGTATTGTACATAGGAAGTATCAAATGACATATGATTTGTATTTCTAATTGATTTGTTTGTACTAAGTACAATGAGATATATTTTATTAATGCGAAATGTATGGTTGAAATGTACTTAGAAAAAGGAGGGAAAACATATAACTTAAATTTATTCAATAAAACTATTTCTATTCTATTGTAGTTGGTTGGTTGGTTGGTTGCTTGCTGCCTGCTTGCTTGACTTCTTAACGTGTTTGATTTGTTGTACATAGTACATACAATATATGCAAATCGACCGACCAATCGACCCAAAAAGCCAAAGAGTCAGGGCTCTGTCCAAAGTAGACCACCACTCTACTCTGTCCAGTCAGTCACATTCACAAGTAAGGAATAGACCGCGCAAACCAATGGTCATTTGTTTTTATTCTGCTATTCATTCGTTTTAAAATCCTTCTTATTCATCTGTCCATCTGTCCATCCGTCCAACAAACCAACCAACCAACCAACTAACCAACCAACCACCAGTATGTCAGCTTGTCTGTCTGTCTGTCTATCCGTCCACATGTATTCGACATTTCAAGCCACCAACGAAATTTCATTTATATGCAATGCGGAAATGCCTATTTTCATAGCCTTTTCTTTTTTTTTTTTTTCTTTTTTGTTTTTTTGCATTCATTTTCCCTCTCATTTAGTTGTTGGCATTTTTTGTCCCTTGTGAAAGTTGAAAGTTTACATTGTTTCAGATGCGAGTGCAAGGTGAGAATGTCTATGAAAATAGTTTCATTTTACTTGACACACAGCTTTAATCTACATACTCGTACTAATCATACATACAATAAATATTACACTACAGTTTACTGTATAGTATATAGTATAATATAGTATGTAAGTATGTATTATATGGTGTGCTGTAGTACTTAGTCTAGTATTGTTTGTTGTCTACTACTTACTTACTTATATTGGTTCACTTGGTTCTATGTGTTTAGAATACAAAAACATATGGCATTTTTGTGGTTTTGCTAGTTAGATATACGAATGAGTATAAATAATATTGTTGTAGTAAAAAGAATTTAGACACAAAATAAAACTATATACTCGTACAATAGTTTTTAATGTTCAATTAATTAAAATTGCCTTGACTGGACAATTTGAGTGGTTTAAGTAAATAATTAATTCACTTTTTCATCAAATTACTCCATCCATAACTTTTACTAATTCTATCTTATTTTATGAATTTTATAAATTTATAAATTAATTACAATAATTAATCAATGAGTGAGAGTACAAACGACTTTATTTGCCTTCAATCAATCAATTTATTGTATCAAGACTATCCATGTTTCATTGCTCTTGAATATTTTTCCCAATAGTCAATCAATTTCTTTACATTTGATATTGCAATAACCAATTATTGAGTTTCTCTACCAAGGCAAGGCAATTACAAATTGCCATAGGCTTAGTTAAACCCAAATCCAATCACGACTCAAACTACTACAAGCCCACAAACCTTTGAATTTCAAAATGAAATACTTACTGACTAATGCTCAAATATTAATATCACATATAAACACATGTTTTGATGACAGAAAATTTGCTTGTTTAAAGTGTCTTATTATCAGTGGTCGTCAGTCAGTTGTCAGTGCTTAAAAATTTAAGAAAAAATATTGTATATAATAATAATTAATGTGATTCATATTATATATTGGTATATGTACAATATATTAGTAATCAGCTGTGTAAATGTTTCATCAATGTAAAGTGCTACAACATTTTGATAGAACTTTGTTTGCTACGTGAGAAAAAAAAAAAATGTCGTCTTGAACAGAAAAATGGAATGTGATTTTTGAATGCTTTTAAGAAAAAATTTCATGTCGAAATGAGAGAAATGTAAAAGTTATCCGGAGATGTTCACCAAAACCTAATGGAAACACAATCTTATTCTGTTGTTTATCAAATATTTACATTGGTGCACCAACCAATTCCATTGGTTTAATAATAATAATATTAATGGTTTGTGGTAACTAAAATATGTGACGTAATACGTCCTTCATCCTTTACAATGTGACACAGTGACGTTTTCATTTTGAAAGTTATGTTTTAAAGTGAACACCTTTGTTTATTGATTTAAGTAAATGCCTATTACAAAACCCGTGCGATAAAATAAAATCAGCTGAATCAAAATTATGAATGGAATTTATGAAGAGATTTTTCATTTCATTGTAGCAGAAACCATGTGCATGCACTCCAAATTGTTTTGAAGCATCTACGAGTATTTTTCACAAAATTTCCCTTTCAATTTCTCACAATTAGCAAACAACGTTCTATTTGTATTTTATTTTATTGTTTTTTCATAGACGTTAAAACACGATTTTAAACAGAAATAGAGATTTCACAACAGCTGTTTTTTTTTTCGGTTAGTCAAACAAATGGCAAATTGTAGCAAATTGTTTGAAATTAATTTTATTAATATTGGATTGGACTACCTGCTTTGTCATATACAATACTTATATCAAAGACTGCTCGAGGTCGAAGGAACCAAGCTGAAAATTAATTCATTATTGAAAGAAATATTGTGAATTTATTGGTTCTAGCAGCAAGCATAGCAAGGATAAATTAAGTAGTTTGCATAGGTAAAGATGGACAGACGCCCGAACCTTTCTTTTTACTCGACGCACATGCCATCAATTCTAATGATCATAATTGTACAAGGAAGTTCAGTGATAGTAGGAAAATAAATTAAAATAAAATAAAATAAAATAAAATAAAATAAAATAAAATAAAAAAGAAAAGAAAAGAAAAGAAAAGAAAAGAAAAGAAAAGAAAAGAAAGAAAAAGAAAGAAAAAGAAAAGAAAAAGAAAAAGAAAAAGAAAATAAAATAAAATAAAATAAAATAAAATAAAATAAAATAAAATAAAATAGAAAAAGAAAAGAAAAGAAAAGAAAATAAAATAAAATAAAATAAAATAAAATAAAATAAAATAAAATAACATAAAATAAAATAAAATAAAATAAAATAAAATAAAATAAATTACTAAATAAAATAAAATAAAATAACATAAAATAAAATAAAATAAAATAAAATAAAATAAAATAAAATAAAATAAAATAAAATAAAATAAATTACTAAATAAAATAAAATAAAATAAAATAAAATAAAATAAAATAAAATAAAATAAAATAAAATAAAATAAAATAAAATAAAATAAAATAAATTACTAAATAAAATAAAATACCAAATTTAAATTTTTATAACAAAGTTTAACGCTTGTCTTTTAGTGAATTGAAGAAGTTAAGCATTATAAATACTTCTTCGTACTCTTAACATAAATTCAAACTATTGTATGTACTACAATTGTAAGTACTATAAATGTCGGAATACGTTTTTGAAATGCTTAAAACTTATTTGAACTATGACAACAGTTGAATACTTTTAGTTGTAGTATTGTAGTATGTATGAATGAGTTCTATAAATTATCTAACTGAGCTTAGCACCTTATCTCATCCCCCATCTCATCACGCAGCTCAGCTCATCTCATCTCATCTCATCTCAATTCAGTTCAGTTCAGTTCAGTTCACTTCGAATCGGTTCAGTTCAGTTCAGTTTAGTTGAGCTCATTTGCCCACTTTATGTTTATGGTTCTGCATCATCGCACATGTGCGTTGGCATGTGGTCAAAGTTCAAAGGAACTTCGTGGCTAGGGGGAGGTGGGGCTAAAATCTGTTGTGTACTTACAAATTTCAATTTGGAAAAACTTTTACCTTTGACCACAGTAACCACTCCAACAGGAAGACAGTAAAGAACTGGAAGACTGAAAGACACAAACGTCAAGCACTTTGTGCTTACCATTGTGTATTTGTATCTAAATATATATATATATATATATTTATATATATATACGTGATTGTTTGCGTTGACATATGACATTAATAGAAGTTACTCGGACTTTCCACCACAACAATTGGGGGCCATCTACCAATGTTACTAGCTCAAACATCATTGCAAATACATAAAACAAAAAAACACAAAAAAAAAGAAATTTCAACTTTTCTATAAATGTTTTAGAGAATGTGTAATTGTGTTTGTATCTGTGTCTTGCGGTAGTTTGTGGGTGTCGTTCATAGGTAAACATATAAAAATGAAAAAGTGAATTAAAAAGTTATCGAATGAATCATAGTTCAGCTGCAGGAGCACAACCTCAGACAGTAGTACGACAAGATATTCAATTATTAAACCATCCATCCATCTAGCGACGACGACGACTATTAAAATACAACCCTCCATTCCACTACTGCCAAGGACATTCCAGATTTCTATTTCGAGAGAAAAGAAAAACCAACACTTAACATTTCAAACACTTCAATGCCCAATTCTGTGGCCGGCATTTGTAAAATTGTTGGTGTGGTCTAAAACTTGGATATGAGTTTGAAATACTCCCACATTACACACACACATACATGCACACACATACACACACACACACATACAAACATCATAAGATTGCTGGTGGATTCACACTAAACTTAAGTAACTAAATTAAAATGTGGCTAATGAAACACTGGAGGAGAAAGTGCGCAGGGCATGGCAGGGCAGGGCAGGGTGCTTTGGAACAAGGAAACAATTTAGCTATAGCCATAGCCATAGAGTAAGAAAGAAGGACTCATGGTGACTCCTTCTTCAAGTGTCCTGAGCAAAAGTGAAAAGCTTAGGAAAATATGTGACAAATAACAAGTTTATTGCTGTCTATGTACGAAGATACATGTGAATGTATGCTTTGTGTGTGTACTCGTATGTGTTTGCGTTGGTTTTAATATCTGAACCAAAAAAAAAAAGGAATAAAGTGGTCACAGCAACATCAACAACATCAACAAGGACATTAAGGATGAGGACAATAACAATGCAAGCAAAAGAACAATTTATAAAATTCCAAGCAGTTGAATTTCGTTGCTAGGATCTGTCGTTGAGTTGAGCAGCATTTGAAGTAATAAAAACACACACAGAACGAACACAGAGACATACATACATACATACATACATACATGAGCAGATAGCAATAGCAAAGGATAGAAGAGAGAGAGAAAGAGAGAAAGAGATATGTATGTGCACATGACTCTTGTCGTCAACAAGCTTAACGTTGTCGCAAACGGAAACGGAAGCAATGAAAGTATGTGAAAATATTTTTGGTTAAAAGTGCAAAGCTGTTCTTAGCTTCCGCTTTTAGCTTGTGGTTGTGGTTTGTTATACTCTATTGATACATACACACACACACACACACACACACACACACACAAACAAATATATAAAGAGACAGAAAGAGAGAGAGAGAGTCAAAGACTTTATTAATACAAACAATACTTTAATCTAAATTGAATTTCTCGCACTTTACTTTCAGTGTGTGAATTATTTACGCCACTTTCTCACGCCACGTAACGCAACGCCATGCCATGCCGTGCCATCTTTTGACTTTCACATTATCTTCTTATCATCATCATCATCATCATCATCATCATCATCATCGTCATCTTTAGTTCTGACGCATTTAAAAATTAAATATAATACCTAACAGAAAGGAAGGAACAAATATCTTTTTTTCGATTTTCACTCATAGTAGTAGAATAGTTTCAGCGGAATTTTATTCGGTTATTCCTGTATATACTAAACTAAGTAACTCTCTTACTTACCCATTCACTGACTCACCCGTATTCATCCACGAGAACCTTACTTACTCTACTTAACTAACGTCATCCGACTTTCCAATCAACCAACATTTTTAATACTTTCTTCACACTTTTCAACTTTCGAATTTTAAATTTTATCCCTTTCCCTCAATACACTTCATGCAATCAATGGATTCGAGTGTTGTTACTTTAGTCTAATGTTTGCCATACATACATACATATTGTAGTACATCCATTTATGCATGAAAAAAAGACCCTTTAGGTTTCATTAAATATATATCTATCGGAATCGGAAGTTGCCAGGAGATTCATACTTTCAACGGTTTTAAAGCTAACAAGACTGACTAGTCAATCAGAAATGAAATGTGGTGTGATGACTAAAAATTGAGAATTCTTACAAATCCTTTAAACATCATTTCATTCATGGGAGATAATCCCATTAAGAGTGGTCTCCCCTCCCCCACTTAATGGCAGAACAGATAATGATTATTTATGTTATAGCAAAAACTTATAATTGAAGTGAATTCAAGTTTTCGCCTAAGACCAAAATAACGACTTAAGGTCTTTTCGCATCGTAAGTCGACTTATTTTGCTGTTATCTATTATAGTTTGCACTACGATGATCCCTACTCACTAATCTCCCCCAATCAGTCAGAGAGAAGCATGCATCTTTTGGTTTTTGAAGTTTTCTTTACTTTTGCGCGTCTATTAGTTTTGATCTCCCAACTTGTCCAAAATGCTTGGTTCTTGGCTCATAATTTATTTGCTTGAGCAAAGTGTTAGTTCAATCAAAATGTGTTGCCGCAAAAGTTTTATTCATGCCAGCCATCCAAGCCATCATCTTAGCCGTACAGCTTCTTCTTTTCTATTGCACGTCACTTTTGTTCGTCGTGACTTTGACGTTCGTTTCGTTACAGCTCATTTTCGTTTCGTTTTAGTGCACTATTTGTAGAATCATCAACAAAGAGCAACAGCGAACAGAACAACAGAACAAAGGAAGGACGGATCAGTAGCCCGAGACACACACTAACACACTAAGCTAATTTAACCAAACCGCCAAAGCCCAATACCAAGTCATTCATTCAACCAAGATGTACGAGTGCGAGTACCAGTATTTAGCTCGAATCTCTTTGTATGTTCTGAGTGAGTGAGTGAGTGAGTGAGTGCGTGTTTGACAAAAGTAGATTACCATATTAAGATTTTATTATTATTTAGCTTGACTTTAAGTTTAGCATCAGCAATAGGAGCAGAACCAGAACCAGAAGCAGAAAGCAGCAAAATGCCAGTATCATCATCAGTCTGTTGACGGAAACCTGCATGCCTCCTCCTCCTTCTTCTCCACAACATTTACTCAACTCGTACATAGTACACGACATCTGTGTCTTATGTAGAAGAAAGTGTAGTAGACTATGATAAAAGGTTCATTGGAATGACAGTTTCTGATTTTAAGGGGACGTGAATTAAGTGAAAATTATGTTTTGCGGCTTAAAAACGAAACTTCCTCTTTCGCACTCACAATCATCATTCCGTTCTCAATCCTCGCCAAATTTTGACATTCGCTAATTCACTCATGTTGCCAATCTGGAGCTTTCGCCAGTAAAAATATATTCTTCTTGTTTTTTTTTTTGTTGTCTTTCTTAGCAAAGTTGAGTAAATGCAAAAACGAAATGTGACGAAAATCAAAATTTGACGATCATATTAGATTAGAGCTATTTAGGCAAGTGAAACTTCTAAAGTAGATAGATCATTGTATTGAATATTGTTTAATAAAGTATTTTGTTCGTTTTTCGTAGATTCTTCTTACATGAGACATGTGCATTGTTTTGTGACTCCGCACGTCTCTCAAGCATACCATTTTGATTTTCATCACATTTCATTTTCTAATTTTTGAATACCCCCCTTCACTAAAGAAGGGCTTATGAGGGTGAGTCACACTACTCAAATTTTTATTTTTTAACTATAAAACTGTACTTTTCAGATGCCTTAAGTCTTCTGGAATTCGAATTCAAAGTCAAATTTTCGACAACTTTCTTGCACAATCACTCGCGGTTTTCCTTTGATTTCGCTTTCACAAATTTATCCTTAATTTATTTTCATTAGTTGGAATATTAGTGAACATCTACATCCACTTGATTGATCAGAAAACCTGACTGACCAAACAACACTTATCGCATATGCATATTCGAATTTGAAAGCATTTATTTCATGATAAATTTACAATAAATTTTATATAAAATAACTAACAATTATTGGTATTACATTGGCTGATAAATTCCCCATCCAACTAACCTTCAAAAGGTAGCTGTAAGAATTCCATGACAATTTGGCATTCACTTTAAAAGTTACAGATGTTTTAGTGAAGCAAAATATTGGGTAAAAAAACAAATTTCGTGTTTTGATTAAATGATCTAAAATGCTGGTGCACTTACGGTTGTGTTTGGTGATTTTGAAACCATTAAAACCGTCGGCGATTTATGACACTCTTCGAATTCTCAAGAACCTTCTACAGTTTTCAAGACAGATAGCAAATATTTTGTACAATGTATCTTTTGTTTCATTAAATTTTCTCTCATAGACTAAAATTTAAGAATGTTACATGTAAAGTTCTATCGATCAATATCTCAAAATATAAAGGAAATAAATGAATGGACAGATATGCCAAGGTGAATTCAGACAGTGATGCTGTTACAGTATCGCATCTATTTCTAATTTTGATGCCTTTATGTCTCAATGTTGCATCTTTCACATTCCCTTTTCAAATTTTTTCCACATTTATGTGTGTTTATTCTTTTATTCTCTAGGTGTCTATTTGCAAAATGAACGATTCCTTTGGTTGCTTGTTAAGTTGAATATTGGTTGGTTGGTTGTTTGGTTGGCTGAATTTGTTGTGTTGTGTTGTGTTGTGTTGTGTATCTTTTAGTTAAAATATTGACATTCTATGTTTTTGTTCGTTATGTTCGGTAGCTTTTTTAAATTACATATATGTGTATAGAATTCAAAATGAATGAATGGTTAACAAAGCCAGCCAATTGTGGAAGACTATTTAAAAAGAAGCATAATAACCAAACAAACCAAAGCACTTTGATTATGCGACACTAGTGATAGTAGCATTTTCATTAGAAATTCAACAGAGGTGAGAGATAGTGAAAACCATCATGATATAAATATGTATTCACTAAGATGAAATACTGAAATGCAAAAATCAAATACACAACACAATGAAAATTTCTATATAAATCGAAAACACATAATAGATACAATATAGGATACTACAAAATAATCTCCATTAATTTGAGTCGCATTACAAAATCATCATCATTATCAGTCATTATTATTATATATTGTATATTAAGTCAAAGATCGAGTTATATTTGATCCAATTCCTAAAAGTATGCTGCAACTTCTTGAAACGCTTCACAACTTGACTTTGGTCCAATGATAAATGCAACATTTATAATGATTTTGATTAATCCACCGAATATACATTTACCTATATTTTTTGATATTTTTGGCGATGTCTCAATGCCTGAATTTTCATCTAAGAGTTGTGGATCCATAATGGTTTCAATAAAAGTATTGTGGAAAAAAAAATATATTCGTTCAAAATTTCAGCTTTCTAGCTAAAAAAAAATTGAGTGATTTGTTTGCATACTCACAGACGGAAAACTTGTCTCGTCGAACTGATCAAAAATATATCAACGATGTCACCTTCTGTGTGTTACAAACTTCATGACAAACTAATAACATTATTCACTTCGTGAAGAGTATAAAAATTCAATGAAAATTTGCTGAATGGCAAAGTCAAAGGAAAACAATAATCTTGTAAATTCGAATACTTTTCTTCATGTATTTATTGAAGTTCTGTTTAATTTAAACTTTTACTAATTGAAGGAGTACAGTGCAAAATAGGCTACTTAAGTCTATAAATTGTTATACTTGAAATGGCAAGTGAAATGGGTATAAATATCGTTTGACTCGTGTCGTATCTCTGCTATTGTCTAATGGATTGACATTAAGTACGTTAATATGATTTTCTAATCTTTTTGTGTAGTTTTCGTTTTTCACTGTTGGTTGGTTGGCGAAGATCTTGGTGAAACACTGTATTTCTGACGTAGAATGGAGCTACCACAAGCATGAGAAGCATGGATTGAAATCTTTGCAGTATTTGAACATTGGACTCTGCTGCTGATCCGCAAAGTTATATTCCAAATGTCCACATTGATTTTAAAATTGCCTTGTACATTAATAATTTGTCAATCAATCAAGCCAGTTTAACCTCAATGTTTTGCT
The DNA here is from genome assembly GCA_037043295.1 of Amiota minor. Lineage (NCBI taxonomy): Eukaryota > Metazoa > Arthropoda > Insecta > Diptera > Drosophilidae > Amiota > Amiota minor. The sequence continues at coordinate 764,833 of JBAMAW010002693.1, forward strand.
ACAAATTTGTTGACGTTTTGATTTGATACGCTTTTTCCACTTGCGTCCTCTTCTTCTTCTTCTTCACAAAAGTGTTGTGCTGGAGAACTTCTTGGAAAAGTAGATCTGGTGGACAGTCATCACGTCTCAAGCTAAATGTGATGTGCTTTGATTGTTCGGTGTTTACGGCGATGTACCCGATTTGAAACCAGGATTCCAAATGGTTAAGTTGATACTGCAACTTTGAATTCTAAGGTGGCAAGTATAGCCAAAGTATAGTATCATCAGCATTAGTAGCAACTAGTAATATTATTGTCATCAACAATTGTTAGATCGGCAGTGTATATGGTGTATAATAATGGACCCCGGACATTACCTTGAGGAACCCCAGCACTAATGAGTATAAATTCCGATACCACATCCGTACATTTTACGTAAAATTTACGGTCACAAATGTAAGATTTTAGCCACAGATATTATTTATTTATTTATTGGAACTAAGATTATAATTATAAATTATAACCTGGTATTTATTATGAGCAATAGCGACAGAGGCCTTCATCTCAGGGGAAAGTTAAGAAGGAAAGGAGGAAATTAGAAAAGTGCAGGACTAGACTTGCCCTGAGTAGGAATCGAAGAAAAGACCTGTGTGCCAGACCTTATCAAAGGCCTGTTTAATCTCCAAAAAGACCGCAGAGCAGTACTTTATGTTTTTAAAGCTGTCGCACTGCTCCGGAGTTTTGTGCTTCTTACGAAAGGCAAACGGGTGTTCGGGTGTTCTTCATCTTGAACTGGCAAAACTCTGCGAAGAAAAAAAATCTTCAAGTATTTTTGAGGGTATAGCCAGCAAAATGATGGGTTGAAATAATGTGATTTTATTATCCGGCTTACAGGGTCTAGCAATCAAAAAGATCTCGGCGCACAGCGCATGGGAAGTATCTTAGCCTCAAACTGCTGTTGATGATGAGTGTAATTAGAAATTGGCATTTGAGGGGCAAATGCTTGATTGTATGTGCATCTAAATTATCATAGCCGGGCGAGACTTTTGTGACTTTTAATTATTTCATTGTGTTGCACCTCGTGGAGCGTAACGAGCGGAATTAAGAGATCCTTTTGGCAAAGGACATCAATGAAGGCTATATACAATACATATACTAGCTGTGCCTGCAACTAACTTCGTATAAGCGTAGGGAAGCAGAAACACTCTCCAGACTCTTTCACTAAATATGTATGTCATCAAATTTTATAAAAGGGGGAAATATTATTTTAAACATTTCTTACCAAATGGCCTGTAGCAAATTTCAATACAATTGCATTTCTTTTAGAGTTTATTGCTAAATAGTTGAAAAAATGCCAAAAACTAGACGAGGATTTAGAATGGAAAATCGCATTAGACAAATCTATATAAATAGAACTTTATATAAAAGAAATATGTATTTTAATAAGAAAAAAGAATGTAATTAATCATCAAAATATAAAATTGGTTTTATCAAAAAATAATCGCAAAAAAAAAAAGAAAAAAACATTTAGATTACAAAGAGTTCACAGTCGCAACCATTGAAGATCCAATTCGCTTGGTTTTAGCACTTATACTGACTTTATAATATTTTGAATATTTTATTCAATAAAAATATAAAGACAGACAAATTTCAATACAATTGCATTTCTTTTAGAGTTTATTGCTAAATAGTTGAAAAAATGCCAAAAACTAGACGAGGATTTTGAATGGAAAATCGCATTAGACAAATCTATATAAATAGAACTTTATATAAAAGAAATATGTATTTTAATAAGAAAAAAGAATATAATTAATCATCAAAATATAAAATTGGTTTTATCAAAAAATAATCTTAAAAAAAACATTTAGATTACAAAGAGTTCACAGTCGCAACCATTGAAGATCCAATTCGCTTGGTTTTAGCACTTATACTGACTTTATAATATTTTGAATATTTTATTCAATAAAAATATAAAGACACCCAAATTTCAATACAACTGCATTTCTTTTAGAGTTTATTGCTAAATAGTTAAAAGTATGCCGAAAACAAGACGTGGATTTATAATGCAAAAACGCATTAGACAAATCAATATAAATAGACTTTTATATAAAAGAAATATATATTTTAATAAGAAAAAAGAATGTAATTAATCATCAAAATTTAAAATTGGTTTTATCAAAAAATAACCGTAAAAAAAAAAAGAAAAAAACCAAAGAAAAAAGATCCAATTCGCTTGGTTGTAGCACTTATACTGACTTTACATTTTATTCAATAAAAATATAAAGACCGAAAAAAGGAAAAAGAAAAAATTACAGACAGAAACAAAATGAAAAAAATATAAAAAATAAGACCAAAAATGCAGCCGATAATTTGCTAATTTTCAAAATATAAAATTGGTTTTATCAAAAAATAATCGTAAAAAAAAGAAAAAAAAAACATTTAGATTACAAAGAGTTCACGTCCATGACCATTCAAACATAACTCGCTTGGTCTTAGTCCGAAGAAGTCGAAAAGCACTTATATTGACTTTATAATATTTTGAATATTTAAGTCATTGAAAATATAAAAACAGAAAAAAGAAAAAAAAAAAAAACAAACAAACAAAAGCAAAATACCAAAATCAAATCGAAAATTAATTTCAAAATTGCCCACCATGACCAAATGGAGTTGATACCCAACGTTAGAAGGAAATTTTTTATTTCGTGATACCAAAAATTTAGAGAAACCTTTACTTGCAAAAAAAAACAAAACATTAAGTTAATAAAATGGAAAAAAAATATAAAAAATAACACCAAAAAGGCTTCTGCAGATGAAGTCAACCATGCTTTAGAAGGAAATTATTTAATCTTAAAAAAAAATAAAAAATAAGACAAAAAATGCAGCGGATGCCATACGAAATATTTGCAAAATGCCGACGACGTCGTCATCGACATTGTTGTCCGCCCATCTGCTCACTTCGAAAAATAACAAGAAATGAACTATCATCATGCTTCCATGCACCATGATGATCACACGTATATAATACAAAATGGCTAATGCTAAATGCATGATCATCATGTCGGGGGCACTTGAGAAGTTTCACTTCTATCACGTGTACTTTGTGTGCTGTGTGTGCTGTCTTGTGTGTACTTGTGTTCTTATTGTTGTTGTTATTATTATTATTGATAGAGAGAAAGATACAATATATATTTATGTATTCCAAGTCGATTTCAAGGCCAACAGATTATATTCCCAGATGGTTTTTTTTTTTTTCATTATGTTTCGTTGAGAAAGCGAAGTGTTTATAAAAAATAAGTTAATTTTCCAAAAATAAAAGCAAGTGATGTATCTTTTGCAGCTAAGAACGTAGAAATGCATAGAACTTGATGCCGATGGTTAAAACAATGCACCGACAAATTAATCTAGGCAATGGCATCTATTTTCATTAAGACAAGGAATAGTTTAACTTTACTTGGTCTAAGATACATTGTTCCCAAACATAACGTACAACATCTCCACAATCACCTGACCCGAATTAAATATACATATGTATGTATATGGTATATGGAAATAATCAGAATGTGACAAGGAGAATCTATTTGGATATGTTCATCTATCAGCCGGTTGCGTGAAACGTTTCTCTTCCATGTGTATGCATGTCTTGCTGTCAATTTGCGATCTACAGTTTTCCGATTAATAATAATAATAATAATAGTAACAATTTTTGAAAAATATTTTTCATTTTTTTTATGCGATCTGGAAAATCGAAGTTTTGTTTTGTTATCTTATAAAGTAAACATATGAATATTTCCCTCTCAGTTTCCCAGTTCGTCCAAGTTGCCCATAGGCAAATGCCCCAATGTGTGCAACTTTATATTGTTAAATGTGGTTTGAATTTTGATTTGAACACTTGACTTGATTTCGACAGATTTTAAAAAGATTTATTTTGTTCTCTAATCAACATTCACAGTAGAACATAATTAGATTTTTTTAAGAAATCGGCTTAAAATTGAACGACAACAACAACAGGGAAAAAGTAGGGTTGTTTTTGTAAAAAAAAAAATAATATTTTTTTTTCCGATCACTTAGAAAAAAACAATAAACATTGCACCTATTATATTTGAAAAAGAATTTAGAGTATAAAAATCTTAGAATCAAACCTCTTAATGCCTTGATGCTGCGAAATTCATAGATTCTTGGTATCAACAAGAGAGTAGAGTAGTAACAGCGTCTCTTATCTTTCAAAACATTGCAATTACCAAATCGGATAAAACGTATCAAGCTGCAATACTAAGTAGTATGTGTAAGAAGTAGAGTTCACAAATAAATGGCAAAATTTTCATTCGGTTTTCAAGCAACCGGTTGTTAAAAAACTGAAATGTAAATGGTTGAAAAAGACCTTGTGATTTATTTATTTTTCATTTATAAATATTCGTGGTAGACAACTCACGTCTCACAACAACGAAAAGAAACCTTTTCGCTTGCACTTTAATTTTTTTTTTTTTTGGGTTCTATTTGCCAATTAATTTGTGTGAGATTGAGTAAAAGATTATTATTTCAATATATTCTGCGACTTATACTTTTAAATCACAATCGTAACGGTCAGCCAATAACCGAAAAAAAATGAAAAATAAATGAAAAGGTCTGTTAGAAAGCGAAAGGAATGAAAAATAAGTGCAACGGTGAGTGAAAAACGGGAAAAAATGAATTGAACTGAACGTTCCATTTTGAAATAATGATTAAATGATGAGAGTTATTTATTTGCGAACTGTGGTAAGAAGTATAAACAACAAAAAGCCAAGACTCAAACAAAAATATTAAAGATCATGAAGAAAGTACTTAAAATTAAAAACAAAATACAAAAAGTATTTATGGGCTAAGTTGCGAATGGGGCAAAAACAAGTCGGAAACTGGAAAAATCCATTAAAATATTTTACTTTCGTTATTCAATATAAACTCACTCGTATCGCGTATTTCTAGTCTTCTTGTTGCTAGTATTATACTCAGTATAAAGAGCGGTGACTTAATGTCAACTGGTCTGTTTTAGTCTGGTCTGATGTGGGGTCCTTTGGAACTGAATTTACAGTTGGGGGAAGAGAATGGATGAATGAATGAACGAATGAACGAACGTGTTCTATTAGTTTGTTTTAAAGTTTAAATGTATTTAACCTTTGTATAAACACACACACACACACACACACACACATACACATACACATACACAGATACACATACTATACCCACATATACTTACATATACATATTTGTTGCCACGTTCAAATAGGAAAGACTAAATAATGGAAGAATCGCTGCGAATAAAGTACGGAAAGTATGAAAAGCAAAGAGCTGTGCGACACAAGAACATTAACACATTTTTACACGAAATTTTTTCGTTAAAACTCATGTCTTCGCATTATTTACTGCTTGTGCCGACAAAATTAGAAGAAAATGGAGAGGGAGAAAGGTGAAAAACAATAAACGACAACAACATTTAACCCTGAAGTCATCGTCATCATCGTATGTTAGTAGTAATGCATGAACACCAAACACCAAACACTAAACACCAAATACCATATACAATTTTTCTTTACTTTTATTGGAATAACAATACTAAACAGCAAGGACTAAGGACCTTAAATGTTTAGCAACGAAAAGAAGAAAGATTGGCCACGAATTAAAAAGAATATTTTCGCTTGCGCACCTTTTACTACTTTCTACTACTATTGTACAATATTTTGTTATATCATTTCATTTTGTTTCGTTTTGTTTGTTTTTTTCTTCTTGATGCCTTTTGTCGCATTGCACTAGAAAAACAAAAAAAAAAAAAAAAAAAATCTAGAAAGAACGTTATCTTCGACTATGCCGAAGATGAAATACTCTTCACGGGACGCAGTGAATGAGTGTTTCATTGTAGTATTCAAAGTGGTTTGTATGGGAGGGACCCCTCTAGTAGTCTGATTCAGGTAGTTCCGTTCCGACATATGAACTGAGTACAGTAAAAAGAAAGGTTCGTGCAAAATTTCAGCTCTCAAGCTCAAAAACTGAGGAACTAGTTTGCATACATACAGACGGACAGACGGACAAACGGACATGGCTTAATCAATTCATCTAATCGAGCTGATCAAGAATATATTTTATGTGATTTTTTTTTTTTTTTCCTTCTTCTGCTTGTTACAAACTTCATGACAAACTTATAATACTATTCACTTCCGTGAAGAGTATAAAATGGAAAGGAAAACAGGCAAAAACAGGATAGGATTGTGACCTTCGTGCTGTAAGAAAACAAAAAAAACAAAAAAATCTAAACTTCCCTTTAACAACAGCAACATACTCATATAATAAAAGTTTAAGTTTCCTCATTCAGCACTCAGCATTTGCTATTTACCTCACTTAGTGAGTGAAAGAAATTTGTACCATTGGCTAAAATTCAAAGGTTCCATAAAATGGAAAGTTAAGAAGAGTGGATGGAGTAGAAATGGAAAAAATTGGGGTGTGTGTTTGACTGTTGGGAGCTGCGTCAGGTGTTGCAACTAATGGCAGTGTCGTTGAGCCAAGCTTAAATATCTGAAAGAAAGTTAATACACTTGGCACTCGTTGTAGCCACAAACACATTTTCACATGCTCACACACACACAAACACACACAAGTTTCAGAAGTCGGTGTAAGCTTAAAATTTGCCAAAAACGCAATAGTTCTTATTTCGCTTACAAGCTGCTTGCACGCTCATTTTCTAATTTTGTTGACCACCTCACCTCACCTACTACACCAAGCCACAACACACCACACCACACCACACTCATTACAACTCAACTTAACTCAACTCAATGCAACGCATCTGAGCTGAACTCAACTTAACTGAACTGAACTGAACTCATTTTATTGCACCTTTCTGCTCATGCTCATGGTCACGATCTCTTTCTTCTAGTTGTCGCCTCTCACTACTTGACTCAACTTCATTTCCACACACTCATTCATTCATTTCTTTTTTCTCACCTTAAGTTGAATTGAGTTTGGTGTTGGAGTTGGTGTTGGTGTTGGTGTTGATGTTGGTGAGTATGTGATGTACACAAATATATTTGGTTATGTTGTATGTAGTCCGCGGGTGGGCGGGTGGTCAGACGTAGTATGATGATTAATGCTTTAACATTTAATGTCGTACTGAGCACACTTAACGCTCAATTTTTTGCTGCCATTGCCATTACCATTACTATCACCATTCACCATTTCATCCTTTCTTTTCTTTTCTTTTCTTATCTTATCTTCCCTTCTCTTCCCTTACCAGCCCACTTGTTTCGTTGCTTAGCTGTTCGCTTGCATGGAACATGGAATGGCATTTTGAAAAATTCAAGGAAGAGTTAAGGATACTTAACTTAAATTATCTAGCAGTATTAATTAAAGCCAAGAGCAACCAAAATACATACAAGAAGAAATCCTTTATATTTTATTCTAGTCAAAACTTGAATGCACTTCACTGAACCAAGCTGAACCAACTTTCTAGAAAATGCTTAAGCCACAAGAATATGGGTTCGATTTATCCAACTTTTGAACAACATAGAGCAATACTGTCCATCAATTTCATCAATAATCTGTTCAGCCTTATATAATAGATGCAAATAGCCCATGGTCAATTTTTGTATAAGGCACTTTATAAGAATCGCTGACACTACATGGGCTAGCTAAATTGGCTAAGACTATTAAAATGGCATCTAGACTCATCAAAACATTTTAACAAAAATACAATATGTGGGGATTACAGATCTATTGCAATCAGGCCTAGTCGCTAGCCCCACTTAAAGTAACCTAAGCCAAGCCCATGTCAAATATTGCACGCGTACATGAATAATCTCTATTTGAATGTAGTGTATAATAACGCAAGGATAATGTAAAAAGGAAATTCAGGCATGCATAAAAATCATTTTACAAATTACGCTTAATGCAAATCGAGCGCCGCAAAATATGCAAAAGCTTTCTTCGCTCGTTCGTTCATTTGTTCGGTAAGCAGAGAAACCAAAGCAATGTAAGCTACTAGGGCTCAGACCAAAAGAAGGCCACAAAATGGAGAAAAATAAAATAAAACACAATGAAAGAAAACAAAACAGAACAGAACACAACGGAACAGTATGAAATACAAGAGAAACAAAACAAAAACAAACACGAAAGCAAAACTAAAACATGAAAAAACAAAACATTAACTTTGGTTCTACCAAAGATTATTTACCTTACATCCAACTGAGCTGATTTTATACTACTAGTGTACGTAGATCATTCATAATTAGAAAATAAAGATTTGCATTTTCTAGAAGAACTTTAAATTGATGTCAATGATCAAAAAAAAATTAAAAAGTATACTTATAAAGCACATGGCCTTGATGTTTGTAATCTAGTTAGAGCCATGCCACAGGCATCCCATAAAGTATATTAAAAGGAAATGATCAGAGTGATGAGCAGAATCAATCTATTCATATTGAAATTGTTGATTCATCTCCTATGAAAATCTTGGAAGTTCTAATAAATACCAGAAACTCAGAAGCATAGTGAATATTGCATAAAAGCAAAGTGGAAAATGCAGATAAATGATTGCATTTAGGCAATCTCTTCACCAATTTTATTTATTACAATAAATATTAAACAACAATAACAATTCAGGCATCTTCGTTCAAATTATAAAAATTAGTTACATAAATGTGTTGGGATATGGGACCGAACAATCTGTTTATTTTTCTATCCACCAAAATACCTTAACATCACCATCAACTACTCCCAACAAAAACAGCCTACACCCATCTTAGCAACCTTTTCAACCACCTAAATACTTAACAGATCCGTGCATCAGCCGATATTCTTAGCCCATCCATGGTCTGACACTTGGAACAGTTCCCATACTCATTCATTGCCTAATTGCGATTAACCTCCGTCCATTTGTCATGCCATATGTTTATACTTACTTATATGCTAAGCACTCAATTGTTGTGCTGACAAACTGGAAGTCTCTACTTCTCTACTTCAAAAGATTGCCGTATGCAACTGATAGATTAAAATCAGAATTTTTCGATTACTGAAAAAAACAAAAAAAAAACTCCAATGACAAATTCCCCCTCATGTTACTTATCATATTTATTGTATACATACCATAGTCCTTATAATAAAACTATATACATACTGTAACCTTGAAACAGTTTTTACATAATCAAACACACACACATACACATGTGTGAATGTATTTGTAGTGTAACAATAAAATCATAGTTTTAAAGCAATTTGAAGCTGAATGAATAAATGAACAAATGAATGCATAGACGAAACTACAATATTATAAAATGTGACTGGGGAATGAACGAAGAAGAATGGAAAACAAAGAATAGGTGGGAAGGGAGGTAGGTACATGTACTTATGTACCATAGTTCGTTCCCATATTATGGATGAATTTCGTTGATGATGGGTGTTGATAAGTATAATTAAATTTGCATGTAAAGTCAATGAGTTTTGGTTGTCAAGGATATGTGGTAGGGGAGTTAGTCCTTTGAAATGAAACGAAACGAACGAAACGTAATGTAATTTGTAGACTACTATTATTGTTGTTGTTGTTGTTGTTGTTGTTTTTGTACTTAAAATAGTATTTCAAACAATGACAATAAGGTAAAGAACTCACCTTACCTCTCACCCAATCTAATCTTCAACTAAACCAAAAACGATATTCGCATACAAAGTGAGGGGGAGAAAGACGGATAGAGTGAGAGATGTACATGCAGGTGTTGTTGTTGTTATTGTGGTTGTTGTCGTCGTTTGTATCTTTTGTTACCACATATAAACACTCACATTGTCAAATCCAAAATCCAAAATCCAAAATCCTTTTTTGTTGCAGATTTTTCCATTAGCTTTTTACATTATTTTACTGTCATATCTGATCTTTTATACACACTTCACACATAATCAGAATCGTAATATTATACAATAGTCAGTATGTTCCAATAGATACAGAGTGATCACCACGACTTCTGAATCAAAATATTATCGAAAACAATTTGATATAAGAAAGAATCTTTCGATTTTAATTCAAAGCAAAGGCATCATAAAATTGTACCAGTATTTTAAGAACAAGTCAATTTTGATAAGTGAGGGATCTGTCATATCTATTTCTATGGAAAATGTTATACTCTTTGATTTTTTTTTATAAGTTAAAGATGTTCGGAATTAATGAAATACTTAGTTTATCAAGGAAACAAATGAATGGGCAAACACAGCGTCACATGGAACACGAACACAGTGAGTGAAGGAAGGAAGGAAAGATGGAAGGTTTATCTGGTATCTCTTGCTAAACAAACATCATAATAAATTGTTAATACCCTAGATGATTATAGGGCTATATGGATGGTTAGTATGATGAGTATGATGGTATGAAGCAGAATATGTGAAGTGTTATTAAGCTTTTGTCAGGACCAAAGTTAACACTTTTTTCTTTCTCTCTCTCTTCAATATTTTTGTTTCCCCATTTTTTGGCTCATACACAAGTTTTGTGGTGGAAAAGAGTAAAAGTTCCGTGTGTGTGTGTGTGTGTTACGTTTAATTTATTAGTTTAAAACTACGAAATTCGCGACAAATGTCACCTGGCAAATAACAGTCAACTTGGGACAGATGGGTCGAGATGGAACGAGATGGAATTTAGAATGTTCGCATCCCTACCTGCCTGCCTGTCTGCCTGCCTGCACTCTTGTACTGACTGGTCTGGTCCTGTTACTCATTTTCTTCTTTCTTTTGCATTGCCTCCCATTTTGCGTGCCACATCTGTCATTTCGCATTAAGTCACGTGAGCCACAATTCAATTTTGGACACAAACTCAACACAGATGACAATGACTACAACACCAACACCAACAGTAATAGTAATAGTAGCGACAAAAACAGAGTAGCTAATGCAGTGCCTCACTGTTAACCCCCCAACCCATTCGTGATCCTGATCCAATTCTGATGCTTTCGCAATTGCTAACATTCCTCAGCCGTAATTAAAGTAAGTCGCGCTCGAGTTTAAAGTTTTGCATCGCGTTGTTTTTATTGTATTCGTACACTATAGTACACGAATAAACGAGGGGCTGGGATTCGCTGAGCTATGCTGCTGGGCTGTGTTAGTCGAAAGAGGTGATAAAATGTAATGTGTAGAGAAAGTGTATAGAAGACTAGAAAAGCTAGATAGCCAAAGCAACGAAACGAAACGAAACAAAACAAAATAAAATAAAATAAAAGACAAAGCGTACACAAAATACATTCAAATGAAAATTCCAATAAAATCCAGTAATCCTTGGTGTTCAGATGCGTACGTTTTCGTCCCTTCTGTTCTGTGTGCGAACGTGTTTCTGTGTGTGTGTGAGAGAGAGAGAAAGAAAGAGAGTAGAATACCATGACAACGCATGCAAAGTTCATAATAAAACCTGACAACGCAAGTGGCTTTTGACGTTGCGCTGATGAACTCCAACATTTCGGTCACAGAAGAGGAATTAAGCATAAGCGGAGCAACACCAACACCAACGTCGCGTTTCAAGCGAATCATATGAATTTTGTACAATGAACAGATAGAATAGAATGGATAGAAGTACGCTAATAAACAAATAAATTGGCATGCATTTTCATGTTGTAGTACAAGGGAGAGTAATAAACTCATGGATTTTTTGCGTAAACTTGATCCGAGGGAAATGATGACAGCGGTGTTGGTGTTGGTGTCGGTGTTGGTGCCAAAGAGGATGATATTAAAGTAGAAACTGTCGACTCGGCTGTCGGTTGGCGATTGTCGGTTGGTTGAATTGGATATGCTGGTATGCTCAATTAAGGTTATTACCTACCATTGTCATTTAACGCAGCATTCCGTGTTCGCTTTGTTAAAATAATCATTATTACAATCCGAAACACCCACTAACAAAACAAAATATATTATCATGCCCTCTCAGCCCCCACTATTACTCGTGCACATCTCACGCCTTCTACTTAACAAAGTACCACTTAATATAACATCTTTTAGCAGCAGAAATATGCCATGTCAAGGATGCAATGAGGGCAGTGCAAAAAACTATCATAAGAAACTTAAGAAATCTTAAAATTGTTAGTCTTCTACTTTGAGTTTCAGATTGTCTTTCAGACAGTCTCTTCAACTGATAAAGATAAAGAGCAAATAGAAATCATGCAACATTTCCTTTTTGATAGCGAAGCGCTTTTTGGGAGGCCTAAAAACCCTGGGCAAACATATCACTGTGGGGTATTGTTTCTTCAACAAGAGAATTCAATAAATCAATACCTTCTATTTAATCAATTTTGTGCGTAATGCAATGAACCACAGATTATCTGAATGTACAGGATCTAGAGTGGGCTGACTATCCTATCCTATCCTATCCTATCCTATCCTATCCTATCCTATCCTATCCTATCCTATCCTATCCTATCCTATCCTATCCTATCCTATCCTATCCTATCCTATCCTATCCTATCCTATCCTATCCTATCCTATCCTATCCTATCCTATCCTATCCTATCCTATCCTATCCTATCCTATCCTATCCTATCCTATCCTATCCTATCCTATCCTATCCTATCCTATCCTATCCTATCCTATCCTATCCTATCCTATCCTATCCTATCCTATCCTATCCTATCCTATCCTATCCTATCCTATCCTATCCTATCCTATCCTATCCTATCCTATCCTATCCTATCCTATCCTATCCTATCCTATCCTATCCTATCCTATCCTATCCTATCCTATCCTATCCTATCCTATCCTATCCTATCCTATCCTATCCTATCCTATCCTATCCTATCCTATCCTATCCTATCCTATCCTATCCTATCCTATCCTATCAACATACAATTTTCAACAAATTATAATGTATTGAACTGAATCATTTTGAATATATCAAAGTTTTGTTGCCTTTTCACTACTTTCTCTCGATCTTATGATCGGGATCTGTTAGTATACGAGTAGCATAGAAAGTATATAATCTCTACGTATCTAAAAAGCGCTCTAATTTACTTAATATATTGTAATATTATTTTGTGTATGTTGTATTTCATTGCTATCTCTTATTGTTCTAAGTCAAATTGTCGTTAACGTGCTTGGAGTCCTTGGTGTCAACACCAAAAACATTAACTCTCTGCCGTAGCCCGAGTTGTTAATGTTCATGTTTTTCTTCTGTTTATTTTTGTTGTTGTTCATGTTGAACCTTCTTAGTTGTTGCTATTGTTTTTGTTGTTGTTGAGTGTACATTTGTGTGTGTGTGTGTGTGTGTGTGAGGAGGAAGGATGGTTGGGTTGTTGGGGAAAATAAATAATGTCAAACATTTGTAGTAGTAGTACTTGTCTGACTGACATCTTGAGCTCGGTTATTTTTTTTTTCTGTCATCTTCTTCATCTCTCGACTAATGAATTGTTAACATTCATAATTAAGTATATCGTAAAGTATTTCATTACAGCTTTTGGTACATAAACCGACATAATTTTTCCGTTTTCGTGGCTTTGTGTCTTATTCCCCTGGTTATTTATGCTCTATGCCACCTTTAAATGAATATAAAACAAACACTTCAAAAACTTATTGTGCTTATTATTGTTTTACAAAAATGTTTATATTTTTCCTGCATCATTAAAACAAAATTATACAAAACAAGAATTTTATGAAGGCACACCACAATGATGAATGAAACTGAACTTAGTTTGTTGAATGGATGTGTGGGAATGAGTGGATGGATGACTGGGATGAGTAGATGAGTGTTATTTTTTGTTGATTTTCTTAATCCTATTAATGTGTTGTTTTGGTCACTTAATACAACAAGACTTCAATGATTTAAACTCAAAAAACACGAGACCCACAAAAACAAAAAAAGCCACAATGGAGGAGGATAAGAGAATGGATTATCCTTCAAGTAATTGTATTTGTATAATTAGTAATACGTATACCGATCTATAATCAAAATAACATAAGAGAGAGAGAGAGAGAGAGAGAGAGAGAGATAGATATAGAATAGATATAGTATTTAGTTACTTGTCTGGTGAGATAACCTTAAAGCATAGTAAAGAAAATTATATTCTTGGACTGTCATTTCACTCTTGGGTTCTAAATTGACTAAACCAAAGTGTTCTTTCACATTATTGAAGCAGATTAAAAATTTGAAATAGAAGAAATTATACAGGTAAACCTCTTAGTATGCATCTTTATTTTGTTAATTTGTCTTTAACTTTCAACGAAACTTTTGCTTCTACTTTTGTCTTAAACTCCTAACAATTAACGAACCAAAAGTAAATTTAACTGATTGCTAATTAATAATTCTCCTTTTAGTTAAATTTTCATCAAAGTGATTGGATTGGAAAATCTGGTAAAGATTGATAGACTTGTAGAGACATAGATCAGCGTCTTTAATGATAAATGAAATCAATATTTGTATATCAATTATGCTATTAAAAGACCTAAACCTAAATATTATTAAGAGTTCGGAAAACTTTCCTGAAATCTAAAATTACAATAATAATTTGGCAATTTGTATGCTTTACTTAATTGATTTCGGTTTCGTTTCATAAATGAGATTCTCTCCACGTTCCTTCTCAACTACAATACTTTATTGCAATAATACAAGAGAAATCATTTAAATCATATTAAATTTTATTTTTATTGTCAGATTAATTAGGAAAGCGATTCTCATAAAATTGGCCATTGCATTGTCGTCGATAAAAATATTGTAATTAATGAAATACGAGTATGTACCAGTATCTCATTTTTCTTTTCTTTTTTCTTTTTGTTTTCTACTTCCCCGAAGTGTGTGCGGTCTCTTCCAAAATATATTATGTATCTTCTTCTCTTACGTTGAATGTATTATAGAATAAAAAGCCATACAAAATAACAAATCAAATATGTACGGATTATGGCTAATTAAATAAAACAATCTTCTGCCAAATGTTTTCTTTCTTTGCTTTGCTTCGCTTCGCTTTTCTTATTATTTGTTTCTTTTTGTTCTCGCAAACAAAACACCCATCACCTAATAAACAGTCTAATAAATAGAGGACAAACAGACAATCTGACAGACGGATAGACAGAGAGAGAGAGAGAGAGAGAGAGGGGGGGGGGAGGGACAGAGAGAGAGAGAGAGACAGGTGGACAGACAATCAAACACTCCTCTTGAAATGTGTGAGTTTCTTTACATTAATTGAATAGTTTTTGAAATAGAATATTTAATTATTCCACATGCGTCGATTTTCCAATTCCAACTGCTAATCGGAGTGAAACACGTATGAGGCACGCCACGTCTTCACTATGCCATGTCGCCATGTCGCCACATTGCCACAACGGCAGGACCATAGGACGATTGGACAGAAGAAGACAGAACAGGACAGGACAGGACAGACCAGAACAGGACTGGATGACATGACGGCAAGACATGCGACGGCTCCAACGCCCCTAATAAGGATAGGCAAGCAACAAATACAATAGGTGAGTGAGTGAGTGAGTTAGTTAGTTAGTGAGAGAGTGTATGGATGTGGATGTGAATGTGAATGTGAATGTGAATGTGGATGTCCTTTATCCCTGGCGGCCTTTGAGCTGCCAATTTAAGCTTATTTATGACCGATATACAGAGGAATAAATTAGGAAAAATGGCAGAAAGACAAGTGGTCGACGCTTATCGATGCCTTACTGCCCAAAAGCCAAAGGTTGCTTATTATTCTCATGGACGCATGGACTCTATCTACCCACCTTAGTTGTGGCACACACACACACACACACACACACACACATTATAGATACGTGTACACATAAAATAATAATATAATAACAAAAACAGCTATAATGAGACGAGGAAGAATATGGGAATGAGAACGATGAGGACGGCATACGCTTTCGGCTTATTTCTTAACCCATTTAAATGGCCATTCGTCAAATTGGCCATAAAAACGCTTAAGCCACAATAAAAAGGCATAAACAAAACGCTTAAGGCAACCAAAGCAGAGCAAAATGAAAGCAAAGTGAAAGCAAAGACAAAATGAACGAATCACGTTGACATGGGGATAAGGACGACGCTGACGCTAACGCCGACGCCAACGATGATGATGAGGACAATGACAAAGCGACATGTAAACCTACGGGTTGCTTCAAAAGAAGCAACAGAAGAAACACAAATGAAAGCCAAAGCTAAAGCCAATGCCAAAGGCGAGACAAAAGTGGTGGGGTAGACAATGAATAGCTCAATGAATCTGATTCAGAGAATCTATGGTTGAGACTAAAGGAAATGAAATGACGGAAGAGGAGGGAGTGGAGAGGAGAGCAGAGGAAAGGCAAGGCAAATCATTTGATGCAATCGATTATTTGAAATCCAAAGCAATTCAATTGAGGCTTGCTTCCATTGAAAGTGCGGACGTACACATACTTTAGATCAACAACTTATTTGCTCATTCATCTCCATCTCCATCCTCCACGTCCTTTATCAACTCCTTTTTGTTTTTGTTTTTTGTTTTTTTTTTCTTGGTGATTTTTTTCTTTTTCTTTTTCTGTTTTTTATCTATGTGTGGGTGACAAACTGACACTTTTAGTCTTCTTTCTTTGATAGTCAATACCACGTTTGTTGTAATCGTTTGTATTGTCTGTCTGAGTGTAGCTTTGGCATGCCAAGGGATGCCATGAGATGTCATGCAAAATTCCAGCCACAAAATGGCGTGCAATCGTCAATCAAAATCCTTTTTTGGTTAGGTCAGCAATTCGAGGAACAATGCCTCCTCCTCCTCCACTCTCTCCACAGTTCCGAACCATCATCATGTCGATGGATAGTATACGGGTATTTAACATTTGCCAACGCCACTCTGGGGGCTCTTAACTGACTTTAGTTGTCAATTTGTATTGAGCTTTACTTTACTTCTTTGTCTGGCTGTTTGGCTAAACTGACTGGTTGGTTGCCTATGCCTTTGCCTTTGCCTTTGTTAACTTTCTTCACCGATGACTTGGATTAGATTAACGCCACATAAATTGATAGCTAATTGTTGCTACAAGCTACTACAACAATTTCTTTCTTCTTAAGTAAGTATTTGTTGTTGTTGTTTGTTTGTTTATGTAATGCCTTGAAACCAAAATCATATAAGTTAATTGATAAGTTCTTTAAAGGATTTACACAAAGTCAACTTAACTCAACTCCAATCATTGTCAATATTTAATTCTAAATGTCGATTTTAAGTTATTACGTTTTTAATTATCTCTTCTCTAAGTCTTCTTCTTTCTTTCTATGTCTAAAGAACACGAAAAATATTCTCAATTATTTATTTATATATTTATTTATTAAAAAACTAAGATTATAAATACAAATTATAAACGACTATTTAATATGAGCAATAGCAACAAAGGCCTTCTGCTCAGGGGAAAGTAAGTAAGTAGGGAAGGAGGAAATTAGAAAAGTGCAGGACTAGACTTGCCTTGAGCAGGCATCGAATACGCGACTCTTGGGATGTAAGCCAGCGCACTAACCTCTAGGCCAACGAGCCAGTCAATATTATTATTCTCAATTAATTATTCACATTGTGAGTGTGTGTGTGTGTGTGTAAACATGCATATTTGTATTGTTGTAAAGTAAAGCATACTTTCAGGCTTAATTTTCTTTCATTCGCTTTGATGCATGATGATGCAATCAATTTATTCATTTATCCATCTATGTATGTGTGTATGTGTATCACATTATTGCAGTAAATTTTCAAAAATAAATCATTTTAAATACAATAAAAAGTATGTTTATGTTTTATTTATATTTATTATATTTTACAAAATATTATTTAATAAAATAATAAAAGTAAAAAAGTTATGAATGGTTATGGTTTAATCATCATCATCGTCATCGCCATCGTGAATAGAATAAAGTATTGTAATTTAAGTACTTAATTCTTTTGAACATTTTTCAATCATTCCTCTATTTGAATTTATTAATTAAGAATTTCTTTTGTACTTTATATAATCATAACAATATTTTATATATTGTACAATACTTTAATTTTCGTCATTATCGAAATGTAAAACAAAATTGTATTAATTTGAATTTGAAGGATAAAATAAAAGAAAAGACAGCATCACAATTTATTTTATTTTATTTATTTATTTATAAATTATAACTTAGTATTTAATATGAATAATAAAGACAGAGGCCTTCAGCTGCAGCTTAAGGGGAAATTAACAAGGAAATGAGGAAATTAGAAAAGTGCAAGTGCCAAAATAACCTCTGAGCCAACCAACCACCAGCTAGTCCATCATCCATCACAATTTAAGTTTATTGGAATGAGATCTGAGCTATATGTGATATCTGGATAACATATGCTCGAATTGATTAGTGATATGTATTCCAGGATATTGGCCAAACCATGGAATCGCTGCCAATAAATGTCAATCTCCATTTCCATCAGTTCTGTGTTTGGGCTATCCAAAATTTAATTCTGCATGTTTCAGCTGTATATGTTGCCATTGGTTGGTTGGTATACAAAATGTTGAGGCCCCCAATGGATGTTGTTAGATGTTTAGACCATCATTTGTTTGTTTGGCAATAAACTTCTTTATCATAGCGAAATAGATGAGATAATATCAAAAGAAAAAAACGAAAAGATTATTCTCGTGAAACTTTAATTTCAAAAGTCTGAATATTAATTTCATTTCAGAAATTATTTCAATGGAAAAAGACTTGTAAATGCATCTAAGCACATGTTTGTATGGCATATTTGTATCTCATCCAACATAAAATATACTTAGATACTTTCAAGTCCCTAGACCAATATCTCAATCAGTATATGGAAAATATGCAATTGAAATATACGAGTATAACGTGCTCATAACATACCAAACAATATTAAATTTATTCAATATTGGAAACTTTATTCAATTGTAAGAAAAATATTAGATTGGCATAAAACTTATGCTTTTTCTTCATCTTCAGATGTAAAAATCCAATGACAATCCAAAGTGTTGAAGGTTGTAAAAACCTTCTTCAAGACGTTGCATTGTTTCTTGTTGCGAACATAATGAAAATCTTCTTCTTCAATAGATAATTTGTTATTTTCCAGCGTCTCTACGAATGACCCCTTTTCGTTACAAACTTCACCAAGCATTTCGATTGCTTCGCTTAATTGCCTTGCCTTCCCTTTCCTTCTTTTTTAAAATGAAATTATAGCAAATACGAGTATGCAAACACTAAACTTGATCAAAATAATTCCTTGGTCAAGTGTCAACAACAAATTGCGCGCAAACATTTTGCTTTAACTTAGCGATCTTGTGTTCTTGTGTACTTGTGTACTCATGTTATTGTCCAAATTCAATTGAAACTAAAAATTTATTGACCATATTGCCAACACAATTTATTATGGTTTGACTTAAAGCTTTCTTCACTATAAAGGCCTCATGTACAATACTACACTATCTAGTTACATATGTGTGATAGTAAGTCAATCAGTCAGTCAGTCAGTCAGTCAGTCAGTTCGTCAATTAGACTAACAACTTCCTTGAAAATTCAACTATTGATATTTAGAGAGAATTTGTGCATTTTTCAAATTTGATTATTTTGGCTTAACAAATTTAATTTAAGTATGTAACTCGTATCTTATCATTCATTTTCTTCCACTGACACATATTTGAATGAATCTAGTAGCACGCACTATTTACCACTACTAAAACTACACACCATTCAACACTTCCCTATTCCATACTCCATACTCTTATTGTACTTATAATACTTAAGCCTCATTGGGCCTATAACTTTTAGTTGCGTGTAATTTCTTTATATTTGTACTTTTATTGCTGCTTGCTTTCATTTCTTCACTTCAATTCCCTTACTGTTACTGTTGCTGCCATCATCTATCCACCATCCACCATCCACCATCACCACCTGCTTTGTTGTGCCATATTCCATTTGTAGAATTGTAGTATTTGTATTGTATTCCTCACACATTAGTTTGTTGGTTTTGTTAATTTTATTTATGTTCTTAAATGATATTTGCCATGCTTTGCCCGGTCATTTCCTAACCTAACCACAAGCCGACACCAATTTTCTAGGCGAGTCCTTTCGATAAGCACCGCGTAGCGCCACGCCGCTACGCATTTTTATTAATTTTATTTTATTGTGATTATTGTTTGCTTGCTTGCTTGCTTGCTTCCATGCTACCCGACCAACCGCCAGACTCGTCCAGTCTAGGCCAGGCAACTCCTTCCTATTTTCCCCTTGTCACTTGATTATCCCTTTGTTTTGCTATTTGGTTTGCTTTCTTCATGTTTGTTATTACTTTTTTTTTTTGTTTTTTTTTTCGTTTTGTATTGTATTACTTTTCGTCGTCGCTCGTTTTCCATTTACTGAATTTCAATGCCGCCGTCGCCACTTTTATATTTTGTTTGTATTTATCGCACATTGCGAACATTTAGTTGCGAGAAAGTCATTTTCATAAATTTCTGTTGAAAATTGGGTGCGGAAGTTTTTGTCATTATATTTTTATTTCTTTCCATTTTTATACCCTACACCCTACACCCTGCACCCTGCACCCTACACCGTACACCTTCCATACAATTATGATTTATAAAGAGTCTACATAATAAGAAATGAAACTGAAATTTGAAACTTTGCAACAAAAATATTTCAGTTCAAATTTTGATAAAAATAAAATATTGTAATGAAAAAATAATAGAAAAGGAATTTTTTTGTTTATTTTTTTTTTTATAACATGACATAAGATTGATACAATTGATACTAATACTAATGACCAAATTTATTGTATCCCAATTCATAAACTATAGAATGGATATAAATAGTAGACAAAGCATCGGGTCATCGGGTATCTTCTGATGTACAAAACCATAGAATCATTTGCAAAATTTCAAATGAAAAAAGGTTATTCATATGGATGGTTATGTATATAGTAGGATGGCATAGATAAGCTATAAAGTCTACCATATCTTTTACTTACTCTCTTGAGTTTGAAATTTCTACAAAAAGAAGAAGAAGAAGAAGAAGATATAGAATCTTATGAAGATGTTTTAACAGTCTCAATCTCAATCTCAGTCTCAGTCTCATATTTTGTATTGTATTATGCGCATTTTGAATGAGGGAAGCGTGACACTATAAAACAATATGAAACTAAATTTTTATACACTTCACAAATCACACTCATTTCCTATTTCCAAAGCTGAAAATCTTCTAAAATATATTTCTTCTTTATGTTTAATGCAAGAGTGGGGGAGAGGCAGAAGGCATATGATGTCCGCTAAGGATGCTTGCTTAGCAAACATCTTGATTAAGAATGTCATATGAATAGCAGAATCACACTAATCTATGTCATATGATATGATATAATATTATACGATATGATATTGTGATATGTGAGGGAAGGCAAGTAAAAGTCAAGGCATTGTAGAATTATTTATAAATATTTTTCTAGGATGTAGAATAGTTTTCAGAAGGAATCAATCCAATTTCCAATTTGTAACAATATGAAAGGTAAATATGTATAAAAGAAAAATCATTGAGACATTGAAATTGGGGAAAATTACTCACTCAAACCAAAAACACCATAAACATTCCACATATCTCTTGCATATACAGTAGTAACTACATAACATACATACTTACATACTCGTTCTCTGTAGATACTTGTAT
This sequence comes from Amiota minor, assembly GCA_037043295.1. NCBI lineage: Eukaryota > Metazoa > Arthropoda > Insecta > Diptera > Drosophilidae > Amiota > Amiota minor. The sequence goes on from JBAMAW010002693.1 coordinate 786,412, forward strand.
ATTTGTTATGATAAGATATGATATGATGTGATATAATATAGAAGAGGGAATATTTTTTGGAAAAACAAAATTATTGGTTGCTATCTAACAAAAAGAATGATTGCTTGTTTGCTTTGTTATTGAGAGGATTGAGTAGGTCTGTGGTCTGAGGTCTAAGGTCTGAAGGACTTGAAAGGGTTGATTGTTTCATTGGGCTAGACTTGACCTCTGCTGATCTCAGTTATCTAAATTGCTGCATCTCTCATACACTTGCATACTCACACTCATACTCATACTCAAAACTCGTTTGCATTCGCATTCTTATGGAAATAAATTTATTCTTGGTTACAACATTTTCTTCAAAGGCATGTCATATCAGGAAGACTCAACTACCCATCACACATCTCTCTCTCCCTCTCTCCCTCTCCTTCTTTCTGTTTTTGCCTCTGTGTGTGTATGTGTGCAATGGCTATTATCACTTCTACGTCTACTTCTACTTCTACTTCTGCATCTATCTACTATGTACTTTGACTTCTCCTTTTCATATTTTCTTTTCTTTTCCAGTTTTTTCTACAATATTTTCTTGCTTTTGTTGCTTAAAGTGCATTAAACTTCCGTCTTCTTGTTGCTGAATGCTAGAGAAAAGGAGAGGAGCGGAGCGAAACGGATCGAATGATGGGCAATGCTGGCAGTGGAGGTGATGATGATGATGATGGTGATGGTGATGGTGATGGTGATGGTGATGGGGATGGTGACAGTGACGGTGACGGTGACGAAGAAGCCTATTTGCAAAAGTAAATCGCTTCAATTTCCAGCTTTCACCACAATGTGCTGCTTCTGTTTGTAACTGTTTATGTATGTAGTGTGTATGTGTGTGTGTGTGTGTGTATGTGTAGCTGTGCTGAGTAGACTCTTGAGCAGCACAACACTTCCGGTAGCCACTTGTATGAGCGAAAAGCCTTTCAGAGTGCCTTTGAGTGTCTGTGGCAATTTCTTGCCATGCAGCCAAAGCACAGCATGAGTCTTCGGAATGTGTTTAGGTATGTGTGTGGTGTGTGTGTGTGTGTGTTACATACACTAACTTACATATATCATTTCCTCATTTTCTTGCTCAATTTTCTCACACCCTCCCTGTCCGTCTGTTCCTACTTTTCCCTGACTCTGAATGTTTCTTGGTTTTTGTATATTTTGCTTTCCATTTCTTTTTTTCTTTTTTTTTTTTTTATTTCACGTTTTTCCTGCTTGTCTTCCGCTTCGTTGCATACTGCGTTTGCTGTGCCGTGCCTAGCTGTGCCGTGCCGTGCCGCACCGAAAATTCTAAACGCTTTTCATGAAAAACAAAAACACGTCGGGAAACATGTTACACTCTTCCGTAGCCAGCAGCAAAAACAACTGTCTGTCCGACCGTCGACCATGGTTTGCTTTACTTCACTTTACTGATTCACTTTGGTTTAGTTTGGTTTGGTTTGGTTGGGTCTAGTTGGGTCTGGTTGGGTTAGATTTACTTCAGTTCGGTTGGGTTAGGTTAGGTTAGGTTAGGTTTGCTTCCCTTCCCTTATGGCGAATTCTCGCATATTCACATGTTTCTTCATACACATGTCCATGTACATGTGAGTATGGTAAATATATCTTTGTATCTGCATGTGTTGTTAGTGTTTATGCATTTTATCTCTGGCTTTGTTAAAACGTCTCACTGTCTCATCTTGCTCCTTCAGTTCACACAATTTTCCTCTACTTAACTTCACTTTACATTGCTTCGCTTTTGTCAACTTGAATATGTCGCCCCATTGACGTGACTAATACGTAGAAGGCAGGCGGACATCAGACGTCAGGCATCAGACATCAGTCATTGGCTGTATTCAGTAATCCTCATTCCAATAGTATGAGTATCTGACGGTCGGTCCGTCGGTCCGTCGGTCGGTCGATCGTTTAACACAAGATACAGTTCCTTTATTTCTATGGTAAATGATGCTGAATTCTTTGCTGAATGGACTTCTGCTGCATGATGTTTTGAAAAAGTGTGAAAACTCTTCTTTATACCAATTAATTAAAAAAGCATGGGAATGACACAACTAAATTATCATCATCCGCTTACTCCCTTCTTTTTTAAATCATAATATGATACTTTATACGTAAAATGGATCTAAGTTAAATATACATATGAAAAAATCGAAATAAAGGATTACTCAGAAAAAATACATCAAAGAAATACTGAATTTGTTTTATCAAAAGCAACCCGCCGCGTCTGTCTGTCTGTCTGTCTGTCTGTTTGAACTCGATAAACTCAAAAAGTACCGAATGAATTTTCATACGGTTTTCACCAGTTCATGGAGTCATTCATGCGAAAGATTTAGATATATAATTCATTAAGGTTTTGTATAAATTGGCAGAAATATGACGATGATTGCTTGTGTTAATCATATAACAAAGGTGTCGATATTTTGATAGACTTGCTGTCTATGTGATTACCATAGTTCAACAAAACTCCATGATGGAGTTACAGCGAAATCTGCACTCAAGCTTGCATTAAATTTGAACCATACTGAAAAACCAACATCCAACATCAGCACAAATTCTAATATCTTCGTCAAAGTCCTCAAAACGTGCAATATTATAGTACAAAAAATCGCTCAAACCATTTAACTAGACTTCGCGTGACATGTAATGAGTGGCTTGAAAACATTTAAATCCTAATGGATGGTGGAGATCAACATATTAAATATTAAGTGTTTGTAATATCTGTCATCTGGATCTCTTGGGCATGTCATGTCTAAGTCTAAGTCTAATTTGGTTGCCTGGTCACTCTGTCTGTTGTCAGGTAGAAAGCTATCTGGATACAAGAATTAAGCAGCTAGCAGACATGAAGTAGGCAAATGAGCCTGGCTGCTCTGTCTCTAGGACACCAAACAAAACTGTTCTCCGAACTTCTACATTTTCAAAAGAAAAGGATTTAGATGAGTCTCAATGGCCCTGAGGCTCTAAGGTTGCATGTTCCCCATCCAGACTTTTGTTGTAGCTGTCAATATGAGAAAGAAACAGAGAGCATTCAACATCTCCTTCGCAAATGCCCTGCTCTTCTTGAGAGCCGAACCCGTTTTCTTAGGACACCGTTCTTTGATGATTTGTGCAGTTTGGCAAAAGTTTCAGTAAAAGTTTCATGGATTCTTTTAACCTTCATTCCCCTCCCTTGCCCTCTGATCAGGAAAACTTATTGCTTAGAGGACCTTTAAGTGATTATAATGACTTATTTATTTATTCATAATCTTTTATAAAACCTAAGGAATCCTTTGTCGTTTCACATCTTTTAAAATAAAGCACTCACTTGACAATTAAAGCTGTTAGTACTCACTGAATCATGTAAATATATTCAAGAATATTTGAGTTCTGGCTTAGAAGTCACCGAATTCGCACTGATAACAAACGAATTGTTCGCTTTATTTGTAATTTGGACCTGCTGATCCTAAAATTCTTTTTAATTAGTCGCTTTGTACATATTTGATTTTACATTAAGCTAACTAAAGCAACTTCTATCTTCGTTGCTGGTGGTTGCTTGATTTCCATTTGATTTCATGCAACAAAAGAAAATTAATTCTTTTTAATCTCGGACAAATTATATCGCAGCTCAATGCCTCTGTATTCTCCACTTTGATATTTTCGTGAAGATTCACAAAATCACTCATTCTTGCATTCACACCTACCTACCTTCATATCATACATATACATACATATAGTGTTGTATCTGTGTGCGTATCGGTGTGTGTGTGTATTGCTCAACCATGGAAACTACAAAACAAAACAGAAACTTTGAAACGTTTGTTAAATTGAGCTGAAGCTCAGTGCTTTTAATATTTGAGTTTCAGTTTGTATTTCAATCCAAGTCCCAAATTCAAGTTCCGAGTTCCTTTCCCTCTTTTCTTTTCCACTTTTCCACTTTGAACATTTTGCTTCATCTACTGCAATACAAACTCATTCACTCATTCACTCGCTCGCTCACTTCCTCGGTTTAACTCATTTGTTTTTGCATAATCCCGGCGTTACTATTCTGAATTTAGTTACTCAATTTGTGAATTTTTGCTTTTTGCTGGCTGTCGTTATCATCATCATCATCACCACCATCCTCGGCGACATTATTTTCATCCTCGATCCTTCTGCTGTTGGTGCAGTTTTTCTTTGTTTATATCATTATTATTATTATTTTTTTTCTTTTTTCGTGTAGCATATCTTGAGGCGCGAATGTGTGCGTAACTCTCGCCTTCTACTCCTCGTTCTTTTCGACTGCGATTCTCTTTGGTCGCTATAATGAGTATGACGATACAATGGTATTTTATCCGTAGGAGTTTGTCTGAATGTTTGTAATAAATTATTGTTATTACATTTAATATAATTATTTGTGGCATGAATTTGTTGTTGTTGTTGTTGTTGTTGTTGTTTTTGTTGTTTCTCATAATGTAATATTTAATTACAGTCACATTTGGCTCCATACACAATCATAATTTGCAAACAAACAAGACCAAAATAGTCAGTCGGCTAAGCCCGACTATAATATATACTGCACTTGATGATACTGATGATGATGATGATGATACTGATGATTATGATGATAATGATGATGATGATGATGATTGGAAAGTAAACAAGTTTTGGTAATTATGAATGGATTATAAGTATATGTGAGTATAATGATTCATTTTTGGGAAGAATATAAAGTTATCGGTTATCGGTTATCGGTTGTACAGTACAGTAAATACTAAAACTAAAATAATATTAAAATTTTAAAGGGATCCCCATCCCCATATAAGAGACGTAAGGGTTCGTACGGGAGCTATACAATTCAGTAATTCTAAGATCTTAATATTTACACAGGAAATGAAAATGTTAAAATTTCAGTTTGATCTAACCACTAGGAGGGTGGTGTACCTCCCATACGGACCACTAGGGGGTTCCTCTCATACAGAATCCTCCGTGATCGAGAGTGACACGCACTTGGCTGATTTTTAAAGATTATTATGTGGCAAACATCATAAAAATTGAGAAATACCTTAAGAATTATTTGTGTGGAGGATTTAAAAAAATTATAAATAAAATCGATAATAAATATTGTAACAATAAAATTAATAAAATAAAAAAAAAAAAAACTTATTGCCTCTTCTTTAACCGGTCGAGCAAACCGATAATTTCATGAATTTTTTATACGCACAATATGCTGTTTTTTTTTTTTATGCCCACAACATCATAAACCCACTGATGATGACTCATTACCAACGTCCATCGATCTAATACTTATATTGAACAATAAAATCATAAACAATATGAGAAAAATTTTTAAAATTTTAAATTTTTTGCATTTTGCTTAAATAAACTTTGATCATTTAATTTATTTATTGGATATTGATCTATTATTTCAAATAAATAACCATTTTGTAATTTACTGAACTCTGAGCTTCTCTTTGAAACCCATCAACCAGGTTATGCTGGTTGACATCTATTAGATTAGATGTGTCTACTGTGTTGCTTGTGGTATGTTAGATATTACATAGTACTGAAGAATTTCCAAGGTGCAGAAGAAAAGTCTATTCACAGATCACCATGCCAGAAAATTACTAAATCAGTAAATACTATAATACAATATATAATAATGAGAGTGAATCCGGCTAAATCAGTTTGTTAGTCATAATTAGAATTAATAATTAATTAATTAATAATTAAAAGTTAGGGTAAATTCGTTCTGATTTTAGCATAAATCAAGGTCAATATCAAGATGACTATATTGAGTACAGTGGTTCTTCTTCTTCGAAGCATGTACAAAGAAACCATATACAAGACATTTTTGTGATGTATGTACATTGCATCCAATTGTTAGTCTCAGGAAATAATAAGACCATTGATTACTCACAATGTAATATTGTATTCTAAATCTATTCTGATTTAAGCATTCGTCTATTGTAGGTAAGATCAATAAGATGCTGTACATATTTCTTAGTTAAAGCCACATTGAACACAATTTATGAATAGCTTCAACTCCATATTGTTTTTAATTATATAATTATATCATAAATTACTCGTTTTATGTGTTTAACTATGTATTATTTCATATTTACTGGTAGGCGCTTCAAAAGAGGATGATACAATATGCAAACGTTTTCAGAGCGAATCCATTCATTACCCGTTTGATCGCATTCGTGCCAGTTCTGGTACGTACATACTTATTCATTTACATACTATATTCTTCTAGTAGCTCCAACCTCCATTAAAAGAAACCGTTGATTTGGTTTGATAAATAAATTCAATTACTGCATATTCTTTTTAGGGTCCATTCACTATGCAGTTGATGGCATGCTGCGGTTCAATGGTATTCAGAAACTTAAATAAAAACTAGTGGTTAACTAGTTACCGAAAATTAAATTTTGATTTTGTTATAAAAATAATTAAAAAATTAGTTCAAAAGTAGTATTTTTTTTTTTTTTTTTTTTTTTTTGAAAATAAACGAATTTGATTCATAAAACTGAAAAGAAATAAAATTCAATTTTAACCCCTCGTATTGCCATGATTTCCGTATTTCCACTTTATACAGTTTCAGGGCGCGTGCATTAAAACAGACACATTCCAATTTCAGTACATTTCCCTGTTTACATATCATGCAATTTCAAATTCTATTTGCGCAGTAACAAAAATGCCGAAGAAAGCACAATAAAAATTTATGGAAAAAAAAGAAAACAGAAAAGATCAAGAATTGGTTGGTTGGTTTTCATTTACGGATCTGCTTCTGTTATATATGGGACCCGGCCTTTGTCACATAAAACAGAAACAAATTCAGATTCAGTACTTTTGAGACAGAAATTAGAACAGAACAGAGCAGTCGAGGCAACAGTGCCAGCCAGCATGATGAAATATCTAAAGCGCCCCCGACACGGTCATGCATTTTATCAGACATTTATCATAATGTATGTGAACTGAACTAATCGATTTAGAAAAAACTGAATTTAATGGAAAAATTCATGTTGGCTTATTAATCCGAAAACAAAAGAAAATGCATGTGAAAAGTTTTGGTTCAAGAATGCACAATTTATTGAAATTGCATTAATTTCTGATGATGATTTACATGCAAGAATCCATTTTTAGTCTTTCAAAAGCAAATTTAGCTTTTCCTTGATCCAATCCTAAGTATATTGCTATAACCGCAATTGTTAACGAATGTGACGCAAAATATCAAACAATTAAAAACCAGAAATTTGTCAATGTGGTTAAAAAAATCAACAGGATTATGATTCATGCCAGCAGAGATGTCTGGTTCAACATGGTTCATATGATCTTGGAACATCAAAATGACTCCTTGACGAATACAGTCGAAAAACTGCGCGTCTTCAGGTTTTTTTCCGGTTTGAAGCAACAAAATCACGAGCCAGAGTCATTAAAATCCTTTCTTCAGATGTCCCCATGCTACTAAATTCTGATGGCTAAGATTAGAAATTTATTTAATGAATATTGTGAACTTTATTTTTCTTATTTTTTTTTTTTTTTTTTTTCTGATAATTCTAATCAATATATTGTATTGTATTTACAATTATTAAAATTGGTTCTTTATATTTTGTGGCAAATGAAAAGAATGTTAAAAAAAAAATGACATAAAACTATCTATATCTGGATAACAACGGCGTCACCTCCCGGATCCAAATGTAGCAAAGAACCTGACTGATCATCATCAAAATTGGTCCAGCCGTTCTCAAGTTTTGCGATGTCATACTAATTTTTGGGTTCATTTTTATAAACCACCTACTTATAGATAAATTTTGGTAAACAATGTAAATTTAAAATGTATGACTTTGGTTGATAAACATAAATACAAAATTATATATTGTACAATAATACAGTGCCAGCTCGCTAATCCGGATAATCCAATAGTCCGGATCGAATTTTCTTGACTTCACTGACTCATTGTAGATCTGTCCGAATCCGAATTTTTTATTATTTAAATTATATTTTGTTTGTTTTCACTCCTCTAATCATAACAGTTAAGAAAATCTTTGCTGCACTTTATCATCAGAAGAGAAGGAACCCATAGGCAAGCAAAATACAGCAACTACCATAAATAATGAAGCTGTGCAAGGCTTTAACACCTGCATAAAATTGGCAATTTCGTCTATTGAAAACATCCATCCTTCTGCTTAAGGAAATGAGCAATAAAGCTTTGGAAGCTATGCGTAAAGCAGCATCCTTAGTTTTTGTAAAAAATAAAAAGTCTCCGCGGTTTTTTTTTGCGGTGTCCAAAGATCTGGCATACCACTCATTAATCTGATGTGTTGAACGAACACTTGTTTGGCAGGATGTCACCTTTCAAGCTACATTTTTGTGTGACGACAACTGTGTAATTCATTGCTTGTGTTAAAAGTTATACTGTGTTTGCATATGATTGAAATATCTGCCACTGTAAATGAAAATGAAAATGAAAATGAAAATGAAAATATGGAAACCAAACCAAAAAAAAAAACAAACAAAATTACAGGAAGAATAAATCTTGAAATTACAATTAAGACAATATAATAATAATATGTACAATAATATAAAAGAGGGAGCATATAAAGATGGGTTGGTCAACAGAAAAGGGAAGTGAAGGGAAGGGAATAGAATGGAATGGCAGGGAAAGTGTATACTTATATGAAAAAGAGAGTAGAAGCAGCAGCTCTAAGATATTAAAAAGCAGCATAAAAGCCACTAAAAGCAATGAATAAATTTTAATTGTCCCACGCTAGAGAAAGGAAGAAACGACAGCAAAACAAACAAAAAAAAAAAAAAATAAAAATAAATATAAATTTCATTTTTATGCGTGTTTAAGGCGAACACACAAAAAGCAAATCAGAATAAACGTAAAGCAACAAATGAAGCAGAGAATGAAGGGAAGGAATATGGAGCAAGGAAACGAGCAGAGGACAAGGCAATGCAAAGCAGGATGTTAACAACAAAAGAGGAAAAAAAAAATAAACATATAATAATAGGGAAATAGCAGTGAGCACAACAAAACGCACTTAAAATATGTTTGGGTCATTTTTTTGTTGGAGGTTTTGTTGGAGGTTTTGTTGGAGGTTTTGTTCCCAACCGACCGACAACCATTTGACCATAAGCAAAGCCAAGCCAAGCCAAGCCAGGCCAAGCCAATCCAAGCCGAGCCGAGCCAAACCAAGCCAACTTACAATGCTAAAAGCAAAAAGCATATAAAAGGGAACATGTTTCATATAACAACACAACAACAACAACACTAGCATACTATATATTTTTGTATTTGTATAAAAGTATATATTTTTTTTATGATTCCATTCCATTCCACATTCTCTCTGTTGGTGGTTATAAGTAGCATGTTTGGGGCTACTCTTAACTTTCATTTAAACCAAAAAGCCAACAAACAAAACAAAAACAAAAAAACCAAGAAAAATGAATGGAAAATCAAAAAGAACAAAATCCTCGTTTAAAAAGTGAAACCATCAACAATGCGTGCTAACAAACGCATTAAAATTACATACATAATCTCATTCTTCGATGCTAGAAGCAACAAATACAAAAACAATGAGAATCAGTAAAGTAAGAACATACCTACATAGACATAGATGGCAATTTCGGGACTATCGAATTTCGAGTTCTTGAGAGCCTTCCCTTTCATAAACGAACTGAAACATCAGTCATGTCCACGTATTGAATATAGATTTCCAAAAACTATCTGCTGAAAACCAGATGCCAATTTCAAGTCTGTTGGATTCTATAGACCTTAATTCCTATGTTCAGCATCATCATCATCATCATCATAATCATCATCATCATTTTCTTTTCTTTTCTTTTTTTTTTCTTATTAGTAAAGTTATTAACATAGCTAAAACTCTAAAAAAATTGTGAACTGTATGCATACTGAAATATGAATTCAAGGGTGAAATAAATAAATAATTAAAAATCATCATTTTCATCTTCATCATTCAAATAGTCGTGTTGGCCATAATTTCTCTATCCTCAGATAGCAATTTTCTTGATTGATTCATTGATCTCCCCAACTTTTGGTTATGTTCTTCTGGTTCCCATTCAAGGATTCTTTTGATCCCAGTCCATTATGACCTTTCCAGGCTTATCCATCACATCCTTCTGATATCTTTCTCTATTGAGAAAGAGCAGAGCCTTACTGCTTAACCGATCTCTTCTAGTTCTGGATGTCAATTATATCAATTTTTACTACCCTACAACTTATAAATTGTGATGACTTAAGCAGCTTCTTCACCTTGGACTGATCTAAAAACACAAAATGGAATATGCAAATCAAAGGTATAAACTCATAAGAATGATATCAATGAACTGATCCAAATTTCTTTCACATATCCTAAAAGGTCCTTTGCCGGATGTGAATCAATGCGCGCACACATCGAATTTTCAACTCATCACCTTACTTTTCATACAGAATATTTTATAGAATTTTGAATGTTTCTTTACAAAATTTTCAACAAATTGCATATGCGATTCTTGTAATAAAAAAAAAAAATATCCAAACATAAAAAAAAAAATGGAAAAATTAAAGAAAAAGCAAATACAATAAAAAAGTAAAAAGAAAACCGAAAGGAAAAAAGTTAATGGACAATAAAATTGTGTTGGTAAGTGGTAAGTAGAAACGGTGGAGGGGAAGGGAAGCCACAAAAAAAAAATGTTAAGCAAAAGCATCCGATGTGGTTAAGGGCAGCGCATGGTGAACATTAATAAAAGACAATGGAAGTGAAAACATCAACAACAACAACACCAACAACAACAACCACCTCACTACCACTACCACACCAACAACATATACTAGAACAACACCGTAGAGTAAAGTATAATTAAAAACAAGAAAAAGAAGATGGAAAAAACATAGAAAAAAATACCAAAATACAAAAAATGGCAAAAAAAAGAAAATTTGTAAATAAAGAAGACAAACACACACAATAACAAAAAGTAAAACGCATAACAATATCTACGACAAATTTCTACCTGTTGGCCATAAAATACATAAATTCCATTATATTGTCCTCTTTCCGAAAAGCTCGTAAAAATAATCATAAAAAACAACAACAATAATACGAGCGAGAAACATTGATAATACAATAAAAATAATAATAATAATAATAACAACAACAACAACAACGACGACACAAAATAGGAGCGAGCAACAAAAAAAAAAATAAAAAAATTCCTTCAATTTGAATTCCTATTTTCACAAAACTTTATAATATAAAAGAATTTTTCACTCTCAATACCATTAATTTCGTTTCATCAAAACTTTTCTGCATTTCTACATTTCTACATTCTTTTATCCATCCCCCTCACACTCTTATATTGTAATAATAATTGATCGCATTGGAATGCAAAAGTTTTCCATATAAAAACTAAAGAATTTGCGTATGTGACAATCCTATCAAATATCATCAATTATTTTTACTCATTCAATTTATTATTGAATATATGTAGTAGTTTATATTGGGCGTACAAATGAACTCTTGAAACCAGGGGAAACCATCACAGGAGCCCTCTATCGGACTCAAATAATACGTTTGAATCGAGCATTGAAAGGAAAAACGCCCGCAATACTCGGAAAGACACGACAAGGTGATACTTCTACATGACAACGCTCGGCCACATGTTTCCAAGGTAGTGAAAACATACCTGGAAACTTTGAAATGGGACATCCTACCCCCCCGCCATCTCCAGACACGCCCCTTCTGATTTTTATTTATTCAGATTGATGACGCATGAACTGGCAGGACACCACTTTCGTTCTTTCGAAGAAGCCAAAAACTGGATTGATTCGTGGATCGCGTCAAAAGACGAACAATTTTTCCGGCGAGGAATTCAAAAGCTGCCAGAAAAATGGGAAAAAGTTGTGGCTAGTAATGGAAATTATTTTGGAGATTGAGTATTTAACGATTTTTTATAATAAAGCCTCAAATTATGAAAAAAAACGACGATTTTCTATTTGTACGCCCAATATGTAGCAGGAAAGAGTTTCACTTTTGTGTGGAAACTAACTGTCTGTACTGTACCGATCTCTTGAAATGTCAGTTGGCCACCACCCAGTTTACTCTACAGTATATAGAAATCAAGTATGAAAAAAAGGTTATTCGTGGTGATATGCAAAAATTTCAATTCAAACGAACACATTAATGCTGGCGTCCCACAAGGCAGTGTTCTGGTCCGCTCTTATACGTCATTTTCACTGCTGACATACCTACAAATCCCCGCCTTATGACATCAACCTTTGCGGATGACTGCAATCATCAGTCACTCACGCTGCCCCAAAAAAGCGACGAAAGAGCTAAGTGATCATTTACAACTGGAATCGAACTGGCTAGACAATTGGCGTATAAAAGTCAATCCGGATAAATGCAAGCATGTAACATTCACCTTAAATAAGAGAGACTGTCCGTCCATTACTTTTAACAATACCACCGTACCACACTGTACTGAAGTCACCTACCTAGGAGTACATTTGGACAGACGACTCACCTGGCGAAGCATAGAAGCCAAAAAAATTTCCATGAAATTAAAAGCCCAGTCCCTTCACTGGCTCTTAAACCCAAGATCTGGGCTAAGCCTCGATCTAAAGGTGCTGTTATATAACAGCTTAATAAAGCCTATCTGGACATACGGTTCCCAGCTTTGGGGGAACGCAAGCCCAAGTAACGTTGAAGTCATCCAAAGAGCCCAATCAAAAATACTTCGTTTACTTACCAGGTGCTCCCTGATACATTTCGAACGAGAATATCCACAGGGACCTTAACGTCCCACTAATTAAAACCGAATTGGACCAAATGAAACAAAAATATCTTGTTAAGCTCTCGGAACATCCTAATCCACTAGCTCGATCACTATCTTATATGAGTTGTCGCACGCGCCTTCTTCGGAATGACTTTCCTGCCCCATAAACCTGGGAGGACCACGCAACACTGGAAAGTATCTTTAGCTCACCACTATAGAAACTTTTAAAACATCATTAGTTTTTAAGATTTCTCAATTATTGTAAGGCTTTGTGTTGTATGCAAAGTGATGCAATAAATAATAAAGAACGCAAAAAAAAAAAAAAAAAAAAAAAAAGTATAAATGAAATCAAGAATGTATACGAATAATCCAATAAATTGAAAATAAATTGAATTTATGTTTTATTAAAGTTTGACCCTAGGGCTCAATAGAATTTTACAAAGGGACCCAGACAGTTATTTATCAGAAGTTTGTTTCAAATTAAAATTCCATTGTACTCCAAATTTTCAGAAAAATCTATCCACGTTACATTTAATTACAGAGTCTTGAATCAGAGTTGAGTATAGAGAACAAATTTCTGCTCTAAAATCTAAAATCTCAAAACCGGGAAAAGACTAAAGAGTAGCCACAAAAACTTATTAGTTACAAACACTTCAGATGGTTATAAGAATATCATCTCCTAGACTTGCCAAATAGATTTTAAGTTTTTACTAGTAAAATTTCTGATTTCTGATACTATTTCTTAGTGTAAAGAATTTGAAACAATTTTATTTTATAAGAGGAATAAGAAATTTAATTCATTTCTTTAGCTGAAGGCCCTGGCAGCCATGGCTAATTTTCTGTTAACTTCTAGTTTTAACTTTAGGTTAGCATTATATAAATAAATAAATAAAATTCATTTCAATTTCTGTTCAATTTCTTGTAGTTAATACAATTCAATTTCCTTTTCAATTCAGGTTCATTTCAATTTGTGTTTCCATTTTATTTCTACACATTTCAATTTCAATTTCTATTTCCATTCCAATTCAGTTTCAATGCAATAATTTCTATTTCAAATTCAATGATAATATTTCAATCATAACAGATGAATATGGTGCATAAAAAATCCTTCTAGACTGTCTCGTTGGCTTAGAGGTCAGTGCGCTGGGCTGATATCCTAAGAGTCGTGGGTTCAATTCCTGCTCAAGGCAAGTCTGGTTCTGCACTTTTCTAATCACTTCACTTTCCACTGAGAAGAAGGCATCTGTCGCTATTGCTCATATTGAAAATACCAGGTTATAATTTATAATTAGAATCTTAGTTCTAATAAATAAATATATAAATAAAATCCTTCTTAAGTCCATTTTACTTTTGTTATATCTTTCCTTCTGTCTTATGAGTAGTTTTTATCTCGAAAATATTTTCTAAATATTTTTTGAAACATAACAATGAACAAATGTTTCAACATGATAGTTTGAAAAACTAAAGAACTAAGGAATAATATTTTGCAAAGAAACCCTTTGATGAAAGCATAAACCAAATTAACAATAGAAACAAAGACAACATGATTCTAAGAGAAATACGAGTAGTACAAGTAAAACCGAATTCTACTATGCGACTTCAGATTTACTTGATTTTTAAAACATTTTTGTCTTTACAAGATAAAAAGTAAAAGAATTAGAATCTGTCTAAGGCAAGAAGAGTCGAAGAGACTGAAACCGAAGAACAATGGAACAGGAAAACGGCAAATGAGTGAAGCAACAAAAACAAAAAAAAAAAAAGAGAAAAAAAGCAACTTAACCAAATTTCATCTGAAGTTTTATTGTGGGTTGTTTACCTTTTATTTGGTTTTTGTGCTTGCTCCATAAATTTCTTTAGACCAAGGACAAAGCAAAGAAAAGAAGGAAGGGCGGAAGAGAGAAATATGAGTATATTAAATTCGATTTCACTGTTGATTTTATACCTTTCTTTGCAATACATAATAATAATAATAGATATTGTACATAATTCAACTATCGTCTATTGAACGATCTTAACAATATTAATATACTTATATACATAGATATATGTAGTAGGTAAATGAGTATGTTTTTGAAAATTTTGGCGGTGTCCGTTGCTACAAAATTGAAGGATATTTATCTGTAACAAGTTTTCTGTAGACTTCGAACATTCATTGTTCTTCTTCCCCAGTTTCATATCCATCCATAATTTTGTTTATATTTTTTATGGATATTCTCCATCTGGTAATCAATTTATATATTATTTGTATTGAACAAAAAATAAACTTTGCTTAATACTATGTATTTCTATTTAAGATCCTGAAAACTGCAATCGGTGGTGCATACTATGTAGTTACAAACATCATTCAGAATTGGTAATACCAGACGCATTTTGTTCTGCAAAAGTTGGAAGAGAGATAAAAACAGAATTTCTCTCATAATAAATGTTTAAAAATAAATTCGTGTAAAAATGCATTCTTCTCTTGCAAAGGAAAATATTCTACACTAGTCTTACGAGTGTGTTGATGTATACAAATAAATATACAATGTGCCAGCATACATAGTTGATCCTGACTGAATGACTGACTGACTGACTGACGACGTACTACTATGACTAGTTTTGCTGCTACTAGTACTACTACTACTACTACTACTACTACTACTACTACTGTACTTTAATAACTTCTTCGCGTGCACATGAACGGAACTACAATATAACAATGCACATAAATATAGTACACGTAAGTGAATGTGAATGTGTTCATGGAATCGAAATAAGAATTACCACATGCCCGCATACTATTGTAGATTCCTCAGAAAACAAAACATTTATAAGTATAAAGTATAGTAGTGTTTTTATTAACCTACATACTTCTACATATTCACTCTATACCCTGTTCACGCACGACATGCCCAATAGCTTAAAGCTACCGCTAGAAGATTCTGATGATTTTATCATCTCCACGTTTGCAAATGATACGGCCATCCTCTCCAGAAACAGGTGCATATATGAAGCCACGGATAATCTGCAACAATATCTGCACAGTTTTGAAGTCTGGACAAAAAGATGGAACATTGGCATTAACGAAAAGAAATGTGCCAATGTGACGTACGCCTTACGGCCGGATGTTTGTCCGGGCGTCTTTATTGGCAATCAGTTGCTGGAGCATCACTCGGGATATAAATACCTTGGTGTATATTTGGATAGGCGGCTAACGTTTAAAATCCATATCTCAAATATAACGAAGTCACTCGGGCAGAGAATTAGGAAATTGTATTGGCTCCTAAATAGTCGCAATAAATTGTCACTAAGAAATAAGGTACACATCTACAAAGCAATAATTGCTCCTGCTTGACGTTATGGTGTACGGCATAGCAGCAAAAACAAATATTGCTAAGGTTAGAGTTCTGCAGGCCAAGACATTGCGCATGATTTCTGGGGCCCCTTGGTTCATGCGCACAGCGGACCTTGAGCACGACTTGAAAATACCAAAAATTGGCGACGTGATTAATCATCAGGCCAAGGACTACATTAATCGGTTGGCAAATCATCCAAACGATCTAGCCAGGCGGCTTTTAAGGCGACGCAGAAAGGGAGGGGTCAGAGTGGCGAGGAGGCTGAGAAGATCGCATCCTGTTGACCTCCCTACTCGATCATATTAAATGTTTTGTTCCTTCCCATTTGTTATATAAGTTGTTTTGTTATTGTTTTGTATATAGTTTAAATTAAGTTGTTTCATAATAACAGTATAATTAAAGTTTTAACAGAAAAAAAAAAACAAAAAAAAACATATTCACTTTCAGTGGACTCAGCAATTGGATAGAGCATCTCTACTCTAAAGTTGGTAAAAGAAGATGTAGAACACATTTTAACCTAAGGCTAATACTAGGTAACCAACTACTTTACACTCCTTTGGGAATCAACCCAAAACTTTGATCTTGCAAATACCCATCCATATGTAATTCTTTGCAATCCATCCATAAATAAAGAACAAGGCTCTAAAGTTCAATTACAATTTTCTATTTGTTTAGGCTGTTAATGTTTGTTCCAGAAACAAAACCTATACCATTTATTTATGAGATATAATTAATCAAAGTATTGACAACTTCCAGTGGTTTTCAAGAAACTTAATACTTAAAAATATTATACTAAAAGTTAAAAACTGAAAAAAATAAGTATGCAGCTCTTATTATTAGCATTAATTTTTCATTTAAAAAAACAAAAAAAAATATTAAAATCGGCTTATTATAGTGTTTGCTAGTTAAAAAACTGTTAAAAATTTGGAAAAAAAAAGGTGCCCATATCTCGACAACAGCGCCACCTACCGGATTCAACTGTGACATAAACCATCTTGGTGATCTTATAAGTAAAACAAAAAATAACAAAAATTTATCAAAACTAGCTTAGCCGTTTAGGAGATTAGGAGACACAATTAATCGTACAATCGAATTTTATATATAAATATGTCTACCTATTCTGTATGGCAACTTGCAACTTGTTGTGGATTATTGTAAGAATATCTCAGAAATAAAAATATAGGAAATTGTATTGGAAACAAACAAAACAAAAAAATATTTATTATTTCATATACATAATTAAATTATTATCCACCATCATCATTAGTTGTTCAAAATCGATTTCATTGGAATGGCTCGGCTTAGATAAACAATATTTACAGTACGAGTAGTGTAGTGTAGTGTAGTGTTGGGAGGATAGGTGGAAAACTTTGGACTTCATAGTCAACAAAGGATTGAAATAAATTCTTAAATAAATAATGAAAGACCATTTACGATTGTGGAAGGAAATTTCCTTTTATTTTCAATAAAATTTTTTTTTAAATAAAATTTTATCTACGCAACTTTTAACAAAACTTTTACTCTTGTTGTGTTGTTGTGTATGTCTAGTGTTGTAATGCATTAGGAACGCATTTACCTATTTACCTTTGGGCCTTTCGCACTTCGCTCTTCAACTTTTGTTTCCATGCTCCTTTCATTTGTTCGTTTCTCTGTGTTGTGTTTTGGCTGTTACCCAGCCCAATTGGCCTAGCCCCTAGCCTACAGCAGAGCAGAATAGAATAGAATCAAATAGACTAGAGTAGACTAGAGTAGAGTAGAGTAGAGTTGAGTAGAGTAGAGTAGAGTAGAGTAGAGTAGGGTAAGGTAGAATAGTGTAGAATATTGTTGAGTAGCCTAGCCTTCTTGCCTTGTTTGACCGTCATTAAGGGAGCTCATAAAGCGTGATAATAATAGAATATGACGCAATATATTCCAGCGACATCACACTAACAGAGGTAAACTAATGGAATGGTAAATATGTATAAAAAAATACACACGTACCTATATTTATAGATAGCAAAGTGAAAACATGCTGGGTTTGGGGGTGTGGGATTCGAGGCGGGTGGCTGGTAGCGGGTGGCGGGTGGCGGGTAGGCGGGTGGCAATGGGGCTAGTAGATATGAAATGTTCATATCAACCAAAAACAAGCAAAAATTTTATAAGTAAAATCGAATCAAAATATTGTTGAATCAACGCCCGAGAAAATGTCAAAGAGTAAGCCAAGGATTATTGACATATAACAACAACAACAATAACACCGAAAGCGAGAACATCAACAAAAATGAAAAAGAAGTAAAGGAAAAGGAAACTGGAAAATGGAAAATGAAAAATGAAAAAGAGAAAATTTGGGGAAGGCAAAAGCGACAATAAAGCAATCAAGCAACAACGCGTTATGAAGGGTTTAAACGAAAAGAAAAAGAGTGCAGCAATGAAAGCGTGAAAAGGCAAACGGAGCAAAACTGTGTATCTGTATGTGTGTGTGTGTATATTTATGTACATAGGTATGTATGCAACAGAGGAAAGCAATGCAAAATAGAGCGAAAAGAAGTGGAGCGTAGTAGTATGCAATTCTGAGACAAACAAACCGAAGGACATCCAGAGTAACAGCGGTAAATCGCCTCAAGCGAGGTTTGTAAATCGTTGCAAAACGATAATAAGAAAACCACACTAGCTTCATAGGTCATAGGTCTCATCGAAGATGCAATACACAACTTAAACACAAAATTCAAATTCCTTTCAATTGTATGCAACTTGTATGTATTGATGATGCCATCCACCATATGCAATATCAGTAATCCAATCAAATTTTTCAAACGAAGATTCCATCATTTGGCAGAAGGTGGCGGTCATGGCCATCAATGAACAATTTGCTTGATTTGCAATTTAGCAATTTGAAGTGTGATGTAGTAATGTAGTGTTTCGCTTCCAAAATCATTCAATCATGCAGGCAGCGTATGTTTGTCTGTTTGCTCATTTGCTTTTGAAAATTGTGAGATGAGAGAAGAGTTAAAAATGTTGTAACGATGTTGATTGTTGTTGTTTCTCCCGCAGTCAAGCGCATTGATCATGCCTCACCTTAAATGATGATAAATGATATTCATGTGTTTGAGATTCTCTGATGAACGTCACAAACATCACATCAAAGTTGTAATGCCACTCATATTTTGTGAGTGACTAAAGGTATTGTATGTAGAAAGTATTGTATGTTCCATAGTTTACTATAAGTATGTATATGAAGATGTACAGATTGGCACAACTGGTAAAGAAGCACACGTCAACGCCATCATCATCATCATCATCACCATCACCATCATCATTTCCATACTCATCATCAGTGTCATCATAGCCATCAGCTAGGCAGGCAAGCAGTCAGTCATTCAATAGAACAGACGGACCGACATCCACATCCACATCCACATCCTATCCGTCGTTCTTGTCTTCGTCGTCCTTCGTCTCGATGTTGAGCGTAAATCGAAAATTCATATTTTTGTTTATTGCTTGAAAGCGGACAGAGAAACAGAGAGAGGACTGGCTGGAGAATGGGAGGACCGGATAGACGGACTGACTGATTCTCTGTAGAAAACAAAACTCAAACGAATATTTTGAGTTACGTTTCGGTCGTTCTGATAGTTCGTGCAACATTTTATATGCAACACGCTTCTGCATTCCGCATTGAAAGCACAGAAATTGCCAAAAAAAAAAAAAACAAAAAGGGAAAAAAAACAAAAAACCTAAAGAGAAGCCATAAATGCAAACAACGCAAACGATGATTGTGGCCGCCTTGCCACCATGCCGCGGCCGCTTCCCAACGCTTCGATTTCGAGATGAAAACAGAAATCTTTAGAAAATAATAATAGTATTTCATAATGCGATGCTGATGCTGATGCTGATGCCATGCAAGGCATTGCAATGTGATTTGATTCGACTAAATTTGGCTGTTCGGTTTTTCGGTTGCTTTTGAAGAGCACAGTAGGCATTGGTAGTGATTTTAACTCTTTTTGGGATCTCTTTTATTTTCTGGGACTGGCGCCGCCATTCTCACCGAAGCGTCGCTCACCATCAATGATATTAGCGCGTTCAAGCATAATTTCGAACCAAACGAAGCAATGCAAACTACACGTAGTAGTAAAGCAAGACAAGCCTTAAGTAAAGTTAGCCGCGCAAAGTATATCCTCGTTAATAGAATGCACCCACGCACCCACGCACCCAGCAATGCAGCCACCGGGTTTTAACCAGTTAGTCATTCATTCATTCAGTTAGTCAGCCGGCAAGCAAGCAAGGCAGCAAGCCAGAAAGGCAGCCAGCTCACCATTCATCCATCCATTCATTCATTCATTCATTCATCCATTCATCCATCCATTCATCCGACCAACCATAGTAAGCCATTCTCGACCAAAGTATAGAAATAAAGCAGGAAATTCTCATTTGACTGCACTGACTTTGACAAGCATTGAAACCAAAAACAAAAACGGCAACGGCAACGACAACGACAACGACAACGACAATGATGATGATGATGATGCTGATGATGATGATGATGATGAAGATGATGATGGTGATGGTGATGGTGATAAAGTCTATAAAGACGATAATGACGATGATGAAGAAGACAAGCTGAGCAAGGACCAAACATAGATAATGACGACGAGGAAAGGGGTTGACTTTAGCATCCTTTTGATTTCACTCATCCGCTCGCCCACACCACTCTCCAATTTCGTATTGCTTTAGCGCGCTCTTAAGTTCTATCTAAAGTGTCACTCAAGCGTAAAGTCTTGTGCGAATGATTGCTTGGAATTTATATTTAAAATTAAGACAGAGACGCATCAGGGGGGCCGCTGTGTGTCCCTTGAATCTACCTGGGATACAACTTAAGCATTTACTTTGCAATAGCCATCAACTTGTTTCGAATAAAACAAAAAAAAATTAAGTTGGGTATGTTCAAAATATTTTCATCTTCTTTCATCTTCTTAAGGGGGGGAAACGACTTCTACGACTGTGCATGTACAACACTAGAGAAGTAGTTAAAGAAAATGAAA
Organism: Amiota minor; assembly: GCA_037043295.1. Lineage (NCBI taxonomy): Eukaryota > Metazoa > Arthropoda > Insecta > Diptera > Drosophilidae > Amiota > Amiota minor. Next base: position 807,494 of record JBAMAW010002693.1, read on the forward strand.
TGATCACGTCGATTTATAAATTCAACTTTTCCTAATCTTCTTCTTTTTATCGGATTTTGCTTTTAGTACTTTTCAATAAATCGAACGAGTTTTTTTTTTTTTGTTTTTTGTTTTTTGTTTTTTGTTTTTTTTTTATCAAACAATAAGTTTAGAAAAATGAAGGGTTATTAAGTTTAAGTAAAAATTGTTACAGAATCAATTGGGATGCAATCTATTCTACAGGAACTTGCAAGTTTATTGGGCGTGACTCAGCAAGCCGTTTCTCATCGCCTAAAGAGCTAGGAATGATCCAGAAACTGGGACATTGGGTGCCGTACGAGTTGAAGCCTAGGGACATCGAACGGCGCCTTTGCATGTGCGAACAACTCCTCCAACGGCAAAACAGAAAGGGTTTTTTGCATCGCATCGTGACCGGCGATGAAAAGTGGATACACTATGACAACCCGAAGCGGAAAAAACCGAACATTCATGGCTCGAAGCTGATGCTGTGTATCTGGTGGGACCAGCTCGGTGTAGTGTACTATGAACTCTTGAAACCAGGGGAAACCATCACAGGAGCCCTCTATCGGACTAAAAAATACGTTTGAATCGAGCGTTGAAGGAAAAACGCCGCAATACTCGGAAAGACACGACAAGGTGATACTTCTACATGACAACGCTCGGCCACATGTTTCCAAGGTAGTGAAAACATACCTGGAAACTGAAATGGGACATCCTACCCCACCCGCCGTACTCTCCAGATATCGCCCCTTCTGATTTTTATTTATTCAGATTGATGACGCATGAACTGGCAGGACACCACTTTCGTTCTTTCGAAGAAGCCAAAAACTGGATTGATTCGTGGATCGCGTCAAAAGACGAACAATTTTCCGACGTGGAATTCAAAAGCTGCCAGAAAAATGGGAAAAATGAGTTGGGAATGGGAATGAGTTTTTTCCGACGTGGAATTCAAAAGTTGCCAGAAAAATGGGAAAAATGAGTTGGGAATGGGAATGAGTTTTTTTTAATAAAGCCTCAAATTTATTTGTACGCCCAATAGTTGTATGGTAAAGTTTCTTTCCCCTGCCAAGTCACTAAATACCATAAACTTAAATTCTGTTTAACAAAATGCATTCATTAGTATTAAAGTAATCGGTGCATTGGGAGAAAATATTATATGCAGAAATATTACAATGTTTCTATATCATAAGAAACGCCCTCATCATAAGCATGGCAATGACATTTATATTGAAGTATGTACTATATATAAAATCGGTTCCTCTGTTTAATGAGAGATACATATCAAGGTGAAATCGAGTTAAATGATAAAACTATGGGTAAAAAAAACAAGTTCCATTTTGATGGAAAAATCGTATAATTGATTAAATTAAACATATTTTTGTGTTTCTGGTTGCAAATGGCATTTCATGCTGCAATGCCATTGCATTCGTAAACTCATTTAACCTATCAACTGGATTATCAAAGAAATCATACAAAACTATTACGTTAATAACAATAACACCGAACATAAGGCATCGGAAGTATTGTGTTTTATTTTGGACTAGAATGGAAAGGTTGAAGGACGACTGAGGGAATAAGTGTATAATGACGACATCGAGCTCAGTTCAATTTAGTTGAGTTAAATTAAGTCGAGTAGATTTAAGTTTAGTTGAGTTAAGTTGAATCGCGTCTTTGATAACAATCAAGACAAAAACAAAATAAGAAAGGACATGAACAATTGGTATTGTCAACTTTCTAAATACCCTTCCTTCATCCTTGTAAGCTTTTGTCTCGATAGTATTTTGTATGAAAGTAAGTACCTAAGTGATGAAAGTGAGTCCTATGAAATTTTATATTATTATGGAATTTTGATTGATGATTCCAGCAAGATCCAAAATGAAATCTGATCAGTAAAACAGACATGATCAGTAGTACATCATCACTATATTACAAAACTATATTGAATGAATGTTTGATTTAAATTAACTTTCCAACTTCTGTGTCAGAAATGTCAACGTGATGATGTGAAGTGATGATTAATTTATTGATTTATCTTAGCAGTACTTAGTGTATGCACTATGAAGTGTAGTAAGTGTACAAAAGTACAAAAATTGAGAGAAGTAAAAAGTAAAGTAAAAGGAATCAAATCATTAAAATGGCGATGTTGATCATTATCATCAACGTCATCAACATTATAGACAACGTCATTGCTCAGTGACATGATTTCCATATTATTATTATTTTGAAGCATTTATCAAGTGGCATCAAAGGAACGAAAGAACGTAACGTCGTCAAACTAAGGAGAGATAGAAAGTATGTATAAAAATTGATTTTCAAATGAGTTTGATTTATGCTAGTAAAGCTCAAAGTGAATAGTTCTTCGGATAACAACAACAACAACAACAACAACAATGAAAATAACAACATTTAATATTGAATCGGTAGCATCGAAAAGATACTATTATGTATTACTATTGATATATAAGTACTAACAGACTACGATAAATTTTTACATAATTCCATTATTTCCTATTCCAAATCTGAAGTAATGACAATAGCAAACTAATGATATCTGTGAAGTGCACTACAATATTTAGATTTTAATGCTTAGAAAACTTAGTTAATGTTGCATAAAACAATCCAATTTAGAAAACAAATCCTTAATTTAATACAACTGAAAATTTCTTCTATGAAATTTTATCTTAATTTCATCTTTGGGATACAAATTTGATTCATAAAAGTGGTGATGTCGTTGCCGTTAATTGCGCGCTGGCAGTATATGCATGAGCCGGACACTAATTCTAACGAAGGTGCCTTAATAAACGTCCTTAAGAATCCAAAAGAATGGGTTTAAAATTCGATTTCTTCATTTCTACAATATTTTGCTACTGTTTCATGTCTTTAAGAACTTATTTGACGTTTCATTTGAGGTGGGAGAAATCACAACCTTATTAGAAATAAATATGTACATACGTGTGTAATTTTGTTTATACGGGATATGGTACATAAGAGAAGTTTCATAAAATTGCGAAATGTTTATTATTTTTACATTTTATGCACATGAATTTGTTCATAAGAACATACACACATACATGGCTTACTAAACCTACTATCTCCAAATACAATATAGTATCTAATTCTAATGCATACATACACCTAATTATTTACTTATGTGTGTGTGTATATCTATTGTATATATATGTGTGTCCGTATATAACTGAAATATTGAACATGACACTGTCTGTCTTTCATTCTGTCAAACTATCAGTCTGTTTGTCTGTCTGTCGGTCTGTTTATTTATTTCTTCTATGGTACTGAGAATCAAACAATTTGTATTTCATTATTTTTATATTGAAGTTAAAAAAAAAAAAAAAGGTTACCCTAAACTGGTGCTGCCGCGTCACTGCTGTAGCTCTGCCGCGTCGCTACTGTAGCTCTGCCGCGTCGCTGCTGTAGCTCTGCCGCTGCTGCACATGCCGGTGCAGGGCCGTTTTCGTTTCTGTGAGCTTTGTTGTTGTTGAATGGGATGAGATGGGATGCCTGATAAAATACGCTGACGCAGTGCGCGTGGCAAAAGGTACATGCATTGGGGCGCATGTGCATGCACTTTTGGTCAACATCGTCCTTAACTTATATGTTTCTCCATTTTGATGAATATATGATGAAAATGGTATTCCAATTGATATTTATATTTTTTGAGGTTTGGAACACCTGCTGCAAAAATGGCGTCATAGCTTAATGCCGCCACACTCCAATAATAAACCACTGATGCATTGGAATTGTCATTACAATTCCATAGATGATTCCGCCGTAGCGGTATTCTTAAAGAAGCTCCCCTCACAACAACAACAACAACAACAACAACAACAACAACAAGACAAAATAACTAAATAAATAGGCAGCCAAGGCAATATGTTTAATTAATTTTGCATTAATGCTTTATTTATTATCATATTTCAAATATTTATAAAAAGCCCTTAAAGAGGCACTTAGGCTCCGCCAGTCTGGCTCCTGTAAACCTCTATGGTATCACCATCCTCCATATCCAAAGTAGTGGCGGTATCACTTTCGCCTACTGGTGTTCCATCGAAGCGAAATCTAAGGACTGCCACGGGCAAACCAACTCGGTCAGAGTAAGCGTCCATCAACTTACCTAGTGGCGTATGCTTCTTTATCTTCATTTGGACGACCACGTCGTCCTGTCCCAATACTTTCAGGAGTATTAAGTCGTTCCCAGACATTTTTGCGCGCTTTCCACAAATGAGTCTTCTTTGCTGATGAAAAAATTTTTAGTGACGCCGACTGCCGCGAGTTGCAAACCGTTCAAATATCAAAATGATATTTCCGAAAACTGTAAGAAAAAATGGCAATTGTATTTTTTATCTACTGTAATCAAGTCGAAATAACAAATAATTTTACCTTTTGTTATAGTTTTTCACGCCGCTTCTGTACTCGCACGCCAAAAAGGAAATGAAAAGTGGCGCGATGCAAACTAGTGAACCATAATTGGCGTTATGGTGTTGCCAGACCGCGGAAATATTCTAACCGGATATTTCGATTAATTCGATTCGATTATTTATGTAAATTATTTACAAAAAATGTTTTGTTTTCATAAAAAACTGCAAATCATAATAATAATAATATCATAATTTGACTCTTTCGATGTATTTTATTTAATAATTTCTTAAGCCAACAAAACCAATTCACACGTTTCAACAATAAGACTGATTCACTCACACATCTTGCCCAATATAGCATAGCGTAAAGGGTGTAAGCAGTACGACATGATATGCACAAAATGCCAATTTTAAGCGGGCAAAATATTTTGTTTTCAAATTTGAAATTTTGAAAAAAGTATTTCCAATGTATATTAATAAATATTTAAATAAAAAAAATATACACACTCGTATATCTTTCAAAACAGCATAGATGAACTTAATAACCCGACAAAGAGGACACTACCAAAATAATTTCATATACATAAATATTTATAAAACAAATAAAAATACGTACATATATCTCACAAAATTGAAATCGTACAATAAGAATCCATACTAGACTAAATCTGTAAACAGTTTTCTGTTCTGTTAACTTATAATTTATAAATTCCTCTTAATACTAATAACTTAACTCAACTTAACTAAATTTAACTAACAGAGAAAATTATAAAAACGCAAACGCAGTATAAATTTCTTTTTTCTTTTTTTTTCTTCGTTACTTCTTCACACAATCATTCAGCAGAAGAACAAAAAAAAAATAATGAGTACAAAAGTATGCCACCTTGGCCCAACACCCAAGGGGCTAATCGCTTTGAAGCTGTAAGCGTTAGCCCAAAACCAAAGAGAAAGAAACCAATGCCTTTGGTGGAAGCATTTCCAGAATTACCATCAGTCATCCTACCAAATCCGAAATACATAGGCATGGCCTCAGTAGATTGCAACAAACCTCTCACATCATATTCATGTTTTGCAGTGTATAGAACTATTATTGGGAGTACAAATGGCTCCACCTGCAAGTTGTGGCCGATTTTGGAAGCGATTACCTATTCCACTAGAAAGGTTTCACATCTGTCAACAATAATTAGTGTGCATCAGCGTTTGTTTCTGACAACAACACTGTTTTCTGCCTCTTCGAAAATGTCCGGATTTGTGTTAAATAAACAGCATTTGTGGGAAGTTTTGATTTTCTTTTTTAATGGGAAGAAAAGTGCAGCTGAAGCCCATCGAATGCTTAAGTAAGTTTATGGTGAATCTGCTCCGACCAATGAGTCATGCCAAGAGTGGTTTCGACGCTTCAAAAGTCGTGATTTTAGTGTCGAAGACAAAGAGCGTGTTGGCCAACCCAAAAAGTTTGAAGATGAGGAATTGGAGGCTTTACTGGATCAAGATCCGTGCCAAATGCAAACATACTCACCAACACACATGGATCCAGACTGCACACAGTATTCAGAAACAATCAAAAACATAAGAGGAAAACTAGATTAGCATCAAGCCTACAGTTAATCATAGACAGAGCAACTGAACTGGATGTAATCATCTCTCGTCAACGCAAATATAGATACAAACTCCCTCTATGGTATCTTAAAGCTGACTCAATATTGCTCCAAATGGCAAAATATAAAAAATAGACAACGCCAAACGCAGAATACAGAGCAGCTTTCAATTGCATCCGTGAGAAATTCGCCAGATGGACGGATGGCTCAAAGTCAGACCATATAACAGCTTACAGCGTTATCTCCGAAGAAAACCACACTATTAAATCAGCCATATTACTTTATACACCTCAATCTTCAGAGGCAGAGGCAGCAGCCATACTTACTGCCGTGGAATTTGTATCAATAAATAAAAAATCAAATTTATAATTTGCACTGACTCGATGTCAACTCTCTTAGCTGTTAAAAATATCAACAACATTCAATCAACATCAGCACAACAGTCAGCATTATAAGAGACTTAATTATAAATCATCACAATAAAATTCGGCTGTTGCGGATACCTGGAAATATAGAAATAACAGGTAACGAACAAGCTGACGCTACGGCGAAATCAGCAACATTAGTTCCACTTCTACTCGTCCAACAACACGTCCAATAAAGATGACATCAAGAACCTGATAAACAACACAACAGCAGAGAAATTGAATGCAATTTGGAACGAATACTCCCACTTTTAAAACAAGTAAACCCGACAAGACAAAAACTCAGCATCCCGTCAACTATCAACAGGAAACAATGTGTGTTGTATACCAGATTCAGACTAGGACACACAAAGTTTTCACATGAACATCTTCTCAACAAAACACCAGTACTTGCAACTTGCAATTTTTGCAACTCAGGTACACTAAGTGTGGGCCATCTCACTGTCGCTCACTGAGCAGTCGAATCCAATCCCTGTGTAACTCCCTTCACATCCCTGCACTTCGCCATCTACAATACTTACAGAAGCAAGTCAAAATAATATAAAACATTTCATATTACTAATAAATTAATTAAATCTTATTCAGTTAATATAAGTATGAAAATATTGTAAATAACAAAAAAACAAAAAAAAAAAAAACAAAAACCAAAAAAGAACAAAAGATTAAGATCTCATCCAGCTGAAGACCTTAGTTGCTTCAGCTTTAATGTTATGTATTTTAGAATTAATTTTTCTATTATACAATAAATAAATAAAAACCAAATGACGAATGCTCACTCAAGCCGTTTCATATTGATTTGTAACCAGGTGTCCTTGTTCATCTAATCCAACCAAAAGTCGTAATATCAACAGCAAAACATCATAATTTGGTTCATTCAAATATTCACCCCAACTCTAATTTTCTGTATTTCCTTTCGATTTCCCTGTAGCTTTTTAGTCTATAGACTTTGCTTGCCTTGCTTTCTTTCCTATTGTTCGTAGAATCCAAAAATACTGTAAGAATGAGAGAACAGTGATGGAAATGATGGCAGGAATGATGACGTCAACAATGCCAATGACAGTGATAATATATTGCTGGTGCCACCTTTAAATTCAAAAGACCAAGTTACGAGTAAGTGGTGGTGTAAATGTGGAACAATAACGACGAGTAGGTGGAACAATGACAACAAGAATAAAGTGCTAAAAACCCATATTTCCCAACATTTCTGTGGTTACAATACAAACTTGTAGATAAATAAGTACAATAATTTTTCAATTTATTGCAAGTCCTATTTTCCATTTCTTTTATAAGAAATTGATTTGTGAAGCCAATCAGTTAATTTTATTTAAAACCAAATTGTACCATGAACTTGGATGATCTCTGTAAAAGAATTGTTGAAATATCAAATTTCTTAATGAATACCGACATCATCATCATCATCATCATCATCATCATAGGAACTTTTATAAGTTTCATCTGTTCAGTTTTCTCTTTAATAAAATTTAGTTGGAAAATGTTAAATAAGAGTATGATGGAGTAATTGAATTTGGGCCAAATGCCATAAGAGTATAAAAACTTTATAATATTCAATGCCTTTAACCATTGAAGTAACATGAAATTTCATTAAGAGACTCGAGCTCATGCTGCCCCGGGTCTTCGGTCTCTGGTCTCTGGTCTCTGGTGTTTCTTTTGATATCGGAAAATTCATTTAATAAAACAACAAAAACAATAAAAAAAAAAAAAAAAAGAAAAGAAAAGAAAAAACACACACACAAGTGTGAATGAAGTGTGTAAAACTTTTATATTTTTAATGGTTAAACAAAGAAAATATTGTGACTGAAAAGAAAAAGCAAAAACATCATAATAAAATTAGAAAAATATTATTTTCTTTTTTTATTTTGTATGAGAGTTTCTTGTTTTGCAAAATTATTAAAATATTTTCTATATTGTTTTATGCAGCTCAAGCCAATTTTGCCTATATGACATTCCAATCTCTCTCTCTCTCTATGTCTATGTCTCTCTTCCTTTGTGTACTGTACCCTACTAGATACAAAGGAGATTTATTACTTAGATATATTATTTGTATGAGTGATAGGAGAACAACAATAGTATTGCAGTATATGGTAAGGGTATCTTTGAGTCGATTTAAATTGACTATATATCGCTTTTATTTGTTTTATCTTCATTTATATATATTAATTGCTGTTGCTGTTGCTGTTGTTGTTTGCATTTCCTTGTCATGCTTTGCTTTTCATTTAATTAGATTTCTTAAGAATACCACAAAAACCGCAAATTTTCTTTAACAAAAACAACTGCATGGAAGCAGTGGCCCAGTGGCCCAACCACCATCTTATTGGTGTAGCAGTAGCAGTAGGAGTACACACTGGTGCACCAGCAGCAGCAGCAGCTTGCAATATTGCAAAAGTGAGCAAATGTGGATAGATGGGATGGATGGGATGGATGGAGAGATGGAGAGATGCAGAGATGGAAAGATAATGGAGGCATGGCATGGCATGGCATGGCATGGCAGACAACAAGTTATCAAACATCTATTGTTAATACCCGCAGAGGTATGCAAGATGCCCACACTAGTTTACTTCTATGCAATTTGCTTCTCAAAAGTGGTAAAATTTATTTACATAGAATATTTCATCTCTTCATTCTTGTATCAGTTCTGTTCTGTTCTGTTCTGTTCTGTTGTTTTGTTTTGTGTATTGTGTCGGTTGTGTGTGTTGCTAATACCAGAAAACTACTGGCGGTATCCAATGCTTTTCGGGCGTTCACTGGGCGATCTATAATATTAGGTATCTTCTTCGACTTTCTCTATTGTTTTTTTTAAGCTTGTTGCATGCTTTACCTACCTTCCTGCCTACCAGCCTACGTACCGCACTCCCTCTCTCACTCATCATCTTTGCTGTTTGCCTTAAAAACCGCAACCGGGCAAAACTTCAACTCTCACATTCTTTTCTTCTTTTTCATCTCTCCATTCCTCCATCATCGATCCATCTCAGCATCAGCCTCAGCATCAGCATCACCATCAGCATCTTTGTAGTCTTGTGTGTTGCAAGTTGGACTGTTTGTGAAGGAAATTCGTTTTGAAAGTATTTTTCTTCTTAAACACACAAACATTTTTCTGCTCGGTTCTTTGGCAACCGTCGTCATCGTCATCGTCGTCGTCGTCGTCGTCGCTCTTGCACCTTGCATCTTGCACCTTATTCAAGAATTTCCCATTTTCTTTTCCTTTCCTTTCCTTTTTTTTTTTTTTTTTTTGGTTATGTTTTTTTTTTTTTTTTTGAATTTACGACCATCTTCTCTAAAACTTGACGCTCTTCGATTTCACTTTGATTATTTGCTTAAAAGTTTTGCTTGCTTTCGAATCTCACTCAAGAACAGTGAATGTGCCAGAGCAGGAAGCAAAGAGAGGATAAGGATGAGAATGAGAATGAGGATGAGTCTTGTGGATTTAAGTAGTTGCGAAAAAAGCCGCAGCAAAACTGAAAATTTTATTTTACTTAAACTTCTTCTTCTTCTTCTTCATTTTTTGGTCTTCTTCATAGTCTTTGACGTCTTCGTAGTCTTAGTCTTGGTCTTGGTCTTGGTCTTAGCAAAAGTGCTTGCGTAAACAGTTTGGTTAGAAAACGTCCCCTTGGTCTCTGGCATGGCAACGTTTGGCAGCCACAAGAAGCAGTACGAGAAGTCAAAGGAGACGAGAACCACTAGCTGCAGCTCAAAGTAAAGTAAAGCAAAGCAAAGCATAACCGCTTTCCATGAAAAGAAAACCATGCCAGTAGTATTTGCACCAGAACCACGACAATCTGCTGTCAATAAACATGTTTATTTTTAATTTTCAAACGCGTCCCAAAAGAAATTATTCCTGTGAAATAACCCAAAAGAAAATAAATACAATGCAATAAAGAAAGCAGCACAAAAAACCCCAGAAACTCAATTAAAAATTAGTAAACGAAAGATAATAGCTCCGGCATGGCATTTTGAGGCTCCTCCTCCTCCTTTGTTGTTGTTGTTGTTGTTTTTGTTGTCACCACTGCCAAGCAAAATTTTACTCTGTTTTACAAAATCAACCAAATCATTGTACATATCATCGCTACATCGCTACATCGCTTCTCTACTTTACACTTCCTTAGACCTTTAGAAATAACTAACTACAATATTGTATTATCATATATTTAACTGACTACTCCTCTGTCCTTTCCTGTCCTCTTCTCCGCTCTTCTCTTCTCTTCTCTACCGTTATGACGTTCTGTCTTTTTTGGGTTTGAGGTCTTTATTGTCTTGTGTTTATCTCATTTCTTTGGCTTACCTTTTCTTTTCTTTTTTTTGTTTTTTTTTTGCAAGAAATGTTTATTCTTTTCATCTCTTTATCCTTATAAAATGTTATGGTGGTTTTGTTCATCATCTTTGGGTGCTGATATTGTTATCCTTATTGTTGTGTTATGTTGTGTTGTGTTCTGTGGATTTTTGTGTATTATGTATGTCATTAATCTCCTTTGACGTCAAGCAAATCATGAATATCAAATTAGTTGTCATATTTGTACTAAACTAGGCAGATTTCCCTCAAACAAAGCGATATAACGATAGACTCATGTATGTACATTTTAATGATATTTGCCTCGTACGCTCGCTCGCTCGCTCGTTTGCTCATTGCATTCACTGTACCGGATACTATAGCAAAGGTAAAAATCATATACATGTTAACATGTCAAGCGTCTAATATGAAAAGATTAAATAAAGTACTTTGCAGTTCACCTAAACGAATATTGTATTCCCTTTCCTATGAAGATTATATGATTTACCATAGAACTGTCTGTAGAAGTCAATAAGCGAAGGAGGAAGTTGGCCAAATGACAGGAGACCCAGTAGCATTAGAAGTCATGACCTTAAGTTGCTTCTTAATAAATAAAAAAAATAATAATAATAATAATATTAAATAATTGTTAGTAAATAAATATCGGTTAAATGCGAGTCACAAAGAGAAATTGTTTCCTATGTTTCAGGCAGAACAGTGCGATTTTGAGCAAATATTTCGAGTGTAAGTTCAATGCCAATATAGAAATGATCGATCGCCCTGATCATCTGTTTTTTTTTTCTGTGTTATTCAGTTGTTACTTGTAAATTTCCTCCAGTTAAATGAATATAAGGTAAATTCAAATTTTCAGCATTCAGCATTCAGCATTTGGTTTGTATGGTTGTTTGACCATTTGTCCATTAATGAGAAGCGCAAAATAAAGTCTCTATGCTATACTAATATCATTTGCTACACTGATCTACTACTCGATTCATACATACATACATACAATACATAAATTATGAATGGAATAATAAGACACAGGGGTGAGCAGGAAAAAAGAGGTTTGACAAAAACAAAAAAAAAATAAGGAAATTATTTTTATAAACGCCAATTTTTGCCAACAATTTTCCCTAAATTTGGAATAACACAAACATTCTATTGTACATACATCTACATATTCCCTTTATAAAATTTCGTATTCATTTATACAATATTTGTTATTAGTGGATACATATATATATATATATGTGTGTGTGTGTGTGTGTGTGTGTGTCATTGTCAGTGTCAGTGTATATTAACTTGTCACATTAAATAAACTTAAAATTTATGTACCCTTTTTTTTTTTTTTTTTTTAACATCATACATGCATCTTATATCCCATTTTTCCTTCCTAATTTCATTCATAGCCATTGTTCTACTTTGTATTATGAACTGAAAAAAACAAGAGAATAAACTAAAATTTTTTATAATATGAAGAATCTTTAGAAGTATAGAAGAAAATAATAATAATAATAATGAATCTATCAATTATTAACCAATTTGCAGCATCATTTGAAAAGAACAAAACAAATTAATGAAGAAAAAACAGAGGAAGATATTGGAACGAGGAAGAAGAAGATGCACAATGAAGTACCGGTGTTTTACGTGCTCGCCTGTCTGTAAGAAGACTCAAGAACACGGTGCCAAGCACACGGATTGAGAAAACTTCAATCAACGTCCCCTTGGATAAATATCCGCAGGTACCAATTTAGAGTCATATTAAATTTGGTAATATGACTCCCTCCTTGGTGGGGAGCGAGGCCCACCTTAAACCTCTGCTGCTCTCTGGGTCACAGCACCCGGTTGTATAACGCAACTCCACGTCGAGTTATTACTCTACCCGCATTTGGGTATTAAACCATAGCCACCACGATACTCCCACAAGGGGGCCGTACCCGCTGGCCAGGACAGAACAAGTTCCGTGGGCTCCTGACCACCCGTGGTACCAAAAGCCTGTGGTCAGACTTCGTACCGGAAGGTACCACCAAATCCGAACCCCAAAAAGTCCATGGGTTGGTGCCCCATTATGTTTTCATTCATGTAGTAGCCAAGAAATCCAATTTATAGAGGATTACCTGGATCACAAATTATAAATGAAAATAATGTTCCCTCCAGGAATGTGAGTTCTATACATTAAGATTATAGAACTCAGAAGAATTTCCTGGAGGGGGAAAAGAAGAAGAAGGTGCACAAATAAATATTTCCGCTGATGAATAGTAAATTGCGATCGAGTTAAAAATATAGTGAAACGCAAACTGGGAATTGTCTGATGTGCCGCCAATAAACAAACAAAATTCAAATCAATTCTAACAATAAAGAAAACCATAATTGAAAACCACAAACTCGTAACAATAATACAATAAGTATCTGTTTAGCATACTCGTATCTTATGTTCTATGCACATTGGAATATGGTTGTGTGTTTGGATTCCTTAAGTCCTTAAGCTTCTATCATGTGTTGTGAATTTTAATTTGATCTTTCTTTGCTCTTCTTCTCAAGTCAAGTCTCTATCTATTAAAAAGCTCACTTGACGACATCCGATTTGTTGCAATCTAAAAAAAAAAAAAAAAAAAAAAAGATCAAAGAATTTGCATTAAATTTTGTGTGAAAAAAACGAAATTAAGAGCTCCGAAACACTTGCAATGTTAACTGTGGCATTAGGCGAATCTGACCTGAGCTAATGCATTGTTTATCTCTTCACAGAAGCTCGAGAAGATGTCAATAATGAACTATCGTCAGTAACCCTCAAAAGCGTTGAAGCTGTGGCAAATCGTCGAAACACCGCTAAAGAAGTTACTGAGGATATGGGCCAATCGCTTGTCTTATGCCATCAATTTTTTCGAATGCTTCGGGCATGAAACGTTTAGCAGTAAAAATTGCTAACTTTTGAGCAAATGATCCTCGTGTCAGCAACGATGACAACGATGTCAACGACAATTCCGATTTGCTCAAAAGTGTTATAGCTGGTGACGAGACATGACGTCGAAACCAAAGCCTCACTTGTCATTGATCGTTCGTGATTTCTTGGGCAAATATGGAATCGTAATCGTGCCTTAGCCACCGAAGAGTATTTCCTGTTTCCAAAATTTTTAAAGGAACTTGCAATAGGAGTGGGAGATTTACAAAGAGCACTTATTAGAAGTGCATCAATGAGTGGAAAAAGCGCTGGTAAAATTTTTTTTTTTTTTTTTTTTTGGTTGTTCCCGATTGGATATGTACTATTGTTTTCCTACATCTTATATCTTAAATATAAAAGAAAACACTAAGTACATTTTTAACAATAAGAGGGGAAAAGGCAGTGGCCAATATCGAACATTTTCGAATTGTCTCTTGAATAATGATCCTGGGTGTCTTAGACCTCATTTTTGAGAGCTACTTGCGGCAGGCCAACAACCGCAAGATGCCTCTCAGCGCCACCCGTAACCTAAGTTAGGTCAGATCGACTGGTCTGCTTCGTTTTTAAGCGTCTACGTCTAGATCCGTGAGATGGAAGGTCTGTTATTTCTAGATTGGTATGTCGCTCTAATGTTTTGTGGTACCTCCTGCTAGCATTAATGATTTCTTCCTGAATCATAGTTACGCCGAGGTCTTTGTGAATTTCATAGTTAGATATAAACCAGTCCGCATTAACTATTGATCGAAGTATTTTCGATTGTTGACGCTGAATGATGTTAATGTTAGTTTTCTTGGCTGTACCCCATAATTGCATGCCGTACGTCCATATAGGCTTAATTACACTATTGTATATTACCAATTTCCCATTGGTTAATAGCTTAGATCTACTGTTAAGAAGCGGGTATAGCTGCTTAAATTTTATTATTAGTTGATCCCTCTTTTTTTGGATATGATGTTTCCACGTCAGTTTACTGTCAATATGCATGCCCAGGTACTTTGACACATTGCTTAATGGAATGTCAGTACCTTTTATTTTTAATTGTCTTGGCTGATAAGCTGTCCGTGTTGTGTATATCACTTGCGTCGTTTTTAGTTCATTCACTTTTATTTTCCATTTATCAAACCAAATGCAAGCTTTGTCAAGAATATTCTGCAGCTTAGTTGTTGCTACAACTAAATTTTTATGGGAGTACATTAGTACTGTAACTGCTGGTACAAATGAGGCAGATTACTTCGAAGGGGACAAAATATTATAGAAATTGATGAATAATTAAAGTCCTCTTAATTTGTGAACAAACCTCTTATGTTCAATTCAGTGTTACAGAAACAATCTTTTTTATTTTAGATGTCCAATGTTAGATGTTATTGGATGTCCAAATGAAATTTAAACATCAGAATCTGTATAGACCAATTCATTGATCTACTTATGTCAGAATTGTTATTGTTGTTGGATATCTCTGACATCTGACATCTCACCATATTTATTTTACTACTAAACTCAACTCCACAAACATAATATGCTCTCTCATCTTTTCTTTCCTATATATGTATTGTATATTAAATACATAACTAACTGTATAACTGTAGGGTATATGAATTTATAATAATAAAAAATGGATGATGCATTGCACAAATACATAATTCAATGCGATTTAATTTTCGATTTTATTTCTTTGAAAAATAAAAAAAAATTCCGAAAAAATAGAAATAATAAAAATCTAAATAAAATATGAAAACAAAAATAACAAATACACAAACACAAACACAAACACAAACAAACGCATGAAGAAGAATAGATGAATAATATATTTTAATTTATTATTGTATATAAAATATGTTACACACATACACATACACATACACTTTGATAGAATGTAGAATGCATACAAGCATATGTATTTATATAAAATAATATATGATGATGATTGGAGGATATTTGAATAAATGGCCGCCATCAATGCTTCTGAGGCTTATGATGCGAGGATACAATAATACATACTCGTATTGTTGTACTATAGTTAGTCAGTCGGTTAGTCCCAAAGGAATTTATCACAAGCGTCAAAAAGTAGAAATCAACAACTTTAAACACTTGACTCTTTAAATATTGTACAATACATACAACAAAACATAAATAAAAAAAATATTGAAAAAATACAAAAAAAAATGTATATATAAAAAGAAAATATGGAAAATATTAAAATGAATATAAAATGACAATCATTGAAAAAGGTGCGACAGACGGCGTTTGTCGTTATTACTGTCAGGGAATAAAAGACTTTGGCTGGACATTTGACAAAGGCCAACTACAGGCAAGCGACAAGCGACAAGGAACAAGGAACAAGTTTCCTAGTTGGTTTTTTTTTTTTTTTTGTTTTGTTTTGTTTCATGGATTGGTTTGATATTTGCCATAAATCATTTTTTGTTAGCGAAACGCTGACAGGGACAGTGAAATTGCCAAAAAATTATTGTACAATCTTGTATAAACAGACAAAGGACGACAACAAACTTAACTAAGAGTTGTCTCGCCCATCATCATCATCATCATCATCATCACACAAGGGAACAGGAAGGAGAAATATCATAACAAACAATAAAAATATTGATAAGAAATCGAATTGTTGAGCCATTTGAATTTATCAGCTTAGTAACTTCACCCTTGATTCCTGAGTGTTCAACATTGGATATTGGTACACTTGGTGTCTGAGTTTCAAAAACTCCGATTCCGATTAGTGAATCATCCGTTGCCCTTATACGAGGTAGAAAGCCCACAGGGACCTTCTTTCTATTTGTATGGAATTTTGTATGAAAACGTCTTTTTTTTTTTGTTTTGTTGTTCTTAAATTATTTTCGGTTTTGTTTTATTATTAAATACTTATTTTAAATGTATAATGATTTTTAGAAAGTAAATACTTATAGGGAAGAGTATGCGCAGGTAACAAAAAAGTAAGGGTTAATTCAAAGAAACAATAAAACAATTAAAATAGGACAAAAAAAAACTAATCACCTTTAAATCTCAATAAAAATAAATTGAACTATTGGTCGGATCGCCTTGAACGCTTTTTTAAACGATTCTACATAAAATTTCCTTGGAATACATGTGGGGGTCGGGTATACTTCCCATGGACCAACAAGTAGTAATTTCAGTTTGAAAATAAAAAAAAAGTCCTGAGGGATCTTCTTCTAACAATCAAATAGATCCTAAAAAACAAGTGCAATTAAAGTCAAACATTGATCCAGAGTCAACTTAATACAGGATACAGGGAGTCATCAAATCTAAAAACTTCTTATATAACAGCAAAACCCAGGGGTAAGCAAAAGATAATATGATACCTGACAATCTTTAAGTGTTTCAGACTCAACATAAAGTTTAAAATGGTCATGCAAATAGAGAAATATGTACTTATGTTGGTCATAGTGCAATAATGAGCAAAATTAATATTGTAATAATAATAATATTAATAAGAGAATCTCATTTAAACTCGTTTAGTTTCTAATCAATTATCCATTCACCTGTCTACATTGTCTGCGTTCCGGGATACATTTAACCAACTTTCTAACGACGGACTTTTTTTTTTTTTTTTTTTTCCAAATAAAGCCAAAGCAACTACAAAAATAACATTTTGAAATATAAATTGTTTGAAAGTTTGAACAGATGTTAAAAAGCAGCAGCAGCAGCAGCAGAAAGGTGGTCAAACTGTTGAACACTTGGTCCATTGTTCTGTTGATGGTGGTAATGATTACAATAAAATTGCACATACTTGTTTGTGCTACTCGGCTACTACTACGTAATGCTGCAGGCCACCGAACATTTAATAAAATAAAATAACATTTTAGACAAATTTCCCATGGTGTAGTCTATTTTATTACACATACGTACGTGTATTTATATACATATTATATATTGTGGTACAATTGTGTGCAAGCGATCGTCCATTATTTAAATAAAAATTCAAATTAAATAAGATTAATTTCATGGAACGCACACAAACGCATAAAACGACCAAGGACCATAAGACAGGCAAAGGGAAAGGGAAAGGCAAAGATTAATAGTTGAATAAAGAAAGCGCGTAAGGAAAAGTTTAGACCATATATACAATGTGTATGTATGTGTGTATGTGTGTATGTGTGGAAAAATAAAAAGAAACAATGAGTTGCGTGCTGTTTTTATACCCTTTAATATGTAGAATGCGGGTTACAAAGGATTCCATTAAGTTTCTTTTGAAACATGTAACACTCAAATTTATAATATTGTATACAAATATAATATTGTTTTTGATAAATAAGATAAATAAGAAAGTGATCACAAGAAGCTGTGAGAAATTGTATGGACATGAAAGGAAGAAGTAGCCAATGACAAGTACAAAATATGCATCCATGTAATGAAAATCCTGTTAATGCTCCTCCTAATTGTTTGTAAGACTATTTTCTTTGACTAAACTCATTGTGGCCTCATTCATTAAGGGAACAAATAACTTGGGTCTTTTATTTATTACAAACTTCGTTTCGCACAGAAAAGACTCCGAACCGACATCGAATGTGAATAGAGAAATCTAAATCTAATCTATATCGAACAAATATCAATAACTGATGATTAAGATTCTGATGATGATGATTTGAGGGTATTTGATAGTCGAATTAAAAGGTTCTCTCTCTCTCTTTTCGTCCATTCATGTTTCCGAACTTCCTTCCTTGTTTGTTATTGTTGTTGGAAAAAGGTTATTGTTCGCCATATGACAAACTGTCAAGTGTTTTGTTTTTGTTTTTGTTATTGTTGTTATTGTTATTGTTTTGTTGAGCTGCGTGAAGCGTGATTTTGGTCACTTAGAGGCAACCTTCTGTAATTCCACTCAACTGCCACTATGACTAGATGATGGTCGGACTTTCGACTTTCACAAAATAATGAAAAGGGTTGAAGGGCTGCAACAGGACAGAGATTGAAGCGTTAATGGGTAACTGGCGCGCTAAATAGTGAAAAAAAACACAAACAAAAATATATATAAATACTATATATACGTACAATAACAAGGACAATGACACGTGCGGTTATATATACAATATATACAGTAATTTCTGTCTGTTTCATTATAATTTAGTTTCATTTATTTGCTTATTAAAAAACAACAGGAAGAATTGCCATCCGATTTCACCAAAACTTACAAACTCTTCACATAGTACCAGTATAACATAGCATAGAATTTATTGTTTATTTGTTATTTGAGATAGAAATACTCGTACATATAAACAATTTCAAAATGTTTCAATCAAATTACAACATTATAAATTTGAATGCAATTTCATCAATCATCAAATTCATCAAATTAATAAATCTATTTGTGGTTCATCGTGGATCGACATTTTGCAGTCTTGAGACTGACTGACTGAATGGATTCTTCGTCATGCTTAATTCATTCCAAAACTTCACAATATTATAGATATGTAGGTATACAGTTTTGGAAGAAAATTCTTCCGCTTCAATCAAATGCTTGTGTGTGTTTAATTGACCATTTAAAACTCAGTTTTCCGATTACTTTGGAGGAATTCGAATTCTCGCTTTACTCCCGTCACCTGTTATAATGATATATACAATTGAGTCAGGCACACTTCCAGCAGAAAGTTTCTTCCTGACGGATAAATAGAAATTTTTCCAATTTACTTATAGCAATGCTAACGTATGTATTTACTTACGTTATTGCGTACGAATACACTACACTACACTTAAGATACCTTTTCTTCTCTTCTTTCTTTCTTCCTTTCACAAGTCTAATGAATACATACTTACTACTTATTACATTATCTATTTATATAGTCTTACGTAGTTTCGTACAAAGTTTTTTACTTGCTTAGTAAAAGCATTTGCTTAAATAATTATGTACTTACCTATATTTACTGACTTACTTTCCTTACATAATTTCAACTAATTAACTTATTGACCTAGTTTAGTGCTTACGTAATTGCTTACGTTATACGTATTATTTATTGTATTCATCTAATTTAATACTTACTTACATATGTAAAGTATTTCCTTGCTTTTAACTTGTACGTAGAGTCTTACATACTTTCCTCTCTGACTTACATACACTCTTACGTCTTTTACGTCATTGCTTACGTTATTTCTGTGGTATTTTGTCAACTCCATTTTTATGTATTTCCTTGTTTACTTAATTAGTCGTCTCTTACTTACGTAATTTGTACCGTACTTACGTAACTTACGTAACTCACATAAGTAACTTTATAAATGAGTAAGATTATGCACCGTACATACTTAATTACTTGTTTATTATCTTACGTAAGAGAAAGTAACATTCTTAACAAGTTTTATCATTACGTAATTGCTTACGTTTTACATATCATTTACCAGACTAATTTAATACTTAGTTACATATGTACTTAACTACGTAAGGAAAGTAAGTAAATGCTGTATTTGTTTCCTTATCTACTTACTTACGTAGAGTCTTGCATACTTCCTTACGTAACTAACTCACTGACTTACGTCTTTCACGTCATTCATTATTCCTTATGTCTGTGGTATGTTTTGAACTCTAATTTTATGTATTTTCTGCTTACTCATTTAGTTACTTTCTTACGTAATTTATTTCGTATTTTCTTACATTATTACATAAATCGGTCATTTCAAAATTGAATAAAATTACTTACCAACATACTTTATTTATTGTTTATTCATTGTACTTACGAGAAATTTATATTCTTAACAAGTTTTATTATTACGTAATTGCTTACGTTTCACTTATTATGTACTCAACTAATTTAATACTGATTTAAACATATATTGTACTTAGCTACGTAAATAAACTACTTATTTGCTTTATAAGTATTTATTTCCTTCTCTACTTAATTACTTACTTACTAACTTACAATAATACCGTACGTAGAGTCTTTCATACTTTCTTACGTAACGAACTTCCCGACTTACGTCTTTCACGTCATTCACTATGTCATTTCTTTCGTTATGTCTGTGGTACTTTTTCAAGTTTATATATTTCCTTATTTATTTACGTACTTTGTTACGTGCATGCTTACGTAACTCACATAAATTATTAATTTCAAAATTGAATAAGCCTACGTCCCGAACTTTTTTATTTGATTTTCTTTTTTACGATAAAGTAACATTCTTAAAAAGTTTTATCATTACGAAATTGCTTACGTTTTACGTATAAGTTCAGATTTATTAAAGTTTATTTCCAAACGCATTCTAATAAAGTAATCGTACTTACCAACTGAATTACTTACTTATTTACTTACTTACTCTCTTACTAACGTAAATGCTTACGAAATACGTAGGAAATGCTTACATTATTAGTTTGTAACTTATTGAGTTGAGTCCATTGTACTAACCTTAGTATTTATGGTATGTAGTTTCTTACGAAAATATTCACTTCAAATGCTCACAAATAATTGTAATAATTAATTGCTGTAGGGTATCTGAAAGTCGGTTAAATTCATCTATCTAGCTCTCTTAGATATTTTCATATACAATTTATTTTTCACTTTTTTCTTTCTTTCTTTTTTTTTTTTTTTTTGACAAAGAAATATTTTTGAAATAAATTGCAATTTCATTAATTTCCTTTTTTTTTTTCAACTTTTTTTCCTTAGAAAATGTATTCAACACAACAAGAAACAGGATTCATTATACTGAGAAACTGAGAGGGACTAATGTTAAGTGTTGAACGCAAGAAAAAAAAACAAAAAAAAAAAGGAAAGGAGAGTAAAAAATGTGGGGAAGTAGTGGATGACTTCTGCTTAATGTTTATTTCGCCTTTCTTCGGTTGATGGTGATGGGGATGGTAGTGGTAGTGGTAGTGGTGGTGGTGGTGGTGGTGGTGGTGGTGGTGGTTGTTGTTGTTGTTGGTGCTTTTGATTCTGATTCTGATTGTTATTAGCATTGAAAATCTCACTCATTTTAGCGCTAATTTCCATTTGATAATTGCTCATCAGTCTTCTTATTTACGCGCCTTTTGTGATGGTGATGGTGATTGGTGATTGGTGATGGTGATGGTGCTGGTGCTGGTACTGGCGGTGATGCTGATACTGGTCCATGGTTCCATGATTTGGTCCTTTCCTTTCCTTTCATTTCGTTTTGTTTTCTTTACTTTTCATTCAAGTCAGTCAAGTTTGCTGTTGATGTTGCTGTTGCTGTTGCTGTTACTGTGTTTGTTGTTGTTCATTGCTCGTTTAGTTGCTTAATTTCATTTCATTTCATTTAATTTCTTTGCCATATTGATGATTCATTTGTGCTTTTGCTTCTGATCCTTCAGTTTTGCTGTTCTTTTCTTAGCTTAGTCTCCCCCGTAGGCATCTTTGCACTAAAATTGTTATTCATTAACACGGCGGCAGCGGCAATGCCGACTACAAGAGTAGAACCAAGTCAAACTTAATTTACATCTCGAACTGTGAGCCGTGAATCTCGCCACTTTAAAAGTCAGGGTGGAATGAATGGAAGAAAGAATAAAAATATGCGTAATTCATAAGTTGTTGAATATATTTCCTTCATTTAAGATTATTGTATCTTTTATACAAATCTAAATTGTAAGTACTAAAAGAAAAGCAAATGTGAACAATCATTTCTATTGGCTATTCCCATATTGTAATTTTTTCTCTGGATCTCATTTCATTTTTACTCAACAATATTTAATTAAAATTTAATTAAAAAAAAAAAAAATAAAAAGAAAACAAAAGAGATCTTAAATGAAAAAGATATTGGATAATATCATCTTATCGGAGACATCAAGCAACTTTGCCTTGAAGTTTTCTTTTTTGATAAACATGTATTTATTTAGAAAGCAGCATCCAACAAAAGTGATGAGACAATTGCAAAGCTTTTGAATGACTAAATCAAAATTGAAATAATCTGCGAATTGTAAAAAATATAAATAAATATATTTTACTTTCTATCATAACCCATAACCATGAAATTGAAATAGTGAATCAAGTGTATTGTTTGCTTGAGTATCATTTAAAAAGTCATCATGTTTCCCATGTCAAAAAATATTGGACCAAATTTCTAACATAAATCAAAAAAAAAAAAAACAAGAAAACACAAAAAAAGAGCAACTTTTGTTTTTTAAGATGACAAATATTTCACTGGCAAAAGTAAAAAAGAACCAAAATACCAAAAGAAAATAAAAATAAAAATAAAATGAAATGAAAAGAAAGGAAATCAATCGAAATTGTCATTAGTTTTGAGTGTTTGTTTGCTTCATCAGTCATAACATGTTTGTTATCTTTCAGATACACTCACTCACTCACTCACTCGCTCGCTCGCTCGTTCGCTTACTTGTTTGCATCTTTTTCATACATACTCATCCAGCACACACATTTAATCCATCGAAACCATCCAATAAAGTTGTATATGGGTGACAATTAGCGAGTGCACTTCATGTTTCTGACAGCTTAGAAAAATTACTTTGTTCTATACAAACACATTGAACCACACACACACACACACACACACACACACATGCCGCATTGACACAAACAAACTCAATACATCTACCATACATAGACAGACTGACAAAAGGTACAGACGGGCAGGCAGTCAGTCAGTCAGTCAGTCAGTCAAAGCGATAGTCATACAGACAGATTGTGTATACTACGAGTATGAGAAAAAATATATTGGCTGTTGCTTAATTGCTAGAAAAAAAAAAAAAAAACAAATAACAAGGGAAAGAAAACAAGTTGGAAAATTTTTTGTTTTATAAACCCCATAAAAGCCAAAAAACCCACACATGACATTTTCTTTATTACAATTTCTAAAACTGCCTTCAATATGACATACCTATAATATATTGTACTTACCATATACTCGTAGTCCGACATCGAATCATATCAAAAATTTAAAAAAAAAACAATACTCTATAAGTAAATTCATCATCAACGATTTAGTGAACTAACTAGCTTTATATGTTCCCCAACAGATAACTACAAATGGTAAATCAAATTCAGAACAATCAGTTAAAGCTGTCAAAAAGGAAATTCAGCATTCAGCACTCACAATTCATAAAGGAACAAGAAAAAAAAATTTAAGTAGTGTGCCTCACCCTCATAAGCATAATACAAACAAAAAAAGAATAACAATAAAAAAAAAAATAAAAAATATTCCCAGTACAGGACTCGAACCCTACGCCCTTGGTTTGCAAGTCCTACTCTCTAACCACTACGCCACGGAGACATTTCAATTGTATTTGCCTAAATATCTTCAATATAATAATAACATTGTCGAATTTTCATTTCCGTCACATTTGATTTTCATATTTTTTTGGATTCACTCCCCCTCCTCCAAAAATCACCTGAACTATTCGTTTGTCTAAAGAATGGAAATTGTTCTTTAATAATCAGAATAACTATAACATAAGATATTGAATCATAAAAAAAGTCCGTAAGACATTCAGCCATCATCATCGGTTCAATTCAATTCAATTCAGTGATTAACCGATCATCAATCAGATTAATATTTACAAAACTGATTTGCTTTTTATGGTAATATTGATCATTCAATCACTCATTCACTCATGCACTCATTATTCATTCAACTGCCATAACATTCTGATTCTATCCATGCTAAATCAAGGATGCTGAACACAATGTTCACAATTCTATGTTAGATTCTCGTGCTATAATCCACGTCGTATACACAATAAATCGTGTTGCATATTAAAACGATTTGTTGATACAAAAGCAAACCTTTAAAGATACTTACTGTTCAATACTACTTATCCCATACTATACTATACGATCCTATACTATATATATATATATTTAATAATATACAAAAGATAATTTTATCTTATTCTCTCTCGTTTTTTTATTGTATGAAATTTCTTTATTTTTTATTATTTTTGTATTTTATTTTATTTTAGTTATTTATTTACATTTTTTTATATTTTGTATTGTGCGTAAACTGAACTTCCGGCAATGCTCCTGATTATGTTGATGGTGATGGTGATGGTGATGGTGATGGTGGTTTAAGGAATAAATACACGTACTCGTTGTGGTACTGTTACTGGTAATGCTGGTATATTATTATGGAACGATGGGGGGAACGATGAATGATGAGGACGACAATGACCTCAAAAGCAACAGTTGAGTTGCCCGTATACTATACTATTCTATTCCATTCTATTCTATATTGTATTGTATTGTATTGTATTGTATTGTATTGTATATATGGATATGTGCGTGAGGCAGTGTTTATGTTAAAACGTGTCATATGAGCATCACGGCTTACATTGCGTATGAGCAATGGCGAAAATTAAGTTTTATGTCACATAAACACAAGGACTAGAATGAGTTCAAACAAATGTATGTTATGTGTTAGCATTCATGGCAACTTTTCTAATTCTTTGTCGCTTTCTCTTTGTCAATCTCTTTCTCTTTCCCACCTCTCCATGTTTTGCTCTTTTGAATGCTCTTGTCTTGTCTTCTCTTGCCTTGTCTTTCCATCGTTTGCTTTGAAAGTAATGTCAGCAAAATGGCGTCATATTTGTGCGTAAAAAGGAGGACAACTTGATGAAGAAAACGTTGGAAAGGAGATCAGGGTGAAAAGTAAAACATATATATTTATATAGATACTCGTATATATATGTATATCATTTTCTAAATAAAAACTATAGTACTTTCTTTAGATGCTTTTAGCTAAATTACGACAACGACATGAGCATCAACAGACACAACACATAACACACAACACACAATACAAACAGCAGCTAGTACAAAAGAGAAATGTTTCTTACCTAGGAAAGTTATGGTGAAGAATAATATTAGAGTCCAACGGGCAGTGACAGACGTGCTACATAACCAAAACAACATTAAGAAGGCGACTTAAGCTTAAATAATAATAATAAAAATAATATCAAACAAGAGACAACATTAATTTTAGTTCCAACGAAGATTAAATACCCTTCATACTAGCAAAACGATATAACGTTACACTCTCACCGTTACACTCTACTTACGAAGTAATGCAAGTAAGGGGTGTGATGTTCTATGTAGAGTTGGTTGGAAATTTCAAGACGACACATTTTCGTTTCACTCATTTCCGTTTTTTTACTTTTGCATTCTTCTTGATTTTCTTCAAATTTGCTTCAATTTTCTTCAATTTGTGTATAAAATGAATATAGACGCCATCATATTTGTTTTTATATCAAAAGTTATGTTTCCTGAAACAACTCCTATTGGATGCTTAAATTTACAATCCAAAAGAAACATTCAAGAAATCTCCATATTATCTAGAGTTATTCTGATCTTTGCTGCACAATGCTAGGAATGTAATTTTATCATTATGAGTTTTTAAAGTTGTGTTGCCTACAAAATACTTAGCAAGAAATTTCAGTCGAATCAAACAAGTAGAATATTGATTCTTTATCTGAAAAATAAACACTTGTCTATCTTATGTTTATAAATAAAAGAGAGAGGGGGAACAGAACGCAAGTGATGCCGTATTGCTGCATGTTATTTTAATATTTGCTTACTAATATTCAATCAGCTCAAAGTATACTTCATAATTACAATACGTCAAAGACATTTTGTATTTAGCTCAAGAAATTTGTTTATTGGTATATTTTTACATTTTAACTTACAATATTTACAATCTTCGGCGAAATGGTAAGCTATGTTAAATACCAGAAGTTATTTTTTGGTTTGATTTGGTGTTTGTTTTTAATCAGGAAGTCGGAAAACCTTTCGACATTGATGAATTAAAGGCGAAATTGGAAGCATATAATCAACCTTTACCTACTACAATATTCAAAATCATTTACATGCGATCAGTAAAATGAGTGGAAGGGGTTTTGGTAACCTTTATTATTTGTTCAAAAAAACCAAGGCTAATCAATTTCTCGCATTTAACATATCATCTAATGGCACAGGAGAAGAAAAATTTAACTAAATCGTAGAGATAATCCCAAATGCCTTTGTGGTTCTCTTCGAATGAATTTCTACGAAAAAGTATTGCTGAGACAAGTGCATATCTTATTTGGGGAACTGAAATTCGGGCAGACTAACTGTAACTGCTGACCATAATTTTAAACATTGGAATAGAGAATTTATACTTTAAAACTCGAAAGTGTCCGGAATTTGGATGCAAGATTATTATGATAAGCATTATTCTTCTGGAAGCAAAACTGTCTATTTAACGCTCGCTGTCAGTTGACGAGCATCGTTTAACTATCAAAAAGATGAGATAATGACGGTGATAGTTCCAATGTATCGCATTCCTGAATTTTAATCGACATGCTCAGCATTACTGACGATTAATTAAGCAAGCATAGGAACGACATAAGCATTCTGATATATAAAAGTACTCAATGAAAGACCAAAAATGAAACTTAATTTCAATATTCTTCGTAGGAAAAACTTTGTAATTTCCCTTTATTTGTGTGAATCTACAAAGTTTCTATAAACAGAATTCGTATTAATTTTACTCGGAGGGTTCCGTACCAGTTTGGGGATTGTATGGGAGATACTCCCCCTAGTATTCCGATTTCTCTGATTCCAACAAATGTACCGCGCCTATATCAAAAACTTATAGTGTCTAAATTTCAGTTCAATAGTTCAAAAAACAAACAAACAAGTTTTTCGAAAAATAACCTGAATTTTAATGGTGGGTTTGTATGGGAGGTACCTCTCCTAGTTGGGCGATTTGGCTGATTCCAACACATAAGTAGCGTCTATGTCAAGAAATTATAGTGTCTAAATTTTAGTTCGATGAAACAAAAAATTAAAAAGTTTTTTTAATAAGAACCTGAATTTTAATGGGGGTTTGTATGGGAGGTACCCTCTCTAGTGGTCCGAAAAAACTGAAATTTCCAAAATATAAGTTTCTGATGTATAACCACCAACCATCTAAATTTCAAGATCATGGGATTACTAGATCGTATATCTGCCATACAAACCAAAATGTTTCTTGTATAGAGACCAGACCCCTTTAAGTTTTTGATAATATTTTAGTTTCAGTATTTGTTGCTGATACCCGGATAGAACTACAATACATATTCTGTGAAAATTTTATTTCTCTAGCTATTGCGGTTTATGAGATATGACCCAAGGACCGACGGACTGACGGACAACGAAGTTTCTGCAATAGGGTTCCTTTTGGGTCCGGAACCCTAAAAATGCGAAAGTGGAAGTTGCCTAAGTATCAAAATTCAATGGTTCTTAGCAAATTATATCTATGTAACAACAGAAGAAGGGAAGTTAAATGAAATACACCCTAAAACCTTCACAAGTGAAGCAATTATGGTAATCTGATCTATAAAATGAAAACAAAAATATATTTATTGAGGACTCAATCGCTTTGTGCAACATCCCAGATTGTTTAAGTTAACTTTCCTTTTCAATTTGAATTAAAAACTTTACTATAATATAATAATTTAGCTGACTAAATTTGAATGTTTTGACTTACCTAGAACTACTGGAACTCATGCAAACAGAGAACTATGACAAGATGATCAATGCCCACCTAGGCCAATTCAGTGTAATTGATTACTTATATTTGATTGTTTGTTTATTGTCTGTCCTCTTTTGCAATGGCACAATGACAGAAGCACATATGGTTGTATTTATTCACACTTACACCAACACCTACATGTATGGCCCCGCCAATCCTTAAAAGCCTTAATGGCTTTTATTATTGTTTGCTTTGTCACTTATATCTTCTTCTGTGTGTGCGAGTGTGTTTGTGTGGGTGTGTGTGTGTGTGTGTTTGTCTTTATTTGTTTGTTTGTTTGTTTGTCCTCTACCTATGTCTGTCTGTCTGTCTAATAAGTTATTTGCCAGCATATTTATCACTATGGCTGCTGCTTGTCAAAGTTCGTGAGTCTCATCTTATTTCTGCTTGTTCACAGTTAATTGCGGCTTTGAATCCACAAACGCATAGAGAACAGTTAATCGTCATTAGACAAATACACACATGCCAGCACGTACGCATACCCCTTAACATTTTACCCACACCTTCCATCATTTCTCCTGCCTTCTTCACCTAATACTGATTGCAACATACTAATTGACTGACTTTATACATCAGTCAGTCAGTCAGTTAGTCAGTCAGTCAGTCGAACAGTCAGACAGTTTGTTTGATAGTACATAGGTGCGTTTGTATACCCTCTCACATGAGGAGGATATGGTAATTATAACTTTTTCATTATATTTGTCATTAACATCAACATACATACATACGAGTATTTACCAATATAACCCATGATTATCCCATTTTATATAAGTGTAGATTGGAGTAGCCCTGTCAACTGTGCGAGGACAGCCCGGTTGGCATTCCTGAGCACTACACAGAGAGAAAGGAGAAGAAGCAGCAGTGAGAGATAAGGGAGAAGAGTATTAACAGTCCCAAGCAGAAGTTGAGCGCGAGCAGTTGTGTTAAATGAAAGATGTATTATTTTTTACCTTTATTGAAATTAGTAAAGCCCAAGGTCTTGTACATAAATATTGTATATCGAAATATTTCAGTCGCAAATCAGAAGACAAAACATTAGAACTGGAAATTTACCTATATGTGTAGAAAAGATATGAAAATCTAGTACATATTTTGGGTAAATATTATACAGAAATCACTTCGTCTTTTCATACTCCTATACTAAACCTATGATAAATGAAAGTATGGTATAACACTGAATATCCAAACTTTAGAATGATTAACATATGAAAATATTTATAGTTCTCAGTTGTCGTTTCCTGAAATCGATTTAAATAGAATCATTTTCCATATTCAAATCAAATATGAAATAATCTTGAAACTAATACTTATGTATTTCTATTTTAAATAGTGTCTAGGGTATGTAATATTCCATGGAATTCCATGTAAAATGTGTTAAGGATTTTTTTTTGCTTGTTTTATTTGTCTATTTGTGGTTTTGATTGTCACTTGATGCGATTTGATTTAATTATGATGTTCAGGTTTCCATGAATACCACATATATGTATGTACACACACACACACACACACACATACACTCTTATGCATACAATTGTATGAATGATTATCATTATCATCATCACTTGTCTGTCGCTTCTAATGTGATAATTTGTTTAAATTTACTTGTCATATGCGGTCGATTATGTTTGTTTGACAAGCATTTGTTTTCTAATGACACACAGAGAGACTTATTCATTGTCCTCCACGGCCTCACTCACTCACTCACTCCCTTCCTCATGCACGGTTCATCCTCTTTCTATTGACAATTAATTCTCCCATACTACAAATCAATATAATTTTAAGTTAATTCAACTAGTTGATATTGGAATCAACAATTATGTATTATTCTAGCACATCCATGTATCGAGAGAGATGACATTAATCTAATGTATTTACTAAAATATAATTCATTGAAAACAATATAGAGATGCGAGTAAGCGAGTACAATAAATTATGTTAATACGTTCTGGGCCTAGAGTTGATTATGAATCCAATCATATGTATTGGATACTTATGATTGAATAGAATGACAACTTGTGATAAGTTTGTTAATAGTGATATTCTCTCCCAAGTTCCATCTTGCTGAATTACGATGTCCTAGGAAAAGTTAAGATTTAAAATTTATATCATTCAATGCATCATACACAGTACGTAAATATAAGTAGGCATTTTTTACAGTAACCAACCAAATAACTTTAACACCACCATCCTAAACTCCTTGAACGATCTTCTTTTGTAAACAGCCACACTTCGACTTATTATTTTACTTAACGTTCGTTACCGTTACCTTCGATACCTTCAATGATGCTCAAGCAAATTCCATTCAGTTTGCTCAACTAAAAGTACGAAAGTATGGGAAGCATTGTGAATCAGGAGCAGGAGCAGAAAATACAATAGATGAACGACTGACTGCTACTTACTGTTGAGCTAAACTTGAGTTGAGGTCGACCATACCATACCATACCATACCATACCACACCAACGAAGATTACAAGAAATAAAAGTCAAACGACACAGCTGTATGACATCAGGTGGCAATCTACAACGTAGTACTATAAGAAACATTTAACATAGGCATACAAAATCAGGCAAGCAGGCAGGCAGGCAGGCAGGCAGGCAGGCAGCCTAGTGACTGAAGTGAATTTAAGACAAGTTTACTCCTGCCACATGCAATGTCTGAACCACGTGCGACATTCACTCTCTGTTTGACGTTGCGTAAAGCGTAAAAATTTATTACACTTCTAAGTAATTGAGAAATTTTCCCTGTATTCCTATGTGCCTTGCCGTGCCGTCTTCTGTCATTTTCTTTGTTTCAAATCAAATGCTGAGAAGGTAAGACGATGATAATGATAACACCAGGGCAATGCCACCCAAAAAAATAAAAAAAAATACCAAAAAATCAGTCAAGCCTACAGTGGCAAAAATAATTGTAGCTGGAACAACATGACAACAACTGTGACTACGACTATGACTGAGACTTTGACTTTTGTTACATTCATTGGCATTTTGGGTCTCGGCGGTCTTCGGTCCCGTTGTCAATGTTGTCGAAGGTGAAGTTTAAAACAACAAAAAAAAAAACAAAAAGTGTGTGTTTTTAAGTCACAGGATTTGTGCGAAACTTTACTCATAATGAGCTTCATTTGCATTCCAAACGCCATCCACTTTCTATTGTCCCTTTTCATCTCTCTACAACTCTCGTTTCAATATTGTATTGTAGTATCATAACATGAACATGAAAACAAAATGCAAAAATTATGGCAAGTAATAATGATGCTGGCTTAAAGTTCAGGTTTGTATCCCAGTATCGAAATACATATATAGTAGAGTGGGCACTTCTAAATCGATCATCTATTTATCCATATGTCACCTAGGGGATCCGTGAGCCATAAGCAAAATCAGTTAGTCGGCCACCATTAAATTTTTATTAGATTGTAATAATAAAGACATGACGTCATGTAAACTTTAATACATAGTTTCTTTTCCTTTCTACCCTTATTTTCGCATGATCCCATTTTACCTATATACAATACTATGTTCTATTTTTCAAAAGAAACACACAATTTTTTTTTAAATTTAACGCAAGACAAATAAACTTTTTAATTTAATTCCAAGAATATAAAAACTCTAAATCATTTAAGAGATACGTCTCGTTCAAGAAGTACTGAAGCTGGTTACTTCTTGCATCTGAAATAACAAAATAGGTTAGTTCAGATGACACATAAATATTATAAATATATTTACAAAGACTCAACAATAGAAAAGGCGTTAGGATTGGATTTCATCTGTTCCTTGAAAATATTGTAGTGACTCTCACGTAGTTTTTTTAATAAATTTAATCCGACCTTTGATGATAGTTTATCATTATGAAAATAATCACCCTGTAGCATATCTAAGGTAATGCCAATGATCTGCTCTATATGCGGTTCAACAAGATTTGGTAAACTGTGATATAATACATCCAAGCAACGCACGATCATTGCATTTTCACTTAGTATCAGTTGTACGGGCAATTTTTCGAGGAAAATTGGTAGTAATTCCTGTAAGGATATAATCTTCGGATTGGTCAATACTATGTGTGCTATGGAGGCACAGAAATGCTCAAGTACGACCCTTTCCGATTCGCCGCGAATAATGTTCTGTATCATGAGATTAGCTGAGTCGATTAGTATTGAAGGCGGCTCTGCTTTGGCGTAATAGATCAACTGGCCTATGCCAAGGTAAGAACTGCTGCGCACAAATATGTTTGCATTGGTTAGACCGTGTTTTATTATTGGATGGAAAACATAGAAGTACTCGGCACAAAATGCTCCCAACGGTTCAATGCAATCAATAAGGACTTCGTAGAAGACTGGAAGTTGAGAATGACGCATATGTTTGTCCTTTAGCAGTTTGTACAAAAGACGTGGAATTTTCGCAAAGAATACTGCGAATCGTTCTGGGGACTTTAAGCTATTTCCGAAATCAGGCAATATACAGGCGGCAATCTTACATAACTGCTCCACCTTTTCACAATTTACAGCCTGCATGCAGGCCGCGTTATCGGTTAATATATCCTCCAGGCAATCGAAGATTGAGTTCACCATACTATTATCGGACAAAGCACATTCCCGTAACTCACGTACAATGTCTGCGACGCACTCGAGTGCGCTTTGTACTACGGAGATGCTCTCCACTTCGCTCACGATTCTTAAAAGCCTCGGTAATAACATATATTGCATAGCCGCCACCCGGACCTGCTCTTTTTGCCTATAGGACACCAACAATGAAGCTGTTAGCGCCAGGCACACCGCTTTACGCACGCCATCGTGTGGATAGTCAATTAAAAGGAACATGCGTTTGAATGTACCCATTATATAGCTATCAAACTGAGTCGGAGTATACTTGGTGAGGCACATTAACGCATAAATGGCCTGTTCCAGTTCATGATCGATATCTGGCTTTTGGCCTATAGAAAATACTCCTTCTTGAGTTTCACATATAGTCGGCGTCTGAGGTCTTATCGAATTATATAGATACTCTGTGAGCACTGGATAATTGGGTTCCAAAACAGATCCAGGTAATATATCTGAAAGTACAGCTATAAGTCTGTAACAGGCTCCTAGCATATATGAGTCCCAAGTAGTCCTTTGTGTCATAGCACCAATAGTCAGATGCAGTATCTCTTCAGCTATAGGTAAGAAATTATTTTTTCCAACGGCAACAGCTACACGTGATGTTGTTTCCATTGCTTGCGTGCAAAGATTGATGGCGTCCCAGTCTTTGGAATCGTTACTCTCATTAAATTTATTCAAATAATTCTTTATTTTGTCCATTAACGGTTCGTAATAGGGCATCAAATGCTCAAGCATTTTATCTGCGATTAAGCCAATCAGACCCAAAGACATAACATTTAGAGCTACAGTAGCTTGCGGTTCCAAAAGCAAAAATAAACTGTAGAGATAAAAGATTGGAGTAAAAGATTTGTTTCGCTGATCTTTGTTTCGCCTATCTATGTGTGTAGTAGTAGTACGAATATAAGAATGTGTATACATACCAGTGCAATAAGTCCGGCAAATAGGATGACACGTTGTTATAACTCGTTTTGGAGCAAAATTGCTCAAGCGCTGTAATAACATTGTGTATACGGTTAATATATAAGGTGGAGTGGGTCTCCAAGCAATTACATGTCTGTTTCATAAAACTCAACAACATGGGGATAATTTCAAAAGGATAATCGAAAATTATTGGATCCAGGTGAGTTACAAATGATGTAATGGCATCGAAGGCAACGCATTGAACAGCAAGTGTGTTATCAGTAACGCCCAAATTAGAGATCATTATTAATCTTTCTACATTGTTAATACTTAACGGCTTCGACAAACTCCCCATGACGGCGCCTAGAATCACAAACAAAGTTCGGCGAACCTCTGTTTGCGTAGATACACCCGATGATTCCAATATTTTCAGAAATTGTTCAAATATTAAGTTTTCTGTCAGATTAGAGACCAGAATTCGTAGCATTTCTATGGTTCTGAGTACGAGATGTCTTTTTCCATCAAAATTTACAGCTTCTTGTTCTACATGATGGAATAAATTGAAATGATTTTGGTTAATAATAGTACCAGAGACTTCTGATCTCTCTCTCTCTCTCTCTGTCACTCACTAACTAACTTACCTTCGTTTATCAGAAAATCATCTACATCCTGTATGTCGTGCTGCAGTGTGTTGACGAGGACTTCATAACTCATATGTAGTATGTCTTCCAGCAAATGATCACAAAACATTTTATGCTTATTCATACACAACATCTTGGCTATGAACTGCATGTTACGGATACGTATTTCAATCCTCTGCGCATTTGCTGCTGAGTCTATGGCTAAGCGCATATAGGCAGCATAAGTTTCCATCAAGACATGTGGCGACTTTTCGAACAACACGTTAAGTAGAACACTGCCACATTGGGAAGTTCTAGCATCAGGATGTTGCATATAAATACTTAGTGCTTTTACAAGAAGAGGTGCAGTTTCTATAAATATTTTATATGAACCGGAATTTGATTTGTTGAAAATGCCGTATTTTGTTAATTCTATAAAGCTCTGAAGCATGTGACCTGTAATGGACGTTCTCCATGTACCCTTCTTGTTGGCATTATGTAACACGTTATAGAACGTTTGTAGATTTATTTCCAAATATGGAACAAAAACCTGGGGAACTGATTCCGCCAACACTAAGAAAATATATGCACCGCACCTATTGAGTTTCTGATCCACGCAGCTTAATATTTCTTGCAAATACCGAAATATGTTCAGTGTCCAAGGATCGCGTAATCCCATTGCGTAGTGCATTGGAAAGCCCAAACAACGTGCCAACAATTGCACTTCATTTCGAAGATGCGCTTTGTGCACCGCACGGAATATGGTTCGTTTAACGCACTTCTGCTCTCTTCCAGTCATCTTTCGCCATAGGCGCACATCGCTAACACAATGAATCAATAAGCGTATTGCCTGTTCTCGTACACGCCAGATATTCTCATGGATAATTATATCGGCCAGCATAGGTGCTGTGAATCCGGGTCGCAACAGATATTCCCTTTCGAATAATATTAAAGCTTCTGCGCGTACATTCATATCCAATGAGGCAGCATTCGAGACCAATATAAATAATGATCGAAAAATGGGGTGAGTTTCTAACGATGCAAGAAACTCCGTATTACTATCCGCCCTCATTCTTGGGCGTACATTCATTTTGGTATCCTTCTAATAAAGAAACTACTATCTATATATATTTTATTTTTTAATACTTACATTATTTTTCTTCCAGACAACTTACCAACGAAAAAAATATATATAAAACACTATTCCAATATTTTGAATGAAAATGCTATGATATGACACAATTTTATAACTATAACAATAGAATTTATATATTTGATATCCGACACGATCGAATTATGATTTTCAACTGTTCATATAAAATATGAAAGGAATTTACAAGATACATTGATGTAATGTGATGTGATGTGATGTGATACGAGCTAATCGAACTGACAATGAGCATGTTAAAGTACTTACTCTACGAGATCTGTTCAAAAAGTTTTTAATACAAATTCTTTGATCCATTTTTAGTTGGAGTAGGCAAAAGTCGAAGAAGAGCCAAAAAACACGTGCAAGCAAGACAGCTGTCAAAAATTCAACTTTATACCTATTACGTAGCTTTAGTACAATAAGATGGTTCGCTTTGGATCCAATACGCTAAAAAGCATAATTAAATTTGGTATATACATATGTTATATTCTTAGAACATGGATCATCATCATCAACATTAAAAAAAGGTTATTAGGATTTATAATATTAGTTATAAATGTAGTCTCAAATTCATTTTTCTCATTTAGATTCAATTCCCAGGCAATTAATATTTAATTGTTTAGAAGTGGGGCTTTGGTTAACTGTAATTTTATTTGCTTATGTTCTTAAGAAAAGATTATTATTATTTTAAACATATGAAATAATAAAACAAATTCACAAATTTCAAAATATTTTTTGACTACTGAACAGCAACATTTAATACAAAATACTATTACACATAAATTTTTTGTATCTATTTATCTCTTCTTTTATTATAATAAAATAATAAAAAAACAAACAAACCAAAGTGAAAGCACCCGCAAGCAAATACACAGGATTTTTGTTATACAAATTTCTTATTCTGTTAGTAAGAAATAATTATATTCTTATATACAATATACATACATACATATCACATTAAGAAATTGAGATAACAACAACACAACATGGTAATAAAAAGTAGAGGAAAATGTTAAAAACAAAACAAACAAATATAGAGTTTTCAAGTACAAGATCAATCATGCTTAGATATTTTCCACAATTCACTCTTACTGGCTTAACAGATTTCAATGGAATCGACACCGTGTATTCATTGTGTTTCATCAACACCAAGGGCTGCAGAAAAACCAATCAATGCCGGGGCGTAGCATAGCGCGCCGGGCCTGCTAATTCAGTATAAATTTCCAATTTTGATTTAAAAAATAAAAAATTGAATACTGACTTTATGCATGGTAAACTATTTTTGTTTTTTTTTGTTTTTTTTTTTTTAATAATTTAAAAGAATTACACACTTTTTGTAGATAGGAGGATAGGAGGATAGGAGGGATCATTTCAATCAAATCACAATTTTATAATGTACTAACTTTGAAAGTTTGATGAATAATTTTTGTTCTGTCGCATAATCGAAGAAATAATAAATATATACATACATATGTAGTTAAGATCAGCGCAGACATAAGCACATACAGACAGATCGGCGTCATAGATTTAAGTAGAAGGTTTTAACCTTGGTTTTGATATAAGCTGCAGTGTCCCTAGGCCTTGTTTGGCCAATTAGGATCGAAATAATCAAACAACTGAAATAAATAATTATTATCTGATCTCGTATGGTGGGATGAGTAATAATTTGAAAAGTAAGTTACTCCCTCATATAAGAATACATACATACAAACAGACACCCCGTACGAATCGATCTTCTGAGGTAACTAGGTATGACTTATGATCATCATGTATACAATGAATGGAATCTGCTCCTCTTTCCACACACAAGGAAATACAAATACAAATAATATTCGATTTGAATAGATGAAAAATGATAGGACGACACACACAAATCACGATTTACAATAAATAATGTAAATAGAATTTTATACATACAATTTTTGGTTGTTTTTGATTTTTTTTTTTTATTTCATTTCCATTTTTATTGTAGTTTTTACATGTAGAAACAAGAAACAGTGAATGTGTGTGTGTGTGTGTGTGTCTGTCTGTGTGTGTGTGTGTGGGTGTGTCTGTGTATGTGGGGGTGTGTGTGGCTCTGTGCTTGAAAGGCATGCATCATTAAACCGATAATAACGAGTTGATGTTCTTTCGCTTTTTTTTTGTTTTGGTTTTTATTCGCCACCACCACCAGCTACATTAGGTTCATCTGTGCCGACAGTACCGTCAGTACGACTAGTACCATCAGTGCCACTAGTACCATCAGCGGCACCAGTGCCACTAGTACCATCAGCGGCACCAGTGCCACTAGTACCAGCAGCGGCACCAGTGCCACTAGTACCAGCAGCGGCACCAGTGCCACTAGTACCAGCAGCGGCACCAGTGCCACTAATACCAGCAGCGGCACCAGTGCCACTAGTACCAGCAGCGGCACCAGTGCCACTAGTACCAGCAGCGGCACCAGTGCCACTAGTACCAGCAGTGGCACGACCGGGTGATATTTTCGAACAATAATAGTATTGAATGACAGAATCAATCGATTTACCAGGCAACTAAAATACAACATAACAAAAACATAAGAGAATAGAATAGAACAAAACTGAACAAAACAGAACAGTGGATAAATAAATAGATCGGATAATAATTGATAGAAACTGTTATGAATAACAAACTAACCGTATCGGATATGCGATCGAAATTCTTGCCATGCCTTTTAAAGGCATCATTGAAAATGATTATTTCTGCTTCAGTCCATTTATTGCCGTCTGGCGCATAGTTTTTCAAGTCTTTGGTGGCACGTTCTAGATTATGGTTATGCCAGTAAAGGAAGCTGAGTGCTTGTTCATCACTATAATCATGGTTTCCCTTAGCGACAGCAACGTAATTATCCACTGTAGATATGAGTAGAAGAACATATATATATATCAGAGTTCGAGTTCCTTCAGTACATCAAGTGTGCACACTTACGTTTGGTTTCGGGGATGTTCTTTGTTGGTACCCAGATCTTCATATCATGGTTTTCAAGCATTTCCGGTTTACGTTCATTAGCTGGGATAAGTGGTGGACAGACTGCCTGGTAATCAGCTCCAATGCGAATAACCCTTTCTAAAGAAAATCAATCATGCCTTCATATACTACTACTATAAAACAAGATTATATCGAAGATGAAATACTACTTACGCAACATTTATATCTTCAGATTATTTTCCTAAATTTATATATCTTAATGAGCTTGAATTTGAATCTGGGTTTGTATAGATGTACCCGCCCGCCCTAGTGGTCCGATTCGGCTTACTTCAATAAATGTACAACGCCTCTACAGACACTTGTACATAATGTTCAAAATTTAGTTCGATAATAGAAAAAAAACAAAAATAAGAGCCTGAATTTTAAAACTGGGTGGTTTGTATGGGTGCCATGTGCAGCGTCTTATGCAAAATTTCATCTCTCTAGCTTACAAACTGAGAGACTAGTTTGCATGTATACGGACAGACGGACAGACGGACAGACGGACACTCGTTTCGTCAAGCTTTCGATGTCTCCTTCTGTGTGACACAAACTTCATAACAAACTGCAACTGCATGAACTGCATATAATTATAATTAAATACCTGGCCGAAGGCCACAGATGCGATGGCCGCATCCCCTCTTGTAACTTTAAAACTAACTGTTTAAGCATACAAGATGCACTAAATTAATAAATACACATAAATTGAAGATGAACTTTTGAATATATAATAATTATGCATTTATGTAAGCATATTCCGTGCTTACCATCTTCAGAAGCTTTTTTTTGTGGACGGGCACGCCTACCGCGACCACCAGACCTACGGCGACCAATGTTGAGATCAAGAGGAGTAAGAGTACCATGGCCGGCAGCAGAACGAGAACGAGTAACACAGCCGGTCCGGCGGTTTAATTGCCCGCGTGTCTTCCGATTCACCATCGTGTAGCCTGCGATTTTCTGTGGGTGGTGTTTGCACGCGAAATCAATCCACTAATAAATGCACACAAATTTACAAGCGTCTGTTGTTGTTAACAAAAGTTTAGAGAGAGAGAGAGACCACTCTACAAATACCAATACAAATGTAAATCTGTGAAATCAAATAATTAATTTTTTTTTATTTTTTTGTTTTCTTTGTTTTTTACAACATTTTTGTGTTTATTTTTTATATTCTAAGTATTATTGATCATATAAAATAAATAATAAATAAATTAACAAACACAATTACATTTTTACAAAAAAAAACCACAAAACAACGTGAATAATAAATTGTAAGAAACGACGCACAACGCACAACACAAGCACAAAAGTGACTCCATTAAGGCTTTTTCCAGAAAAGTCCATGCCAGAGTTGTCATCAAACTCAACGAACAGTCCCAACAAAAACAGCTGATCGACCCAAAAATTTATAAAAAGCCAAAACAAAAAAAAACAAAAACAGGAAAGAAACATATGACGAAATATATGTGCATAAATATTTTTTTCTATTTCTCTTTGTTCTTCCATTCTTATCTCATTCGTAGCACCGTTACCTGAAATATAACCCAAGTGGTCAATATTTGGCATAGCTAAATTTTAAAAAAACCCAGGCACAATGAAACGTAGTCGCAGAAAAACAGACATCCGACACCGAATCATTTGTGATTTAATGAGCACTGGACAGATAAGGAGTCACATGGGTCTCAACATTTCAAGAAGTAGGATTCTTCAAATAATACATGAAAATCCCATCATTAGATATGATTCTAAGTGACCAAAACCTAAGTTATTTAGTCGGCATATAAACGCCCGCTTAGCATTTGCCCCTAAATACCAATTTTGGGATACAGAGTGGCGTAACGTCCTGTTTAGTGATGAAAAAAAAAATAATTTTGACGGTCCTGATTGCTGGGTCAGCCAAGGCGAAGTTGTCACACTCTTGTACATGGTGGGGGACCGGTAATGGTATAGCCTACATTTAGTTACTAGGGAAAGACTTCAATATGTTTCATATTAACAAAAATGAATGCGAAGATGTATATCGATCTATTAGAGAACGTGTTAATAGAATTTGCAGATCAGCTTCATGGAAATGATCGGACATATCAGCAGGATAACGCGCCAATACATGAAGTAAAGTTCAGTAAGACATATTTTTCATCCAAAAATATTCCAGTACTGGACTGGCCACCTGTAAGTTTGGTCCAAGTTTCAGTTCGATACGACAAAAAACAAAAAATGTTTTCTAATAAGAACCTGAATTCAAATGGGTTCTTTGTATAGGAGGTACCCCCCTAGTGGTCCGATTCGGTTGATTCCGACAAATGTTCTGCGCATATATCGGAAACTGATAGTGTCCAAGTTTCAGTTCGATAGGAAAAAGAATAAAAAAGTTTTTCTAATAAGATTTGAAGTTGACTGCAACTTAATTGTTTCTAAAAATTAATAAACTGATTGATTTGATTTGATTTGATTTGATTTATCTTTCTTGCCAAGTCACGTGCAGATTTAAGTTATCAAGAAAGTTAAATTTATTTTATGAAAAAATGTCAAACGTTCACCGAAAAATGGAGAAGGCAGTAACAGTTCTGTTGGTGGTGATGATGATTGTCGCGGAAACACACAGAGTCTGGGTAAACCGCCCAACAAGAGAGTGACATTTAAGCCACATTCTATTGGGCCTGTGTCAAGCACAACCGAATAAAAAAATTAAGGTTCTTGAATTCCAAAACCTTGCCCAGTGGATCGATAAGCTATGTCGTAACGAGGCTGAGCAAAGGCGTCGAATCGAGCAACCTTTTGACCTTGGCTGATGCACCTGATAACCATACGAAATCAACAAGTTTAAGTAGCCAAGATTTAGAGAAACTTCAAAAGGATCTTGAGGAATATCGCGAGCTGGTGGATAATCGGCAAAAATCCCTAGATAAACTTAAAAACCTTATAATGGATTTTCGCGTGCTCGAGCTCGAGCAAAGAGAACGAACCCTCAAGGCCAAGTTGTTATTCATGGAACAGGAACTTACCGTCATGAGAAAAAGCATTGAAATGCACAAACATATACAGATAGAATCGGCACAAACGGCTGCCGATCTAAAGCTGCAGTTGGGAGAATATGAAGCGCTGTTGAAGGATGCAGAACAGATACT
Source organism: Amiota minor (assembly GCA_037043295.1). Lineage (NCBI taxonomy): Eukaryota > Metazoa > Arthropoda > Insecta > Diptera > Drosophilidae > Amiota > Amiota minor. The sequence continues at coordinate 848,942 of JBAMAW010002693.1, forward strand.
TACCAATTCCTTAAAGGATGTTATGGACAAAACGAAAAATGCGCAAAAGGAAGTTGCAGAATTCAAGCGTAAAGCGGAACGCATAAAGAAAATGGAAGCGCCTGGCACCACAAACGATGCAGCGGTATTTGAGAAGGTGCAACACAATGAGAATTTGACCACTGTCCAATGTGCAAAAAAAGACCCCAAAGGCAGCACTGTCTTGTGTACTAAATGTGGGCATCTCTTTTGTTTAACATGCGTTAAAACGTCTCATCAAACCTGACATTCCCATGATTAACATAAAATATATTTGACTTAAATTATATAATCAAAATCAAAACAATTACCAACTTATTTGCAATTTTCATCCTCCTTTTGATGATAGAAAGGATTCATAATAAGAGACAAAAAGAACAACAAAAACTATGACTGAATTTATTTTATTTATTTTAAGGTATAATACGATGGCATTTTATATGATGCTTGTTAGTTTATCTTTACTTAGATCTCTAGTAAAAATCTTACATTTATTTCTAGTCTATCTTTGTAATCTTTACCACGATACCCGAACGTACACTGCCACTTGCGCCCTGCGTCAGCAACTGTGAGGTAGTATTTGTTGCAGTCTCACCGTTGCTGCCGCCTACATTACCGCTGATAAATGGAGAAACCGTGTTCAAAGCAGAAACCGCCGTGACAACTGCTTGTCTATGTTTCAGTACAATTTTACGTTTGATTGTTGCTGACGATGAGGATGGATGATGGTGTTGGCCCTGTACTTGCGTTGAGTAAAGCGGCGGCGCTTGTTGGCAAAAATGATTACGCCGAATTGTTCTGCTCTTCATAACTTTGCTCATTTATTGTTATGATTATGAAATCCTTATCAAATATATTTACATTTTTCGTCCATTTCTGTACGCCAGGATGTCACTTTTGAGCCACTGCCGTTTGCTTTAAATTAGCACGCCGGGTAAGTATCGTCAAGCATTCATAAAAGAAAGAGCTGAACATAAAAGTTTGCTCACGTTGCTTTTCGGATATAATATTATTATGGACCGACCCATTGCGAACAGAAATCTATAATGATATTATTCACGTATTGCTCCTTAGCCAAACAAGTCCAGTGGCAGGAGAATAGATTAATAGCTGAAGATTTTCATTAGTTTGCAAAACGTGCGGTTTCTTATCTTCTCGATGACTATCCTTTTCTGCTGCTACTGCTAACACAGAAGTTCCTCCAAGGGCTGAAATAGTTCCTGGTGCTGCAGGACTAGTGACAGTAGATGATAAATTGAGATAGAGTTTTAGCTGCACAGAAATAATTCCTTTTTTAAAACAGTTTATATTTAGTCAATACAATCAATTTTTGTATACATACGCGCATGTAATTAAGTTACGGAGCTGCCGATGGACTCTTGCTGCCACACTTGTTTCCTTGCTTGACGTCTGAGTATAGTATGATTATTTATTGTACTTTTATAATTCAATCAAATACATATTATTAAATATTATAGTAATAGATCTAATCTATCAAAATAAACGAATTAAAAAATAAACGATTTCTTTATGAAAACTCATCATTATGAACATTTATATGTTAAATACCGCACGCACTGTCCAAGATCATACCCAGGTATCGGGCTGAGGCTGAACCCACCTGAGGTATGACCGAATTATGCAGTCTCTCCTAAGCGTCAAAGTACCATGCTGTGACTTTGTGTGGCCACTTGCTGAAGCCATCTAGAAACATCTGGGTGATCTTAGAAGCCTCGCTGGCCATGAATGAGCCGGCGATGAACGCAGTGTCATCAGCTTATGTGGCTATATAGCAATGTATTGTCAGTGACTGGTGCTGGTAAATCAACAATGTAAAGTGTGTGTGTATCTTCTTTTCTCCAGTTCCCTTCCTTTAATTATTGGGGCTTTGTTTGAAGAAATTTCCTATAGTCTGAACAATTCATTCCACTTCATTTCTCTTCTTTCCTTCATCAAGACTTCATATAATAATCATTTTTTTTTTTGTCGTTGATTAAAAAGTGTAGAAAACGGTTTTGCAGTTGCTGTTGCTTTTTTACATGTGATTAGATTTTCTCCCTCATAGAAAAAGAAGAATCCATCATTGCCAGCAACAGAAGAATTTGTGGTTATTTCTATTGTATTATTCAAGATTTGCCATTGGCAAACCACTTTCATTGTTAGCAGCTGGTGTACGGCTAGCCGGCTACTGTCTAAAACAAAAAGACAAGAAAAGAAAATGCTGATTAGGAAATCTGAAAATGTCGAAGGATTCGTAACGAAAAGCAAAGAATCTCACTCACCATAAGAACGCTACTATCGCGTTTATTGGATGAAACACGAACTTATGCTGTTGCTATTGTTGTTGGCTGATCACTACTATCGATACCAGCGGCATCTGCATTAGCATCAACATATTATGTACAATAGTATTATCACTACTTTCCATACACTACATCCACTATTTGAACCATCATTATGTAGTTTTCCGTTGCTAGGTGTGTTTGCTGTTATTGTTGATTTTGTTTCATTTGTCTGTGACTCCTCCTCATCATCAACAATCAAGATGATTCGAAGATTCAATAGAGAGACCAGCAGAAGGAGCTTTGTCTTTGTTAGTATTATCAGCAGCAGATATATAGTAGAGTAGTGGTCACCACATCATTAATTATCATTAATTAAATTAAAAGTGGTGGCAGTGTTAGTAATGTTACTAGTGTTGCTGCCATTACCCGCAACATTGAAGTTGAAGTTATGTTTGTAGAGACACTGGCACTGGCACCACTAACATTATTGAGAACATTGCTTTTACGCGTTATTGTTTGTTCCTTTTCGGCAGTTTTTACGATTTCATCAACCTCAATACTAGAGGTGGTAACAGTTGTTGCTGCAGCATTACAAGTTGTTGTTGTTATTGTTGTTGTTGTTGTTGTTGTGCATGCAATTGCTGTATCAATATCATCTTCTTCATTCATAATGGCATCAGTTAATGATGATGAGGACGATTCATTACTCGTAATAGGGTCATCAGCACCAGTTATAGTAAGAATTTTCATTAAGTGGTGGCGGCGTTACTGATGACGATGCAATGGATGAAAATGTAGATGCTATTGGTGATTCTACTACTGTTGCTGTTGTTGCACTATTGGCACGCACCATTACTAACACCATTGCCTCCTCCAGTAGCTACTGTTGCAGTTGTTGATGTTGTTATTACAGCTGATACTGTTGTTGTGGTTGTTGTTGTTGTTGTTGTTGCTGCTGCTCCAACAGGAATTGTGCCTCAGTTTTGGTATCCAAAATTTAAGTGGTTGTCTACAACAACAAATATAAAATGAATAAAACAGATTATAAACTTGAGTGCAAATTAAAAAAAATAAAAAAAGGTAATAGAAATTGAAAACAACAAATTTTTTAATATAAAAAACTAAAATTCAAATGATCAACATCAAATATTGGAGAGAATGAAGTACCATTTGTTTAACGTGCACGCCTGTCTGGGATGACTTAAGAACTAAGAACACGGTGCCAATAAGCCCATGGATTGATAAACGTCAATCAACGTCCCCTTGGATATATTGTATATCCGCAGGTACCAAATTCGAGTCATATCTATTTTGGTAAATATGACTCACTGACTCCTTGGAGACAAGTGCATATGGTATCTATAATTAAAGAAGTAAGGTTCTTCCAAAGTATCAATTCTTCAAAAGGAAGCCATCTCTATCGAACGAAGCCAATGGCTGGGTATATTGGCACAATTGAAAAGATGAATAGTAATTTGAGAAGAACCACCAGACTGCGGATAGTGATGGTTCCCAGAGAGACATATATGATTTATATAGCACTGAAGGAGAAGATACCAGCCCGACCTTAACTAAGCTCAAGTGGTCCGTGTACAGGTGAGGAAGTCTCATTTCGCTATTATCAACAGTTAAAGAATGGCCACACTATTCTGGTGTGACTATAATGTTGTTTCAAATGTCCTCCGATGTAGTTTATCACGATCTACTACGACTACGACTACGACTATGACTGTTGTCTGGAAACAGTGATTTTGAAAAAAATTTATCATGGTACACGGAAAGTAATTTGATTTCATTATAAATTTAATTAGTATGATGATTTTATTGAAACTGTCCTGATGGATTGCTCGGGATTTTCAGATCTAAAGCTCATAAACAAACCAGCAATAAATTTTTAGTTTATGCTCATGTTTAACTTATGCCGGAGAAGAAATTGTTGGGGGCTTTAAGAAGAATTTTATACAAAACAACATACATAGTTTTTCATTATTTTTCATAATTCAACACAAGAAGCAAATAACTTGGTATTTTTCATATGTTTCTATTGTTGTACAATACTTATGTACTATTTATGTGAATGTTGTCGTCTGTCTCTCTGTCTATCTGTAGATCTGTCAGATAAACAGATAGTAGACCAAGAGGCAATAGGACGGATATGGTAGAATGCGGAAAGACTAACTGTTAACTACAATACAAAAGTACTATAAAAGGCAAAAGTTACTGCATTTCTAGAATAATGATGATGATGATGATGATGATGTGTGGGAAAATGTTCAAAAAAGAAAAGGAAAAACAAAAAAAAAAAAAAAATAAAAATCCACCAACAACAACAAAACAACAAGAGGAAAACAGGAACTAAACTAAAGTACTGCTATATTTTGATGTGCCCTTGTTCTGTTATTGTTGTTATTGTTGGTGTTGGTGGTGGTGGTGTTGGTGGTGGTGGAGCTGGGGTCTAAGCCAAAACCATTAACACTTGTTTCTGTCATTTTACATAAAAAGGCGGAAGCGCTTTTGTTTCTGTGCAACAAACAAGTTTCCTTTGCCGGCCCCAAACTTATGTTTTTTGTGTGTGTTCATTTTGACTGTCCGTCACTTTGTCAGTCAGTCAGTCAGTCTGCCTGTCTGTCGGTTGCCTGTCTGCATGCCTTTGTGTCTGTCTACCTTTCTGTAATTTGTATACCTTTCACATGCACAGTATGGTTGGTAAGTGTGTGTGTGGTATTATAACCTCGCCGTGATATTTGTAACGCATTTAATACTCAACTTGTCTAGTTAATCAAAAAAAAATTTAAAAAAAAAAAACAATTTTGGGTAGAAGAGATTTGTGAGTTTATTAAATATGTTCATCTGGATGGAAGGTATGAAATCTTCGTTAAAACCAAAGTCCCGCTAAGACCTTACCCCATCCACCTCTTTACTTTTTTTTTTTTTTTTTTTCGTTTCCTTCAACTTAGTTCTTGTCAAAAATGAATTTTCCGTTTATTGTAAGCACCACAATCGAATATCAGCCATGTGGTCCCTTTATCCTACACTACTTCCACCAATTGGCCTAGCATCGCTTTACTTTGCAAAATTGCTTAAAGCAGTTAAACATGGCATGGCATAAACTTCTCTAAGCAAGCAATGTGCAATGTACAAGGGGCTAAGCCTAGTCAGGACACCATCTACAACAACAACAACAATGACAGTAGACAGCAGACAGCATAACATGCAATGGAACATAACCGGAAGCACGTCATCATCAGAATCGGCGTCAGTGACGGCAACACGAACAACACCAACACCAGCAACAATAACACTCGACCGAACATTCTCATTCGTTCAAGCCTTACATACTCGTACTTTAAATATTGTACAAAGACCCATTTCAATTGTTATTGTTGTTGATGTTTCTTGTACGTACACACACACATATCTTCCATATGTATCCACTACATTCATACGTACTCGTACATAAATAGTAGTAGTAGTAGTAGTAGAAGTAGTAGTAGCAGTAGTAGTAGTAGTAGTAGACCTATGTTGAAATATAAGCTCGATTTACCAAACAAAAACCCAAAAAAAAAAAAAAAAAAAAATTAAACAAGAAAAGAAAACCTATGTTATTTGAATAAGTGTGTACTATAATCACTTTAGTCTGAAGTTTGTAACATATCCACCTACATAAGAAAATTTAGAAGAAATACCTCATGTGGATCGCTTTCAAGAAAGAAAAGAAGCATTTTGTTGTGTCCACTTTCCGTATAGACACCACACTCATGTATAATGAAGTTGAATCAGATCTTATCTCTCTCCACACTCTCATATGTAAATCCAATTGAAATTCTTCTACAATGTGAACAAATTTTGTTTATCTTATTAAGTATTTCATAACACTAAAATGTCCTAATAGGACATAGCCTATCCTATCCTAGTTAATTATTTCAGTATGAGTACAATATTTCATGAGTTCTTTTAAGAGACCTAGAAGTAGTTTTTTGTATCCATCCAATACTGGTTGGATGGTGGTATGAGTTTTATTTCATTTTATTTTTTTTTTTTTTTTTGTTGCAAGCTCACCGAATGATTCTGGTCCAATGCGCACGTTGATAGCCTTTGGCAAAGTATAATAAATACTACAATATTACGCTATTCAAAGTATATATTTACATTTTATTGTAATCGAGAGACGATAGTAAGATTATAAGTAGTAATGATATATTTGATTGTGTGTTGATTGTGCTCTGCCCAGCGTTTCTATGCATCAAATAGATGAGTAAAATGTTTTCGATCGTTTTGTTGTTGAAATTTAATCATAATACAATACATATGTATATATTGTATTGTTATTGTTTTATTTTATTTTATTTTATTTTATTATTATTTTTTTTTTTTTTGTTTGTTTGTAATCCTTATAATCTCTTCTCTCTTCAAATATTTTATGTCCTTGTTGTTATGTTGGCAAATATGTTAGTTAGACTTAAACTTTAAAAGTAAATATAATTTTTATAATATAAAATCTTTCAAACACAAAAAAAAAAAAAAAAACAAAAAACGTATGATAACATAAAGGATAAAAGGTGTCACATTAAAAAAAAATGCAATTAAAAATAGTGAACAGGACATTGAAACGCTTTTGAGATGAACTTAGTTGTCGCCGTGTGCAGTCGTGTTAGTTGCCCGGAATAAGTAAATTACACGCTAAAAGCTGTAGATACTACAAGGATACGAAAGAGGAAGCACAGGTACAAATATACTTATGTATATGAAGGATATAAAAAGGAAAGGAAATGAAGGAAGAGAAAAAAGCCACAAAGCGATGCAAGCGATGCAATGCGATGCTATGGAATACGAATGCAACATTTTCTTTTTTTTTATATTTTCTTTTATTTTTCTAAGCGAATCATTGTAAATGTGCGTGTATGTATACATAAGTATAAATGAATGAATGAATGTATGAGTGAGCGTGAGCGTGAGCGTGAGCTTTACCCATAATGTACTAATTGAAATTCGTAGTGCATTAGTGAAACTCAAAGACAAGACTCATTTACTCACTTACGACCACGAAACAAATGGACAAGAGGAAGGTAACAAACAGACAGACACGTGCATCGCTGGCAATGGTGGTAGGATAAGTTTTATGGACAATCCTAGTGGTGATGGTAATGGTAATGGTAATCGTAATGGTAATGCAATGCGAAGGTGACCACAAAAAGCCAACCATCGCTATAGCTACATAAGCTTAACTGTATTCTCTTCAACTGAGAAATACTACGTACAACATACAACGTGACACAAGTGTCACTGCCGCGCACTGCATGCACAGGATACTACAAGTACGCGTCGCGACAAAAAACGGCAAGCACAGAGGAGCAAAGCAAGGATTACATTTGATTGTAACTTAGTGGAATGTGAAAATTATCTTATCCCTTACTTTCTCTCTCTCTCTGTATCTCTTTGTTAAACGCGTAACACACTACGTACCATACCATGTCTTTCAACGTGCAACGTTCTCATCGTACACGTAAATGACACAAAATCTGAGACCGAACAAGAGAACAACAAATACAAATCAACAAACCAACCAACCAACCAACCAACCAACCACCCACACACTTATTTGTCTGGGTGGGTTGGATGAATTCAAAATGCACACAGAATAAATTATTGTACAAAGGGAATTCATAAGAGGCGTGCTTAAAGCGTAAAGTATTAATTTACAAAATATTGTTGCAGTAGGAGAGAGAGAGAGAGAGAGAGAGAGAGAGAGAAAGTCCTGCCTGTTAGACCTTTTTGGAATACTAAATGTGTCATCATGTATAAGTTATAGGATAGGTAGTGTGTGCAATAGAATCATCTGTTCGATATTGTTTGACAAGAAATACAAACTTAATATTCAAAATGGCTTAAAAATTATTACCATATTAACTCCTTAGTCAGCAGTTTGAATCAGTTTGAAGAATGTAATTCTGGCATTTTCACTATTCCCCCATAGTACATTTTTGAGATTTCATTTTGAATTCTTCACTTGCTTCCCATGGCATGTCTATTTTAGATAAACTGGTTTCAGAATAAATCTTGATACAATATTTGAGCACAAAGAATTCTAAACTTATGAAGACATCAAAGACATCATAATCTTCAACAAATTTGTATTGTAGTATAAGCAGACCATTATGATCCATTATTAGTTGTAGAGTATCTATCACTTTAAAAATAGGAACACATTGTCAGAATTTCAGTTACTTAGGTCCAGCGGTTTAGTCTGTTGCAATGTCCTTAAAATTACAAACAATCATTTTTAGGGTTCCGGACCCAAAGGGAACACTATTGTAGAGACTTCGTTGTCCGTCCGTTCGTCAGTCCCGGGTCATATCTCGTAAACCGTAACAGCTAGATAATTGAAATTTTCACCGAATGTGTAGTTCTATCAGGGCATCAGCAACAAATAGTAAAACTAAAATATTTTCAAAAACTTAAAGGGGCGGTCTCCATACAAGAAACATTTTTCTTTGTATAGCAGCTATACGATCCGGTGATCCCATGATCTTGAAATTTGGATGGTTGGTCGCTATACATCAGAAACTTATATTGTCGAAATTTCCCACTATTAAAATTCAGGTTCTAATTCGAAAAACTTTTTAATTTTTTGTCCTATCAAAATGAAATTTAGACACTATAAGTTTCTGATATAGGCGCGGTATATTTTTGGAATCAGTCAAATCAAACCCCAATCTGGTACGGCACCCTCCGTGTACCAGTCTGGCTCGCTATTGGCCCTTGGATATTTTTATATTTTATTCTAACATCAAAAAACCATTTGCTTGTATGCAAACTTGTAATAGTTTCCTGTCTGAAGAGGTAAATATCATGATGTGGTATAGTAGCTAATATTGTACTAAGTAGGAAGTGTGAACATCTGGTAGTCTTAATTAAAGCTTATTGAGATACTACAAGAAAACGTAAAGTATCTTTTTTCCACTGGGTTAGATAGATATATTACATCGAATAGTACATGACTAGATAAATTAGTTGGTTATTATCAGAGGATTATCAGAGAGGCATAACATACATACAGCATATACAAAAATGTAGTGTAGAAAATATTTTGGAATTTATATTGTACAAAAAATTTAAACGACTTCAATTAAATTCATTAGACATTCTGTGATATTTGAAATTTATACTCATCTCCAAGGACAACACAGTCAACCTGGCAAACTTTTACCTATAAAAATTTCATCATCAGATATATGAACAGTGAATGTGGATTTTAGTGAAATAAAAACTATACAATTATAATTGCAAGAAATAAAGTTAATATAATAAAAAACAAAAAAAAAAAAAAATTCTCAGTTTTTTCATTCATAATTTGTGCAAAAAGATTTAAAAATATCTGTACTTTTTTTAGTACAAAAGATAACTTTTCTGTTCTGTTTGTACTTTATGCAAAAAATTAATGAAATCTGATACTCAGGAAAACTTTATCCTTTTTAATTTGCTGCATTGCATGTTTTAAGGAACAACAACAACAACAACAAATACATTTAACAGATTCATCATTTAAGTTAATTACTTTACACACTCTACTACTTATGTAAATACATACGTACATACATACATACATATGTACGTCATAAATGCATGTACTTAATGGAAGTAGAAGTTTCATAGTTATATGATATGGGTGTGTGTATGAAGAAAACTGGTTTGACAACATTTTCAATTTCCATTTTTGCAATTTTTTCTTTTAAGTATTTTTATTATTAGAAGATACATATGTCTTGTAAGTATCTGTATATCTGTGGTATCAATAAATTCAAAAAATTGAATGATAACTTGGTTATTTTTTACAAGCACAAGTGTCTTGCTGCTACTTTTAAATCTTTAAGACAAGAACAGATTCATTGGTGGAAGAATTCAGAGTTTTTGAGAAACCTTTTTTTTTTTGTTTTTTTTTTTCATTTCACTTTCTCATAAGATTCCCAAATGTCGCTCGATCAAAACGATTGGATGGCTCAGATGGAGCCAAGTCCATTAATGCATCATTTTCCGATCGTGGATCGTGTAACATAGGATAGTCTCTGGTATTGTTCATTGAATCGGAATCAACTTAGATCTTGTCATCTTGTCCTGTGACTGTTTCAATAGATCATAGGCTTTAATGCCTATTAAGCTCTCCCTAGGTGGTCTTTTTCTGATTTCACTAAATGCACTTATTCTTTAACTTCATTGTCCATGTGACAGTATAATGACATTGTGCATCGTATGATTACAAAGGTTGTCAGTCACTTTAAGAATTCACACTTCCTTGATTTTCCTCCCTTATTTTGTGCTTGATGTTTGCTTTTTGATTTACATTTGTTTCGCTTAAACAAACCAAGTCAAATTCTATCTTTCTATTTGTACATACATACTACATGCTACTTTGTTTGTCAACCACTTTGATCTTTGTGTCTTACATCTTATTCTTTTACGATACATAGGTAGATTAACATGTTGTGAACATGTTGGGTATCTTTGGTACGGAGATGAATATGTGAAAAGCATGAGCAGCATACTCAAAGTGAAGCGACGACAGACAACAATGACAAGCATGAAAAATTAAATGACAAAAACATTGACAACATGAAAATGCACTGCGATGCGATGCGATGCAAGCGAAACATTAAGTTCAAAGATCCAAAGCCAAAGGAGCTGCGGCGGATAAGAAGTCGTAAAGCTATGTCACAAAATGTTTGTAATCCGATCTTGTGATGTGATATTTATAATTGCATAATGTTTTTTTTTTTTTTTCACTTTGCTATTGTGAGTTGGTAAATTCATAAGAATGGAAACAATAATTATGAAAATAATCATCTGTAGTCGTGAAAGCATTTAAAATTTCTGAACCTCTTCCAATTCCAATTAAATAATTTTCACTACTATCCTAATTTCAAAAATAGACTACTGTCTCCCAATTTTTGGACACTCCCCTAAATCGTATCTTAACAAACTTAAATCTATTCAAAACGCAGCAATTAGAACCGCTCTAGGTGCTTTTCGGACCACACCCATTTTCAACATGATCTTAGAATCTAATATTCACTCAATAGAAAATAGATGTAACTTCCTGACAGGCAAACTTTCTAAAATACTAATCCTATCCTCCAACACAGCTCTATACAACCTTATTAAAACTCCAAAAATAAAACCAAAATACCTAAGCACAGTGGATAATGGAGCGATAAATATCTGCAAACAACTTGATCTTCCCGTCTCTCCCATCAAAACCATCAACAGCAAAAAATACAACTTGCAAAACATTTATGACTCGATAAATTTATCTCTTACTGCTTTTAATAAAAACAACACTCCTTCACTAGTCTTCCAACAACACTTCCTTTCCCTCAAAAACGTACATTCTAAATACAACTTTATATACACTGACGGCTCCAAATCATCCGAAATTATAGGCTTTGGCATCTCTACTGAGACAAACCCAATGACATCAAGCCCCACTATTCAACAGTATTTGCAGCTGAAATCATTGCAATCCATGAAGCTATAAACATCTGTATACGTAAGCCAGGTAGACATGCTATTTGTTCTGACTCACTTTCTGCTTTATCCGCTATAGCCAATTTTAATAACCACAACTACTACGCCTCAACAATAAGATCCCTACTTAATACAAAATTCCCCAAAATAAAACTCATCTGGGTTCCCAGCCACAGCAACATCATAGGCAAAGAATAGGCAGATTTACCAGCAAAGCTCGCTACTAAGTTACCACTTACCACACCCAACTACAACATAAGCGACATTGTTAATTCTCTCAAAAAACACATAAATCTTGAGCACATCGCCATGCTACAACACACCTCCAGCTGGTATAAGCTAATACACTCTCCAAATACCACTTCCAACACACTTTATAATTCCCCAACTTTTAAACTTTTATCTAGACTTGATCAGATAAAGTTTACTAGAATCCGACTTGGTCACACAAACCTAACAAACATACACCTCATCGATAAAAACCTAAATAACATCTGTCCCTTATGTAATAACGCTCCTAATAACATTCACCACATTATCACATCCTGCTCCTCATTGCACCCCCTCAGATCATCCACATTCGCTAATATAGACCCCATCTCAATCATTTCCGATCCGTCCTCTAACATTAATCTTATTCTTAACTTCTTTAAAAAAGCAAATCTGTACAGTAAACTCTAAACTTAAGCACTTATTTAGTCACTATTATTATTATTATTATTATTACTATTATTATTATTATTATTATTATTATCATCATTGTTATTTGCATATATATCTTTATTAGCTGAAGGTCCTGGCAGCCATGGCTAATTTTCTGTTAACTTCTAGTTTTCACTTTAAGTTAGCATTATATAAATAAATAAATAAATTTTCACTACTAACGACGGTGACGGTGACGGTGATTTCAAACGCTGATGCTTTACAGCCATAGCACTCAAGTTGGAAAGGTGAGTTTCTTTCATGCCTTTGTTTCTTGTATTATAATTCTGGTACCCTAATCCAACTTCCTTAGTGGCGAAAAAAAACCCTACAAGGTCACAGTGCTGTCTGGATATGTGGCACAAGCAAACACTCATAGTTTAATAGCAAATGCCAATAGCAAAATGCGCGCAAACATTTCACAATCATGTGAACTAAGTATTGTAATTTATATTATAAATATGTAAGACATTATTATAATTAAGAAGTTTACTTCGATTTCTATATATGTATATTTTATGACACAAAATTAAGTTGTCAACCTTGCCATTTCTCATTGGCGATTAATGAAAAACCTTGACCTGGACCTGGACTGGACCTCAACCTGAATAATAAAATTCAACATTACAAATGACAACGGCAATAAAATTTACAGTTGGAAGAAACAGTAACTAGGATTTATTAGTCACCATGCAATTGGAAATTAGTGGGAGACAAGGTTGAGGGCCTCTGTTTTTTTTGTTTTTTTTTTTTTTTTAACTTTTTTACATGTGTGTAAGCTGTTTGTCCTATCGCATCCTTTTTTGTTTTGAGAGTGAGATTTTTGGTATTACGACGACAAAATTTTCTCAAATTCAAGTCACGAAATTTTTACTAAATTTCGTACGCCATTTTTGGTTTTTTCTCTCTTTACTTTTATGAATTTTTGGTTTTTTTTTTTTTTTTTTTTTTTGTTTTACTTATGTTTCTGCGAGTTTCAGGAGTTTGTAATTTTGGTATTTTTTTTTGTTTTTTTTTGTGTTGGTGTTTTTCATTCTATTTTCTTATATTTTTTTTTTAGTTATTTTTTTTTTCTTCTCTTTGGTGGATCTCAAGGGACATGACAACTTCTATTACAACTACTCTAATACTTTCTAAGCTCATGTGTGCGTGTGTGTAGCATTGAATGTCCAACTCCATGCATTGTAATCAAGCGAAAATAAATGAAGTGCAACGAATAAAATGAATTTTTTCTGATTGTCAACCAAGGCCTGAACTGAACTGGAGTGGAGTGGACTGGACTGGACAGGACAGGACTGGACTGCACTGCACAGCCCAGTCACTGGATAAAGACTTGCAATTCTGGTCGGTCGTGGTGCTGGACATGGATATTCATTAGTGAATAAACGTGTGTGTGTGTGTGTAAAAGTATCTGACGCAGAGATTTATCACGCATACGTAACGCCACGTAAACAGGTTTTTGTTTTTAATTAGAACTTTTGTTTTTTGTGGCGACAAATTTTTCTACTTTTCTATGCTGTTCTGTTTTGTTCTATTCTGTTCTGTTTTTATAAAAGAGAAGAAGTTTTAATATTTTGAATTTAACAATGTCTACTTGAGATACATAACAGAGAACATGAAATATGGAACATAGAACAGAGAGAGAGAAACCGGGGGAGAAGAAAATATCTACTATATAAATACATAAATGCCTAAGTTTTGCACAAAGATACCGCCTGCGAAGTACAAGCAAGTCTCATTAAATCAACATTTTCACGCCGTTTGGCAGCTGGCGGCGTCATCGCCATCGTCATTGTTGAATTTATGGTTACTTTGTCTTCGCCAGCCCAGTAAGCCCCTAACCCAGCCTTGTTCGCCCAGCCAGTTCACCCAGTTCTTCCAATGAGCCCACCATCAAGCCTTCGGCAACTTTTTCCTTGCTTTTCTCTTCTTTTCATTTCTTTCTTTTTTTTTTTTAATAGTCAAAATAATTTTCATATTTTTTTGTGTATTTTTTTTTTTTTTGTGAATTTCGCCTTTTCTTATGCAAAAGTCAAAGTCAGGTGTGCTCGACGACTTGGAGTTACATGGCAGGAGTTTAAAGTGACGCACCTGCGTGTACAATAAAAGACATAAATCACAACAACAACAACAGCAACAACAACGGCATATTCAGAGGGGGGTAAGTGAAAGTTGAGGGAAATGAGGGAATCAACTCATAACGTAATTAACTTTTGTAAGTAGAAGAAAAAGTATGTGTGTGTGCCAGTGTTGAACTTTTTTTAACCTTTAAACTTTGTAGGGCACTCAAAAGCAACTTAAATTAAATTGAGAATCAAGAAATTATTATAGCAAATAAAACTGTAGCAATGAACTGATAAAAAGGTCTTCATTAGATCGATAAATTCCATTAGAAATCTCGATTTATTAATCCGGAATCCATCAACAGATTATGCATAAAATCATTGCTTATGGGATTCGTGTTACCAAGGTAGTTGCAAAATGGGATACAAATTCCAATAAATAAAGACATCATCGGCTGGCAACACAAGTCATTGAAGACGGGTGGGAATTAATTGTAGTAAATCCTCTATAAACACAATATGAAAGTGAAACTTCTTTAGCGAAGGGAGGTAAATCCAAAAATTAGAAAATGGAATGTGACGAAAATCAAAATGCGATGATGCTTCAGAGACGTATGTAGTTGGGAGACGCACAAAACAATGCGCATTGTCTTTTTATTTTATTTAATTATTAGAACTAAGATTATAATTACAAATTATAGCCTAGTATTTAGAGGCCTTCAGCTCAAGGGATAGTTAAGAAGGAAAGGAGGAAATTAGAAAAGTGCAGGATTAGACTTGCCTTGAGCGGGAATCGAACCCGCGACTCTTGGGATGTCAGCCCAGCGTACTAACCTCTGGACCAACGAGCCAGTCGAGAGATAAAAAATGCTTTACTGATTGTGTTTATTTTAAGAAAGAACGTACGAACAAGTTGCCGAATAACTAACTCTTTTGTATTGAAACAATATAAAAGTACAATATTCTGTATCATTGCTCTACTTTCATATTGTATTTGCCTAAATAGCACCAATATAATAATAACAAAGTCCCATTTTGATTTTCGTCACATTGTATTTTCATATTTTTTGGATTTACTACCCTTCGCTAAAGAAGTTTCACTTGAAAAACCCAAATCCTACAAAAGCATTTGTCTTCTTTTTTTTTTTTTTTTTTTAATAAAAATTTATTTGTATCAATCAATCTTAAGTTTCTAAATAAAAATATCACACAATTCGTATTATTATTTCGACCAATTCAGTACGTTTGTCTCGTCCTGAAAGTAGCAAAGTAAACCTTTTCAACTGACAGTTCAGTTCTGAGTTTCTTGAGGGTAAATGAATAATTGATACATAGTAACTTCTAAATATAAAACCTCTTATCTGGACTTGGGAAAGAGTAATAAACTATCAGAGCCAATTATATTTTCTATCTTCGATAACCAATTCTTCACTTTATTCATTTAAATGTAATCTATTTGTGAATTAGCATTTGATTTAAGTAAGCATCAATGAGATTAGAATTGATCAGATTTTTAATCTACTACGAAGTATTTACAATATGTACAAACTAATGAGATCAATTCAATTTCACCTTTTGTTGTTGGATGTTGAGTATAGACAAATTTCTTTTCCAGGTTTTTCTATTTTGGGCGATACTCATACTATGTTAGTATGTTAGTAAGTCGGTAAGTATGAGGTGTATGCAATCTTCAGTGGAACTCTGAAGTTAATGTTTTCTTCTCAATTTTTGTTCTTCGTCTTTTTACTTTGCACAATTTATTGTCGTTGCGCACTTTTGAACAGTTCTCAGCTCAGCTCAGCTCAGCTCTGCTCTGCTTTGCTTTGCTTTGCTCGTTTTCTTCTTGGTTGCATCTTCTTTTCTTTAGATTTTGTTTTTTGTGCTTAAACTCAAGCGCAAAGTTCAACAGAATGTTGAGGATGACAAAGCTTGTGAGCAAAGCAGAGCAGAGCAGCACAGCACAGCACTACCAACAATCCACAATAAGAAAACTAAGAAAAAGAAGACCAAGACCATGAGCAGCATAAGCATTAGCAAGAGCAAGAAGTTAAAGATGAAGATGAAGATGAAGATACTGAAGATGGAGATAGAGATGGAGATGGAGATGATGAAGAAGATGAAGAATAAGATTCTATAACAGTTTATGTGAGTTGAGTTGCATCAAAAGATGGAGAAAAGCTTAAGTGGAAAGAGGTGAGTTTGGGCTTAAATTGAAAAAAAGAAAAAACAAAAAACAAACAGAAAAAAGTTTGAAAAAAAAAAAAAAAACAAATTAAATAGAAAAGGAATTGAATGGAATGGAAATAGGTAAGGATGTAAGTAAAGGACTAAGCAAGTAAGTTTTTATCGCACTTTACGCGCGTATAAACACATGCACATGAATGTATCTGAGAGTATATGAGGAGTATCTGTGTGTGTATGTCTCTTTGGCTTCAAATCACTTTATGCGCCATTTTATGCAAATCACTGGCCACGCACGAAGCATTTAAGCGTGGCAAAACTAAATTCTTATTAGATTTCACATATTGAAAGTTGGAAGTTGCAGTTGAGGTGCCTTCATTCCTTCAACTTTTTTGCACCTTTCATGCCTCATGTGCTCTTTGCGCTAGGCGTCTAATCTTATCACTTTGCATTGCATTAAAGAAGGAGACTTTGAACTGTCTGAAATCATACAAAAGTTTAAGTGGAAAGGAATCTATTTATTTATTCATCTTTATTGCACATCAACTGCACATCTTATGGTGTAGAAAGAAAGGAATTATTAGGAATTACAGGTGAGATGACTCAGGACTAGAACTAAGAAAAATGCACCCCAACTTTAGTTTAGTTCTCGTATTCGACTGGTTTTTAACCAACTAAATATTACACACACACACACACAAACACACACACACACATAACTTGTTCCTCTAATCACTTAGAAGAATTAAATAAATATAAGTATATTGTATTTTACAATAAATTTCGGGTAAAACTTGGACAGACAACTTTCAAATTTTCGAAATGAAATGAAATGAAATGAAATACAATAAAACATAAATACATAAATGTACCCAAGTATAGAGTTATTTCTTATTTTTATACCCTAGACACACTTGTGTAAATGAGGGTATTATTACTTTCGACTGATGTTTGTAATGCGAAACCCTAAGCCTCAGAGACACGACCATAGTCTTTCAGTGATTAAGCCATCGAATTTAATTGTTATACATCATCAACATCAAAATTCTCCAATTACTAGAAGAGATAATCTACCATACATTGACATACGTATGTACACTCCGCGTCACTAGGACACCCTGAAAATAGTCAGTTTGAATGCAAATCTCTCAAAAATTTACATTGAAAGTAACGGTTTTTTTCTTGAATATTTATTCAATGACTATTTAGCTGTCTATATGAAAAAAATTGATCGCTGGAAATAAACCGTTATACAATATATTTTTTTTTTTTTTTTTTTTTGACATATCAACATGATAATACACCAACCCTGACTGCCCGAACCTTCGAATGCTATATTGAAAGTCAGAAAGTGGCTCTTTTAAGCCGACCACCTTACTCACCGGATTTCAACAACATCGAAAATATTTGGGGATGGGTAACACGGAAACTGTATGGAGCCGGACAGCAATATGGAATCATACCTGAATTAATAGAAGCCATCAAACTAGCTTGGAGTTCAATACCATTCAATCAATCAATTATTTAGCACGCACATTTGTACGAATCAATTCCAAGAAGGATCTGTGAAGTTTCGGAGCAAAAAGCGGCACAACCCACTACTAAAAAAATGTATATATATTATATTTATGAGTTCATAGATAAAAACAAAACTATGATTGCAAAAGGTACACGAGATTCGATGAAACTCTGTTAATGTTTTCTTCTGAAGACAAGACAAGACAAGACAAGACAAGTTTTATTGCACTAGTAAGTACATAGTAGTCTGTTGAATTGTTAGTTATGGAGTTGACAGCTGAGTTTCTCAAACAAATTACACTAAAGTTACCAAATGAAGCCTTAGCAATGTTATATACTATTGTATACATACCATTACCATATTTTGTTTCTTTTTCTTTTCCATAATTTTCTTGTCTTATACTACTACTATTATTCATAGAAATATACAGACTACACATACTCATTCATACATACATATGTATGAATATCTTATAATATATTATACAATACTAAAATGGGTGCCATGGGTGTCTGTGTGCGTGTGTGTGTGTGTGTGTGTGTGTGTGTGCATCACATGAGAAACCACAAAACAAAATGCAACAAAAAATTAATACTGCTGCTGCTGCTGCTGCTGCTACACAAAGCATTCAAAATTTCTTAAATGTCGATTGAAATAAATTTAAAAAAACTATTGTACTTTATTTTTATAGACTTTTTTCAATCTTTTCTGTATCAGTATCGGTATCATTTGGTAATCACCTATTGTATCTACATACATACATACATTCATACATACATACAATAGAATCCAGGAACTCATAATTTTGAAAAATCTTTATGAACGATGAATGAATGCCGAAATTGTAAAATATTGATTGCATGCAAAATTGACATCGGTCAAAGGATTATAACTCATATGCCATGTCACACGCACAGCGAAAGGGAGTCAAGTCAGGGGATCACGGCAGCAGCAGCAGTCTGGGGAACAGTGTCCATTAACAAGTGACATCAAAGTAACCCAATGTGCATGGCATGCTTCCGATGTTTCTGCTATTGCTGGTGGTGATGCAATACCTGATGATGATGATGATGATTGATAAATCTTGCACACCTCGCACACCTCACACACACACACACATTGACACAAAAACAACAGCAACAGCAACAGGAACAATACCTGGCGAAAGGACCGGAAGCCGCAGGATACCACACGTTAAGTCAAAGTTAATTGACAAACGAATGAGCGAAAAGCGATGCCAACCATGCCGACGATGTCTCCATCAGTTGCTGTGTCGCTTTACATAAATCATCCAAGTTGAGTGTAAAATGGTGATATACATATACATAGAGATCTCTTCTTCAAATGGCCTCTGTGATGCTGTGATGATATTGATAACACCGAGAAACAGAAGAGATACCAAAAACAACAACAACAACAACACCAACAACAAGCAACAATTCAAGATAAACAAACAATAAACAAAAGCAAATCATAGCAAGGCGAAACAGGGCAGGGCATTTAGTGACGGACAGCCCCGTGGCTTCGCTTGACATGATAAGCGCAATAACTTACAACACACAACACACGTATGTACATACGTACGTACGTATTTGTATTTACTTACACACACACACACACACACACACACACACACACAATATATGTAAGTATATCCGTGTATGTGTAAGTGTTGCTACTCTAATCAAAATGCAAATAGGTGAACGAACACACATTTTCCTGTAAGATGATTTTATGCTTTTATTTTATACACAAAGTATTTCACTAATAAAACACCACAATACAATAAATGGTCTATTAAGTTTATCAACATGTTTGCAACCAAATGAAAAGATAAGAGACTAGAGATCAGATTCATACAATAGTATTGTTTTCCATCGGATTATATACAATACAATACAATACAATACAATACAATATAATCACTTTCGATTTGACTTTTGTTTTCAGTGATAGTAAGAAGTTTTGGAAATCATAGGAAATCATCGTAGTGTGCATCGAAATACCAAAGTATCCAAGGTTTTTAAATATCAATCAATACTTAAGTAGATAGAAACTTACAAAATATTGTAAATCAAAGAATTGGACTACGATAGATAGACAATGTTCAGAAAAACTAGAGATACATATTGTATGCATGTGTATGTATCTTTCAAAGCGATATAAAGTGTACCTATGCTGCCTGCCTGCCTGCCTGTTATCATACTATTTGATTGAGAAACTTTGACTTTTATTAAGCGAAGCGATCAACCAAGGAATTGCTTAAAATGTTATCAACCAAAATCGTACGGCTTCTGTTGGTCCATTGCCACGAGATTTAGACTGGAGATATGAAACGAATCTTCGCACTGACCTCCCCATTTTGGCTGTCCAGTGAAGAAATTTCTTGTAGGAGTATGAAGCACTTTTGCACTGAAATTGAAGTTAATCCAATACAATATTTTTCTCTAGCCTATTATTGTATTGTATGTTCTTTTCATTGTTAATCCAATCCATCCCGTCCTTCCTTCCTTCCTTCTATTTATTGGACATACGAGTGTGTGCAGATCTTCTTCTTTTATCGTTGCTGTGTCATTGTTGCTATATTGCTATTCTTTTTCTGCACTTCTTTAGTATTTGTGCAGTCGTTTTCTAGTTGTTTTTTTTTTTATGTGATTACATTTTGCTTACTTTACTTTATTCACAGGTACTTTACTTCATTTTGCTTTACGCTTTACTTTATCAAATTACATTCATCATCGTCATCATCATCACCTCACCACAAAATGCAAAACAAAGCTGAGCAAAGCAAAAGTCTTGACGGATGGATGAAGTGATGGGATGGGATTGGATGTGATGTGATGTGATGGTTGAGCGGACGAACGCTCTGACAGATAGGCAGCAAGCCAGAAAGAATAGCGAACAACTAATGCAAGCGGCAGCGGTACCAGTAACAGTACTAATACCAATACCAATACCAATACCAATACCAAAACCAAGTAAATGAATGTGAACGTCAATGGCCGCCAGACCAGACATTGACTCACAGTCTTAGATTGGGTTCAGTTGCTTACAGACGGCGAAGGTGACGCGCGCGTATTCTCCTCTCGGTTTTTTGTTGTTTCAGTTTTATTTTATTTTTTTTTTTTGTTTTTGTTTGTTTTGTTTTGAATTTTTTTGTTTCGTGTCACATAGTCTCCCTAATCTAACAGGAGCTGAACATTACAAAAAAAAAAAAAAAAAAAAAAGATACAAATACAATAAGATACATTCCATACCAAGTGGAAATATTTGGCGATTTAATTTGATTTTACAAATTTTAACAATTCACAATAATTTTAAAATTTTCTATGAATTCCTAATCAAAAAGTGATTTATTTCATTTTACCAATCACGTGCCATAACATCGCCATTTTGTGTATCTGTGTTAGAGCGGATGTGTATGAGGTTGTGTGTGCGTGTATGCATGCATTCATGTGCATGTGTCTAACGGTTATACAAAGTTTGGAGATTCTTTTTCCTGGTACATAGTTTTGTTTTTTTTGTTTATTTTTCTTGTGAATTGTGCATTTGTTGACGACGATTGACGACGATTGACGACGGTTGACAACGGTTCATTATGGGTCAAGAAAATCAAGAAT
This sequence comes from Amiota minor, assembly GCA_037043295.1. Lineage (NCBI taxonomy): Eukaryota > Metazoa > Arthropoda > Insecta > Diptera > Drosophilidae > Amiota > Amiota minor. Next base: position 870,849 of record JBAMAW010002693.1, read on the forward strand.
TATTACTGCGTGGCGGTAGTAAACAAACATCAGCCGAACATTTGAATAATGTGAGTATTGTACAACATCAAACCAACCGAATGGAACTCTCTCTAATTTAGGGTTCATTTGTTCAGAATCATTTCAATCAATCGATTTCTAATAAAAGTTTTGTTTGAATATCTTTTGAAATGCCAAAGTTCATCTCATATAAAAACTTAAACTTATCCTAATACCCTTAAATTTATACTTAGATACATATACATATGTAAATGTATAATAGTATGTCGTTACAAAAATTGGTTAGTCTTGATTGTTTAACAATTTTTGCCAATGCAAAGCTTGGCTTGCCTATACTTCTTCACATGCTAAGCTGGTTTTGATACAATGATACAATATTATATACTATAGGTACTAATTAGGCTAAAGAAAAACAATTATTTTTATATGGGAACTACCTCTTCAAATATCAAATATGAAGAACTATTGCTTATCTTTGTATGATCATAATAATCAAATCAAATTTCAGCTAGTTTAGTCAAAAACTGATTCTTGAAAACACTTTATTTTTTACTCTTTCCAGAATAGTCAATATGCATGGTTTTTACCGCTTTATAGTTAACGAACAAAACAAATCATTCAAATCTTAAATTGATTAATTGATCAGCATTACAACAATCATTCATATTCAATCAACCATTTGTTTCTATTTTGTGATTGAAATCTAGTAGTAGTAGTAGTCACTTAATTCTTGAGATATCGAAAATGAAATTGTGCACATAATAAAATCATAACCACCCCATCATGGTTAATAAATATATAAATATACAAAAGTAAAAAGCTGATGGAAAATCAATAATTTAACATAATTAAACCTAACCTAACCTGTCTGTAGAGCATTTTCTTATTTACAACCATTGCAAACGAAACCGCAATAGAAAAACCACCTCAGTGGGGATTCAGCAGTACCAGCATTCTCTATCTTCATCATCATCATAATCTCCGATACTCAATAAAATTGCAACAACTGAAAACAATAACAACATTAATAATATGTAATAATAATGACAGTAAATGAAACACAAAGAGAACGTGAGAATGCGGCTGCATATGGCTTTCTGAATGCCTTCAGATATACATATGAGTAAGAAAGATATAGTAGTTAGACCAATTGACTAACTGACAAAGACATACGCAATACGTACATAAAGCCACAGGTACCTTAGTTAACCACAGAATTTACATGAATGGAAAATGAAATAGTAAAAACGGAAAAAAAAAAAGAGCATCATTGTCCTCCAACACTATACAATAAACACATTGTCAGATTGTATGTACCCTCAAAGCACAAGATTAAATCAAATTAAATCCCAACAGATGTCTAATGAAATCATCAGTGAAAAATCTTTAAAGAGTCTTAACATACTTAAGAATGCCTACGCCATATTGGCCTATGTGATCTACAGTTCGAGAACCGAGGAGGACTCCATTGAGCAAAATCTATCTATCTAACACAAATTCAAATCCATCAACTGTAGTGAAAATAAAGCACAACATTATGTAAATTATAATATTGTAGAATGTGTTATACTTTCCCAAAAAATTGGGGTACAAAACTTAATGACTTCAATACATTTTATCACAAAATCTGGAAAACCAGTTTGAAAATTATACACTGTTGATCCACAGAGGCTACAAACTATAGAACTTACGTAGACTAATTAAAAGTGTAATACAAATCTTTCTTTCATTGCAAAAACAAAAAAACAAATCGCCAAGTGCGAGTCAGACTCGTACAGGGAGGGTTCCGTACCAGTTTGAGGTCTGTATGGGACGTCCTCCCCCTAGTGGTCCGATTTTACTGATTCCAACAAATACACCACGCCTATATTATAAACACTTATTGTGTCTAAATTTCTGCTAAATAGTGAAAAAAACAAAAAAGGTTTTTCGAATAAGAACCTGAATTTTAACGCTGGGTTTGTATGGGAGGATTCTGCTGATTTCAACAGATGTATAGAGCATATATCAAAAACTTATAGTGTCTAAATTTCAGTTCGATAAGACAAAAAACAATAGAGTTTTTCTAATAAGAACCTAAATTTTAATAGAGGTTTGTATGGGAGGTACCCTCCCTAAGGGTCCAATCAAACTCAAATTTCGACAGTATAAGTTTGTGATGTAAAACTACAAACCAACTAAATTTCAAAATCTTGGGATTACTGGATCGTATAGCTGCCATACAAACCAAAATGTTTCTTGTATGGGGCCCCTTTAAGTTTTTGAATATATTTTAGTTTTAGTATAGAACTATACATTCTTTGAAAATTTCAGCACTCTAGATATTAAGGTTCATGAGATATATCCCGAGTACGAACGGACGGACAACGAAGTCTCTGCATTAGGGTTCCTTGTGGTGGTATCCTTTGGATCCGAAACCCTAGAACGATACTTGTCCTTCTTAAAGACCCCTAGATTATTTGTTTGAAATCATTACAGTGAAATGGAGTTTTAAAAATTGGATTACAATGGACTAAAGCATATATGCAGTCTAAATGGCTACGATTCAAAAGTATATTATTTTGGTTGTCGTGTATCTGAATACCTGTCCTAATATTTGTTTTACTTATTGTTGAACTAGAAGAGGTTGTAAATTATCCCTTTGATTAACAATACAACAACAATATAAACCATATTCTGATTAGATATAGGATGGCTATAAAGTGTCCTGGTTTTGATTGATTAACCAAAAGTTTTAGATATAAAACTAAAGCAAGCCTTGTTTTTATTTAAAAAGAAAAAAATATATATAAAATTATACATTTTTTCAAAATTTGATTATTGTTATTTTTATATTTTTTAAATTCCCATGCTATGGAAGTCCATCATACGCTCGCATACCAAACGAATGTTGAGAGACACAATATGGACACTGATACCACTCACATTATGATGGGTGATAATGGTTATAATTATTTTCATTTTGGCAATACCGAAACAATTCTATTTAAATTTTGGCATGCTTTCAATACATGGTCATTGATATTAACATGCTTCGTTGTCTTTTTATTGGCCTTGATTAATGAAGCGATTAAAGCAGTTCGGGAATTTTTAATAAGACGGAAACATAAATCGAGAGACGTGGGCAAATATCGAAGAAGTGTGTAATTGTTTGTAACTTTCTAGCTGCAAGTTCCCTTTCATCCATTCATCCATTTGTATTCTTACAGGCAAAACATATTTCGATTATCCAGATTTTCATGTTCCGGATATCCTATCATCTTCTCATTTCCTGCAAACCACACTCTACATGATAAACATTACGATCGCATTTGTGTTAATGCTCATTATTATGTCATTTAATGTTTGGATTTACTTGTCGGTTTTGTTGGGCGCCGGACTTGGTTACTTTTTGTTCTTCGCGCATCGTTGTCATGCAGATTCATTATATTGCAGGTCTATAACTTTTTATACTACATATATAGTTTTTATATTCTATAAAACTGATACAACAGCAACAGCAACCAAAACTAAAACTAAAACTAAACCCATCAAACAAACAATCGTATTGAATAATTAAAACTCATTGTCCAAGTCAAGAAAATTAATAATCATTTCGTTTGTATTAAGATCTGAATTGAGCTGAGTTTTTAATTCTATTTATACATCATATTGGTTTAGGTTTTGACATACTTAATAATAGTAGTAGTAGTAGTATAACAATCGCTATCATTTACTACCAACCATACTTTGCTTATCAAACAGACAACAACAGACAGTCAGTCAAGTCAAGTCATAAAATGAGTGAAAATTCAACCTCAATTTGTCTTTATGTTTTCATTTCAATTACGCGTGTACACAAACGCTTGCTTATCTCAGAATCAGTTCTCTTGCTATCACTTGATATGTTATGATCATCATCATCACCATCATCACCATCATCATCATCATCATCATCATATTCATTTTAAAACATTCCAATTTCTTCTCATTTCATATAATTTTCTTCATTTTATACTTTATACTATAAGAATCTAATGCAAAGCGATTGCGACAACGCCTTTAATTTCCTTGCCTCGTCGTTCATCTATGCCAATCCAACAACAGTCCTATCCACAGAACACAGACAACAGCAACTGAAGAAGTAAAAGGCTCGGAAATGTTATAATGAGAATGAATAAGTAGAGAAGAAGAAGAAGAAGAAGAAGGAGTATTTCTGGAAAATAAAAAGGAGAAACAATATCAAATGTAATCATCAGCAAAAACACCATGACACCGTGAGACAAGAAAACATAGAAGAATGAATCTTTTGATAACATATTCGTGTACCCTACTTGCTATCTGCTCTGCAATATGTCATATCATTCAAAATTAATTAAAATGAATAAACCATGATATTATATAGATTTCTCGCATGTATGTTTAGCATATTTCTATAGAACCATAGAAATGATCTTAAGATTCATAATATTTCAGAGCTTAAACCATATTATGGAAATACATAGAAGATCAAATATGATTTATATTGAATGGAATGGACACAAATTTGCACAAACTTAATGTACCCTCTTTTTTTGCCTATGTCATGGAGGAGTGGATACAGAATGCGAAAAGTATTGCGCTACCACACTAAAAACGAAAGAAAGAAATCAATTCAATTGATTTGTAGCAGTTGCCGTGAAGCAACAACATCAAAATGGCAGCGATAAACCTAGAAATGACAGAGCATAACAAGAAATACATCAGACGACACAGCAGCGCCCAAAGGACACACTGGTGGAATACAGATCGGAACGAGGGATGGTACTGAGACACTAAGAGATAAAGAATATTATGTTTAACTTGAATCGAATCGAAAGAAAAATTCGTGAAACATTTTAATATTAGATTATTGATAAAATAAATACAATTTCATTCTTTTACATTTTACTTTTATCACTCTTATATTGTATTTGCCAATTCTAAGGGGTGATTGTGTGATGATGTAAAACAAAAACAACTGAATTTACATACATAAGTACATACATTTTTAATTTAATTTTTATGATGATTCAACTGCCTTTCACTTGGAAGCAACAAGTTTATACTAGAACTCATACATACGAAGGGTACTATTTCTATGTCGGCGGGATCTAGCAACACTAGATCAATCAATAGCTAAAATCTGGCGACACCATAATAAAGTTTGACATTTTTTTTAGCATAAACGTGCTCACAAAGTTTTGATGTACAAGTGCACAAGTTGTTTCGTTTACAGTGAGTTAAGAATATCAATTTGGTCAAAAAATTGAAATTTCAAGAGAAGGTTTTTGATGGATAATTTTTCACAACTTTGGAAAATGGATTATCTTAATAAGAATGTGGCGATGATGACCTCAGTTCTTTGTCGAATTGAGGACTCATCCTCCGTACAGTCCCAATGACTTCTTCTTGTTCCCGAATATCAACAATAGTAAACTGCGTGGTCAACGATTTACGAGCGCCGAGGAAGCAGTTGAAGCATTCAAAAACCATGTTTTGTGTCTTAAGAGGAATGGAAAAACTGCTATGACAAATGATTAGAACGAATGCAAAAGTGCATTGATCATCATGGTGAATATTTGGAAAAACAATAAAGCCGTTTTCATTTAAAAATTTTTGTTATTATTTGCTATTCCCGACATATAAATAAGTAGTACCCCTTATCATAACATCCAATTGTCAGAGAACATTTAATCAAATGGGTGTGAACGAATTACACACACACACACACACACACACACACACACACACTTGACTTGTCATTTTATGCTGGTTATTTCCCAAAGTTGCCAAGTTAAAATAAGCACAAGACAGACAGACAGACAAAGTGATACTAAACATAAGAAAGGAAAAAAAAAGAAAACACCACATTCAATTTTTAACTTCATTTCTTTGTTGTTGTCGTTTGTTTCCATTGATTATTTCTTCCTATTCCCCAATAATTCAACATTTTGCACTCAGTTCTATGCTATGCCATACCATAAATCAAAGTTGCTAGTAATTTTCCATCAGCGAAGTGATGCGACGGCATGTTGAACGGAAATTAATTTCTATTTATTTGGTAGATTTTCGCTGTTTTTTTTTTTTTGTTTGTTCTTTTTGCCTTCATCTATTTATGTACTTTTGTAACACAAAGAAATTGAATTATATTTTATACTTATCTTTTCAATTAAGTATGAGACTTGCAAAATACACTTAAACAAAAAAAAAAAAAAAATTAAGGAACGAACCAAAACTCTGGAAGCAACAACTTTATAAAGCCTTGTAAACTTATCAAGTCTATAACATGTTTTCTATCATAAAGAAACTCATCACTTCTTTAATTCTTAGTTTTACTTAGTACTTAGTACATAAAGTAAAAGAAACTTTAACTCAATAAATACCATATGTTGTACCACATGTCTTCGAAGTAATGGAGCAAACAATTATCACTATATATCACTAGGGATCTTGTATGAATTTGAATAGTTAATAGTTAAAACTGTAAGATATCTTATTGGTTAATTCACCAATAATGTTAATAGGCTCTTATTGTACTTGAAAGATAGTACATCATGTTGAATGCATCAATGAATGAATGAATAAAGTTACAAAATATTGATTGTGATTGTCTTTTGGTCTTTTGGCATAGTTGTGGTTGGTTATCAACATAACAGAAAACCTGAAGCCATTAAATGAGTGACATGATTGTGTCAGGGAATTATGATGGGATAGTATTGTTAATTAGTGTAATTTCTGTTTACAATTATGACAATAATGGGAGGAGTAATGGATTGGATGGTGGTTTGAACGAAACCTTACAAATTATTACAATCAAACTTCAGCGAAAGGCATCAAATTCAAAAAACCACAAGCATTCCAGAGCGACACAATTCAAGCCTTAATTCAGTTTATATTGTACATACATAAGTATGTATTATGCATAAGTAAGTAGATAGAAACCCATTTTACTATATATTCAGAATCTAAATCCAATACTTTGTACATACAATATACAATTTGGTAATCCATCCAAACTTATTCTAACGCGTATCATCTGAAGTACTATTTTTCACAGATTCTTGATGAAGATATCAAATAACAAAAATATAAATTACCCTAATCCTTTTCTTTCCCGGAAAGAAACAAAGTAAACATTAACTTCGGCCCTAATGAATATTCAATACCCTTTTTACATAAACATAACATATTGTAAACATATGAATGAATCTATTTACCAATACAGATACATATTATTGTATGTTCTGGCTGATTGATCTATTAGTAGTAGTCGTAGTACAGTAGTTGGCAAACCGAAGCTCCGCTGGTCCTTTTGATTCATTTTTTTAAAACACTTTCACTTGCAGTTTTGCTGCGACGCTTCGACTGACTTTCAAATCTTAAGGCTCCATTGAGTTCCGAGTGTGTGTGCCGAATCTTCATAACCTTGTCCATGATTTGAAGTTTAAGTGCCTGTAAAAATGTTACAAAACTGTAATTAGTTAATATGCCTAATAAAATTAAACAGTTCGTTCGATACATTTACTTCTAATTGTATGTATTAAATATACAAACATGTACTACGTACAAATTCGATCTTTTGGGTAATACAAATGTTTCCATAAATTTAAAATTTCTCCTTTTTTCCATTCATGGCTAGAGGGTGCAAAAGAAAAAGGAAGTTAAGTGCAAAGTGTAAAGTGTAAAAAGTTTTCAAATTAAACGATTTATTTGTTAATTCACCACCCCTTTCTCTCCTAATGTATTCCGCAGAATGACCAAGAGCATCAGGCCTACGAGCAGTCATGCATAAATCAAGGTTTCACTAAGAATTATGGCACGGTTACACCACCCGGTGGCAATGGTGATCCGGGTTCATCCTCAACCCAACTGGCAGAGCAACTAACTTATTCGTGGTACAATTTAGATGTGTTTGGCGCTGTCCATCAGCCGGGTTCAACATGGCGACAGCTGGTGAATCGTGCGCGAGGTATATTTTGTAATGAACGCCATATACCGGCACCACGCAAGCATCTGCTCAGGAATGGTAAGCAGATGCAGATAATCTCTCTCCTCTTGCTCGTTTCAATGGAATTTAAAACCTTCAATAAAACATAAATTTCATTCAATTAATCAATTACAGTTTGTGGCATTGCTTACCCGGGTGAATTACTTGCTGTCATGGGCAGCTCTGGAGCGGGCAAAACGACACTTTTGAACGCACTGGCGTTCCGCTCATCACAGGGTGTCCAAATTTCGCCATCCACCGTACGCATGCTAAATGGACAACCGGTTACGGCTAAGCAAATGCAAACACGTTGCGCCTATGTTCAACAGGATGATCTATTTATTGGCTCATTGACGGCCAGTGAACATTTAATATTTCAGGCGATGGTGCGCATGCCACGCGTCATGTCTTATCGACAGCGGAAGCAACGCGTTGATCACGTCATTCAGGAGCTGTCATTGAGCAAATGTCAGCATACCATTATTGGAGTACCCGGCCGTGTTAAGGGTCTAAGCGGTGGCGAGCGCAAGCGCTTGGCATTCGCCTCAGAGGCGCTTACTGATCCGCCACTGCTGATCTGTGATGAGCCGACCTCTGGCTTAGATTCGTTTACAGCTCACAGTGTCGTGCAAGTACTGAAAAAGCTCTCGCAAAAAGGCAAAACCGTCATATTAACCATACACCAACCCTCATCGGAGTTATTTGAATTATTTGACAAAATACTACTCATGGCTGAGGGCCGTGTAGCATTCCTAGGCACCCCAAATGAGGCAGTCGATTTCTTTTCATAGTAAGTCACAGTCACAGTCACACACTTTACTTTTTCTTTTGTGAGTCCTTTGTCAAATTGCAAATAATTTTGTGTACTCATAGTGTTGGAGCGCAATGTCCCACCAACTATAATCCAGCGGATTTCTATGTACAAGTGCTGGCTGTAGTTCCTGGACGTGAAATAGACTCTCGAGAACGTATATCCAAGATCTGCGATAGTTTTGCCGTCAGCAAGTGAGTAATCGCAAAGATGTAACGAGTCATTTCGATCGCTTAATTCAAATTTGTTTTCCAATTTCAAAGAGTTGCCCGTGAAATGGAACAAAATTGCCAGCAATTGGCTCTTAAGTCACATGATATACAACTGGAAGAAGGCGAGAATGGTTACACGTATAAAGCTACCTGGCTTATGCAATTTCGTGCAGTTCTCTGGCGTTCTTGGCTGTCGGTGCTAAAGGAACCACTGCTGGTTAAAGTGCGCCTCATACAAACCACGGTAATTCATTCTATTTCGAGTGATGGCTACAAAAAGAATTACAATGTAAAATCTTTTCCAGATGGTTGCCGTACTTATAGGATTAATCTTTCTGGGTCAACAATTGACACAGGTTGGGGTCATGAACATAAACGGCGCAATCTTTCTGTTCTTAACCAACATGACCTTTCAAAATGTGTTTGCTACTATTAATGTATGTTCATTATGTTATTCATTTTGTATTGTCATTTGAATTTTCATTCATCTTGTTATTCTTTGCCAGGTCTTCACATCAGAATTACCCGTATTTATGCGTGAATCGCGTAGTAGACTCTATCGTTGCGACACATATTTCTTGGGCAAGACAATTGCTGAGCTGCCGCTTTTTCTAATTGTGCCTTTTGTCTTTACTGCCATTGCTTATCCAATGATTGGTTTACGTCCCGGTGTTTTACACTTCCTCAATTGTCTGGCAATTGTTACGCTTGTGGCGAATGTTTCCACATCATTTGGCTACCTGATATCGTGCGCTAGTTCATCGACATCGATGGCCCTGTCTGTCGGCCCACCTGTCATTATACCTTTTTTGCTTTTTGGCGGCTTCTTTCTGAATTCGGGTTCGGTGCCCATCTATCTAAAGTGGCTGTCATATTTGTCATGGTTTCGCTATGCCAACGAAGGTCTGCTAATCAATCAGTGGGCAGATGTACAGCCAGGTGAAATTACCTGCACTTCATCGAATACCACCTGCCCCAGTTCCGGAAAAGTCATTCTCGAAACTTTAAATTTCTCGGCCGCCGATTTGCCTCTCGATTACATTGGATTGGCCTTACTTATTGTTGGCTTTCGCGTATTTGCTTATATTGCGCTAAAGCTACGCACGCGGCGCAAGGAGTAGCTACACACACCCACACACGTACACAATATAATCACTTTACATTACTTTACATTAGTTAATAAAGAAAACAAAAAATAAATAAAACTATAATAAAATTAAAATTGCTGCTTTGCAAAAACTGCTTAAAATAAATCATAAAACAAAACAATTGATCAAAATAGTCCCGTTCATTTTGTACAGTTTTTCATAATTAGATTATATTTTCAGCTGTGGTTTGTTTAAATATCACCCACCATATCATTTGGTAAGTAATTTCTTTACAATAATATGCCACAATGATTATTGCAAGTCTTTCTTTCAAAGACGCTAATACATTTTTATTCGAAATTAATCGCGAAATATTAAAATCATACAATTATATGCAAATATTTTATTATAATTTTATGAAACTGTAAACATCACCTCAAATCTTATTTGAAAACGCGCGCAAATCATCATACCATTACCAACCAACCAAGCTACCACAGACAGCTCTGGTGAGCGAGAAAACGCTGCTATATTCACCACTCTGTTTCTGCATCAAAACTCACCGCACCACAGCGAGTATAACGAACAGCTGTTCGATTTTGCCAATTCAAATGTAGTTGTAGTAGCGGCGTCGTGTACAATCAGCTGAGAGCAGCAAATGCTTTGAAAGCAGCATTGAATTTCTCTCAGACACGCTCGCCGCTCTCCACTCTACCAATTTGGAACCATCTTTCGATTCCAGCAGCTAGCTGCAGTGACAGAGTAACAGTACTTAAACAAAAGCGGCGCGCCAGTAACAAACTATAATATAATAATTTACTCTCACTCACTCTATAGTTTTGTGCATTAATATTTAGCTTATACATATGTATGTATGGATTATATATTTTTTTCATTATTATAATTTGTGTTTACATGTGTGCCGCCACCACCACCGTCGTCGTTGTTGCCGCCGTTGTCACCTTTGAGGATTCACAAAAGCAATATGAAGACGCTACTTATCACTAGACAAGCGAACGCTGCCATTGGTGCCGCCTGAAAAATTTCAGTTATTGAATGCTCTGCAAAGTCTACGCGCGGTTTCCACTGTTCATATTGATGTGGATGACGAACGGCACAGCGGCACAGCGACACTTATTGTAGTTTTGTTGTTGCGTTGCCATCCATCGTACGTTTGTTCGTTGCTCGCTTGTTTAACACCGCGTCTGTCGCCCGTCGCCGCCGCCGGAGAGAAAAGTAAATTAGTAAAACAAATGTAGCATACCTGAATCCGAATCTGAGTGAAATACCTACTTACTCGCCGTGCATTTTATTTTTTTTTTTATTTGTTTTGTAAATAACAGCAAAACGCATTTACTAGTTCATAATTTTAGTTAATGTTGGTTGTTGTTGGTGCTACTAGTAATTTTTTCATATTTATTTCAAATTATTCAAATTGCAAATCAAAAAATTCTTAATTTCTCCTTCGTCGTACCTTTGTGTCGTACGACGTCATCGACAACAAAAACAAAAACGTGGCAGTGACAGTGAAGTGGTAGTGCTTTAAAGTAAAGTGGTGTTGACGATTTGGAAGAAGAGTGTGTGGGGAGCAGAGTGTATATTATGCCGCATATGTTTTTTGTCGTTGTTTATACTTTTATTGTTATTTTTTGTTTTTTGTTTTTTTATACATAGCTAAAGCAAAAAGTCCACATTTATTTTTGTTTCGATTGGTGTTTTTATACCAAAGCAAAGCAGAGCCAAGCAAACACATTCCAATTGATTTTTCCAAAACGGCAGCAACAAAATTGAAGTGAAAGTGAAGAAAAATAAAGCGCATGTAAAACTAACAAACTAAATCATCATCAGTAGCACCGGCAGCAGCATCTTTAACATAAAAAATACCAAAGAAGGAACTTGATATTAATGTAATATATTATTATTATATGTTTGGTTGATTGTGTTGTATATCTAAAAGCGTCTATCGGAGTCATTAGAAGAAGCAGCTGTTGCTTCATACAAAAAAACACCACAGAACTCTCAAACTAAAGCTGCTGACTGCATAAAGAGAGAGAGAGAGAGAGAGAGAGAAACGAAAAACAATAATCACTGGAGTAGAGCAAGCAAATGCTTAAAACTCATCAAATTAAAGCTAAAAACCAAATGATATCAAGTATATAAACACTATAATAGGCAACTACTAATACAAAAATGAGTATTGACACCTTGAAAAACGAGTGGGATGAACTCACCGGGGAATACAACGAATTGGAGGTAAGTGGAGAGAATAGAATACTTTGTTGTCTAGTGATGGATTAGATTCTGTAATTCGATAATTGTTTTAAACGATTATCGTTATTTTATGTAAACAGCTGTTTTCTCAAATTCCAACGAATATAAACAATACATTTTTAACTCATAATTTTTCTTCATTTTCTTTCTTTTTAACTCAACGAAATTTGATGCGCATTTTCGTTCGTTCGCCTCGCCTCGCCTCGCCACTTGTCATCCATCGTCTTTGTTCTTTTGTCTCAATTGGTGTAATGACATTGTCTGACTGCCTCTTCTGCCTGCCTGCCTGCCTTGTCATCTTACCACTTTCCTCTCTCCGTGCATTTATCTATCAATCGAAACACACACGGCAGGCTTGCAATAGACGCTATATTGAATTACTGGAACAACTTTATAGTCATCAGCAGAAATGTTTCAACGAAATCAAACATCAGCGATATCGTATGAATCAAATAACAGCATCACTCAAACAGTAAGTAAAATTTATCATTACTATTTCTCATATAAAATTAGTATAAACAAAACCAAGCCAAACAAAACTAAGCAAACAGTATACTAGATGAAAACTTACTTACATACAATACATACATACATACTTACTTCTGTACAATGCAATTCGTTGTCTCATCTTGTATTTCTACTTCCGTACATCAATCTCTATTATTTATATTTATTTATATGACGTTTTCTTTGTTTTTTGTGTACTCATTTTCGAGATGATATTGTGATGACTCTTGTTTGACTTTGCTCTCAAACCTGTTTCTTCGAATTCGTTAAGTTATCAGCTGTGTTCAAACCCATATTTCTTTTTGTTTTGGTTATTAGTACAATATTTTAATAAGTGGTTTTATTGAAGCTCATCCATGTCCATGAAACGTTAATTAAATTTGCCATGAGACATCATTGGTGCTAAAATGCAAATTTGAGATATGTATTGAGAAAAATTATACATAAACTCGGATAGGTAAATCTAAACTCTTTGTAAGTCTAGTGATTTTTAGGATTCCGTATCCAAAGGGTACCAAATGGAACCCTACATATTACTGACTTGTTGGGGTTGCGATTTGTTTGAGTTTTAATCGAAGTACATAAATGTTAATAACAAATATGGAATTTTATTTTCATTGATTATTGAAAGTCAAAACCTTTGGAGTACTTATATCTACTAGTACAATAAGATTATGATGATTATGATTATCAAAATATGTAATAAAATAATTCATGCTTCACATTTTCTACATAAATGTTATATCTACTCGTATTTTGTTTTAGACTAGACAACTTTATTTTAGTTTATGAAATGTCATGTTTTGTGATAAGGCATACACACAGACACCCACCTTTCCGATCGGTCTTTTCGGGTAAGAGGGGTGAGGTATATAGAAGAGAACTATTTTCTGCACTATCATTTTGAACATGGTAACTAAAATGAAATTATTGTATTATCATTGGTTTGTTTGTTACTGTGGTTGACCAAAGTTCAACTTGACGTGTTACTGTTTTGACAAATGGTGTAGTGTGGTGTGGTGTGGTGTGGTGTGGTGTGATGGTTCAATGCGAAAATGTTATATAAAAAATATGTATTGTACAATAATTTGTACACGTTTTTCTAATCAACATAGCAAAATTATTAAAACGAAGTGTAAAAAAAATAAAATAGGTATATTTTTTTGTGACATTTTTATACTTTTCAATGTTTAATATGTAGTTTTTGAATGGATATATGTATATGTCCTATGCCCTATGGAAAGCTACTGAAATTTTTTACCCCATGAACTCCTCCACCCATGATACATACACATTTTCATATTTTGTTAAAAAAAAAAAAACTCAAGTCTATATCATTTTTAGCCGCCTAACTTGAAGGGCGTTTAATCTCTAGTTTTTGTTTCTTAGATTATATTGTTTTTAATTATTATTATTGTTGTTGTTGTTGTTGTTGTTGCCGCTTATATGATAAACTTTTTGATAAACAAGTGATAAACTTTGAAAACTTTGTACTCAAGTAGTATAATAATTACACAATAAATACAAACCATCGAACGAACGAACGAAATAAAGGTTAAGTAGTTATGGTATAGAAATAAAGAAAAAAATAAAAAAATTAAGTCATAAACTAAATTATAAAATCAACTCTTATACTATGCTTCACAATAGCAAGACAGACTAGCACGTGTATTATGACTTTGGTCTGGAGTTTGCAACAGATACAAAGTGCAATCAGAGAATTGAATGGAAATAGTTTATTTTATCGGATGGGTATTTTGTCCATATATACAATACTATCTATATTGCAAACGTTTTAAATTCATCATGAGAAGACGACATAATCATCTCATATTGATGATGCATCATCATCATTTGTAGAAGCCACAATTATTAATAGCCTTTTTCTTTTAATAAAATCATTTATTTTCCAAGTTTTGAACTATTATTTCTATTTCAGTCTCAGTCTCCTCAGACAAACACTGAAAACTGAATCGATAACAAACCTGTCTGTTATCGAGACTTGACCATCTAAAAAGTTGTTTAGAATGTCTTATAAAGTATGCTAGCTAGTAAGTAGGTCTAGTAGATCTTGACCAATCGAATCATAAGTAAATTGGGTGGTGGTCTACCATCCAACATCCTCATTTACACATAATTTCTCAAAGATGTTTTACATCAATTACAATTTGTCCAATTGTCTTTTATATCGCGCATATAGCATGAGTTTGATGTTTGTGAAATCTATGCATATTTGAGTGAAATCGAAGTTGAAGTTTCTATTTTATTATTTCATTTGAAACGGTCAAAGTAACAGTAACAATAACAAAAACATGACCTTGACCATTATAGAGAGAAAAGAAAAACAAGTTTTTTTGATATGGAAATGGCATGCAAAAACAATAAATCATATACATTTTTTTTCATAGCCTTCTTTCTATCTACACACAATACAATTCAATAACGTTTTAACTTTGAACCTCCCAGACTGACTAACTGACTAACTGACTGATTGACTGATTGACTACTGACTAATTTGTTGTTTAATTCAATTTTAAAATAAAAGTGTGGTGTGGTATATTGTAATTAGAATAATCTAGAATATACAATATTTGCATATGTAAGTATATCTTATCCAGTGGATAATTTCCATAAAATAATTGAAATTGACTTAAGTCTGTGACGAATGAACGAACGAACGAACGAACGTCAATTTTTAAAGCGGCGCTACAGACGATTCCTAGTCATGCATGCATGCATTACAAACAAACAAACAAACATCAGTCTACAATATTGTAATATGTATTACAATATATTTTTAGGCAAAGCGTGAAAAGTGTATAATATGGTAAAACCATTGATTAGTATGTAACTGATACGCGCGGCGCACATTTCACTGAAATGAACTTTGATTAATCCATTGTGAGAGGAGAGGAGGAGTTATGAGTTATGAGTTATGGCAATGTTAACAATGCATGACGTGTTACAATATTTTGATCGAACTTGTTGAAATAGTTTTCGGGAATGTAATTAGTCACTCACCCGCAAGTATATAAAGAAGTATGTATTTATATTTATTTATTTATTTATATACAATAAAAGTGGCTTCCTTCATTTCATCAAAGTTTGGAAAGTAATTTTGCTTAATTGTAAAAACCAGAAATCATTTTAAAATCTATTGTCTAGTCCGCCTGTAATGATGCATGAAGCAGACTTTGCATGCAATAAAATATTATAATTGGGTTAGGTTTATGTACATTTTTCACATTGTAGACTTCTTTCTCAAGACACAGAATATAAAATGGATTGATTTTCGCATTTTAGGAAAGTTTTCAAACTAAATTAATTGATCCCTTATTGAGCAACAATTTGGGCATATTTTTTTTTTTTTTTCTTATTTTTTTAATATTTCTCTTTTAACAATAATTTAAATAATTTTCCTTTATAGATTCAAAAGCCCCGTAAGCAATGAGGACAAAGAAAAGATCGATGATCTACACAAAAGTACGCTAAAGCGTAAAGCTCAATTGCATGAGATCGAGCAATCGTTGCCAGCTAAATCCGGACGTTATTTACAAGTAAGTAAAGCACACCGCCTAGTCCTAGTCCTAGTCCTAGTCCTAACTTTTATCCCAAATAAAATAATCTATAATATATTTATATTATTGTAAGTTTTTTAAACTAATCAACATGGCTAAAAATGAAAGTATTTTATCAAATTAGTTTGTAATGTTTGTAATCAAATCATATTGTAGAAATTCTTATTGTAAAGATCGAAAACCCCCCAAAAGGAGCATTACAAGAGAAATCGGTGTATGTATTTTAATGACGGCCAAACTTCTACAAATTGAAGCAATAAGAGGGCATCACGCTAGCGTTTATAATGAAAGTACCTACAATTATAACTTGATTTTTTACGGAAATCCCTGATTATGAATTAACGTTTTTTTTTTGTGTAAAAGCATGGAATATACAATACCATATCATACCATACACATACACATCAAGAGTATTTGAAACATGAAATCGACATGTGTAGTCAATAATCTATGAAGATGACAGACATCCTTTTAATTTTGATAAAAATCGCTACTTGATGGAATGGATGGTGGTTATGAACGAATCATGTGGAGCATGTGGAGTATGGTGGGAATCATTATGAGTTTTGAATTCAAAAAACTATCCACATCCACATGCACTGCTACTGTTGAGGGTTATATTCCAAGTCTTCTTCAACTTTTTATTTTTGTAACTTTTGCATTTGCATTTTTGCAAGATTAGTAGTAAATCGGTTACGGTATCAATATCTTTTTATTATTATAACAACTACAACTGGTAACCAACCATTGAAGTATTTTCAGAA
The DNA here is from genome assembly GCA_037043295.1 of Amiota minor. Classification (NCBI taxonomy): domain Eukaryota; kingdom Metazoa; phylum Arthropoda; class Insecta; order Diptera; family Drosophilidae; genus Amiota; species Amiota minor. The sequence continues at coordinate 888,067 of JBAMAW010002693.1, forward strand.
AGGGTTAAACCTAGTATGGTATATCTTTCTAATGAAACAGCAAAAAAAAACCAAAGTGTATTTAATCTTTGGCAGAGATCGAAGTTAAGTTGTTAATGTGTTTTCGTTTTTGTAACCTTTATTTCTAAATGTCTTCCTGATTCTGATTGCGTGAAAGGTATTTAATCTTCAGAATAGCACCACCGATGTCAATGGTTTTTTTTTTTTATTTCCCTTACTTTCCTTGTTGTTTTTTCTCCTTTTTCTTTCTTTTTTTTTTTTTTTTATTAAAAAAGTTTTCCATTCATTTGTGTATAGTACAACTTCATTTTCAGTTTCGACTTTTCTAAACCATTTACATTTGCTCTTTTATTGCTTTTTTTTTATCACGTTTCATTCAATTTCTTTTTGCTGTCGTTGAAATTTGTACGCGTCTCGTTTACTCATCTGTTTTATTTATTATACAGTTGTAGTGAATGAGAATGGTTTAATAGATTTGTCATGATGTTCGCCTTTATTGGGTATTGGTTTTCCATTTGTCAATCAATGGAAGAATGTGAAATTTGTTTATGTAACACTAACACAAATTGTTAGATATTGTTAGATAAGACACAAAAATTCCCTTAGTTTTTGTATTAAAAGAGAATGAATTATTATTAGTCTCCTTCTACCAAGCATTCATTGCATTGCAACTCCACAAACTAATCCTAAAAGAGATGATGGTGCACCCACCATCAAAGAATTTGTAAGTTACTGGGATCTTTTCTGCCCTGTCCTGCCCTGCCCTGCCCTCCTTTCTTAGTATGTACATATAATGAAATATAATTGTAAAACTGTATTTTGTCAAGTATTGAATTGTCGGTGAAACTGAATGTAATGTTTTGTATTTTCTCTTCATTTTCTTAACAGATTATCCTCGGCGATGTAAACGTCTCAATCTTGAACAGAAACGATAAAGTTCGTTACAAAGACGACTATGAAAAGTTTAAATTAATACTCAACGTAATTGGACTGATAATGGCGTTTTTCAATTTGATATTCAACTACAGGTAAGAAGTGTTTTCAAAAATACAAAATATATAGTACCAAAAAAAGGAAAACAAACACATTTACTATGTATATATGTATGTGTACGAGTAGGAAATACATAAAAGGGAAGGAAGGCATTGGTAGAAGCAAACACAAACACAAACACAAGCACAACAAACACTTACATATCTGTTCATATAATGCTGGACCAGCTGAATACCAGCAATAATGATGCTGATGAAAAAGATGATGATGGTGATGATGATGATAATGATATAATATAGTAGAGTCATTGAGCTTAAATGCAACGATAGAAAACGATAAATGAAAGAAACTTTAGTTGTATTTATAAAGAATAAAGAGAACTTGAGTAATACGAGATTATTGTAGTACAATATAAAAAGATACATTTAAAGGTTATCGAAATTTGTAATACAAGGCCATAAGATATTGATATTGATAATGATGATGATAATTCATTCCTTAACTTAAACTTTGATCAATGGAAAATACATTTTTATAGCCTGGGCGAGCAGGATACCCATTGGCTTTGCTAAGTAATAAGTATCAGTGGACTTACACCTAGTGAAGCCACTTTTTATGACTAGGAAAACCTGCTCGACATTTTCGTAAACAATCAATCTGATTGCCAAACTCTGTTCAGAAACAGCATCATCAATCAATACATCAAACTACCGAATATCCTTATTGCATAGAATACTGATTATTTTATCCAACGTCACAATTCTATCCTTGAAGTAAGTTATAGTCATAGTAAAAGTATTGAAAAGTATTTATTGCAAATCGAAATTAAATGACTAAAACTTATAGAATCTCATTCATTTGTTAAATTTTGAATGAATACATTCATTTTTGGTAATGTAATTTTTTCTATACAAAGTTTTCTATCTACTTTGGTGTAAAATATTATTGTATTTATCCAAGTCTAAGGTGTCGTCTGCCTGTCGGTAGTGTGTGTATGTGTATGTGTGTGTGTGTGTGTGTAGTGTCTTTGAAGTCACTGTTTTTCCATGTTACTTGATTTTCATTGTTAATGTTTTTTGTTTGTTGTTAGTGTTGTTTATTTGATGGCTCTTGCTTAGCTTAACTAGGCCAGAGCTCTTTCTACAATTATTGTGTTTCTGTTCAAAGTGCAAAGTGTTTCTTGCTCTTGCTCTTGCCTTGGTCTGGTCTGATCTGGTCTGGTTTGGTCTGGTCACCATTCCACCATTCCACCATCGCAGCATTACAGTATTTCAGTATTACAGCAGCATATTCAAAGCATTGAATATTGTTTACAAATTCCTTTCAAATGGTAGAGCAAATATTTGCGCAATAGTAGCAGCAGAAACACATTTTAAGTGCTTTAGACTTTAAGTCCTTTGTAGACTTAAGGACGCTGTGACGCCTGTGAATAAAAATTGTGTGACACTCTGATACTACTATGATGATGATGATGATGATGGGTGTTGTAAGTGGGTTGGTTGGGTTGATTCGGTGTAAGAAGGATTCATTCATTCATTCATGCACTCAGTCACTCAGTCAGTCAGTCAGTCAAACACACATACACTCAGTCTTTCAGTCCGTCATTCAAAGGAGATAGATAGTATGTACTAGTAGTGTAAAATGTAAATTGACTGTAGTTAAGAATAAGAAAATCAACATTAAAATTTTGACAAAAATAAATACTTAAGAGGAGAAAGAACAAATTGTTTCTCTCCTCATCAAAAGAATAATACAACAACAAGTAAGTATAAGTAAGATACTGGAAATGATATTTACTCTCATTTTTCGCATTTCTCTTTCATCTTCTTCTAAAATATTAACAGAAAGCATTCAAACCTTTGTCGCATTTCAATTTCATTCTAAAGTCTAATATTTTCTAGAAAGTTAACTATATAGTATAGTATGAATGGATTATACACTCGGAATGAATGATTTTGAAAACTTCAATGGGTGTAATATTGTTCTATATCATTAGCAACGAACTAAGTATAGATTTGGTTGATTGATTGTACAATATATCCATATCCTTTTCATGTCAATTATTATCTCTCTTGTTCAGTAAAGGTTTCTAGCAGATCGAACTCCGGTTTAGTATTGTAGTATTCTACTTAGCCTGATCCTGATGATATCTTACCTACCCTATCAGCTTAGGTCAATTTTTTCCTGGCTACTGACTGACTGACTTGACAATGCGTAGTGTTGATATCTGTGATCGCAGATTCCAATTCCAATTCATGCATCATATATATTAGTGTAGTGTAGTGTAGTGTAGTGTAGTATATGGAGGGAATAAATCCTCATATAGAAGGAAGTCATTTCAAAGAAGAAAAAACTAACTATTAAAAATCATGGGTTTTTAAAGATACATATTGTACAATAATATAGTAGTCATTTCGGTGAATGCCATACAAAGCATAAAATTCGAAAATGTAGTCATTCAGCGAGCACAGGGAGCACAGTACATACATATGTACATACTATATTGTAATTTAAGATAATTGTCACCTAATTTTTTTTTTTTTTTTAATAGAACCACCGTTTACATTCTCATCGTCATCACCATCACCCCACCATCATCAGCAGCATCATCCTTATAGACTACTACGGTGTCAAATTTAATTGGTTATTGATACGTTACCGTAAACAACAAGTCATGGCTTCGCCTGGCCGGTCCTCGCCTGAACTGGACGGGGGGGATGGGCATTAACGGAAATGAGAAGAGTGCGACTGACATGAAAATACACTTTGTAAAAACTTAACTTGGTTGGTTTTACAATATTTAAAGAGCAACTCTTGAATGAGTAAATGATAAGATGATGATGATGATGATGGTGATAGAGATGATGTTGATGATGATGTTGGTTGATTGGTTGATTGGTTAAAATGTCAACCACAAATACATAACAAATCCTTCAATTGTTGTTGTAGATTGGACTCTACTTTTTTTTCATTTGATTTCATGTTTTTTTTTTATTTTTATTATTTTCTTTTGTTTTCTTCTCCTTTTATAATATGTATGTGTATGTGTATATTTTTAGAGCCTTGGAGTTGGCATTCATTTTTCTACTTGTTTGGTATTACTGCACTTTGACTATACGCGAATCGATACTAAAGGTGAATGGTTCACGTATAAAGGGTTGGTGGCGTGCCCATCACTTTATATCAACAGTGGCCGCTGGTGTCCTACTTGTTTGGCCCCAGGGCGAGCATTGGCAATTGTTCCGTGCACAATTCATGTACTTCAATGTCTATATAAGTGAGTATTAAATTCTCTTTTGTTGAATAAACAAACTCCCCATGCCTCATCCTTAATGAATTTACCTTTACCTACAATATATTATTATATGAATCAACAATATTTAGGCATTGTACAGTATCTACAATTTGGCTATCAAAAGGGTTTACTATATCGCCTTAAGGCCCTTGGTGAACGTCACAATATGGACATAACCATTGAAGGTTTCCATTCATGGATGTGGCGTGGCTTGAGCTTCTTATTGCCATTCCTCTTCATTGGTTATGCTTTCCAGGCATACAATGCATGGACGCTATATAAACTAATCTATGCACCAGTCGATGCTCCATGGCATGTTCCCGTCATGAGTGCTCTGTTCTTTATACTCTTCGTGGGCAATATGACAACAACATTGCTAGTTGTGCCGGAGAAAATACGTGAACGTGCCAAGGAACGTTATCGTTTACAAAGTATGGGCAAATCTATGAAATTGCGTCAAGAAATGAAGGTGCGTTGATAGTTTTATTTTACTAATTTTATTAATTTATTATATTCAAATGTGTGTTGAAGCTGCTGCTGTTTGTTGCCTTAAACATGTTACATTTTATTATCATTTTATGTTTCTACATTTCTTATTTTATTTTTTTTTTTTTTTTGGTTTTCATTCTCAGAGTAGCGCCAGTGATATGGATCTCGCCGCTCTATTGCAGCAAACCGCTAGCTCTGGCAGCTCTATTTCAGCAGCATCTGGAATTAATGTAGTTGATGGTGGAAATGCAACTAATGAAGATAAAACAAAATTGAATGTTGCTACATTATTAGCACAGCAGTCACAAGGAGAACAGTCACAAGTCCCATCACCATCGCCATCACCATCAGCAGCAATACCAATCAATGATGAATTGATGACAGCGGGTGGTGATAAAAAAACCAATTAACTTAACAATAGAGAAAGACAAAGGAACCACCCACTCACCACCACCACAATAATCACTACTACCTACAACTTGATCATCAAATCAAATCAAATCAAATAATAATAATAATAAAACAACACAAAAATATTTATATATATAATTGGTATCTTATATTGATTTGTTGATGATGATGATAATGATGATGATCTTGATCCCCTCTATGAGATTGTGCTGTGTTATACTCTATACTATTCGTTCTGCTGTGATGTGAAGTGGGTGGCCTAAACTGATGATGATGATGATGATGATGATGATGAAGGAGGAACGGAAGGAAATGGTTCATCAACGGCAATGATAATAATTAAAGAAATTTTATAATATTCTAGAGAATTCAAGTCAGCAGCAACAACAACAACAACAACAACAAAAACAACAGGAACAACAACCAATCATTCATAACCAAAGAGAGATTCAGACAAACAGCTACAGCAAAAATACAAAGGAAAGAAAGAAAGAAAGAAAGTAAATTGGTAAAGACAAACGTGCATAACAACTAATGCACAAAATGCACAATGAAAATAATAATGAAATCCATCATCTCCTTTGTTGGTAGGCCAACACTGCCTGCCTCACTTGGATTTGGCTTTGGCTTTGGCTTTGGCTTTGGCTTCGAAGTTGTTGCTGCCGCTCCTTTCGTATATTTTGTTTTGATTTCTACCTTTTACTTTATATTTTTTAAATTTATTGAATGAATATATTTACTTACTTGAAAAAGAAAATGTCACGATTTTTCCCGAAATATTTTCACTTTTTATCCATTTTTTTTTTTTTTTTTGTTTGCTTAAGAAAAAGTTATTTATTATTATTATTATGATTATAATAAACTAATAGAAGAACAATGTAAATTAAATTAAGAAGAGAGAAGTTGCTTAAATTTAAAAATAATTTATTAGTTAAATTTATACTAAGAAAAATGAAAGGCTATTTTTTTTTTTGGCTTTTGTTTTTTCTATATAATTTTCTTGTTATTAAGTTGTCGCTTTATTTTTGGACGCCTTTAATCTGTTGCATTTCTTCTCTTTAAATTTAAAATTATAAATACAAAAAATGAAAATGTAAAAGTAAAAAAAAAACAAAAAAAATCAATAAATAATGAAATTAATATAATCTGTAAAACTGAATATAAGAATCTTTTGAATTCATGTGGAATATTCGTTTAAGTATTTCTGAAGTTCGGACTAATACCATGGCCACATCATGGGTATGGGTGGGTTTAAGACCCCTAATAAAACATATACAAACTCGATTTTCCAATTTACTAATTTACAACTTTATAACTGAGATGTATTGTAAGTCCAATCTGTTCTGTTCTGTTGTTGAGATCCAAGCTTGTGATCTGTTTATCCGAAACTATAAGAGCTAGAAGAATGAAATTTGAGTCATTGAGTTGGTTGATATCAAGTTCAGAGAATATAATGGGTTCATATTTATCTATTACAGTAACAGCAAATGGATGGAAATGGACTACTATTGTTTCCTCACCATAACGGCTAATGTGCATCATTCTATGAAGATGTTATCCAAATACGTGTATCATATTAATGGACAAGAAGGGGACTTATTATTTTTGAAATGTTGATTACTAAGTAGTTATGTACTACAATATTTCAGAGAGTAAGAAATCACATAAGAACTGAATATTACAAATTGTAAATTGTAATGAAGGGCATCAGTAGTGGAGCGAGTCTAACCACTTTTACTCATTTTGAAAACTTGAACTACTTTCAAAATTTTTACTTATTAAATATTAGCACAATTGTACAAGTTAAAAGTAAGTAAAATTAGCATTGTTTTTGCTTTTGATGGTGGCGGCGGTGGCGGTTATATTTTGGTCCATTCTCATGTGGTATATTGCCGTCACTCAGATGAAAGAACAAAGAAATGGAACTGAATCAACGCAATATGCTACCTATTTTTTTCAACATTCTTATGTGGTGGGGTTTGAGGGTTTGTATTTAATGATCACGATACATTTTGAAGTTATTGAAGCTGGCGCTGGTGATGTTGAGGCTGTTGTTTGTGCTGGTGCTGCTACTGCTGGTGTTGTTATTGTTATAGCACCCATTAATGCGAAAGTAGCATAAGAGAACGAAGTTCTGCAATGCGACAAAAGCGGTTTTGCGGCAATGAAACTCACATACTCAATACGCACAAGCACGCACTGTTCTGTTATTGCATTTGTATCTCATATGACTTTCTATCTACATACATACACATGATATGTACATACATACATCCATACATACATATCTCTGAGTGTGTATCTGTCGAAATCTCTGTTTTTGTATGTTTACTTGACTGAAGCAATTCTATGGTACATGTGTATGTGTGTGTGTATGTGTTTGGTTTTGTTCAGTCTTATTCAGTTATTCTGCTGCTTTTGCTACTAATGCTGTCATTGTCATCAATGACATTCTTCGGTTGTTGTCGCCATCAACAATCATATAGATTTTTCCAATCCCATTCCATCCCATCCCATCCCATCCTATCGTATTGTATCATATCGTATCGTATCGTATCGTAACCTTTCCCACATCCCATTCCATCCCATCCCATCCCATGCCAAACCATTCTATCATCTCACTTCTGTCATTTTCTTTTTTGTTGGTCATTGTATGTTACGGACTGCGGAAAGGATATGGCGGATAGGACCTGAAGGACATATGAGGCAGCCTAATTTTGCGAGTTCATTAATTGCGTAACTGGTAAACGCGTGAACGCGCTTTTAATTATGTCGACCTCATGCAACGACCTCCGACGTTTTGTTTCGCTCATCATCATCATCATCATCCCCATCTTCATCATCATCATGGTCATCATTCGCTTGCTGCATGCTGCATGCTGCATACTGCATGATTCTGCAATTGTTATTACTCTACTATTATAAGCTCAGTGTAGTATCTGTGTATTGGTGTATCTGTGTGTGTGTGTGTGTGTCTGTCTACGTGTGTGTGTGTATGTGGAATTTACGACTTTGGTTTTGGGGCAAATTGTCCAAAGCATTCCCTGGTGGCAGGCAATGTGCCTCTTGACAATAACTTGCAACAGTAAAGAGAATCATGAAAGCAATGGTAATACTCGTCCTCCTCCTCCTCCTCCTCCTCTTTCTCCTTCTTTCTATAGATAAACTCATACATACATATGTATAAAAATGCAATGTTCTACAATACTACGAAAGCTTTTAGATGATGCACTACAATTGCACTCACTATTCTATTCACATCAACATGTGTACAAGTATGCACGAGTGTTTAAGTGTTTGTGTGTGTGTGTGTGTGTGTATATATCTATCTATTTATTTATCTATCTATCTATCTATCTGGTATAGTATGGTGTAAATATCGACGACAATGAATTTTTATTTAGCTCTATGGTTGCGTCGATGCCTCCCTCGTTCGTTGCCTTATTGCATATTCAATGATTTCGCGTCAATGTTTGGTAATTCGTTAATTTGATAAGTAGACGCCACGTTGACCATAAATGCAAACCAAAAATGTTGCGAATTCGAATTTAATTTATGCGCGAAAAATCTCACTTAATCAGGATTTGATTTGTTCATACGTCCATGATGATACACATTCTCGTAAACATGTGGTAGCAGTTCTACTACTTGCATTCATACTCGCTGGATCATACATACATACATACATACATACATACACAGTATACAGTAGATACACAGATAAATTATACTAGTGGTAACAATTATATTGGTTTGCATATTTCGAAATAAAATAACATAATTTATTGAATTGTGTAGTGAAGTGCATCACATCGCATCGCATTGCATTGCATTGCATTGCATTGCATCGAATTGAAATGAAACCAAATGAAACCAAAAAAAAAATATATTGTATATATATCTATTCTATTCCATTCTATTCAATTCAATTCAATTCAATTCAATTCAATTCAATTTGGAAGGACCAAGGACAAAACAAATGAAAGTGATTTTCTTTAGAATTACCCATATTTAGCATTGTCCCACTCTCAGTTGTTTTCTATTAACTCATGCTGTCAGTCAGTCAGTCAGTCATACATTGGACATAATTTACAAGGACCTCTACACATACAATACATGATTGTAAGTGTATGGTATATTTTACTATATTTTGTGAAATTTCCAATGTGGAGACATTCAAAAAATAACCATGCAAAATGTGAAATTATGGTAATCAGCAGATTGGAACACTTCTTTTTGTATTTCATCGTTTCTATGCGAATTAGTCAGTTAGTTAACAAAAATGTCGAAATGAAAAAAATATATACATATATCTAGACTTTTTTTTTCTGTACTGTAGGATATGATAGACAGAGTCCAGAAAACCCATTGTGATTACAGAAGTGCATGTGGCCATTATATAATTGTATTTTATCAATTGTTACTTTGATACTTTGCACCTTACTACACATCCTTTTATCGAATCGATAAAACGTAAGTATAAGTACTTATAATAAAGAATGGTCTCCCGTGGACAGGCGTTGGAATGCTTTCAGTCTGTTCTTTATGTGGCAAAAGTTCGTTAGGACCCTCATCACTTTTGAAGTGAAACTTCTTCATCAAAGCGGAGTAAATCCAAAAAATATGAAAATGAAATGTTACGAAAATCGAAATTTGATGAAGTTGTTATTATTATATTTGAGCTATTTAGGCATAAACAATTGAAATGTCTCCATGGCGTAGTGGTTAGAGTGTAGGACTTGCAAACCAAGGGCGTGGGGTTCGTGTCTTGCACTGGGAATGCTTCTTTTTTTTTTTTTTTTGTTTTAGTGAAGGGGACTAAATGCAAAAAGTTATTTATTTATTCATTGTATAATCAAAAACTTAATTCTAAAATACATAACATTAAAGCTGAAGCAACTGAGGTCTTCAGCTGAATGAGATCTTAATCATTAGTTCTTTTTTGGTTTTTTTTTTTGTTATTTACAATACAATATTTTCATACTTAGATTAACTGATTTAGATTTAATTTATTTATTAGTAATATGAAATCTTTTATGTTATTTTGACTTGCTTCTGTAAGTAGATGGCGCAGTGGAGGGATGTGAAGGGAGTTACACAGGGATTGGATTCGACTGCCCAGTGAGCGACAGTGAGATGGCCCACACTTAGTGTAGCTGAGTTGCAAAAATTGCAAGTTGCAAGTACTGGTGTTTTGTTGAGAAGATGTTCATGTGAAAACTTTGTGTGTCCTAGTCTGAATCTGGTATACAACACACATTGTTTCCTGTTGATAGTTGACGGGATGCTAAGTTCTTGTCTTGTCGGGGTTACTTGTTTATAAAAGTGGGTATATAAACAAGTAAACAATGCAAATTCCACGGCAGTAAGTATGGCTGCTGCCTCTGCCTCTGAAGATTGAGGTGTATATTGGTAATATGCCTGATTTAATACTGTGGTTTTCTTCGGAGATAACGCTGAAAGCTGTTATATGGTCTGCCTTTGAGCCGTCCGGAAAGATAAATTTCCATCTTGCGAATTTCTCACGGATGCAATTGAAAGCTGCTCTGTATTCTGCGTTTGGCGTTGTCTATTTTTTATATTTTGCCATTTGGAGCAATATTGAGTCAGCTTTAAGATACCATAGAGGGAGTTTGTATCTATATTTGCGTTGAGGAAAGATGATTACATCCAGTTCAGTTGCTCTGTCTATGATTAACTGTAGGCTTGATGCTAATCTAGTTTTCCTCTTATGTTTTTGATTGTTTCTGAATACTGTGTGCAGTCTGGATCCATGTGTGTTGGTGAGTATGTTTGCATTTGGCACGGATCTTGATCCAGTAAAGCCTCCAATTCCTCATCTTCAAACTTTTTGGGTTGGCCAACACGCTCTTTGTCTTCGACACTAAAATCACGACTTTTGAAGCGTCGAAACCACTCTTGGCATGACTCATTGGTCGGAGCAGATTCACCATAAACTTACTCAAGCATTCGATGGGCTTCAGCTGCACTTTTCTTCCCATTAAAAAAGAAAATCAAAACTTCCCACAAATGCTGTTTATTTAACACAAATCCGGACATTTTCGAAGAGGCAGAAAACAGTGTTGTTGTCAGAAACAAACGCTGATGCACACTAATTATTGTTGACAGATGTGAAACCTTTCTAGTGGAATAGGTAATCGCTTCCAAAATCGGCCACAACTTGCAGGTGGAGCCATTTGTACTCCCAATAATAGTTCTATACACTGCAAAACATGAATATGATGTGAGAGGTTTGTTGCAATCTACTGAGGCCATGCCTATGTATTTCGGATTTGGTAGGATGACTGATGGTAATTCTGGAAATGCTTCCACCAAAGGCATTGGTTTCTTTCTCTTTGGTTTTGGGCTAACGCTTACAGCTTCAAAGCGATTAGCCCCTTGGGTGTTGGGCCAAGGTGGCATACTTTTGTACTCATTATTTTTTTTTTGTTCTTCTGCTGAATGATTGTGTGAAGAAGTAACGAAGAAAAAAAAAGAAAAAAGAAATTTATACTGCGTTTGCGTTTTTATAATTTTCTCTGTTAGTTAAATTTAGTTAAGTTGAGTTAAGTTATTAGTATTAAGAGGAATTTATAAATTATAAGTTAACAGAACAGAAAACTGTTTACAGATTTAGTCTAGTATGGATTCTTATTGTACGATTTCAATTTTGTGAGATATATGTACGTATTTTTATTTGTTTTATAAATATTTATGTATATGAAATTATTTTGGTAGTGTCCTCTTTGTCGGGTTATTAAGTTCATCTATGCTGTTTTGGAAGATATACGAGTGTGTATATTTTTTTTATTTAAATATTTATTAATATACATTGGAAATACTTTTTTCAAAATTTCAAATTTGAAAACAAAATATTTTGCCCGCTTAAAATTGGCATTTTGTGCATATCATGTCGTACTGCTTACACCCTTTACGCTATGCTATATTGGGCAAGATGTGTGAGTGAATCAGTCTTATTGTTGAAACGTGTGAATTGGTTTTGTTGGCTTAAGAAATTATTAAATAAAATAAATCGAAAGAGTCAAATTATGATATTATTATTATTATGATTTGCAGTTTTTTATGAAAACAAAATATTTTTTGTAAATAATCGAATCGAATTAATCGAAATATCCGGTTAGAATATTTCCGCGGTCTGGCAACACCATAACGCCAATTATGGTTCACTAGTTTGCATCGCGCCACTTTTCATTTCCTTTTTGGCGTGCGAGTACAGAAGCGGCGTGAAAAACTATAACAAAAGGTAAAATTATTTGTTATTTCGACTTGATTAAAGTAGATAAAAAATACAATTGCCATTTTTTCTTACAGTTTTCGGAAATATCATTTTGATATTTGAACGGTTTGCAACTCGCGGCAGTCGGCGTCACTAAAAATTTTTTCATCAGCAAAGAAGACTCATTTGTGGAAAGCGCGCAAAAATGTCTGGGAACGACTTAATACTCCTGAAAGTATTGGGACAGGACGACGTGGTCGTCCAAATGAAGATAAAGAAGCATACGCCACTAGGTAAGTTGATGGACGCTTACTCTGACCGAGTTGGTTTGCCCGTGGCAGTCCTTAGATTTCGCTTCGATGGAACACCAGTAGGCGAAAGTGATACCGCCACTTCTTTGGATATGGAGGATGGTGATACCATAGAGGTTTACAGGAGCCAGACTGGCGGAGCCTAAGTGCCTCTTTAAGGGCTTTTTATAAATATTTGAAATATGATAATAAATAAAGCATTAATGCAAAATTAATTAAACATATTGCCTTGGCTGCCTATTTATTTAGTTATTTTGTCTTGTTGTTGTTGTTCTTGTTGTTGTTGTTGTTGTGAGGGGAGCTTCTTTAAGAATACCGCTACGGCGGAATCATCTATGGAATTGTAATGACAATTCCAATGCATCAGTGGTTTATTATTGGAGTGTGGCGGCATTAAGCTATGACGCCATTTTTGCAGCAGGTGTTCCAAACCTCAAAAAATATAAATATCAATTGGAATACCATTTTCATCATATATTCATCAAAATGGAGAAACATATAAGTTAAGGACGATGTTGACCAAAAGTGCATGCACATGCGCCCCAATGCATGTACCTTTTGCCACGCGCACTGCGTCAGCGTATTTTATCAGGCATTCCATCTCATCCCATTCCCATCCGTGGGAACGCACCGTGGAATAGAACACCTTGGGTAAGCTGCAGCGGAGGCGACAACAACAACAAAGCTCACAGAAACGAAAGCGGCCCTGCACCGGCATGTGCTGCAGCGGCAGAGCTACAGCAGCGACGCGGCAGAGCTACAGTAGCGACGCGGCAGAGCTACAGCAGCGACGCGGCAGCACCAGTTTAGGGTAGCCATTTTTTTTTTTTTTTGAACTTCAATATAAAAATAATGAAATACAAATTGTTTTGTTTTTTAATTTAAAATAAATAAATTTAATTTACATGCGTTGGTCCATAATTAGTTGGAATATATAAACTGCCAATTGGAATGAAAATTATAATATTTATTTCTAAAAAGATTATGATTTCTCCCACCACAAATGAAACGCCAAATAAGTTCTTAAAAACATTAAACAGTAGCAAAATAGAAATGAAGAAATCGAAGCTTAAACCCATTCTTTTGGATTCTTAAGGACGTTTATTATGGCACCTTCGTTAGAATTAGTGTCCGGCTCATGCATATACTGCCAGCGCGCAATTAACGGCAACGACATCAAGATACTTTCATACAGAGCACCTGGCGCCAATAGACCAAACTTTGTGCCACGATCGTAGATTAAATTGAATTTGACATAGCGTCCGCCGTTTCCGGCAATAGATAATTAAAAAGGCATGGATGGTTAGATCGATTCTGTTCCCATATAAGATGTTAATAGCGGCATTATGTCAAAACAAAAGGAAAGATCCTTAAGCGCAATGCATTCCATTACATGGCATCTTTATGTTTATACTACACGTATTTAGCTTTATACTTGTCGAACTGTCTGTCTATCTATCTGTCTGTTTGGCTATATTTCTAAGCATGACACTATCTGTCTTTCAATCTGTCAAACTATCTGTCGGTCTGTTTATTCATTTCTTCATTCGGCTACCCTCTGATATCTTTGCTACTTGAGTGGCTGAAGAAGCTCGGGGCCATCGTTTCAAGATTGATCGTTGGATGCGTAATGAAGGCGGGGGCGGTATAACGTGTGTACTACTAGATGGAGAAGTCTTCGAGAAGGCAGGTGTTAATATACCAGTTGTAACTGGATGGTTGCCACCATCTGCTGTAGCACAAATGCGAGCTCGTGGCAAGCCCTTTGTGGAAGGTGCAAAGCTGCCATTCTTCGCTGCCGACGTTAGTGCGGTCATTCATCCGCGCAATCCCTTAGTGCAAAACAATAGACTTCAACTATCGCTACTTTGAAGTGACGACTAATGATGGGCGGAAAAACTGGTGGTTCGGCGGAGGCACTGATTTGACGCCATACTATTTAAATGAAGAAGATGCCCAGCATTTTTATCAAACATTGAAAAAAGCTTGCGACGAACATGATCCGAACAACTATCCTCGTTACAAAAAATGGTGTGATGAATATTTTCACATAAAGCACCGCGAAGAGACCCGTGATATTGGTGGCATATTCTTTGATGATCTTGAAACGCCCGGACCGGATGAAGCATTCAATTTTGTAAAGTCCTGCGCAAACTCTGTTATCCCATCAAACATGCCATTGATAAAGAAGCATAAAAACGATTCGTATACCGACCGGGAACGGCAATGGCAATTGCTACGTCGTGGACGCTATGTCGAATTCAATTTGATCTACAATCGTGGCACAAAGTTTGGTCTATTGACGCCAGGTGCTCGGTATGAAAGTATCTTGATGTCGTTGCCGTTAATTGCGCGCTGGGATTATATGCATGAGCCGGACACTAATTCTAACAAGGTGCCATAATAAACGTCCTTAAGAATCCAAAAGAATGGGTTTAAGATTCGATTTCTTCATTTATATTTTGCTACTGTTTAATGTCTTTAAGAACTTATTTGACGTTTCATTTGAGGTGGGAGAAATCACAACCTAATTAGAAATAAATATGTACATACGTGTGTAATTTTGTTTATACGGGATATGGTACATAAGAGAAGTTTCATAAAATTGCGAAATGTTTATTATTTTTACGTTTTATGCACATGAATTTGTTCATAAGAACATACACACATACATGGCTTACTAAACCTACTATCTCCAAATACAATATAGTATCTAATTCTAATGCATACATACACCTAATTATTTACTTATGTGTGTGTGTATATCTATTGTATATATATGTGTGTCCGTATATAACTGAAATATTGAACATGACACTGTCTGTCTTTCATTCTGTCAAACTATCAGTCTGTTTGTCTGTCTGTCTGTCTGTCGGTCTGTTTATTTATTTCTTCTATGGTACTGAGAATCAAACAATTTGTATTTCATTATTTTTATATTGAAGTTAAAAAAAAAAAAAATTGTTACCCTAAACTGGTGCTGCCGCGTCGCTACTGTAGCTCTGCCGCTGCTGCACATGCCGGTGCAGGTGCCGCTTTCGTTTCTGTGAGCTTTGTTGTTGTTGTCGCCTCCGCTGCAGCTTACCCAAGGTGTTCTATTCCACGGTGCGTTCCCACGAATGCGCTGTCTGATAAAATACGCTGACGCAGTGCGCGTGGCAAAAGGTATATGCATTGGGGCCGTGATTACATGGGCGCATGTGCATGCACTTTTGGTCAACTTCGTCTTTAACTTACAAGTTTCTCCATTGTGATGAATATATGATAAAAATGGTATTCCAATTGATATTTATATTTTTTGAGGTTTGGAACACCTGCTGCAAAAATGGCGTCATAGCTTAATGCCGCCACACTCCAATAATAAACCACTGATGCATTCCATAGATGATTCCGCCGTAGCGGTATTCTTAAAGAAGCTCCCCTCACAACAACAACAACAACAACAACAACAAGACAAAATAACTAAATAAATAGGCAGCCAAGGCAATATGTTTAATTAATTTTGCATTAATGCTTTATTTATTTGTATTCATATTTGAAGTTACTTTGCGTAAATATTTAAAAAAAAGCCCTTAAAGAGGCACTTAGGCTCCGCCAGTCTGGCTCCTGTAAACCTCTATGGTATCACCATCCTCCATATCCAAAGAAGTGAATGTATCACTTTCGCCTACTGGTGCTCCATCCAAGCGAAAGCGAAGATCTGCCACGGGCAAACCAACTCGGTCAGAGTAAGCGTCCATCAACTTACGTAGTGGCGTATGCTTCTTTATCTTCACATGGACGACCACGTCGTCATGTCCCAATACTTTCAGGAGTATTAAGTCGTTCCCAGACATTTTTGCGCGCTTTCCACAAATGAGTCTTCTTTGCTGATGAAAAAATTTTTAGTGACGCCGACTGCCGCGAGTTGCAAACCGTTCAAATATCAATAAGATATTTCCGAAAATTGTATGAAAAAATGGCAATTGTATTTTTTATCTACTTTAATCAAGTCGAAAAACAAATAATTTTACCTTTTGTTACAGTTTACGATGAATTTTGACAAATTCGCCTTTTTCTTCTATTTGCTTATGTCCACCGTTTCACACTCGCACGCCAAAAAGTAAAGAAAAGGGGTGTGAGGCAAACTAGTGAACCATAATTGGCGTTATGGTGTTGCCAGACCGCGGAAATATTCTAACCGGATATTTCGATTAATTCGATTCGATTATTTATGTAAATTATTTACAAAAAATGTTTTGTTTTCATAAAAAACTGCAAATCATAATAATAATAATATCATAATTTGAATCTTTCGATGTATTTTATTTAATAATTTCTTAAGCCAACAAAACCAATTCACACGTTTCAACAATAAGACCGATTCATTTTATAATTTTTGGATTTACCTTCCTTAATTGTACTTATAAGAATAAGGCACACTAATTAAATTTTTTTTTTTTTTTTTTGTATTATACAGAATAGGAGCTCGCATTACCACAGTTCCTGGGAAAAATGACAGCCTGGTTCAGTGGTCCATTAAATCCCATTGTCAGTAAAGAGAGAATGTTTTGGAATGGTTTTATTTATTGTATCATATCATATCATATCAATTGTGATTAGACATATGTATAAGACTGACATCCAACAATGGAATCTATGGATTTTCACCCTACCAACTCTTACTACGCTTTCCGAAACGCAACAATGTTTAAGAAGATACCGTAGAGTATCTTATATACTACGAGTATGACACATTGAGCACTTAAACCTTTCCTTCTCCATACTCGTACTAAGTATATATGTATGGAAGTGAGAATTCTAGAATTCTAGGAAGGATAACTGTTACAATAAGAAGCATAATAAAATTTTCTTCTCATTTTTCTTTTCTTTTGAAATTCAACCAAACTGAATACTGAAATTCTTTCCTTTTTCTTTTCTGTATTCATAAAATTTCTTTTTTGGTTGGACAAAAATATCATTTAAAGTAGCACATACATAGGTACAATAATGATGATGATTTTTTTTTGTTTTGTTTTGTTTTGAAATCTCTGTTCTGTTATATTTATACTTATAGAAACAAATCATGGCTTTTATTTGTTTGTGTTTATTTTCTTATTTTTTTTTTCTTCTGTTCTTTTCTTCTACTTCTACTTCTACTTTCAGTATTTATTCGTTAAGGCATAAAGAAAGTTGCTTATATTCATTCCATTTCTTTTGCTTTCCTTTCCTTTCCTTTCTTTACTTACTGAATTCTTTTGGAATGGACGACTGAGGAGGACAAAAGTGTTGGGTAAACTGGTCAGTGGGTTGGATTGGATGAATGAAGCTAAACCTTTTTGAACTTTGCGATGCTTTGGTAAAATGCTCGGGCATCATGCTAATCCGCGCGCTACACTTTATTAATATTGCTGGCGAAGTGAAAAATTGGTTCAATATGAAAAGTTTTATGCCGCCAGGCGATGCCACAAGCAGCTGCTGGTCAGCTTTTCATTTCGCTTTATTTTCCTTTAAGTCGTCTACATATATACATACCTATATACGAGTATATAGTGTATGTTTGTATGTATGTTTGTATGGCTGTGTATGGTAAATAAGTAAATAAGAAATTGTAGATGTTGAAGATGTAGTAGGCGCTTGGCACGTCGTAATTTGTCCCATAGGAAATCAGGATGAGGACATCAACATTTTTTCCTGGTTTTTTGCTTTTGATTTTGTTTTTTTAATTTAAAGTTTCTTCTTTTACACATTTCTCTTTTCATTTGAATCCATGAATGTCACCAGTTTAAAGTTAAACCCCAAAAAAAAAAAAAAATTGTGAAAATCTTGCACACGAATCGCAACAACAACAACAACAACAACAACAAAAGCAACAGCAAAAATAATAACAACAACAACAACAACACTTACAATATAAAGTATAACAAATTTGAATGTTCATTTAATAAATGGCGTCTGGTGACGATGACGATGATGACGATGACGATGACGATGACGATGACGGCGGCGACACGACAAACTAATATTAAAAGTGAAGTATACTCCAGAGTTTCGTAAAGTATTTTATTAGAGTTTATTTTATTTTTTTCCCATTCCCTTTGCTCCATCATACACTTTCATCATCAACAACAACAACAACAACAACAACATCGTGCAAGTGTCCTTGCCGTTCTACTTTTCATTTCTCGTCATCTGCTTCGTCATCTCTCATCCACATCCACATCGACATCCACATCCACATCCACATTCATATTCTACATTATCCTTCATCGTGACCGTCATAGCCATTGAAGTTATCCTTTTCGTTGTTATTTCTTTTCTTTTTTTTTTATTTATTTATTTATTTTGATGGCTCTGCAATTTTTGTTAATTACAATAAAACAAGGGCCCGTCCCCTCTTTGATTGTCGTCGTCTCTTTGATTGTCCGTCTGTCTGCCTTTTAGTTTTGGCTGCCAAAAATTGTTTGTTGACCCGACCCGACCCGACCCGATCTACCAACATCCACTCTTACTCCTACTCCTACCCAAAATTTCCATTCTCATCTTTCAGTTTTATTGTGTCAAACCAAAAACCACAAAAATTTCAGTTTATCAGCTTGCTACCTACATTCCTTCATTCCTTCATTCCTTCATTCCTCCATTCCTCCATGCAATGCCGCCATTCCATTCGAATTCAATTCAGTTCAATTCAGTTCAGCCCAGTTGAACTTGGCTGGTCCTGTTAAGAAGAAGAAGATCCCTTCGTTGTCGAATTCAAGTAAATAGTTGTAGGTATGCTGCTCCTCATGTCTGCTTGCCTGCTCCTGCTCCTGCTCCTGTGCTTCTGCTGTCCTTTTTGTAGCATTCTGTGTCATTCTGATAAACAAATTTTTGCTGTGTAGCCACAATTATGCATTCGGGATGTTATTTTTTTTGTATATTATTTTATCGATGGATAGCCCCAATTACTTTCATTTTAATCTCTTTTTCTGATTTGATTTGTTTTTCTTCTCTTCTTTTGTAGAATTTAAATAAAATTATGCAAGCAAAAGGAAATAAAACCAAAACAATAAAGTGAAATATAAAAATGAAACTTTCGAATTAAAAATTAAATCTTTTTTTTTTCTTTTTTTTTTTGTGTTTCTTACGAAATTGAGTTTAAATTTCATTATCTGTTTTTAATTATGTTAATTATTAAATATTCGCTATGGGAAGGATAAGCTACACTACAGAAAGTGGTAAGTGGGTGGTGGATTCATAAGTATAAAGGCAAGGCAAGGCAAGGCAAGGCAAGGCAAGGCAAAGTAAAGCAAACTCAAACTGTCAGATTGATTCCAATGATTGTATTGTAGTTCATTATATAGAGATAATAAAACATAGTTTGATGCAAATTAAAACAGAATATCAGAGAAAAATATCACTCTCCTCAATAGGACGCAACAAAAATTTAACAAGAATCAACCAAGTAAGAATCCATGGACAGTTGAGTTAAAGGTGAGTGAGTGAGTGAGTGAGTGAGTGAGTGAGTGAGTGAGAGACACACTGTGAATAACAATTGTAAGCGGAGAGATCTGATTTCTCTAGAATTGGAGAATAAGGGACCGACATCTTTTCGCCTATATAAATGACTTTCCAGGTGTTTATTTCATAAAACTGCAATATCTCATCCAAAGCGCTTGATGTCACCACACCATCATCGATCATATCGTATTACGATTTGGTGAAATAGCTTGGAAATGAATTTTTTATACTGACAAATTGAATAAATATTTGCTTCCCATTGCTGATGAAGGTCCTAATCGAACATTTCAATGCAATCGATGGATCCTATATTGATATATTGATATAGTGAGTATTTAGCTTTTGTAAATTGATTTTCTTATTTTATTTTAATCGATATTTCATTCAAATTTACTACAGCCGAATCGCGATAATTCGTAATTGCAAGGGACCAGCATTTTCTACGAATTATCGAGGTTTTCGAATTATCGAGGTTTCGATTTATCGAGATTAAAAAGAGAAAAATACGAATTAACGGGGCTTTTACATTTCAGTTGATTTTCATCTATTTTTTAACTTTATTAGAACATAATAACTCCATTTACATATGTATTTACATCTTACATACTATTAATTTAATAGAAAAATAAAAACAGAAACATAAAATAATTACAAAGAGAAAGACTAAGGTTTAAAAAAGTTTGTAATATTTTATTGCTTGAGGTTCTTTTCACCTATGTATCTCTTCAATTGAATTTTCCAACTTTATTAAGCAATCAAAAACATTTTTTTGGACATCATGATTTGAAACATAATATCGAATTTGTTGAATGGCCGATTTAGCTTGTTTATTCGTTATAAGAATTTCTTCATCGGCGCTATCATCGTCATCACTTTCATTATTAATAACAGTAACTTCTTCCAAAATATCGTTGTCTGTCAACATACCGGATACAACCACGTCATTATCAACAGTCACGTAATCATCGAAAAGACCAACATTTTCAGAGTTCTCAGATAAACGATTCCATAGATGATCTATCTATATTCAATTGCTCGTCTTGAATTAATTTTTCGTTGCCATCTTTATTAAAACCGCAAGCACGGAAGCAGTTTTGAATACAAGCTGCGTTGACACTATTCCATGCTTTATAAGCAATTTGCATTGCCGTAAATAGCGTACATTTAAACTCTTTTTTGTCATCAATGCTATCAACCAGATTAATAACCATTTCCTTGCGGTATAATGATTTAAAAGTTTTTATAATACCCTGGTCAAGCGGCTGCAGTTTGGAAGTGGTGTTTGCTGGTAAAAACTTTATTTCTATGTGGCTTAGATCAGGGGACCCATTATGCGCCGTACAATTGTCCATGAATAGCAATATCTTTCGATTTGCTTTTTTCATGGTGTCATTCAACATTCGTTAAAAAGATCCATTGCTCATCCACGCCTTTTTATTATGTCGGTAAAGCATTGGAAAGCTGCGAATGTTTTTGAAGCACCTTGGTTTTGCAGGCTTTCCAATTAATAGTGGTTCAAGTTTTTCGGTGCCATCCATGTTTACAACAAATAATAAGGTAACTCGTTCTTTACTATGCTTACCACCATGACATTTTTCATTTCTGAAGCAATAGGTTCGATCTGGCAAGCATTTATAAAACAAGCCAGTTTCATCTGCATTAAAGATGTCTTTAGCATCGCAATCTTTAATCAAATCACTCAACTTTTCTTTCCACCCTACACAAACTCCTTCATCAATAGTAGAACTTTCACCGCACAATTTTTTAAATGTGATGTTGTGTCGATTTTTGAACCGTTCAAGCCAACTATTGCTCGCTTTAAAGTTATTGATCTTCATTGCATTAGCAAAACACAAAGCCTTTTCGGTCAATAACTGGCTGCCAATAGGAACGTTGCTTTGCCGGCATTGTGTTAGCCACAAAAGTATACACTTTTCTAAACCTGGATATTCAGATTGCTTCTGACGCTTTACTTTACTGAACGAAGATGCTCCCATAATAAATTCCTTTTTTTGTAGAATTGATGTGAGTGTTGATGGTGCGATTTGGAATTGTTTCGCCACCTCCTTTTTTTTGCTCCATTGTCAATTGCTGCAATAATTTTTTGTTTTTGAGAAATTGTTAAGGTTTTATGCGTGCGTTTGTTTGGCATCTTGACATTACAGCTTATTGTTTTGAATGAAAGAATCTCTAAGAAAAAACAAACAAAACAAACAAAGTCAGTTAGCCGACATGA
This sequence comes from Amiota minor, assembly GCA_037043295.1. Taxonomy (NCBI): domain Eukaryota; kingdom Metazoa; phylum Arthropoda; class Insecta; order Diptera; family Drosophilidae; genus Amiota; species Amiota minor. The sequence goes on from JBAMAW010002693.1 coordinate 910,518, forward strand.
AGGCGACAAAACGGTAAACTGAATCCCGATTTGTTTGTTTTTTTTTTTACGTTTTCATTACGAATTATGAGAGGTTTTAGAAATGAATTACGAATTATAAGAGGTTTTATGTTCATTGTATTCCAAATAAAAATACGAATTAACGAGGGGACCAAAACGTATGAAAGTTTTACGAATTATCGAAGTTTTTTCAAGGGACCAGCAGTTTGTTACGAATTATAGAGGTTTTCGATTTATCGAGGTACGAATTATTGTATAATACTACATACATTTGTATGTATGTATGTCATCTATCTTTGGTATTCACCATTCAAAACTGTCTGCTGACTCTTATTTTTTTAATATTTTTTTTTGTTTTTGTTTACTTGTTTGTTATCCCATATGAATAAAATATGTCATATTTTCAGAAATGTGTCGGGGGTGCTATAATATTTTTTGAGTTTTTTATTTTTGTTCTTTCTAATACTGGGTACATTTGATTGAGTTTCCAAGAAAATATTGTACTAGAAAAGAAACAACAATAAAATCTTCATTTAGAGAAAATAAAATAGCAGAATAAAACGAAACGAAACGAAACGAAACGAAACGAAATGAAAGGATAACAAACAAAAGCATAAATCTTAGTAACAAAACAAAACACAAAAAAAAAAAATAGATTTGAACTGGTACCAGTAGGTAAGTACGTAAGTAGTAGTAGTAGTGTATGGTAGTTCCTTCATAGAAGATGGCCGTTGCCATCATCATCAACAGCATCAACAGCATGAACAGCATGAACAACAGCATCATAGTCATAGTCATCGTCGTTGGGCTAAGTTGAAATGAGTCGTAGTCAAGTGTTGTGTAATGATGTCGGTTGGTTAGTTGGGTTGAGTTGGATTGGGTTGCTTGGTTCGAGGTGAATCATATGAAGCTGCTGAAACGACAATGTTTGAGTACTGAGAGCATAGTACTTGTATGAGACTGACGACTATGACGACGACGACGATTTAATGCATACAAAATGATTTACACGCCGTTGGCTAAAAATAATACTAGAGCGCACCTGCTTAAAAATTCATTCCCCCAAACACTCAACTCGACTCACAAATACTATGAACATGAGCATTGTGACTTTGGAGCAAGGACGAGGAGAGGAATGTTTTATAGTAAGCATGCATGCAAAGGACATGATACGCTCGAATTACGCGCTTGCAGGTAACACAAAAATAACACCAACGACGACGACATCGTCAATTGCTGCATCAGCATCAGCATCAGCATCAGATTGTTATCAAGAGTGTTCCCTCGACTTGGTTACATAGAAAGTACTGTACGTGTACTACAACAACAACAACTAGTACTAGTACTTACCTATGAATAAAGAAGCCCAGGGGTAAAGAGAGAAAAACAAAGAAGAAGAAACTGCGTGTATTGAAAGAGAGGTTCAGTGGCGGCCTAGGCCGGTAAAATGACATAGGGCCCCGGTCTATGTCTCGGAAATGAATTGAATTGAATGTTGGCGAACAACACACAGCTATTCTCATTTTTGGTTGATGCTTGTAATGCATAGAATTGTGAGTCTCGTAGATTCCTCGTCAGTCCCATGAAGATGAATGCTAAGCTCTTAGTTTTTGCGTTAACAATTTGAAAATTTGCTTAAAACCTTATATATTTTTGAATGCTGATGCAATGCAGATGAATACTCACTCGATTATTGAAAGAGGTAAACCCCCGTTATATTTTAATCATTTTAATTATTATTATTATTAATATTATTTTAATAAGATTTAAACAAAAGAGAAGAAAACTCTAGAGCGGTAAGTGATAATATGCAGTTACGGATGGCTGAGGCTCTCGCACTCTCTCTCTCCCTCTCTCTCCTCTCTCTCTCTCTCTCTCTCTCTCACTCTCTTTCCCCTTAGTTCGCTAGTGGAGAAAATAAGTACAATACATGAGCTACTGCTTTGGGTAATGAATAAAGTAATGATGTCATCGTTGCCGTCATAGTCATCGTCATCGTCACCGACATCTTTGAAGAAAGTGATCCTTCGTGTGCTTTTTGCTCTATCGTTTTGTCCTTGTTGCCTTCTTTATTTCTTTGTTTGTTTGTTTGCATGTTTGTTTATTATTGCATATGTTTATGTGCATGTGTGTGAGTGTAGCTTTCACTCAAGAAGCTATAATGCACATAATCAAGTCATTCAGGCAATAGGACGAGCCCGGCTGGTCTGGGCTTGACTTGACTTGCCTAGGTTGGTCTGAATCCTATTGGGTCAAGTTAGTTCGGTTCAGTTCGGTTCGGTTTATCCTTTTATTATTATTCACATGTTGGAATATCACTTGGGAATTGCAACAACATCAAACGATAACAATACAACAACAATTGAAATTAATATTAAAATGCATGTCGTCAATGTTCAATGCCACCACACAATTTATGGGTAATCATCGTCATCATCATCATCATCTTGTTTCATCAATTTTCTATGCCATATATTTATTATTGTATGTGAATGTGTGTGAGTATAAACAAAGAAATCAACAATAAGAATTTCTTACTTTTACTTACAAAACCAATTCATACACTAGTTGACATGCCATTTAGAATTGTTTTTTTTTTGTAGTCAGAAATGTACGACTATCGGATACCCAATAGACCCAAAATTACTGTCACCATGTCCAAATTTGAGCAGATATCGAAGCCTACATCGGCATAAGATGATATTTGCCAGGCCTTAAGCATTAATCCAGCAATATTGCGATTTAAGTTTAAATATCTGGTTCTTATTGCCGCCCATCTAGTCTCCTGTGAAGTTTCTGGTCTCCTTTGTTCGAAAATTGTAATTGTACAAAAAAATTGTATCTAAAACTTCCTATTACATTTTTTTTTTTCGTTAGTTTTGTTATTTACTCGTACAATTTTTTTGTACATTTTTCAAAAGTTTCTTATCATTAGATGTCGATTTTATGCTCGGTTAAATTGTCCTATAGAATTGTGCAACCAGAATTTAAACATGTCTCTCAGTATAAGTTGTATCTGTTGCATCTGTGTACTTATGTGTGTGTATGTATTTGTACTTTTTCTTGTGTGTAAGTTTCATGCATTTGACGTATGTCTTATTTTCTATTTCATTTCATATTATATTGCGCCTTCGAAAACAACATTTTACTTTAACCGAACGAATCTCACTCAGTCTACCCACACTTTTTATTTTTTTACTTTTTGACTACTGTTTCTTCTTCTCTATGCTTTATCTCTTAAACACACCCACACCCACAAATACAATCATCATACAATCTACTATGTGAATGTACAAAGTTTCGTATAAATTGTTTTGGGGGTAAAAATTAGCCAAAAAAAGAAGGTGGGAAAAACGATTTAATGTTACAATTTCTTCCACTCTTCACATGGTTCCCCTATATACATACTTAGTACTATATACCCAACCTCAACAACACAAAGCAACCATCCTTTACTGGTTGTTCATATTTTGATTGTTCGTCTTATTTTTGTATTGTATTGTATTACCAAACATATACTTACCCAGATCCTCTTCACATCTACAAAGCATACGCTCTACCTGAATTGAGATGAGATAAATAAGTTTCAGGCATATTCTTGGCCAGTAACACTTCCAATTTGCAGACATATTCTGGCTTATATCTATCACATGATCCTTAATACGAGGTTTGAAGGTTCTGCCAAACAATTTTTCGATTTCTTAATCTTTCATATTTTGTACATAATCCAAGATTTATTATAATCCTAAGGTCAAGTTCGTTTCGTACGAAATAGACGAGCAATTGGGAATCAAAACTGGAAAATAGATTATTTCTGCATCATTTTTCCAAATACTTATTACTGTATTAACTTATCTCAAAGTACCCCATAGTGTATTCTCTAGTCAGTTTTACCTTAACTTTACTATTTACTATTTCATAGTTTTTATTGTTGTTGCTCACACGCTATAAAATGTCTATTCTGTAAATTAAAAACTAAAAGTAAAATTATAGTGTTGCCTACGAACGGGCACAGTATTCCTCACTTCCATTTCAAGTCAAAGATTTAAGGTTCAATATTATGACTTTATTTCTACGAGTACATATTTTCAAAAACTTAAAGTGTAAAAACCAAAAACCAAACCAAATGTGGTCACATTTCTTGATAAACGTTAATAAGCAGAAGCAAGACCTCAAAGACCCCAGAAGGTGAATTGTATTTATATGCAGACGGAGAGACGGACGGACACACAGTCATAGCATAAAAAACTCGCCTTGTCGAGCTGATTAAGGATAAATATACTTTATGAGATCTCCGATGTCTCTTTCAATAAATTGCTCACAACTTCTGAACTGATCTATTTGTATATGGGAATTTCTTTTTTTTCACCTATCCAACACTACACCATTAATTCAACAATTCAACACAAAACTATACAATTTCTGCTATCCAACATTACTGAATTGTAAATTGTATTTCTAACAACTTCTGCTATAAAGGCGGGCATTAAAAAATCGATTATATCTAGAAATGCATTAAGCCTAACACACTAAAACCAAAGAAGTTCCCACATTTACCATTTTGCAGTTTTTAAAATTTACCGCCATGCTAATGAACACCTCGAAGAGACGCGTTGATTAAGCCATGTCCATCTGTCCATCTGTCCATCTGTCGGTCTGTATGCATGCAAACTAGTCCCTCAGTTCTTGTGCTAAAGAGCTGAAATTTGGATAGACGCAGTACAGAACAAATCAAATCGGACCACTATACATACAAACCCCAATTTGGTTCGGAACCCTTCTTCTTGTGCAAGTCCAGATTTTTGGGGTTCCGGACCCAAAAAGGTACCAAAAGGAACCCAACCCTATTGTAGAGACTTCGTTGTCCCTCCGTCCTTCCGTCCACGGGTCATATCTCATAAACCGCAATAGCTAGAGAGTTGAAATTTTCACAGAATGTATACTTTTATTCGGGCATCAGTTGAAATATTTTCAAAAACTTACAGGGGTCCCCATACAAGAAACACTTTGATTTGTATGGCAGCTATACGATCCAGTAATCCCTCGATCTTTAAATTTAGGTGGTTCATGACTATACATCAGAAACTTATATTGTCAAAATTTCAGTTTGATCGGTTTACTAGGGAGTGTACCTCCCATACAAACCACAATTCAAATTTCAGGTTTTTATTAGAAAAACTTGTGTTTTTGTTCTATCGAACTGTAACCTATAGGTTTTTGATATAGGCGCTGCATATATGTTGCGAATGCCAACTATGAAGGGAACCTCCCATACAAACCCACCATTCAAATTCAGGTTCTTATTAGAAAAACTTTTTTGTTTTTTACACTATTGAACTGAAATTTAGACACTATAAGTTTCTGATATAGGCGTGGTACATTGGTTGGAAACATTCAAATCGGACCACTAGGGGAAGTACCTCCCATACAAACCCCAAAACTGATACGGAACCCTCAAAATACGAGGCTGACTCGCACTTGGCTCATTTTATTCTATATACTATGTATTTCCCTGGATCTTTGGTCTGGCACTTATTCAAAAGAAATACATATGTTTATATTTAGATGAAAATAAGCTTGCCTGATATGAATGAGAGAGGTTTTTTTCTTTTATTGTATTTGTTATAATTTTGTATTGCTTGATTGAAAACACAATGAACCTGTAAGCAACCACATCGATGGCATACTACCAGATGGCAGTTATTAAAGTTTGGAAGGTGATCGAAATATACATATGATACAATACAATATAAAGATACATACAAACATCAGAATAATGTGGCTACTTATTCATATTAAATGTTAAGTGTATAAACATATAAGTAATTGAAAGATTTTCATAGACACTTAAGTTGCATTCACATGTATTGTGCTGTACTGTACTCTACTGTACTGTACTGTACTCTACTGTACTGTACTGTATCTTAATGACAGGCTAGTTGTGTATGGATTCACCATTGTTGTTGTCCTGTTTATTGTCCTTGTTCGTGTTTCTTTAGCAGTCTCTGTGTTGTCGTCATCGTCGTCGTCGTCATCATCTTTCAGTATGATTAACGCTGAAAATATTATGAAAATGACTGCATGTTATTAACCATTGTTGTTAATAACAATAATGATGATGCTGATGATGATGATGTTATTGTTGATGATGATGATGATGATGATGATGATGGAAATGGTGTTAATGATGTTGAAAATAAAAACAAAAACACAATTCAGATTCAGTTCCATTGAAAATTTCATACCTTTTATATAAACTTGTCTAACATTTAAAAAATAAAAAAATAAAAAAGGATCTCAAGGGTCCAATGTGCATATGGAGAGTAATAAAGAAGGATACATGGATTGGATCACATTGATTATCTGATCGGCTCGGATTTCGTAATCATGAATTTATTTGTCATTTCATCTGGAGTTTGTTCTCAGCACTATTTACTGTATTTTGCTTATGAACCTTGTCACTACCATGAGACTGAAGAACAGATTAAGTTGAACTGAATTGGATTTGATTCGATCTCCTGATCTTAAGACCTTAAATTTATACCATATGTCCATTTCCAGTATAATATTTCCAGGCTATTTTCATTGGCTTGGATATGATATTGTCACTAACATCACACTGATGCGACATAACTGAAATCGTTGTCAACAATTAAGTATGAAGTGTATAAAGAACAAATGAGGGAAAAAAATAAAATAAATGTCAGTGTTTTCATAATTAATTGGCAACACTGGCTGGCAGGCAAGCGACCGTCGCCATTGCGCTGCGCCAGGTTGTTCTGCTGCGAAAATAATTAAACTAAAGCGCCCCGAATCGCTGCCAATTCATTTTGCCGTATTTAAAACGCTGAAAGTCATTAACAAAAAAGTATCAAAAGCAACACCAGCAACCAACACCATACCCAATACCATTATCATCAACATCAACATCAACGTCACCATCACGGACTCTACCAGTGCCACCAGTGCTAGCAGTAGCAGCAGCAGCAGCAGCAGCAGCAGCAGCAATGGGTAAAAGGCAAATGAAAAGCTGCCATTGGCAACGAAAAAGAAGTGGTGGACTCATTTCCAACTTATCTGGTTGTTGCACGGTTTTTCAGTATTCCATATTCCGCATTCTGTATTCAGTATTCAGTGTTCGGTATTTTTTCCCCTTTTGTTTTCTTTTGAATTTTTTTCCGTAGTTTGCCTGTGGAAAATTTATTGTTTTACACATTAACGTATTTATGCACCCTGCCAGCTTGTACTCAAGTCTATAGGTTGTTATGTTGAGCTTAATCCAAAAACAAAAAAAAAAAACAAAAAAAAAGGTAATGATTATTGGAATTAAATGAATTCCCATGACACAACGACGATCCTACAATGATCAATATTTCAAAGGAAATCCATTTCAATCCATGTCCATGTTTTTTTTTTATTTGTTCCTTATAATTTCCTCAAAACTGCATTACTGCATTAACATGATGATGATGATGACGATGATGATTGAGCTAGTGAAGTGTAGTTAGTGTATTCAATGGTCGTAAAAACTCTATGATCGCTTACTTATTTGTTAATTTTAATCTTGAGCGAATGAGTAATACAAATAGCAAATATAGTTAAAAACAATAATAATAAATACGTGAATATTCATGAAACGCACATTTCAATCTACGTATAATCCACTTTTGTACACTTCATCTCCATACTTAATATGAGTCTATAAAAATTTTAGTCTCAATTTTGTAACATCTCTCTGATGGAAATGGCATGGGAAATAAATGCAGCAATCCAATGAACTTTCAATAATTTTTTATTTCTTTATACAATATGAAGTTTTCGAGATAGAGAACTGAAAAACTGTTATTCCACTATAATAAAGAAAATAAATAAATAAATATGGTTGAATTATTACTATATTTTAAACTAATCTGAAATATTTGGAAAGAAAGACAACACATCAGATATGTTAAACAGCATAAAAATTACAATATCTGCAAATGATACCTCAAAAACTGAAGTTTTACATAGACTAAATGAATTTCTTACTATACAGTATAGTACAATATTAGGTAAAAATCTTCGTTAACTTTTCTTTTCAAATCATCAGAATGATGTTGTCTCTATTTGTGAATGAAGGTATAACAACTCAATATGTGAAATGCTTTCAAACTTTGACGCGACCAAGGTTTCCATTAGTTCCTTTAATTTTTGCTGCTCTCTCATGCATGCTGAGTAGATTCAGTGGGATTGGGCCTGGGTCTGGGTCTGCTGTAAGGTCAAAGTGTTTGTAGAATGTTTTCGTTACGCCCACAAACATCAGAAAACGACCTCCCATGATATTGAAGAGAAAACAAAAACAAAAATCGCTGAATTAACTTAGCGCTATATGCATATGTGTGTTTAGTGCCACACCTATTGGGATGACAAAAAAAAATTGTACATACAAAATAGGCGTGCTGGCAGGAATAATTTTAGTGCTAAAGTTTTGTGTCCCTTATTGCATTTAATATTTGTTGCTGTTTTCGCTGTCGTCGTCGTCGTTGTTGTAAATTCACGTTAGCCACTGCACCAAAACCATTAACGTCTGCAATTTATGCCCTCTAAGTTTTTGAATTTGAATGGTGACATTACATTTATCGATGATGTTTGTCATCGGATCATGGAATGTATAATCCAGCTTATATACTGTACGAGAATTAGGCTTCATCAGTCATCAGTAATTATTTACTTCCAACTCTACCTATTTCTATATTTATCCAAACTAGAGTTGTACAAATATCGGAGACCAAGACCAAGTTAGTCAAGACCAGTCAGTCATATTCTATTTATGTAAACCAATATTTATGAGAAAATCATGACGAAGATTGGGTATCCTGGGTATCTACTTAAGGCATTTTATAATTTACCTGCTCCTATGAACATTTCAAGTTGTTACAATTTTGAATCATTGCTAGGATGACCAGTTTGAATGAGATTCTTTCATAAACTTTTGGTATTTAGTGTTGGATACTTTGGATAACTAAAGTTTATAATCTGTATACTTTCATGATTCTGATTATTCCATAATTATTATGGTATATGCCCTTCTGATAAACTAAGTTGTGTAAAATGACAATATGTTTATATGAAGGGTATTCTATCTTAAGAAGAACGAACCGAGCCCAACCGAACCAAAGTTTATGTCATTACATTTTCTACAATATATTCCTTTACTCATCCTCTCCTCTATTGCATTTAATTTTGGTTTGGCATATGCGACAAATTTTGCATTGGTGCACAATTAGTTAACCTGAATTAAACCTCGTCCTGAAACTAATTTATATAGTTACTTACTTTATACCATCGCATCCATTGCATCCATTACATCCATCGCATTTTCTTCCACTTCCCGCTTTTTTATTTTGTTCTCTGTTTGGTGTTGTGTCATTTATTTCAACAATGCGCTCCATTCGTTCCATAGAAAAAAAGTAAAAGCTTTAGAAATTCGAGATGGCCTAACTATTGAATGAATACCCTGCCTGCCTGCCTGCCTGCCTGCCTTCCTGCCTTCCTGCCTTCCTGCATGCATGATGATTAAAAAATTTCACAAAAATTATGTGAATTCTATCATATAATATGAAGGACAATAATGCATTTCTCTGTCATGAGTGTTGTTACAGGATTGTTCGGATTTTTATATAGAAATGAAATTCATTTTCCATCCCAATCACTTTGTCTCCATTGATATCGTTACAAACTTAATGTACCACCCAATTTGGTATGGGCACCACATAGTAAAAGCCAAAGCAAAAAAAAAAACAAAAAAAAAAAAAAAAAAAAAAAAAAAAATTTTAATGTAAATGAGGACAACACGCAGAGCTTTTACTAATGAGAAAAGTTTTGTCATGGCAACGAATGTTAAAGGTTTTTACAACAAATTAGACTCGAATGACGTTCAAAACTTCGCCTATTTGTTGTCGCCATCGCCATCGTCGTCGTCGTCGTCATCACACCAAAGGTTAGTTAGGTTAGTTTAAAGAAAAAAAAAATGGAAACAAATGTACACACACACACACACATTCCATACAATACCACGATTATTATCCCAAAATACCCAAGGACCAAGGCATTTGAATTATTGGTCAACTGTGTCAACTATTTGGGATATTTTGTTTTGTTTTGTAAAAGAAACAAAGGGATATTTTTCAAACTGTTAAACATAATATTACTTTGATTATCGAAGTCCCAAGATATTTGCACTCTAAAATTTGTAATGAATAATTGCTTCGGTGGCTTTTCGTTTTCGTTTCGTTTCTTCTTTACTAAGCTAGAGCTTGGTCTCCCTAATTTCTGCTCTTATTCTTGTGATCCGTTTATGTACGAGTGCATGAATGGTATATTAAATTGAAGAAAATATTTGTAACATTTGTAGTAATAGAAAAGTCATTTTATTTTATGACATAAGCTGACTTTTCCGACGATCCAATATAGAAACTTTGAAATAAAGTCAAGATCATCTTCCATCTTCCATCTTCCATTGTGTGAATCTTGGCAATATTAACAGGGATCTTCTTCTTCTTCATCAGTGGGTTTAGTGGAATGAATCACAGCTTTCATGTTCCACAAAAAGAGAATTTCGAATGAATAAAACTTATTGTTAAAGTAAAAGCAACAACGACAACATTCTTTGAAGATCTGAAGAGGGATGTGTTTTGGATGTGTGTGTGGAGGATCTAAAGGAATAATAATAAAAATAAAATCCAATTAATGTAAAACTTTATGTTTTGTGAAAGGCATGATATCCTGGGTGAAACCGAAGTTAATGTACAATATATTCTTTGTTTCCTTTCCTTGTACATATTATAAAACACCACAATAAGAATGAATGAATCTATGGGAGTGAAACAGCCAATTTGGCATGATACCAATTACTAAACTAAAATGAACTGAACTGAACTGAACTGAACTGAACTGAAGAAAATCTCATAAGTAGAAAAGCAAAACTTTTCTTAAAGGACCAACAACGACAAAGGAACAAAATGAAAAATTAAATCGAGCAATCAATTGATAATATTGTACATAATAAGTTAATCAAGCTTACAATGGCATAACAATAACAATAACAACAACAACAACAACAACAACAGTATCCAGAATGATTGCAACAAAAACTATGGGATGAAAGGATGGATGGATGAATGGATGAATGGAAGGAAGGATGTCTTAATAGAACGAAACAAACCACTAAAGTTGCTTTTTGGTCTCGGCCGGCCGACAATAGACTAGTTGATATTGTCAAATAGAAAAAATAATGGTCAATATACAATAACAACAACAACAACAATAGCAACAATAGCAACAACATATGTATGTATATCGGTATATACAAAATATATTGGACGATATATTTGTAAATAGTATTTTGTATGTATGTATGTACGACGAGTAGTACCTATAAAGAAACTCATATCGTTAAATGCAGTCAGGCATGTTGTAATGTAACATCGTCGGCATCGTCGTCATTGTACTCATTCATACAGCAAAACTACAAAAGTTCTCCTTTCTAGCGACGGCTAAGGCTAAGATCAAAGTGTAGAATATGGTGAAATGTAGTGGAAAAGGTAGCGATTTAGAGTCAAAGTTTATGTACACAAAGCAGATTACGAACAAAAAAAGTTGAGACATTGAAAAGTTGAGTAGTTGAAGTTGAAGGTGAAGCTGAAGCTGAAACTGAAGCTGAAGCCTTTTAAATGTTCATTGAATCACAAAGTCATTTGCTAATAAAAAATGTTTTTGACATTCGCCAAATAAATGTGATGTGTGCCATATGCCATGGGTTACAAAAATACAATATATGAAAAAAATATACATAATATACAATAAATTATAACACATACATACATATGTATATCATATTTTGTATTTGTGGATTGAACAATAAACTCAGATTAATTGATTAATTGAATGATAAATACGAGTATGCAATACAAAACAAAAATACATTAATTAAACGCATATTTGACTGATTGATTAAAGCAAAGAACAAAATTCAGTTGAGCTTAAATGAAATTTTAAACAAATGATTTCATTTATTTTTTAACTATTTTTCCAAACACTCAACACTCAATACTCAATAAATAAAATTCTTCTTTTCTTTGGGGTTTTGTTGAGAATAAGATAATTTTAATCCTTTACAAAAACTTTTAGTTTTAAGTATTTAAGAAAAATTAAATTGAAAAATATTATGTAAGCATTAGTTGTGAAAAATTATGATCATGATGATGATGCTGATGTTGCTGATGATGATGATGATGATGCTGATGTTGCTGATGTTGCTGATGTTGCTGATGTTGCTGATGATGATGATGATGATGATACTTTTTCCCTATCATGGAAGTTTCGGAAACAATAAATTTGTGTATGGTTTTTAGTTTATGAAAATGAGAAAGAAAATCATATTATGTGATTAGAATTATATTGATATGAGATAAAATCAAAGAAAGAAGGTTATATTAAGTATATAAGAAGTATAAGTAGTAATTACTTAAATATTGCAAACACAGACAAAGGAAAAGCAAAGGAAAGCACTGGAACTGGAAAGAGTTTTGGTATATTCGTTCGTATACTTACTATTTACTATTCCATCCATGCAAACGCTGTAAACTGCATTTCATTCCTTCCTTCCTTCCTAATTATGGGCTTAACAATTACCGGACGTTGTTCCCGAGAATCCTTAGCTTTTCGGAAGTTTTACTATTATCTATTAGCTTACACAAGACCTTTGTCGGTGGGTTTCTTTTCTTCAGTAATCCATCAGCAGGAATAACTTTATTATTTTCCCCCTTCTTATTCTTTTTTCTTTTCCATAGATGCTACTTCCAGGGGCACGAATCACATCTTGGCAGCGCTTACGATTTGTCATTACAAAATTATGAATAAAACGATTAATGGAATCTAAATTATAGGAAATATGCGTGATAGGAAATTTTACTAATACTAAAATAAATAATATGTATATCATGAATACTTTCAATATTTCAAAAGGCAAGTTGTTGGAATCTATAAAGAAAACATTTCTCGGCATAATTGATTTAATTTTTTGATACAAATTTCCTAGCAGAATTTATAAAATATCCCAAGGAAACAAGTACAAGTTTATGTACTTACATATAAACCTTCAGCAAAAAATAATTTAAATGACAGTGAAAGCTGTTTCAAAAACCGTTGCATGGTTTAGGAATTCTGCTTATCGATACGGACAGGACTGACTGACTGACTGACTGACTTTGTACAATCAATCTAATGAAGATAATAATAAGACAATAAAAACAGAACACAAAAAGTATATTGAACCTATATTTATTTACTTACAATGTATACCTACATTGGATATTGGAATTATATTTGCTATTTTAATGAGATTGTGGAAGAAATTTGTATTAATTTTGATTAGATTTTCTTCCATAAATCATAAATCTATTTATATAGTATCGTATCGTATACTTAATATAATGTAAAAATCATTGAAGCAAATAAAAAACAAGTGATTTAAAACAATAAGGAAAAAACAAAATACAAGAAGAACAATAAACTATGTTATATTTTGATTTTCTGTCTTTTGGCGAATCTAATGTGGAGGGAATGTGGAGGGAAGGGGAAATGAGTTCATAGTCCTTTAAAAGTTTAAAAGTTATTTGCAGCAACATACGAGGTCTGTTCAAAAAGAAAGGCGAACACATGTTTACATTATCAGTCATTTTGCATTGCATTAAATTTTTCTCTTTATTTTTATAGATAAAAAAAAATTGTAAGTGTTTTGATATTTGTTTAGCCATTTATTGCTACTGAAATTTTTCAAAGAATCTCTATTAATATTCTTAAAGTGAATATGTTTTTAAAAATGGTTCCATAGTCATGTCTTAATGAAACGTTGCGTTGCATTGAAACGCTTTTGGTTTTGCCAATAATTTGAATATATCTCGTGACTCAAACGTCTTGAAATAAAGTAATTTATATATTTTGAAAACAGAGGAATGTACGTTGCCGTTAAAGGTATTTTCGCCATTGCGCGCTTATGTCATCAAGGAGGGAGGTCCGATGAAAATGATGAAAATGATGAAAAATTCTAGTTTCATAATTATGAAAATGCTGTGCACGATAGGACTTGACCGATTTGGATGATTATTATTTTTTTTTTTGTTGTTGCATTCGTTATTGTTAATATTAAACAAAATTTTATGATAATCCACCGGAAAACTTGTAAATTTGGAAATTTTTTATTAAAAATCTCAATAAATTAAAAAGTAAAGTAAACTTTTAGGCAACCGATATGCCGACATCCTCAATAGTGATTCGTTGATTCTTCTTCTTAACAATTTTCTTCAGTGCTTTAACATTGACAGACAGTTTTTATCGTTTATCAAATTTTTCTGTGTGCTCTTTATTTTTCTTTTTCACAAAAAATTTCATACAGATTGTTTCGCCAAAACATCAAAACACGTCCAGCTTTTTTTTTTATTTATAGAAAGAAAACTAACAACGCAAAATGGCTGATAATGTCAACATATGTTGGGGTTATATATATTTACCAACATAAAACAAAAAACAGATTCAGGCTTCCTCTTTGAATAGACCTCGTATGTCTATGGTATATGGAAGAATATCTTTGTAAATCTATTGTACAATAATTCTCTATTATATGAAATTTTATTGTATCTAAGTAAGTATATAAATATCTTAGGAAATAAATATTTTTGTTATTGCATAACAACATCGTTGCATTGTTGCTAAGCTGCCACAATTTAATTGTAAATCTATTGCTAAAGCAGATTGTATTCACACACACATACACACACACACAAATACTATTATGCGTAGTCATAGATACACATAGATACTTAGATAGAATAGAATAGAAAACGTTACCACCACGTATGTAAATTGATATATGATGTAATTGTTTTAAAATTTATAAATTTTATCATGTAAACCTTAATGCAGTAAAGAGAATGAATGAATTTATTGTTATAAATATTATTGAATAGAACAGAATTAAATTGAATAGGATTGAATCGAATCGAATTGAATAGAATAGAATAGAATAGAATAGAATTGCTTAATATTTTTGTGTAATATTTGTGTTTTACCCATAATGTTTTTGCACTCAATTGTTTTTAATTGCTGCATATTGCCATTTTACTATGAGATACAATATCTTATCGATACAATATGAGTGAGTGTGTGATGCTATGGTAAATTTGAAATATCTTAGGATTGAAATTTGCATTGCATTCTATTGTGTTGCATTGTACAATCTACTTCTTCATGTCATGATAAGGAGAATGCACAATGAGCTACAAATATTGTACAATACAAGACAATAATATTAATTTTAATACCAACCAAACCAAACCAAAGCTTAAATATACTTACTTACTTACTTCATTCACACTTACTTATTGTAGATTCTGAAAAGAATAGAATCCAATCAATGTTTATTCATTTATACGATCAGAAACATTACATAGTCAGCTGATGTATCGGTCAACAACTCTACATAATCTCGCTTGTGTATTTTGACTGTGCTTCGTCCTGTTCATTAGCGAAAATGGCAAAATTCGAGCCTACAAAGGGCCATTTGCGGGAAGTGTTGCTTTTTGCATATCATTCGAAAAAAAATGCTACTCAGGCGCATCGAATGATTGTAGAAACTTATGGTGAAAGCTATATTAGTGAAATGTGTAGTGTCGGGAATGGTTTCAAAAGTTTAAAAATGGCGAATATGGCGTGGAAGACAAGGAACGTCCCGGTCCCGTTAAAAAGTTCGAGAATGCAAAATTAGAGACTTTGCTGGATGAAGATTCGTGTAGAACGCAACAAGTTTATTGGGCGTGACTCAGCAAGCCGTTTCTCATCGCCTAAAGAGTTTAGAAATGATCCAGAAACTGGGACATTGGGTGCCGTACGAGTTGAAGCCGAGGGACATCGAACGGCGCATTTGCATGTGCGAACAACTCCTCCAACGGCAAAACAGAAAGGGTTTTTTGCATCGCATCGTGACCGACGAAATATTAAAGAACAGTTCCGGGGGGACATTAGGACACGAGGGTAGTTTTTAGCGGGTTGAAGTCCAGCACTCGGTTGTAGAACCGGCTGGCTTTCGATGCTTTTCTACCAATTTGAAAAAAAAAAAAAAAAACACTATGACAACCCGAAGCGGAAAAAATCGTGGGGGCTTCCCAACCATACATCAAGTTCGACCACAAAACCGAACATTCATGGCTCGAAGCTGATGCTGTGTATCTGGTGGGACCAGCTCGGTGTAGTGTACTATGAACTCTTGAAACCAGGGGAAACCATCACAGGAGCCCTCTATCGGACTCAAATAATACGTTTGAATCGAGCGTTGAAGGAAAAACGCCGCAATACTCGGAAAGACACGACAAGGTGATACTTCTACATGACAACGCTCGGCCACATGTTTCCAAGGTAGTGAAAACATACCTGGAAACTTTGAAATGGGACATCCTACCCCACCCGCCGTACTTTCCAGACATCGCCCCTTCTGATTTTTATTATTCAGATTGATGACGCATGAACTGGCAGGACACCACTTTCGTTCTTTCGAAGAAGCCAAAAACTGGATTGATTCGTGGATCGCGTCAAAAGACGAACAATTTTTCCGACGAGGAATTCAAAAGCTGCCTGAAAAATGGGAAAAAGTTGTGGCTAGTAATGGAAATTATTTTGGAGATCGAGTATGTAACGAGTTTTTTATAATAAAACCTCAAATTATGAGAAAAAAAAAGAAAAAAACGGCGATTTTCTATTTGTACGCCCAATAATATAATTGATTTTCTCTTTTTTTATGTACAATACTACTTACTATATAGTAGTATAGTATATAGTTGACTTTTATATTTTACAAAAATCAGACAAAATTGGTGGTAATTCACTAACCATAAATAGGTTTTTCCCAAATCATCGCATCACAATCAATTCATTGCAATGCTATCCAAAATGCTATCCATCCATCCATCAGAGACTTACATACAATATCTACCATATACTTTACAACAACAACAACAACATTTCTCTCGTTGCTGCCTCAAACTAAAACTTTTCATATACAAATTGCATTAAAGCAGTCAGCGAGTCAGAGGGTAGGAAAAGGGAATGGAATGAGGAGTAAACCAAATGATAGAAGCAGAAGGAAAGAAGAGATGAATGAAATGAAATTGAATCAAATCGAATTGAATTGAATTGAATTGAATTGAAATAAAACGAACAGAACTAACTGCAAAATGCAATGACTCGGAATGAACACCTTTAATCCGCTTAAAAAAACTTGCTATGCCAAAAAAGCAATAATAAAAACAACAACAACAACAACAACAACAGCAGCAACAACAAAAAAAACAAACAAACATTACATAATAACATAAATAAATAAAAAGAAAACACACCGAAAATTTCATACCTTTTACCTTTTATAAAAATTATTGTACAAACGATTAAAAACGATTAAACTGAATAATTTGTTTATCAATATTTGAAATGCATACAGTTCTCACTTCTCAGATTTCACAGTTCACAGTTCTTAGTTCTTAGTATTGTACAATAGCATTGATTATAATATTAGTATTGTATCAATCGATAGTCACAACTCAATAAAATGTAATGGTTTAAGATAATATAATAATAAGATATTTTTAGACTTTAGAACTAATTCCACAACTAATTCCCTTTGTCACCCTTAGTTGTTTTTCTAAATATAAAAATTGATACAAGTACTGTATGTATTCTTTTATAGAGAAGGTTTTTAAGTTATCCACTCTTATTTTCATATATATACAATATATATATATATATATATATATTAGGACTATGCATTAATTTTAAAGGTTTTTTCACCAAAAATGGGGCTTTATTTCGATTTCAAAATGGATTGATTCATCATTCAAAGTACTGTCCGTCGCTAGCCACAACCTTTTCCCATCTTTCTTTCAATTTCCGGATTCCGTTTCTCCAAAATTCCGGCTTCTGGGCGGCTATGAATGAATCGATCCATTTTTTGGTCTCTTCATATGAAGAGAAGCGGTGTCCAGCCAGCTTACGCTGCATCTCCCGGAACAAGTGGTAATCCGAAGGAGCAATGTCTGGGCTGTACGGCGGGTGGGGTAGCACTTCCCAGTTGAGCGTTCCAAGGTATGTTTTGACGACCTGTGCAACATGCGGCCGAGCGTTGTCATGCTGCAAAATAACCTTGTCGTGTCTTTCGACCGTTTCCGACCGTTTTTCAAGCAATGCTCGGCTCAAACGCATCAATTGACGTCGGTAGACTTCCCCAGAGATGGTTTCGTTGGGTTGGAGCAGCTCATAGTACACCACACCCTTCTGATCCCACCAAATACAGAGCATGAGCTTCGAACCATGAATATTCGGCTTGGACGTCGATGGCGCCGGTTGGCCGGGCTTGACATATGTTTTTTTACGCTTTGGGTTATCGTAATGGATCCACTTTTCGTCGCCAGTCACAATACGATGCAAAAAACCCTTCCGGCCAAGTCGTTCAAGGCAGCAATTCGCACGTGAAAAATCGGCGTTCGACGTCTCTCGGCTTCAACTCGTATGGCACCCAATTACCTTGCTTTTGGATCATTCCCATCGCTTTGAGACGTCTGGAAATGGTTGCTTGGTCAACGTCCAACGTTTCGGCGAGCTCTTCTTGCGTTTGGCACGGGTCTTGGTCCAGCAATGCCTCCAATTCTGCGTCTTCGAACCTTTTGGGCTGGCCAGGTCGCTCCTTGTCCTCGGTATCAAAAACACCACTTTTGAAGCGTCGAAACCAGTACTCACAGGTTGAAATCGATGGAGTATGGTTCGGCAAGGCATCCAACAGCAATTGACGGGCTTGGGTGGTATTTTTCTTCAAATTGAAGCAAAAAAGCAAGGCTTCCCGCAAATTGCGTTTTGACGGCACGAAAGTTGACATACTCGGAGCACACAAAAAATATGTTGTGTACACTTCAGCGAAATGACAGATACTGGTAAACAAAGCCTAATGATGAGGCTTTGACATGAATATAGTTACAGTATTGCCAGATGCGATACTGTTGTAAATAACGCCATCTGTGTGCAACCTTTAAAATTAATGCATAGTCCCAATACTAGGGTATCCTGCCCGACGTCGTACGGCCAATCGGATTCCTTAAACTTCACTTTCAGTAGAACGCAAGTGGATTGGTTGCGGTTTCGCACCATCGCTATTAATAAGTTGATTTGCAATTCTAGTATTTCATTTTTGCTTCCCGCTGCACTTTAATTTGGCTAAATGGATAGTCAGTCACATTAATAATTCCAGTGACTTACCAAATCCACAACAATGCACAGCTCTCTGGTCTTGCCTTAAGTGTTATTGTATTATTGAGTCCTTTAATTTATTCAAAACTAACTGTAGTACATTGCGCAGAATCAGACAAATCAAATGCAGTATTTGATCCACCAATTTCTCGACAACAGCGTCACATATCGAATCCAAAAGTACTCTGTTATGTTCAAGGCTAAAACCAACCATGCACGCATTCACAAAATGTCATTGCAATCAGATGAACGAACGGTATAGCCGCGCATAAGACTCAATATGAACACACATAAGAGAAGTTCAGTGACATACACACTCACAGAAGAATTATATATATAAAGATGTTATAATAAGAGATACATATATTTTTAGTCTACTGTAAGTTTCATAAACAAAACGAAAACATTCGAAATATGGCTTAGCGAACATGCTATTGTAGCTCCCAAGAATGATGAATGACATCAATCGAATCAATAATAATAATAATAATAAAGACGTTGAAAATCGGCTCACCAATAAGGCTCCTTCGAAACGGAACCTGGTTTTCTGTGAAAAAACTGATGTCGAATTGAAGCAACTGTAATTAAAAGCAGCTGATTCCGCGCACTCCAATTTGTCCACCGATTTGTCCTTCATATTCAATTTTTTTGTTTTTTTTTTTTTTTGCGATCTTTATTATTTATTGCATCACTTTGCATACAACACAAAGCCTAACAATAATTGAGAAATCTTAAAAACGAACTAATGATGTTTTAAAAGTTTCTATAGTGGTGAGCTAAAGAAACGTTCCAGGTTTATGGGGCAGCAAAGTCATTCCGACGAAGGCGCGTGCAACAACTCATATAAGATAGTGATCGAGCTAGTGGATTAGGATGTTCCGAGAGCTTAACAAGATATTTTTGTTTCATTTGGTCCAATTCGGTTTTAATTAGTGGGACGTTAAGGTCCCTGTGGATATTCTCGTTCGAAATGTACCAGGGAGCACCTGTTAAGAAACGAAGTATTTTTGATTGGGCTCTTTGGATGACTTCAACGTTACTTGGGCCTGCGTTCCCCCAAAGCTGGGAACCGTATGTCCAGATAGGCTTTATTAAGCTGTTATATAACAGCACCTTTAGATCGAGGCTTAGCCCAGATCTTGGGTTTAAGAGCCAGTGAAGGGACTGGGCTTTTAATTTCATGGACATTTTTTTGGCTTCTATATGCTTCCGCCAGGTGAGTCGTCTGTCCAAATGTACTCCTAGGTAGGTGACTTCAGTACAGTGTGGTACGGTGGTGTTGTTAAAAGTAATGGACGGACAGTCTCTCTTATTTAAGGTGAATGTTACATGCTTGCATTTATCCGGATTGACTTTTATACGCCAATTGTCTAGCCAGTTCGATTCCAGTTGTAAATGATCACTTAGCTCTTTCGTCGCTTTTTTGGGGCAGCGTGTGTGACTGATGATTGCAGTGTCATCCGCAAAGGTTGATGGCGGCATAAGGCGGGGATTTGTAGGTATGTCAGCAGTGAAATATTCAAGTGAGCACAGTTTCCTGTGCGTCTTGCTTTCGCAACGACAATCAACAAAGTTGGATTAAACTTAGAAAAAAACAATCCATGTTTGTTCCCATGATCAACAATATATAGATGCATTGAGTCATGTCTTTTTTTTTTTTTATTGAATCTGTGGGTAAATGACAATGTTCAAATGCGCGCAAACATTTCTCTAATATGTATTATGATGTTCATTCTAATGAAATCACAATGACAATCAACAAAGTTGGATTAAAAGTAGAGAAATCCATGTTTGTTCCCTTGGTCAACAATATATAGATGCATTGAGTCAAGTCTTTTTTTGTTGATTCTGTGGGTAAATGACAAGGATCAAATGCGCGCAAACATTTCACAAATATGTATATGATGTTCATTCTAATGAAATGTTACAATGTTACTTGTTTTTTGATAGAACAACATAGTTATATGGTAAATGGATATGATTATGATTGATTGTTTCATTTGATCCATATTTGATTAGGTCTTAAAATATGGACCTACTTTACTCAAGTACATCTTGAGATTGAAACAGATTGATGGATCAATAATTCGAAATGTATCAATCAATCAATCAATCAATCTTACATGTTTTCTTTAAGCTTTTAATGATCAATGATTTATCAAACAACATAAGAATTAGATATGTTAAGTTGGGATGGATACTCATAAAAAAAGTATTTCATATAAAGACAATCAATCGATCAATGATCTTAATATACCTGACCGGATTGTCATTGATTGGGTATTGGATATTACAAAATTAAAGAAAAAACATGGAATAAAAGCCAATAACAACAATTGTATGCACTCAAATGTACAACAGGCTTAACTTTTGTTCAGTTGAACTATCATCATCATTTGTCTGTAATTGTTGTTTTTGTTTTTGTTTTTGTTTTTGTTAAAACTCTGTGCAATTTTTAGTTGCTCGGAGTTTGTGCTTTGTATTGTGTTTTGTGTTTTGTTTTATTTTCATTTCAAATTCTCTTTTTGTTTCAAAACCATCACAACCCCTTCCCCCACACAGTTTTCCTTCTATCTAGTTTCGATTGTATTTCTTTTATTCTGTTTTTAGTCTCTGGGTTTTTATGTTCGAAATCAATCAATTTACTTTGAAATCAATATACAATACCTACGATTTCCCTGCTAACATTTTCCATTCATCGAACTCCATTGTATTGTTGTTTGTAGTACAATATTATTCTATGGTTGCCACCAATTTTGAATGGCCATTTCTCTCACCTTGTCTTTGTTGTCTTTGTTGTTGTTGTTGCTTGTTGCTTGTTCCTCTTCCTTCTTCTTTTTTTTTTTTTTTTTTTGTTGTCAATTTTAGTTTTTACTAGTAGTATTTTTCTGATTTTAAATTATCCACTTTTACTGCTTTGACTGACATTTGCTTTTGTCAATTTGATTGTTTTCTTTTTGTTATCTGTTCTGTTTTGTTCTGTTTTGTTCTGGTTTATTCTGTTCTTCTTTTTATGGTTTGTTTTGTGCATTGCATTTATTGTTGACTTTTGTATTGTTGTAATATTGCATTCTTTTTTTTTTTTTTGTTGTTGTTTTTATAATGTAATTTGTCATGCGATTTGAAAATTTATTAAATGTAGTTTGTTTGCATATTTTATTTTGTTTGTTTGTTTGTTTGTCAAACTATTTATATTGTATTTACAATGTACAATACACATACCTTTCATAAATTTATTGAGAAGAGGACTATGACATCGACATAATGTTTGTTTGTTTGTTTGTATGGGGATTTGCTCCAAGGCAATCAATCTACAATAGATTTGTCTCAATGTTAATGGTAAGTTTTTCTTTTCTTTTCTTTACATTTTCCATCCTTACGTCTTATAGTATTAAGTATTAAGTTTATGAAATATTTTGAAATCTTTGCCAGGAAATTAATTAGCTTTCAGTTCATTTAATTGTTTTGTTATAGCACATCTTTGTTTGCGCATGCAATTTTCCTCTTTCCATCTTTTTTTTTTTTTTTTTTGTTCACGCAACAATAGAATAATCCTTAAGTTTGTTAAGATTTATAATCTTGTTAAAGAAAACTTGTTTCATTGTTTTCATTTTATGCATTTGTACATCCAGTTCATCCAATTCTATCATAAATAGGTACAACAACCTCCTCCTACCTCCTACCTCCTAAGGTAAGATGCTTGCCTAATACAAAACATGCAGTTTAGATAAAATTAAGTGTTCCTTTGACACAATGCACTCAGACATAATGCAGGTCTATTGTAAAAGCTACTTGGAGCTCATAATCACATCAAAACCGTGACTTCTTTGTCATTCCGAGTAAAACAATAAGCGAGTACCAGGTTATTAAACTCACACACTCACTACTTTGTATGCATACAATGCAATAAACACTAAAAACTATGAAATGGCCAAATCCTCATAGACAACACAATAATTTCATTCTATGACTGTCTTCTGTCTTCCTAATCATATGAAATTTCACCTTTCGCTTGAAAGGTATTTAAAATTCTGTAAAACCCATCAAACGCACGAACAGAATTAAACAAATAATAATTATTAATAATAACAATATAATTAATGTAATTTTTAAATATTCTTCTTAGTTTGTTTTATTTATTTTTATTTTTTTCAGTCACATAATATTTTTTTTTTTCTTTGCATGACCTGACGTATACTTAATATTAAATTCCGTCCACTTTAAATCTCTTTTTGTTGCATTAAACAATTTGTAGACACTAAATAATTGTTCAATCTCATATTTTGTAAGCAAGATTCATCTATTTGAAGCAGAAATCTATAAAATATTATATTTTACCATATAAAATCAAAAAGTGAAATGGAATGAAAAATTGAGGACAATTTTTTTTTTAAAGGAAATCTTGGTTCCATCCATATGTTGTATGTTGTATGGATTTTTACCAGAACCCGAACACCGAATTATTTTTACAAAAATATTTAATTAAGATGGCAGGCATGTGATTTTCACAATTGTCATCTTAAGTTTCTCATTTTTATTTATTTTTATTTTGTAAGGAATTGAAGTTTTTTATTGAATGAGTAGAGTAGTAAAATTTTTTTCTTTTAATTAATTTTTTAACTATTGATTCAATGGAATTCAGCTTACTTTATGTATTGTAATAACAAAAAAAAAATTAAATTTTATAATTAAAAATCTATATTTTCCCATATGAAAACTTAATTTTCAAAAAAAAAATAACACCGCAAAACGAAAAGAACAAGAGGAAAATATTGTTAGTTTTTTCTTTGTTTTCTTTTTTAATTTTTTTTTTTTTTTTTTTGTTTTTTCTTTTGCACAAATCAAATTGCAACAAATTTACACTCAATTGAAGAAAACAACGAAATATCAAACGAAAAGAATGCACCAGAAGGACCAAAAGGACCAAAAGGACCTTAGCGACCGAAGCGAAAGGCAACAAAATGTCAACAAATCTACACACACACACACACACACACACACACACACACACACAGATTGAGATAGAAAATTTGAAGACCGACAGACAAATAGACAGACACAAATTGAAAAGGCATCGCTTGGTTTTTCATTATTTTTTTTCTTTTTTTTTTGGACACAATTTTTTGATGTGATGAGTGAAGAAGCGAGGAAACGAGTAAAACGAATTACAATGAAAGAAACGAAGATAAAATGGTATAGCAAATTGTGAAGCGCACTGAAATGGAAGTGGAAGGAAAGGGTGGACGAGAGGACGGGAGGACGGGAAAGCAATAATACAGGAAGGAAATGAAAGGGAAGAGGAAGTGTGTCAGAGAAGAAAATTGCAACACTTTAGAAGAGATTATTGCAGTCGCGTTGAGAAACAAGAAACAATGTTGCAACATTTGTAAATGCCACCAATGTATCTCACTTACTCACCCCCCCCCCTTTTCTCGAAATCTCTCTTTTTCTCTATCCTCTACCTTTATCAATGTCCCTAAGTTCCTTAGTAACGGTTTACTTTTCAACCTTACCCAATACATCTGTCCATTTGTTCTTCCGTCTATTCCGTCTATTCCCTTGCAGTGGCATCAATGAAGTGTGGTAAAGAATCAAGCACAAGTACAAGACCAAGACCAAGACCAAGACCAAGAAAGTGGTGCGTAGAGGAGTGATAAAGAGAAAGTTAAAACAAAAGATTGAAAAAGAAAGGAAAATATCTGCACATGTCTATATGTGTTTGTGTGTGTGTGTGTGTGTGTTTGTGTGTAGGTTGAACTTTGGGAATGCTCAAAACAATACAATAGAAAACAAAACAAAACAAAAAACCAAAACACATAAAAAGAACAACATAACACAAAACAATAGCAAAATATAGCAACACCAACCAAATTCATGATATAAGGAGAGGAACTGAGGAACTATTGGTAACTCTTCTGCCATAGAGTATAGGAGCATTGAAAGAAGAATGGAAGGGAAGGGAAGGGAAGCGAAGTGAAGTGAAGGAGAGAGTTGGTTAGTGAGATATGTAAGCTTTGATGTTGTTGTATCTCTCTCTCTCTCTCTTGTTGTATTGTACAATAGATTCGGGGCCACATGCAACGAGTTAAAGAATTCCAATCAGTAAAGCTATTGTTCTTGAGACATTTGCTGAAAATTGAAGATAATTGAAGTGTAAAACGAAAACGGAAGTGTTCAGGAGAACGAAGGAACGAACGTACGGACGATGTACAATGACAATAAAGAGCAGCAAGGAGTAGGATAAAATCCCAGAAAGAGGACGAGGACAAAAGATTTGAGTGACATAGCCGAAAGCGGAAACCAAGAACAAGACACGAACAAGTCGAACAAGGCGAACAAGACGAATAGAAGATGAATATGCAACAATGGCAAATGCACTTACAAAATATTGTATATCTCAGTGTGTGTGTGGGTGTGTGTGTGTGTGTGTGTACGTGGTTTTTTTTTTTGTCATGGTATTGGTAAGTGAAGTGAAATAAAACACAAAAGCCACCGACTTCTTCTATTGTCATTGTCCTCGTTTCCTTGATCTCTTTCTCTCTCTCTCTCTCTCTCTCTCTCTCTCTGTCACTCTCACTCTACATATCCTCCTCTCATCCTAGTCCTGTTCCTCTGTATTTCTTTTTCATGCAGGCGCCATGCTCATGTTATTGCCATTATTTTTGTTGTTGTTGTTGTTGTTGTGGGAAACGGAAATGATGACACGACATACTTGCACATTTGCTCACAAAGCGGAAATAGAAAAATAATAGCAAAAAATAACAACAGTAACAACACACAAATGAAAGAACAATAAAATACCAATAAAGGAAACAATAACAAAAAAAAAAAACAAAAAAAAGATAAAGAAGAAATAATAGAAGAAAAGAAAACCGACAAAAATCAAACACGCAGAGAATTCAAAGTCATTCATCATTTTACTTTCAACTTTAATTCAATGATAGTGTCAGCGCCTTAAATTAGGCAATAAAATCACTTGATTAATAAGAAAAACATACAAAAAAAGTATTTGTATAGAAAGAACTAATCCTCCAGGGTGCGTCATCTAGGTCAGTGATTATTAACAAAAAAAACAAACAAAAAATGGAATTAATATCTAACAAACATATTTATAACATGAGAGAGCCACTCAGGTAGATAGAGTAGAGTCCTTTGTCTTATGGATACAGACTAGTTTTCTGTGCAAATGTTTTTTGTTTGTATG
This sequence comes from Amiota minor, assembly GCA_037043295.1. Classification (NCBI taxonomy): domain Eukaryota; kingdom Metazoa; phylum Arthropoda; class Insecta; order Diptera; family Drosophilidae; genus Amiota; species Amiota minor. The sequence continues at coordinate 937,045 of JBAMAW010002693.1, forward strand.
TTTGAGTTGTTCCAAGAAGCATGGATTATTGATACAGAAACATTTGGCATCAGCTAAGCCCAATCAAATCCTGATTGATATGAATTACAATAATTAGGGATAAAACACTTCATAGGAAACAATGAAGCTTTGAACTAATAAAATCAAATTTTGCCACATAAATTACAATATTATTAGCATTGTTGGCCAATATAATCAATCAATCGGTAGTCCTATGTGTGTATTGTAATTATATTTGTATACATTCCAGGAATCTCAAGAATACAAAAAAAAGTTAACAAATTTCTTCACCAATTTCATTCTTGTCTTGCAACGAGACACAGACTTCTTATTATGATAGAATTTTATACTAAATTTTATATTGGAATATAACAAATTGTTGTTATGAAAATATTTAGTCATTTACTAAGATTCTGCATTCTGTACAACTCAATTCATAACTCTTCTGTTTTTTTTTTTTTTTTCATTTCCATACAAGAAATCATCAAAACGTCAGGACAAAATCCAAAAAATTATTATTATAAAAATGAATTCAATTGTAAAAGTACTCAACTAATAATAAGAAGAAAATAAATGAATTATAATGATGATGATGATGATGATGATGATGATGATGATGAAAGGCCCTTTACATATTCGAATTACAAAATGAAGATACTCGTACTAGCGTCTACTGAAGAAGGTTTCTTCTTTTCTTTCCTTGACTTATCGAAGCCAAACCATAATCTTAGTATCTCTCCACTTTGCTTGTCATCCACGACCGACCAAGCAATAGACCAACCAGCCAACTAACCAACCGACCGACCGACCGACAGACTGAAATTCCTTTTACATTTGCTCCTTTGCGTCTTTTTGTCGTAATGTTCTTCTGTTGAGTTGAAAAGCCACAAAATTGCAACAACATATGCCACTAAAGCCACAAGCAAGCAAACTCATGCACACACACACACACAAACACACACACACACACACACACACACTCGCACTCGCACTCATATAGAATTGCACAACCAAACAGATACAGATACAGATACAGAACAGAACAGAACAGAACAGAACAGAACAGAAGATAGACTGTCAGACAAATAGACAGACAGACAGACAGACAGACGGACAGACAGACACATATAAACTTGCGGCATACATGGCGTATACATTTGGAAAAGTGGTTTCAAGTGGAAAACCGTGCTGCATATGCACTCAAACGATCTGGTAACAGCATAAGCAACAACACAACAACAGAACACCATCACCAACAATTGCTTTCTTATAAAGAGGATGATGATGACTGAGAGGGAGAGAGAGAGAGAGACCAATAAGAATATCAGCACCATGAAGAAGAAGGAAAAGGAGAGGATGTAGAATACCAACAGCAACAGCAACAGTAACAGTAACAGTAGCAACAATACAAGCAGAAGCAGAAGCAGATGCAGAAGCACCAACATTTTTGATTGTCATTTTATAGTGCTTCGCATTGTCGTCGTCCTTCACATTGCTTCCCGTTGTTCGTTGTTGCTCGTCGTTATTGTACTTGTGCTTGTTGACTGCGTCCAGCAAAGCACATTGTCCAATTTAGGCATTCGAGGACACTTGTTATTGCTGTTGTTGTTGTTGTTGTTGTTGTTGTTGTTGTTACTGCTTTAGTGGATTGTTGCTGGCGCTTTTGTTACCGTTCGTTCCCAAGACGATTTTGGTCTGACTTTGCACTCGACTGGCGTCTGGCATCAATTGTGGCACACCGAAGTAAGCTTTGACTGCAGAACCACCAACAACATCAACACACATCACCCGAATTCTTAGATACACACTCACACATACAATACATATATATAATCATCATATACGCATTGCAACATTTTTTTTTTTTTTTATTGTAGAAAACTTTAGACGAAGAAGATAAGTTGAAAAAGAAAAATATATAATAATAGAAACCTTGTTGAAAACATATGAAAAAATGTGTATAAATTACAATAGTTTAACATTCTCATATCGCTTCGCTTTAAGTTTATTTAAATTTCAGCAAAAACAAAAAACTCAAACTTCATAATAGTAGCGAAAAACGAAATACCTATGGGGATCCCCGCAAAATATGCTTTCAAAAACTAGTGCACTCATCAATAGTAGTCATACTACACCTTTGTGTATGCAATGCAAAATATTAAACAATGTTGAATTAAGAAATGCTTTCACATACATATATGAAGAAGTCTGAAAATACAAAGAATTTGTCAATATTGCACATTTAGGTCTACCGCAAGCTACTTGCTTTAAATCCAACACCCTCTGACAAAAATGAATTGTCCGCCTGCAGGTAAATAAATCAAGAAATGTCTTTATTATTTTTTTGATTTAGATTGATTTTGATTGCTCTCTGCTGCGATGCATCCTTATTCCTTATCGAACTATGCAAAGCAACTACTAGGATCGCACAGTGAGAGAAATGGACAATCTGGCGGCGCTTTTAACTTCCAAACAAATGCAACAATATTTGGTTTTATATTGTAACTAAAATATTAACCAAAAAAAAAAAAAACTTTGAGTAGTGCGCCTCACCCTATGCGGGTGCTAAGGAAGTGAAACTTCTTTAGCGATGGGAGATGAAAGCAAAAATTAGAAAATGAAATGTGACGAAAATCAAAATGCGATTATGCTTCAGAGACGTTGTGGGGCGACGCACAAAACAATGCGCATTGTCTTGTGCGGCCTCGTCTGCAGCGAAGAGAATGAATACTTTTGCATGAGTCAGAGGGAGATAAAAAATGCTTAACTGATTGTGTTTACTTTACGAAAGAACTTACGAACAAGTGGCCGAATGACCTACATACAAAATAACTTTTTTGTGTTGAAATAACACTATAACACTACAATATTCTGTATTATTACTTGACCATCTACTTTATAAGTTTCACTTTCATATTGTATTTGCTTAAATAGCTACAACATAATAATAACATCGTCCAATTTTGATTTTCGTCACATTTCATTTTCATATTTTTTGGATTTACTCTCCTTCGCTAAAGAAGTTTCACTTTCAAATCCATTTTATAGTTGAAAAACCTGAAGAACAGACAGCTAGATAATTAAAAAGGCATGGATGGTTAGATCGATTCTGTTCCCATATAAGATGTTAACAGCTGCATTATGTCAAAACAAAAGGAAAGATCCTTAAGCGCAATGCATTTTTATCTACTACTATCCTCGTTACAAAAAATGGTGTGATGAATATTTTCACATAAAGCACCGCGACCCGTGATATTGGTGGCATATTCTTTGATGATCTTGAAACACCAGGACCGGGAACGGCAATGGCAATTGCTATGTCGCGAACGCTATGTCGAATTCAATTTAATCTACGATCGCGGCACAAAGTTTAGTCTATTGACGCCAGGTGCTCGGTATGAAAGTATCTTGATGTCGTTGCCGTTAATTGCGCGCTGGGAGTATATGCATGAGCCGGACACTAATTCTAACGAAGGTGCCTTAATAAACGTCCTTAAGAATCCAAAAGAATATCTTTAAGAACTTATTTGGCGTTTCATTTGAGGTGGGAGAAATCACAACCTAATTAGAAATAAATATGTACATACGTGTGTAATTTTGTTTATACGGGATATGGTAAATAAGAGAAGTTTCATAAAATTGCGAAATGTTTATTATTTTTACATTTTATGCACATGAATTTGTTCATAAGAACATACACACATACATGGCTTACTAAACCTACTATCTCCAAATACAATATAGTATCTAATTCTAATGCATACATACACCTAATTATTTACTTATGTGTGTGTGTATATCTATTGTATATATATGTGTGTCCGTATATAACTGAAATATTGAACATGACACTGTCTGTCTTTCATTCTGTCAAACTATCAGTCTGTTTGTCTGTCTGTCTGTCTGTCGGTCTGTTTATTTATTTCTTCTATGGTACTGAGAATCAAACAATTTGTATTTCATTATTTTTATATTGAAGTTAAAAAAAAAAAAATTGTTACCCTAAACTGGTGCTGCCGCGTCGTGCTGTAGCTCTGCCGCTGCTGCACATGCCGGTGCAGGTGCCGCTTTCGTTTCTGTGAGCTTTGTTGTTGTTGTCGCCTCCGCTGCAGCTTACCCAAGGTGTTCTATTCCACGGTGCGTTCCCACGAATGCGCTGTCTGATAAAATGCGCTGACGCAGTGCGCGTGGCAAAAGGTACATGCATTGGGGCCGTGATTACATGGGCGCATGTGCATGCACTTTTGGTCAACATCGTCCTTAACTTATATGTTTCTCCATTTTGATGAATATATGATGAAAATGGTATTCCAATTGATATTTATATTTTTTGAGGTTTGGAACACCTGCTGCAAAAATGGCGTCATAGCTTAATGCCGCCACACTCCAATAATAAACCACTGATGCATTGGAATTGTCATTACAATTCCATAGATGATTCCGCCGTAGCGGTATTCTTAAAGAAGCTCCCCTCACAACAACAACAACAACAAGACAAAATAACTAAATAAATAGGCAGCCAAGGCAATATGTTTAATTAATTTTGCATTAATGCTTTATTTATTTGTATTCATATTTGAAGTTACTTTGCGTAAATATTTAAAAAAAAGCCCTTAAAGAGGCACTTAGGCTCCGCCAGTCTGGCTCCTGTAAACCTCTATGGTATCACCATCCTCCATATCCAAAGAAGTGAATGTATCACTTTCGCCTACTGGTGCTCCATCCAAGCGAAAGCGAAGATCTGCCACGGGCAAACCAACTCGGTCAGAGTAAGCGTCCATCAACTTACGTAGTGGCGTATGCTTCTTTATCTTCACATGGACGACCACGTCGTCATGTCCCAATACTTTCAGGAGTATTAAGTCGTTCCCAGACATTTTTGCGCGCTTTCCACAAATGAGTCTTCTTTGCTGATGAAAAAATTTTTAGTGACGCCGACTGCCGCGAGTTGCAAACCGTTCAAATATCAATAAGATATTTCCGAAAATTGTATGAAAAAATGGCAATTGTATTTTTTATCTACTTTAATCAAGTCGAAAAACAAATAATTTTACCTTTTGTTACAGTTTACGATGAATTTTGACAAATTCGCCTTTTTCTTCTATTTGCTTATGTCCACCGTTTCACACTCGCACGCCAAAAAGAAATGAAAAGGGGTGTGAGGCAAACTAGTGAACCATAATTGGCGTTATGGTGTTGCCAGACCGCGGAAATATTCTAACCGGATATTTCGATTAATTCGATTCGATTATTTATGTAAATTATTTACAAAAAATGTTTTGTTTTCATAAAAAACTGCAAATCATAATAATAATAATATCATAATTTGACTCTTTCGATGTATTTTATTTAATAATTTCTTAAGCCAACAAAACCAATTCACACGTTTCAACAATAAGACTGATTCACTCACACATCTTGCCCAATATAGCATAGCGTAAAGGGTGTAAGCAGTACGACATGATATGCACAAAATGCCAATTTTAAGCGGGCAAAATATTTTGTTTTCAAATTTGAAATTTTGAAAAAAGTATTTCCAATGTATATTAATAAATATTTAAATAAAAAAAGTATACATACTCGTATATCTTCCAAAACAGCATAGATGAACTTAATAACCCGACAAAGGGGACACTACCAAAATAATTTCATATACATAAATATTTATAAAACAAATAAAAATACGTACATAAATCTCACAAAATTGAAATCGTACAATAATAATCGTCTGTAGCATAGAAAATTAATGCTTATGCACGAGTAAGAGACAGAGAGAATATGGTACGGAACCCTCCGTGTACGAGCATGACTCGCACTTGGCCCACAGCAAATACACTATCTTAAATGACATTTTTTACCACAAACATTTATAGTATTTATGAACACAGCTTCATTTAAAACAAAAAGTCTAATTGAAGGAGAATTTCGCACTACAAAAAGGACAAGAAATACTTGCATTTAACATACATAATAACTTTGAAAGTTTACAGTTGGGCGAATATTAAGAGAAATTTAATATAAAAATAGAAAAAAAATCCATTGGTTTAATAATTAAGTAAAACATAAAAAATATTCCTGGGACATTTCTTCCACTGTGCATCATGGTCACCGTAGCCTACAAAATTCCATATATTTTCGATAGCAGCCAATAAATAGGTATAACTAGAATCATATATTTATAGATTTGGTATGCCTTTCACGCAATGTAAATGCCTTTAAGTGACTGTCTTATGACTTGTAAACAAATTTTATATGACAATATTTTTCGTCCACTTATCAATTGAAATTTCCCTTAAAATTATAAATTCTACATGAGCCACAAATTCACTAGCTGAGACATAAAAGATATATAAACTTTGTATGATATACCTAGCTATTCAGGTTTGTTGTTTCTTCTTGTTTTTCGTTTGAGTGAGCACAATATCTACTACAATAAAATCGGAACAATCGGAATCATTCAATTCATACCATAGTACACATAACCTGTAACTCTAATAGTTGAAGATTATAATGTAATAGCTTTTGTATTCTATTCTATTCTATTCGAAATGGAAATGCTTTCTTTCATACAGATGTCTGATATGTGCTACAATAGAAGAAGGAAGGAATATGCATACGTATAATCTTTGGTGGAATTGAATTTAATTTTCCTTCCTGTTTTTATTCCATTTCCCATAGAAATACATACATGCTCCTACGAAGGAAGATACATTGTACCAAACATACATACATACATACATATGTGGTATGTAATATACTAAGTACATGTATGATTATGATGGCGCGTGTTCTTGATCAGATGAATAGTAGAGAATTCGTACTGGAGGAGTGGGTGAAATGAAGACAGCATGAAAATATGAAATATTAAAAATGCTTGCGGAAATTTAGCAAATTCTAAACAAACAAATCATTTTATATTTTTATCATAATTTTGTTCTCCGTCTTGCTAAAGATGATATTCTTTCCAGAAAGCAACAAAAATGCTTCAAAACATATTATGAGTGAGTGAGTGAGTGAGTGAGTGAGTGAGTATCTCTGTATCTTGTTATGTATCTGTGGGTCTGTGAGGAGAAATATACCATATACTTGTACATACATATACAGAACAGTATAAAATGGAACCTTTATACTTACAATATTATTGTATAACATTGTAGTTGATGAACGCAAAATAAAGCGAATACTTTGATGAACACAAGAATATGTACTACAATGTTGCATTGACATCGCCAACACCATCGCCATCGCCATCGCCATCGTCATTGGCATGGGCATCGTTACTGCTTCTACTGCTATTGCTATCGCTATTGCTATTGCTATGTTGTTGTTTAACAAAGCTGACGATGAAAATGAAGATGAAGATGAAAAGTACAAAGAGTAAGAGTTCGATGATGAGTAAGAAAACAAGGAGGATAAGAACAGTGGAACCTTGAAGTACCAACAATTGAATAAACATTTGCCATTTTAAGTGAAGCGAGTAAAACGAAAAATAATGAAACGCTTTAATGGTGTCTGTCCTCATCATTGAATACCCTACACACACACACACACACACACAATTTATTGGTATCTCTTTTAGTTTAAGTTAAAACTTCTTGACCTCACTTAATGTTGCCAAACTTGTCGCTCAATTGTATAAACATCAAATATTATCCGGCCAAAGGCTACATACACTACTACACATCCACATAGCTAGGTAGGATGGTGGTTCAGTTAATTTCTTTTGTCTAACTAATCCTGATTCTTTCATGAGTCATGCTCTTAACTTTTCATCACTATCAATAAAAACTTAATATACCCGGTCTATGCCTACATTCCATATTTGTATGAATGCAGGGTGTAAACTAACAAAATATGTACGAGTATACGAAAAAACCAAAAATAAAAAATCAAGGCAAGCATAGCAGGTCGACGGCTATGGCAATAGCTTTGCCAAAGAAGGAATTGTATTGGGATGAGCATGGATGGGTAGGGGGATGCGATGCGATACGATGCGATGCGATGCGCTGCGCTGCGAAGGGATGAGATGGAGATGGGAAGCATCAAAGAAATGGAAACGGTCGGCAACAGCGTAAAATGGAATAAATAAATGAAATTCCGTAAACGTTGTATAAGGCAAATGTTCCATCAACGGACCCACACGAACACACATACACACACACACACACACAAACAAACACACACATACAAACAGATAGATTAAGAATCAAATTCAGAAAGACATAGAGACACAGCCAAGAGCGCTTCCAGACTGCATGAGATATTGTATTGTACTCCTCTCTTCACTCTTCGCAAATCACTGTATCTTCTTTGTTGTTGTTGTTGTTGTTGTTGTTGGTATTACTCTCAGCGGCAACTGACGACAGCAAGTAAAGTTATGAAGTTATGTAGGTGAGGTCCTGACGTGGAGCTTGGGGTTGTGAGTTGCATGCTGCTTTTGCCGTTTCAGTTACTGCTGCTGGTGCTGTCAGCGCTGAACTGTTAACCTTTCAGTGATTGCAAGAAAAATTGAAATGAATTTTACTAGTGGCACCATATCGCAGGCGTCGCTTTAAAACGCTGCGGGTGTAAAAGAATATATGGATAAATGGAATACATAAGTTCAGAATGGTGGTAATGGTAATGGTGTTGGTGCTGGTGCTGGTGCTGGCAGTACCGAAATATCATAGTCAAAAAAGAAGCCATTCAAAAATGCGAAAGCAATTGCTAAATTTGTGGCAACGTAGCAACAACATTGTGGATGTATTATTTCATAAGGATTTGTAAAGAAGCAATGGCTTTCTATTGTCTTCCATTGCATTGCATTGTTATGAATGGTTGGCAAAGTAGGCTTTAGTCTGTTTACTCTCTCTCTCTCTCTCTCTGTGGGTGTGCGTGTCTGTGTGTATTCATGTTTAATAAATAGATAGATACTATCTTGCAATTGTGGAAGGAGGGCAATTAAATTCTTCATTAGCTCCATCTTTGCTCCATCATTATTGGAAATGTGAAACCTGCATTCTATTGCAAAAGGATACATTGAAATTTTGGGGCACCAATCCAGAATTGTTTTGAAATACAATTTGGTAGTACTTCATGTATGACGTCTGATGATATTAAGCAGATGCTCACATTAAATAATCTTGACTTATTAGCATCATCATCATCATCATCAACATATGTAAATTCAGGACCTGGACCTGCAACAATACATTCATTACATATGGCAGGTTACTAATGATAAGATTCGATGCTCGCTTGTTAGGTTAAGTAGCCGTGACAGTGATACGATACTACTGACACAACTAGTGATGCCATGGTGCAAAATTTGCCCATACTACAATATATAGTTCTACAATTTCTAACTGAATCACTCTGAGTTTATGCAACAAAAGAAAACGTACAGGACTAGTAACATAGAGAAGAGCCCTATTTGTTTGATATATTGTATTACTACTTGGTTGGTCAATAGTCTCTACATTGTTTAAAAATTGAAAATTGTGTGTGTGTAATGGTTTGACAAACCTTTTCCTAAAATGGGTTTTAGCTTTTGGCATATTTCGACAAGATAGTAACATCACATTGATGCACTTAATCGTAATCCAGTGATTATGATTTTATGAATGAATTTCAGCATAGTTTAATGATAATAGCTTAAGTGCTATTGGGATCGATGATTAAAACACAATTTGCAAAGGATACAAGTGTCTTACTATTTGCATTAGAGAAACATTGCGACAGACATTGATAGTTTCCGTACAACTACTTACTAATCATTAGAGAAAATTAGAGAAAGCCTGAATGTTAAGATGTTGAAAGAGAGAGACAGAGAGAGAGAGAGAGAGAGAGGGGGATAGAAATGATGACTAATGAGTTGTTTATACCTGATTTTGATAGACATACATCAACACCACACACACACACACCACACACACACACACCACACACACACACACACACACACACACCACACAGAGAGAGAGAGATGACTTGTATTAGCAGCTGGATGTAGTTGTGTTTTTGTCCGAAAACATTTACCAATTAGCAAACGAATGAAAAATGTATGACATGCAACAGTGACAGACACGTGCAGTGTGATAGTAACATGCACTCAATGAATGATTGGCAGACAGACATCATGAGGATGATGATAATCGGAATGGGGATGACGTTGAGAGATTGAGGGCGATGCAAACATCGACAAATTCGGCTAAGCACTCGATACTGTTAGATATTTTAACTGTGACAGCGGCGAAAGCGAAAACCTAACAAAATGATGCCGCCACAAATCATGTTTCATAAGCGAACGAACAAACATATGATGCCTTCCAACGAAGCATCTCAAACGAAAAATTACTGCAGCAACAATAACAGACAACAACCACAACAACAACAAGGACAACAACAAGGACAACGATAACAAATGCCAGCGGGGATCCTAGCGTTATGTTCTCTTAGTTCCGGTTCAACGAAATGTGTGACAGCTAGTCAGCAGTAGCAGTAGCAGCAGCAGTAGCAGTAGCACCATCAGTAATGGAGACAGGCAGTAGTTGTGATAGTCATAGTGATGTGATGTGTGTTGTCCATTTTTCCTAACTTTAGCTAGCGTCATCCTGGATTTTGGCTCACAGTTCGCTTGCTTCACTTTCGATGTATGAGAATTTTGTCTATTGAAGGCCGACAGCTTTAACAACAACAAGGACAACAAAGGCAATGAGGACAACGCGAATGGGAATGAGATTGTCACTACATGAGTTTTCGCGTTTCTTTTATACTTTTGCTATTGCTAATATAGAAAAGTAGTACAATACCATAAACGATAGTAGTTGGTTTTTTTTTTTTTTTGTTTGTTTGTTGTGCCACATACTTTGGCAAAATGACAAGGTTATGTTTGCCTCAAAAATTCATTTGACAAAAATGTGGTTATTAATAATAAAATTGACACCGTGGGTGCACCAACCATCCACCATGAATCGCATGAATCGGAAAATAACAATTTTCTCCTCTATTCTATTTAGGAAGTATGTACTTACTTACAATTGTTAAGTGAATTAAGATGATAAAAATGTTAACTACAATAAGTTTTTCTGAAGATCAAAGTATTGTATAATACAATAATCAATCAATTTCAAATTAAAAAGATCTAATGAATGAGGAATTTTGATAGGAATTTCACTTGGATCCACAAGCAACTTCATTATACTTATTTCATTCAATAGAAAGTAAATTCAAAAAAAAAAAATTGAAAATGAAATGCAACGGAAATCAAAATTTGACTATGTTATTATTATATTGGAGCTAATTAGGCAAATACAATTGAAATGTCACCGTGGTGTAGTGGTTAGAGTGTAGGACTTGCAAACCGTGGGGTTCGAGTCCTGCACTTGGAATTCTTTTTGTTTTTTTTTTTGCTTCAGCGAAGGGGAGTAAATGCAAAAAATTATTTATTTATTTATTTATTGATTGTATAATAAAAAAAAACTTAATTCTAAAATACAACATTAAAGCTGAAGCAACTAAGGCCTTGAGCTGGATGAGATCTTAATCTTTTTTTTTTTTTTTTTTTTTGTTATTTACAATATTTTCATACTTAGATTAACTGATTTAGATTGAATTTATTTATTAGTAATATGAAATCTTTTATGTTATTTTGACTTGCTTCTGTAAGTAGATGGCGCAGTGGAGGGATGTGAAGGGAGTTACACAGGGATTGGATTCGACTGCCCAGTGAGCGACAGTGAGATGGCCCACACTTAGTGTACCTGAGTTGCAAAAATTGCAAGTTGGTACTGTTGTTTTGTTGAGAAGATGTTCATGATGTATACAACACACATTGTTTCCTGTTGATAGTTGACGGGATGCTGAGTTCTTGTCTTGTCGGGTTTACTTGTTTATAAAAGTGGGTATATAAACAAGTAAACAATGCAAATTCCACGGCAGTAAGTATGGCTGCTGCCTCTGCCTCTGCCTCTGAAGATTGAGGTGTATATTGGTAATATGGCTGATTTAATACTGTGGTTTTCTTCGGAGATAACGCTGAAAGCTGTTATATGGTCTGCCTTTGAGCCATCCGTCCATCTGGCGAATTTCTCACGGATGCAATTGAAAGCTGCTCTGTATTCTGCGTTTGGCGTTGTCTATTTTTTATATTTTGCCATTTGGAGCAATATTGAGTCAGCTTTAAGATACCATAGAGGGAGTTTGTATCTATATTTGCGTTGAGGAAAGATGATTACATCCAGTTCAGTTGCTCTGTCTATGATTAACTGTAGGCTTGATGCTAATCTATAATAGTTTTCCTCTTATGTTTTTGATTGTTTCTGAATACTGTGTGCAGTCTGGATCCATGTGTGTTGGTGAGTATGTTTGCATTTGGCACGGATCTTGATCCAGTAAAGCCTCCAATTCCTCATCTTCAAACTTTTTGGGTTGGCCAACACGCTCTTTGTCTTCGACACTAAAATCACCACTTTTGAAGCGTCGAAACCACTTTTTGCATGACTCATCGGTCGGAGCAGATTCACCATAAACTTCCTTAAGCATTCGATGGGCTTCAGCTGCACTTTTCTTCCCATTAAAAAAGAAAATCAAAACTTCCCACAAATGCTGTTTATTTAACACAAATCCGGACATTTTCGAAGAGGCAGAAAACAGTGTTGTTGTCAGAAACAAACGCTGATGCACACTAATTATTGTTGACAGATGTGAAACCTTTCTAGTGGAATAGGTAATCGCTTCCAAAATCGGCCACAACTTGCAGGTGGAGCCATTTGTACTCCCAATAATAGTTCTATACACTGCAAAACATGAATATGATGTGAGAGGTTTGTTGCAATCTACTGAGGCCATGCCTATGTATTTCGGATTTGGTAGGATGACTGATGGTAATTCTGGAAATGCTTCCACCAAAGGCATTGGTTTCTTTCTCTTTGGTTTTGGGCTAACGCTTACAGCTTCAAAGCGATTAGCCCCTTGGGTGTTGGGCCAAGGTGGCATACTTTTGTACTCATTATTTTTTTTTTGTTCTTCTGCTGAATGATTGTGTGAAGAAGTAACGAAGAAAAAAAAAGAAAAAAGAAATTTATACTGCGTTTGCGTTTTTATAATTTTCTCTGTTAGTTAAATTTAGTTAAGTTGAGTTAAGTTATTAGTATTAAGAGGAATTTATAAATTATAAGTTAACAGAACAGAAAACTGTTTACAGATTTAGTCTAGTATGGATTCTTATTGTACGATTTCAATTTTGTGAGATATATGTACGTATTTTTATTTGTTTTATAAATATTTATGTATATGAAATTATTTTGGTAGTGTCCTCTTTGTCGGGTTATTAAGTTCATCTATGCTGTTTTGGAAGATATACGAGTGTGTATATTTTTTTTATTTAAATATTTATTAATATACATTGGAAATACTTTTTTCAAAATTTCAAATTTGAAAACAAAATATTTTGCCCGCTTAAAATTGGCATTTTGTGCATATCATGTCGTACTGCTTACACCCTTTACGCTATGCTATATTGGGCAAGATGTGTGAGTGAATCAGTCTTATTGTTGAAACGTGTGAATTGGTTTTGTTGGCTTAAGAAATTATTAAATAAAATACATCGAAAGAGTCAAATTATGATATTATTATTATTATGATTTGCAGTTTTTTATGAAAACAAAACATTTTTTGTAAATAATTTACATAAATAATCGAATCGAATTAATCGAAATATCCGGTTAGAATATTTCCGCGGTCTGGCAACACCATAACGCCAATTTTGGTTCACCAGCTGGCATCACTAGTTTGCCTCACACCACTTTTCATTACTTTTTGGCGTGCGAGTGAAGAAACGTCGGGACAAAAAAAATACGTAGAAAAAGCCGAATTTGTCAAAATTCATCGTAAACTGTAACAAAAGGTAAAATTATTTGTTTTTCGACTTGATTAAAGTAGATAAAAAATACAATTGCCATTTTTTCTTACAGTTTTCGGAGAAATCTTAATAATCAAAACGTTTACGAAAACTTGCGGCAACCGGCGTCACTAAGAATTTTTTCGTCAGCAAAGAAGACTCATTTGTGGAAAGCGCGCAAAAATGTCTGCGAACGACTTAATACTCCTGAAAGTATTGGGACAGGACAACGTGGTCATCCATATGAAGATAAAGAAGCATACGCCACTACGTAAGTTGATGGACGCTTACTGTAAGCAAGTTGGTTTGCCCGTGGCAGTCGTTCGCTTTCTCTTCGATGGAGCACCAGTAGGCGAAAGTGATACAACCACTTCTTTGGATATGGAGGATGGTGATATAATAGAGGTTCACCAGATCCAGACTGGCGGAGTCTAAGCGCCTCTTTCAGGACTTTTTTACCTTGGGTAAGCTGCAGCGGAGGCGACAACAACAACAAAGCTCACAGAAACGAAAGCGGCACCTGCACCGGCATGTGCAGCAGCGCGCGGCAGCACCAGTTTAGGGTAACCATTTTTTTTTTTAACTTCAATATAAAAATAATGAAATACAAATTGTTCGATTCTCAGTACCATAGAAGAAATAAATAAACAGACCGACAGACAGACAGACAGACAAACAGACAGACAGACAAACAGACTGATAGTTTGACAGAATGAAAGACAGACAGTGTCATGTTCAATATTTCAGTTATATACGGACACACATATATATACAATAGATATACACACACACATAAGTAAATAATTAGGTGTATGTATGCATTAGAATTAGATACTATATTGTATTTGGAGATAGTAGGTTTAGTAAGCCATGTATGTGTGTATGTTCTTATGAACAAATTCATGTGCATAAAATGTAAAAATAATAAACATTTCGCAATTTTATGAAACTTCTCTTATGTACCATATCCCGTATAAACAAAATTACACACGTATGTACATATTTATTTCTAATAAAGTTGTGATTTCTCCCACCTCAAATGAAACGTCAAATAAGTTCTTAAAGACATTAAACAGTAGCAAAATAGAAATGAAGAAATCGAATCTTAAACCCATTCTTTTGGATTCTTAAGGACGTTTATTATGGCACCTTCGTTAGAATTAGTGTCCGGCTCATGCATATAATCCCAGCGCGCAATTAACGGCAACGACATCAAGATACTTTCATACCGAGCACCTGGCGTCAATAGACCAAACTTTGTGCCACGATTGTAGATCAAATTGAATTCGACATAGCGTCCACGACGTAGCAATTGCCATTGCCGTTCCCGGTCGGTATACGAATCGTTTTTATGCTTCTTTATCAATGGCATGTTTGATGGGATAACAGAGTTTGCGCAGGACTTTACAAAATTGAATGCTTCATCCGGTCCGGGCGTTTCAAGATCATCAAAGAATATGCCACCAATATCACGGGTCTCTTCGCGGTGCTTTATGTGAAAATATTCATCACACCATTTTTTGTAACGAGGATAGTTGTTCGGATCATGTTCGTCGCAAGCTTTTTTCAATGTTTGATAAAAATGCTGGGCATCTTCTTCATTTAAATAGTATGGCGTCAAATCAGTGCCTCCGCCGAACCACCAGTCTTTCCGCCCATCATTAGTCGTCACTTCAAAGTAGCGATATTTGAAGTCTATTGTTTTGCACTAAGGGATTGCGCGGATGAATGACCGCACTAACGTCGGCAGCGAAGAATGGCAGCTTTGCACCTTCCACAAAGGGCTTGCCACGAGCTCGCATTTGTGCTACAGCAGATGGTGGCAACCATCCAGTTACAACTGGTATATTAACACCTGCCTTCTCGAAGACTTCTCCATCTAGTAGTACACACGTTATACCGCCCCCGCCTTCATTACGCATCCAACGATCAATCTTGAAACGATGGCCCCGAGCTTCTTCAGCCACTCAAGTAGCAAAGATATCAGAGGGTAGCCGAATGAAGAAATGAATAAACAGACCGACAGATAGTTTGACAGATTGAAAGACAGATAGTGTCATGCTTAGAAATATAGCCAAACAGACAGATAGATAGACAGACAGTTCGACAAGTATAAAGCTAAATACGTGTAGTATAAACATAAAGATGCCATGTAATGGAATGCATTGCGCTTAAGGATCTTTTCTTTTGTTTTGACATAATGCCGCTCTTAACATCTTATATGGGAACAGAATCGATCTAACCATCCATGCCTTTTTAATTATCTAGCTGTCTGTTCTTCAGGTTTTTGAACTATAAAATGGATTTGATAGTGAAACTTCTTTAGCGAAGGAGAGTAAATCCAAAAAATATGAAAATGAATTGTGACGGAAATCAAAATTGGACGATGTTATTATTAGGCAAATACAATATAAAAGTAAAACTTATAAAGTAGATGGTCAAGTAATAATACAGAATATTGTAGTGTTATAGTGTTGTTTCAACACAAAAAAGTTATTTTGTATGTAGGTCATTCGGCCACTTGTTCGTAAGTTCTTTCGTAAAGTAAACACAATCAGTAAAGCATTTTTTATCTCCCCCTTACTCATGCATAAGCATTCAATTTCTACTTTGCAGACGAGGCCGCACAAGACAATGCGCATTGTTCTCCTCTCCCCACAACGTCTCTGAAGCATCATCACTTTTTCATTTTCTGGTCGCCTTGACATATCCGTTTTAATACAGAATTGTGCAGCATTTCGTTTTCGTTAAATGTTATGAAATCTTTTGGATTTGGCTTTATTAAGTAATAAGCTAAATTACTTTAAAGTGTGGCGTCTGTTGATTGTTGTTTGGTTGGTTGGTTGCATGGTTGGTTCGTTGGTTGTTGCCAGCAAGGATAATAACACAACACAACACAACAATATCAGCAACAAGGACCAGGGATATACAATATAAACGTATGTTGTATCTGGGTGAGCAGTGTGCAGTGTGTCTGTCTCTCGTAAGCGTAAGCGTATGAAGACATTTTATGGTGTCAGTGTATAAATGTATCTAAGACACAATTGGGTGTAAATGTCGCATGAACTTATGCCGTACACGTTTCACACACTTCCTTAATATGCGACATGCTATATAACCCAGTAATAACAACAGCAACAACAAAAACAACAACAACAACAACAATAACAACATGCAGCAGGATCAGGATAGGATAAGCAACAACAAGAAACGACAAAGCAATGCGAAGACCAATTACACCTACACAAGCTCACAAGCTTCGCCTGCTGCGTGCGTTTCTATCTACCATATGTAAGTATCTAAGAGAGTATCTATGTGCGAACATGACATATTCATCGTATGGTGTCTATTATCTGTCTGTCGGTCTCTCTGTCTGTCAGTCCGTAAGTTCGTAAGTCCGTCCGTCTGTTGCGTCGTTGTCCTTGTCGTGTTTGTGTCATCGTATTTTGTATTCCTGGCGTAAAGATTCTATGTTCAACATGTTGGTTGTCGTTGCCTTGTCGCTTAACATGCTTACCATCATCATGATGATGCTATGCTGCCACAGTTAAACATACACTCACACACTCACACACTATGTTCATCAAAATTTATTCAAAAATATAAAAAATAAAATGAAAGCACGACTCAGACCGATCAGAGAAATATAGCATAATCTAAGCATAAAGTTTTATACAAAAAAAAATTTAAAAACAACCAGCAATTCAAATTCTATTGAAAGAGTTCCGTTTATCACATTAACGTCATAAAATCTTTAGATGCTTTTCTTTTTCTTTTTCTTTTTTTTTTTATCTTTTAAATATTTTGCTATTTTATCAGGACAGGACTCTTTGTTATTGTTTAATCAGGAATGGAGAATTTTTGTATAGAATAAGCAAAACAAAAGCAAAAATGTATCTCTTACATACATTAATACATTCCATGACTTTTCTATCTTCATACAATATTTTTATTCTTATTATCATTCTAAGTAATATCCTTTGACTTGACGACGCGACCTGACGCGACTTGACGCGACTTGACGCGACTCTATTAACTTTGTCGCAAAGTGAATTCACTTTCAACTCAAAAGAAAATCTCTTTAGCGATTCATGCGACAGACCCATTTACACCTCATTAAATGTGCAAATGGTGACACGGCGACGTTAAAAGGCTACAATGAAGCAAACAAAAAAGCCTCACTCTCTCTGTCTCTCTCTCTCTCTCTCTCTCTCTCTCTCTCTCGTCTCTCTCTCTCTCTCTCTGTCTCTCTGTCTCTCTGTCTATGGGTATATGAGCGTTAATGGGGGTTTTGATTTTAGTGAGGTGCTCTCCAATAGGGATAGAGTTAGGAGATTAAATGGGTTTGCACGTGCAGTATTTTTGAGACGTCGTCCGATCTTAGCCTGAGACTGTCCGATATGTGTGTGTGTGAATGTTGTTGGTTAGTGTTCCCCCCGGGGTAACCAGTCCCTGAGCTTCATGGAGCTCTACTGGTAGTAACTTGGTTACGCTGCCTGACCAGAGGTATTTTCTGGTACCACGGGCGTCTGGCTTGTAGCGGTCTCAGCCTACTACCCTTTCGCCTAAAGTCCTTGTGACAGTGGGGACATATGCTCGCCTGATTTTTATCAAATGAATGATGCCAAATTGGCGGAAGAGGTAGGAAAAGACCTCGCTCCCAACAGTGAGGAAGCTGTACCCATGAGTATAGCTTTATACTGTGCCATTTGTGGGCTACCAACCTGCATGCTATTCCAGAGAGCTATGTTCAAATTTGGGCCACCAACCCATGAACTTTTTGGAGTTCGAATTTGGTAGTACCTCGGGTACGAAGTCTGACCAGAGGCTATTTTCTGGTACCACGGGTGGTCAGGAGCCCACGGAACTTGTTCCGTCCTGGCCAGCGGGTACGGCCCCCTTGTGGGAGTATCGTGGTGGCTATGGTTTAATACCCAAATG
Organism: Amiota minor; assembly: GCA_037043295.1. NCBI lineage: Eukaryota > Metazoa > Arthropoda > Insecta > Diptera > Drosophilidae > Amiota > Amiota minor. Next base: position 955,865 of record JBAMAW010002693.1, read on the forward strand.
CGGGTAGAGTATAACTCGACGTGGAGTAGCGTTATACTACCGGGTGCTGTGACCCAGAGAGCAGCAGAGGTTTAAGATGGGCCTCGCTCCCCACCAAGGAGGGAGTCATATTCCAAAATGAATATGACTCTAATTTGGTACCTACGGATATTTATCCAAGGGGACGTTGATTGACGTTCAATCCATGTGCTTGGCACCGTGCTCTTGAGTCTTCTTACAGACAGGCGAGCACGTAAAACCCCGGTACTTCATTGTCTATGGGTATATGGGTAAGCCATTTTAGTAGTTCTTTAAGTTAATATTCTATGATTCTCAAGAAATCATGCTACTAAGATCAATGAAATACTTACAAATGCTTAGTGTAAATAATTTCTGGATTGTTCTAATTGATAAAGCGATCAATAAAATTCACAAAAAATTAAGTTTGTAAATGATAAAACTCTAGGTACAGATAAGTCAATGGCTTTGGATTAAGCATTGATCTATGTAATCACATACTTTATGGGTTCTTCGGTGCACGGTGATTCTATGCAATTCAATCAAGCAGCAAAGCAAAGTTATAATAAATTACTTACTAATCACGCTAGTTTGATATTATTTCTATCGCATACCAACCCAACTAAATTACGATATTGCCTATTGTATATGTATGTATATTGTAACACATACAATACATGATAGATACTTTCAATAGATACGAATATACTTATAACATACATACATTTGTATATAACAATTGATTTGTAAATGGTCTATGCATAAATACTAAATGTGTTAATTTAATTAAATTGAATTGAGTTGTGATTTGGCTGGGTGGGTGGTCTGTTGGTTGTACGATAAGCCCCTGAGGATTAGGATTGAGCAGTCTAATATTCCATTGCATCGCTGGAATATCAAGTCGAGCCGCAATAATGCGTGAAATTAACAATTCTGTCAGTCTCAACATTATTTGATACACACAACTTTCATTGACATTGATACATAAATCAACTCAATCAAAGTGCAATTAAATCCGCGTTTCATTCGACCGAATGAACATCAATCCATTTTCCATTTCCCTAGTTCCTTTAGTCGACTTTTCGTCAGTTTGTAGTAGTAGTGTATCTCATCTCATTGACACGTTAAATATGTCATTAGTGTAACAATGATATCCCATAGATATGGTTTTGCATTGTGTGTAAAATAATGACATCTTCATTATCATCATCATCATCATTATCATCATTATCATCATCATTATCACCAGCAACAGCAACAAAAGCAAAATCATTGAAATCAGGACCAACTTAGGCCACCGACATTGACAATTTTTGATGGCGGCATTAACTTGTGACATTTGACATATGTATATACACTTATTTAATTAGGGAAAGTTACCGCCAGAGTGAAACATTAAAAGCTAAACTACATTTTAATTAGGCACTTCACAACACAAAAGGAACATGATATTCCGCCTCCTCGAATTGATCTTAAACATTTACACCAATATATTCAAGTATTCAAGTATTTGAGTGACTTGTGTCAATGTCAAATATGTCTGATTGACTATGCTTGCCTCACCCTCACCCTAAATGTTTTCTAAATCAGCAGTGATGAGTGAAAGTGAAAGTGATGAACTGAAGTTGTTGTCAAAGAAAAAAGATAAAGTGTGTCATTTGATTAGGTTGAATTTGATTGTCATCAATTTATAAAGTTCAGTCAAGTTGCGTTGTTCTATTGTTGAGTTGAGTTAATTATTGCAGTTGCAAAATAGAAACTTTGATTTCTTTCACACGATAAGATGATGATGATGATGATGATAATGATAATGATAGTGAAATCACTAGAAATACTACTGTATATTGTAAGTATACAAAAAAGAAATCATTATGAATTATATTGTCTATTGAAAGATTTTTTCAATTTTAAGTTGATATCAGAATGATACTCAGGCGCATCGTTTGAGTCGAGCGTTGAAGGAAAAACGCCCGCAATACTCGGAAAGACACGACAAGGTGATACTTCTGCATGACAATGCTCGGCCACATGTTTCCAAGGTGGTGAAAACATACCTGGAAACTTTGAAATGGGACATCCTACCCCACCCGCCGTACTCTCCAGACATCGCCCCTTCTGATTTTTATTTATTCAGATTGATGACGCATGAACTGGCAGGACACCACTTTCGTTCTTTCGAAGAAGCCAAAAACTGGATTGATTCGTGGATCGCGTCAAAAGACGAACAATTTTTCCGACGAAGAATTCAAAAGCTGCCAGAAAAATGGGAAAAAGTTGTGGCTAGTAATGGAAATTATTTTGGAGATTGAGTATGTAACGAGTTTTTTATAATAAAGCCTCAAATTATGAAAAAAAACGGCGATTTTCTATTTGTACGCCCAATATAAATGAGATATTTGATATAAGATAAAGAATCACATATTCAAATTGAGTATTAAATTCATTATAATGCGAATGTGAACTTTAAGGATATTCGATTTATAAACAAAATAAAAACAAACTTCTCAAAGTATTCACGTATTCATATTTGCGCACTTTGGTGGACATTGGCAAAAACTGAATGTAAAATGTACAACAATACATGTAGGGAAGAAGTGTAAGAGAATGTAGAATTCAAGGAAGAAAAGCAAAAAAAAAAGAAGCGATTTTAAAAGAATTTTTAGTGCGTAACGCTCATGCATCTCCCGGTAGCAACAACCGCAAAGGCGAAACATCTCCTATAGAACACTTTCGCTTAAACGTTTTAAGATTTTTTTTCTCTCGTTTTTGTTATTGATACCCTACGCACATATTATGTACGTATGTGGTTGTGAATTATTATCACCACATTGTTGTGATGTCAGAGACATAGTGAAGTAGGAGATATAAAGCCAAAATTCACAGTTTTTGTGATATCAAGTTATAAATTTTTAAAAATAGATTGCGCATTCTTTTATCTATTTGTGATAAAATCCAATATATGGTAAGTATTGTATCTATTATATAATATAAACTATTGACTATTGAAGACTAAAAGTGCCAATCTGGAGTATTTTCTATAAAAATACATAAATTTGAATCTCTCTCTCTCTGAATTAAGTTAAATGATGAAAGTTGCGTCCTGCTTCCAAATTTCCCTGAAAGTTTTCACAAAAAAAAAAAGAATTTAAAGAATCAACATTTACAAATTGTAATCGGAAACGAAATTCGATTACCAATCATTTAAATGATTGAAGATTTAAGTTTGCAAAACTAATAACCCATTCTATACCCATTCTATCTATTGTACAATAAATGGATCTGTTGTTGTTTGTGTCTAGTGTGTAAGGTATTTAATGTTCAATGAAACTGAAATTAATGTATTTTCCTCTTTAAGTTATTTTTAAATTCTGTTTCTTTTTTCCTTTTGAAATAAATGAATGAAATTTCCCTATAGACACGATGCGATGCGATGCGATGCGATGCAAAGCAAAAAACCAACAAAATCATGCCTTAGCCCCATTGCCAGAACATCAGCCATATAACATATACGGAAAATACGTACATACATACAAAGCATAACCCCAACGCCTAGCTAGCGACCTGAGTGCCTTAGCTCAACTCAACTCAACTCAGTTCAGCACAGCTCGGTCTCGGTCTCGGTCTCAACTTGCTCGGTCTTGTTGTCTTCCTATTCGACCTATTCGTTTTGTAATCATCGACGACGACGACGACGACGACGATAAACGTCATCAAAATTCCCCAAAGCCATTAAACGAAACGAAAATGTATGCAATTTTTAGCGCTGAGCGAAATAGGACAACGAAGCACAACACAGAATAGCAAGCAACACAGACAACACAACACAACACCACACAACTCAAAAAAGATATTCAGTTTCACCGAAGATATCATAACTTTTATAGTAAACAGAAGAGAATATATATAATATGTAGGTACTGCGAAAGATCCTAGGTATTTATTTCGGTTTTGTTTTAAATTTTTTTTCCAATTTGTAAGTGACTTTGACAAACGATCAATCCAAAATATTTGTATAAAAAAAAAAAACCCCGTAAGAATTTAACTCAATATCATCTCAACAACTTAAAGGGACTAACAGTGGCTCGGCTTGTTTTGATTAGTAGGTAGGTGCCTTGATAAAAAAAAAAGGTCTTCGCAGTCCTTAATCTCAAAGAAATAATAAGTATCTAATCACATTTGGGGATCGGACTTATTTTCAGTTCGAGACCCTTAGCATTTTCCCATCTTATGTGGTGTCTATAAATTAGAAATTCTGTTTACGAAATACTACTTACAATATAATAAACTAACTAATCAAGGATTCACTGTTCTGTTCTATTTATCGTAGTACACTTTAAGAAGTTTCCATTGGATGTTACAAACTTTGAAACAAATTTAATATGCTCAGTCATTTTTCTATAAACCATAAAAGTGATATAAAGTAGGAAGGCGGAGGAGATGGAGATAGAGATGGAGATGGAGATGGAGAATGTGTAGGAGTATGAGCAGTTTTTAAAAAAATGGCAAAAGCGAAGAATCGAAAGAACGTCGAAGCATCGTCGAAGCTGTCAGAACGGAAATACAGTCATCGAAACACTTCATTAGCAAGCGATAAATCGCAGCAAAGAAAATGGAGAAAAAGTAAAGAAAAAATTGGTCAAAATGGCAAAGCGAAATGAACAAACGATGCAAATGTACGGGCAAAGCAAATGAAGAAATGTTGAAATAAATGAAGGAATGAATGACTGAATGAATGAATGAATGGATGAATGGATGGATGAATGCCTGAGAAAAGGATCTACCACAACGGTGTTCGTTGGGCAAGGCGCAAACACAATAATTTCATTTGAACGCGCTTCGAATCATGAAAGTCACCGTCGCCATTACCATCATTGGCACTGGCACTGGCACTGGCACTGGCACTGACGCCATCACCGGTACTGGTACCGTAACAGTCACTATCATCGCCATCATCGTTGAGTTGGGTTGGATTGGATTGGATTGGATTGGGATTGAATTGAATTGAATTGTCTGAAGATTTGTTGAGTTGCTTTCAGTTGAGATGAGATAAGTTGAGTTGGGTGGTTGGTTGGCTGGTTGGCAGTTGAGCAACTCATTGCACTTATCATCAGTAATATCATCATCATCATCATCATCATCATGGAAATATCGAAAGCGCTTTGAAGGAAAAATCATTTCATTGATTACTAACTCTTTTAGAAACGCAAATTCTTTGTACGCTTAGCGTTTGGTTCGAAATACTCATGGGAACAAATGGGTGGAAAAACGTGATGCTTAGTATAACCAAGTAGCTAACTGTTTGTCGATATATGTATGTGTACTGTTTGTATATATTGATAGGAAGCAGAAATGCTTAAATGCCTTTTTTATGAATAGTTTTTACAATTAGCTTTCTGTTTCTCTCTCTCTCTTTCTCTCTGATGATAAAATAGTAAGTAAGTAGTAATTTCAAAAGCAAAATCTGAATTCTAAAACCATATCCTAATCAAGAGATTCTTAATAATAAAAGAAAATCATCATCATCACAATGACAGTTAAATTATTAACTTTTGATGTATATCTTAGGTATATTAGATACTAGATAGAGATGTATCTACAATACTATATATGTATGTACATTGAGATTAAATTAAGATTAAGAGGTCTTCGAATTGCTTATCTTAAATGAAAGGTTGTAATAAAATAATAAATATTACAAGGCCTCATGAAGAAGGAAGGATAATTTATGAATGTTCCATGTATGCTGTGTGAGACAAACAAAAAAGATTGAATGACTTAACTGAGCTAGTCTTAGCTTTTCGACTACCACTCCCATCATTTAACCTAACCTAACCGAACCGAACCGAACCTTACCTAACCTACAGATGGATGGATTTTAATGAAAATAGAAGATATGTTGATTGTTTGGTTTTATTATTTCCTACGTTTCTGCAATCATCATGAAGAAATTGTGATGGTGAGTGAGTTGGCTGTCAATGATGATGATGATGATGGCAAGAGGCAGAGAGGTGAAACAATTAAATACAATCAAAGATTATTATTGAAAATATCTAAATTTAATTTCGAATATACTGCCCGTACAATACTCGACTGACTATTGTATTGATTAACATTTTTGAAGAAGAAAATTGGCCTTGATTTTTTCTGTCCACTTCGTTAATGCAAAATGCTGACTAATGTCCATGTCAGGAACCATTTCAACGTAGCCATCAACAAAAATCCATCACTAATGAAAGCCATCGTTAGTTACAGATACAATTGTATATATGTATTTAAGATATATATATAGATAAACATATGTGTATGTATAAGTAAGTATTTGTCGATAAGATAGAAATTGCCAATAAAATGAAAATGCCACACTAAACACTTTGCTGCGACTTGAAGCAATCAAAATGTCGACAAATGAATGATTGTTTTAGGTTCGGTTCGCCCACTCACACACACACACACACACACACACACACACACACACACACACACACAAACACTTACAGATGTTTATATAGATATAGAGATATTGAGACATAGATACAGACTTAGAAAGCATTAAGTAAAAAGAACAATAAGGAATTGTTTAGGTCCCAATAGACTCTAGTCTACTATTATATTTTTAAAGCAAAGCAAAGTTAAGTTAAACACACACACACACACACACAAACACACTACTGCTAGACAAAGTTGATGTTGGTCAATGGTGGATGGCGGATGGTGGATGGTGGATGGAGAAAGGGAGACTGGATACTGGATACTGGAGACTGAGCATGAATACGTTTGAAGTGGTGTGTTAAGTGATGGAGGAGTCTGCAAATGATAAGTGTTGGGTGCTAAAAGCGAAAATTAACTTAACAAACATGCATTATTACCAACATTTACATTAACAACATTAGACTGAGTACATAGACAGAAAGAAGCAGAAAAGACGAACAGAAACAATAAAACATAGATACATACATAGATACTATTGTATATGGTGTAGACATAGAGAATCTCCTAACTTAACCTCCTGAAGGCCTGCCAATGACCAAAGCCAAAATAAATGGACAACATTTGGCATTGACGATGATGACGATGATAAGACAATGAAAGTCAAGAAGGATAGAGGATACATAAACACACACACACACACACACATACATATTTGCATGAATGCTTGCATTCATTTGGTGTAGCATCTATTATAAGTTGAAATGTTTTCAAAATTCCCAAAGCAATTGATAGAGAAATAGTCTGAACTATACTGAGCCGAACAGAGCTGACTTAACTTGACTTGAACTGAACTGAACTGAACTGAACTGAACTGAACTAAACTTATAGTCTCAGATAATGTTGGCCAAGCAGACCAAAGTCAAAGCAATCTATTGTCAGTTATTGTAAACTACAAGTAGATAGATAGAAAGATACATAGATAAACTCTATTCTCGTAGATAATACATATACAATACAATGTTGACGCATACATAAATACAATTATATTCTTTACTAAGCCTCTCTACTTAACCTTTACATGAAATGCCTAGAGCAAGGGATTGTGAAAGGGTGGCCACATCATAATACATTGGCGTACAATAAACTAAATGGCAAGATAACATAACCAAAAATTGAATTTAGCTATACCGAGCTAAGTTGAGTTGAGCTGATCCGATCTGAGCTGAGCTGAATCTTGAGCAGACACAATTCGATTGGAATGGAATCGAATCGAATCGATTTGTTGAATTTCATTGCTTAAAGCTTAAAGTTAATTCATATGCTTTATGTACTATAATACAATCTAGATAAGCTGGCATCATGGACAAGATGGACAGAACCAGAACCAAATCGTATTATGTAAGCGTATCAAAATAAATGATTAAATTAAAGACAATGAATTAACTCAACGTCTTCGCAGATGCGAAACACAACGCACAACACATTTGAATATCCTCGCAGGCAATAAAGATTTAGGACTAGGCAATCATCTGTAATGATATATGATTCTCTATACTTGTACGTGGAGAGTTTTAAAAGTTTCGTAACGAACCTCAATACCCAAAAATTTTGTTCCACATAATAGGTCACAGTTTCTTATTCTTACCATAAGTCATTATTATTTCATATTTTGTAAAAGATCAAAAAAGTTCACATGCAGAATAAAAGAATATGATGACTGATTTTGTTTTTAAATTCCCTTAGCCTAAAACAAATGTGGAAAATTCCTTTGTAATCAAATCGTTAAGAAACTTATCAGAACTCCCTCGTTCATGTATTGTTTATTTCATTTGAGTTTTGAGTATAGAAAGATTAGTTTTTTTATTCACAACAAATAATTTTTATATACAAAGACAACTTTTATTGTTCTTAATTGGGATTTCCCGGACCAAAAAATGCTACTAAGACTATTTGAGAAGTATGTATGGAAATAAAAACCTTCTGTCTATAATAAAATATTGAAGTAGCACAATATGGAAGTGAAACTTCTTTAGCGAAGGGAGGTAAATCCAAAAATTAAATAATGAAATGTGACGAAAATCAAAATGCGATTATGCTTCAGAGACGCAGTGGGAAGACGCACAAAACAATGCGCACTGTCTAGCGCGGGTTCGTCTACTTATGCATGCGTAAGTGAGAGAGATAAAAAATGCTTTACTGATTGTGTTTACTTTATGAAAGAACTTACGAACAAGTGGCCAAATGACCGAAAAATAAAATAACTCTTTTATATTGAAAGAATATTGAATATTGCTTGACCATCTACTTTAGATGTTTCACTTCCATATTGTATTTGCCTAAATAGCTCCAATATAAGAAAACATCCTCAAATTTTGATATCCGTCACATTTCATTTTCATATATTTTTTTGGATTCACTCCCCTTCGCTGAAGAAGTTTTACTTCAAAAATCCATTTTATAGTTCAAAAACCTGAAGAACAGAAAGCTAGATAATTAAAAAGGCATGGATGGTTAGATCGATTCTGTTCCCATCTAAGATGTTAACAGCGGCATTATGTCAAAACAAAAGGAAAGATCCTTAACCGCATTGCATTTTTATCTACTACTATCCTCGTTACAAAAAATGGTGTGATGAATATTTTCACATAAAGCACCGCGAAGAGACTCGTGATATTGGTGGCATATTCTTTGATGATCTTGAAACACCAGGACCGGATGAAGCATTCAATTTTGTAAAGTCCTGCGCAAACTCTGTTATCCCATCATACATGCCATTGATAAAGAAGCATAAAAACGATTAGTATACCGACCGGGAACGGCAATGGCTCCTATTCTGTATAATATAATACAAAAAAAAAAAAGTTTAATTAGTGTGCCTTATTCTTATAAGTACAATAAGGAAGGTAAATCCAAAAATTATGAAATGAATCAGTCTTATTGTTGAAACGTGTGAATTGGTTTTGTTGGCTTAAGAAATTATTAAATAAAATACATCGAAAGAGTCAAATTATGATATTATTATTATTATGATTTGCAGTTTTTTATGAAAACAAAACATTTTTTGTAAATAAATTACATAAATAATCGAATCGAATTAATCGAAATATCCGGTTAGAATATTTCCGCGGTCTGGCAACACCATAACGCCAATTTTGGTTCACCAGCTGGCATCACTAGTTTGCCTCACACCACTTTTCATTACTTTTTGGCGTGCGAGTGAAGAAACGTCGGGACAAAAAAAATACGTAGAAAAAGCCGAATTTGTCAAAATTCATCGTAAACTGTAACAAAAGGTAAAATTATTTGTTTTTCGACTTGATTAAAGTAGATAAAAAATACAATTGCCATTTTTTCTTACAGTTTTCGGAGAAATCTTAATAATCAAAACGTTTACGAAAACTTGCGGCAACCGGCGTCACTAAGAATTTTTTCGTCAGCAAAGAAGACTCATTTGTGGAAAGCGCGCAAAAATGTCTGAGAACGACTTAATACTCCTGAAAGTATTGGGACAGGACAACGTGGTCGTCCATATGAAGATAAAGAAGCATACGCCACTACGTAAGTTGATGGACGCTTACTGTAAGCGAGTTGGTTTGCCCGTGGCAGTCGTTCGCTTTCTCTTTGATGGAGCACCAGTAGGCGAAAGTGATACAACCACTTCTTTGGATATGGAGGATGGTGATATAATAGAGGTTCACCAGATCCAGACTGGCGGAGTCTAAGCGCCTCTTTCAGGACTTTTTTACCTTGGGTAAGCTGCAGCGGAGGCGACAACAACAACAAAGCTCACAGAAACGAAAGCGGCACCTGCACCGGCATGTGCAGCAGCGCGCGGCAGCACCAGTTTAGGGTAACCATTTTTTTTTTTTAACTTCAATATAAAAATAATGAAATACAAATTGTTCGATTCTCAGTACCATAGAAGAAATAAATAAACAGACCGACAGACAGACAGACAGACAAACAGACAGACAGACAAACAGACTGATAGTTTGACAGAATGAAAGACAGACAGTGTCATGTTCAATATTTCAGTTATATACGGACACACATATATATACAATAGATATACACACACACATAAGTAAATAATTAGGTGTATGTATGCATTAGAATTAGATACTATATTGTATTTGGAGATAGTAGGTTTAGTAAGCCATGTATGTGTGTATGTTCTTATGAACAAATTCATGTGCATAAAATGTAAAAATAATAAACATTTCGCAATTTTATGAAACTTCTCTTATTTACCATATCCCGTATAAACAAAATTACACAAGTATGTACATATTTATTTCTAATAAAGTTGTGATTTCTCCCACCTCAAATGAAACGTCAAATAAGTTCTTAAAGACATTAAACAGTAGCAAAATATTGTAGAAATGAAGAAATCGAATTTTAAACCCATTCTTTTGGATTCTTAAGGACGTTTATTAAGGCACCTTCGTTAGAATTAGTGTCCGGCTCATGCATATACTGCCAGCGCGCAATTAACGGCAACGACATCAAGATACTTTCATACCGAGCACCTGGCGTCAATAGACCAAACTTTGTGCCACGATCGTAGATTAAATTGAATTTGACATAGCGTCCGCCGTTTCCGGCAATAGATAATTAAAAAGGCATGGATGGTTAGATCGATTCTGTTCCCATATAAGATGTTAATAGCGGCATTATGTCAAAACAAAAGGAAAGATCCTTAAGCGCAATGCATTCCATTACATGGCATCTTTATGTTTATACTACACGTATTTAGCTTTATACTTGTCGAACTGTCTGTCTATCTATCTGTCTGTTTGGCTATATTTCTAAGCATAACACTATCTGTCTTTCAATCTGTCAAACTATCTGTCGGTCTGTTTATTTATTTCTTCATTCGTCTGCCCTCTGATATCTTTGCTTCTTGAGTAAAGTGAAAAATATTGCAACGATTGAAAATTTCTCAAGGCGTTCATATGCATGCATAATAAGTAAACATGTGTGCGTGAGTCCGATTGAGTGTGTGTATCTGTGTGAACTTTCATTCATAGAAGAATTTCTGTTACAGAATGATTACAATGAAGCTTTCGTTCGTCCTACAATCCTAGGGGCATTTCTGAGGCTTGTGAGATTGAGATACTCGATATGTCAAATGCATAAAAATAAAAACTGATGATGAAGATGACGATGATGATGATGATGATGATGCTGATAGAAATGGAGATGAGGATGTAAATGTGAATGTGAATGTGAATGTGATGACGAGGACATGCACATTCTATGGAAAATTCTTTGGCTAAGATTAGAAACACATTTATTGCTGATTTACTACTCTTCGAAGTGAAATTTAAACAAATGCGTGCGTGACAATGTTACATGGAACTAAAGAGACCATCAGCAATCACAACAACAACAACAACAAAAACAACAACAACAAGAACAACACAAAAGATACCAAAGAAGTGACAAAGAATATAAAAAGATATTTGGCCCAGACATGAGAGTACAAAACTATAAAAACTGACAAAACAAACTAACTTATATCTATACTAAATGATTAGGCTATGTGACTATTGAATACCCTGAACAAAAAATTACACAAACCTATATTTTGCAAGGGTTCAATGAGTGAGCAATCTCATTCGAAATCAAAGTATTTTTAAACCAATTTGATAACAAGTTAAGTGTGTTTTCATCACTTTCCCATCATATCCCCTCCAGCAAAACATTTCATACAATAATTTAGAGAAGACCACGAGAGAGAGAGAGAGAGAGAGAGAGAGAGAGAGAGAGAGAGAGAGAGGACAATGAATTGGGTAAAAATACTAAACACTCAGAAATGATCAAATTTAAATTTTTTTTTTTAATTTTGTATAGAAACAAAAGATAAGTATAAGATTAGTCATAATCCATCATAGTAAATTTTATTTAATAAAACATCTACTACTGAGACCTCATCGCTGATGTGTCTACCTAGTTCAAGTTTTCTTTAAACTTATGTGTGTGTGTGTGTGTGTGTGTGTGTGTTGCAAACATTGCACCAAAGGGATAATAGCAATCATACAAAGACATGACTGAATGAAGGGTATGAAATGCAATATCATAGAAACAACCCGGGGAAAAAAGTACAAGTATCTACAGCAGAAACTATGTAGAACAAAACAATAGCAAATATTGCAATGAACTGAGATTGAACTGTGCCAGCGTGGCATATGCGTGATTTTATCTTTATCTTTGTTTTAGTTTTGCCTTGCCTTGTCTTGTCTTGTCTTGTCTTGTCTTGGTTTCCCTTCGACCTTCGAATAAAAAACAAAGTGACACATAAAAAGAAATACAAAAAGAAAATGAAAAAGTCAATAGAAATAACAAAGACGCAGGACGACGACAAGAACATAAACTCGAACAAATATGCTTCATAGCCCAATTAAACAACTTTGTTGCATCAACCGGAATAAAAGTACAAAGAAATCAACAAAAACAAAGTACACTACACTACACTACACTAGTAGTACTAAGTATGTATAAGAAAATAAAATAAAACAAAACAAAAGAAGAGAAGAGAAGAGAAGTCAAGACAAGAAAGAAAGTAAAACAATGATAGTAAGGAAGTAAGTAAGTAAGTAAGTATGAGTATTATAAAATGGTAATGAATGGCAATGCTAAGTAAGTAAGTACTCTGCCTGACATGACAAAGTACTTTGTACTCAGCCTGACATGACCTTAGATGGCGATGATGACCTTACATGACAAATGATAAATTACGTAAGAATTGCAATTTGTTGCAACAACAGAAATAACAAAAGTAACCGTCAAGAACCAGATGAAGATAAAGAAGAAGAAGAAGAAGAAGAATAAGTAGGATTTAAATAGGATAAGCTTCAATAATTGCTGACAATGAAGTCTGTCTGTCTGTCTGTCTGTCTCTCTGTCTGTCTCTCTGTCTGTCTCTCTGTCTGTCGTCTCATCATCAGTACTGAAGCAACATTCAACAAGCCGGCAACAGCAAGCAATAACAAGGACTTTCCTTTGCTGCTTGAAACAATATACAATATAATAATAAAGTGTTCTCTAATTAAGCAGAAAAAAGAAACATTAATAACTACGAAGATGACACGATGACACACACACACACACACACACACACACACACACACACACACATACACCCAATGTAACGATGAATGTAACTTGAGCTTAAAATTGCAGACGTTGGATAAACTCCGAGCACTACAACAAAATAACTAGTACTATTATTTATATTGTAGATTCATGATGGTGCAGACATGTGTTTATTTATACCAATCATTTTACAATACAATTTGTATTTGTACAATTGAGTCATAAACTCAGTCAGTCTTGTCAGAGTCTTACCACTAAGATAACAATTACTACTACTCGTGCATGTTATTGTAGATACTTGATTCCATAGATGGCAACTATAAATAAATAGATACAATAATATATATTGTATCTTACATTTTCTATTGTCATAAGCCTTGCATAAGTATAAATTAAACTCCTAAACGATTAGAATAAACATAAGTACGAGTTATGGTTTTTACAATATTTTTTTCATATATCAAAAATAAATATTTAAGAGTAAACTGAGTACACAGATTTATCTAGCATTAGCAAATGAATACGATGTTATAGGTATTGACACTATATTTTGGAATTAGGTCACCAGAATTTACTTGTATTTGCAACAGATTTTTTAAAAACTGCCCCACAAAAATCACTGGATGACACCAGAAATCAACTGTCCAACATGACATCAAAGAAACTTCCAAATATTTATTTCACTTTGCAACTATTGCATCTTTTGAAAGAAAATTTTATAAGTTTTAAAATAAATTCCATAATATTCACAGTGGTTTCTTGTATATTGCGCCATTAATTGGTCCATCCATCGAATTGGTCTTACTCTTTAATCGCCTTATTGGGTTGCCAACTTGTTGTGATAAGAAAGACGAAAACGAGTCATCACCACTGCGTGCTCATCATGCCTATCTATTTTACTTTCTTTCCTATTCCTTCTTAACCGATCATACTCTTAAAAAATTATACCAAATAAAATAAGGAAAAATAATGTTTACTTTGGCCATGGCAACGTTTTTATACTCTTGACGCACCTCTAGAATATTTCAGGAATATTTCATTATTGATTTGACTTATACTTGCAGGGTAGAATCAGTATTCATACAGACCGAAATATTTGTATGGTAGCTATACGATCCAGTAATCCTAGCCACTCCTAGTGGTCCGATTTGGCTGACAAAACTGAGACACTCGTGGGAACTCCAATGTCTCCTTTTGTCCGATACAAAGTTCTTGATAAACTTATAATCCTATTCACTGCGTGAAGAGTATAAAAATCTAGTGGATTTGCAAAGAAAGAATATGTTAGCCATTGTATTGAAGAACGGAGCGGATTCCTGTTGGAAAATCCATCCTGCACTACTAAATACTTATAAGTATATTTGGTACACAACCAATTGGTTTGTATTATTTTCCAGCTCCCCTGTATTCTTTTAGTCATAATTAAAATCAAATTAATTCCCAGTCAAAAGTGAAATCAAACTAATAGACAACACTATGTAACATTATTCATTCGTTTCACCTTTAGCAACAGCCAACAATTTAATGCTTGCGAGTATTACTTAGCATCCATAACTCTGTTCAATTGAATTTCAATGTTTACTACAACATTCTCGCTTGGTACAGCAGAATCCAATTGCAATCAATTAGTAGTTGGTTCACTGTCTATTATTCGCAAAACCAAAATTTCCATTCAGCTCCGCATTTGGATCTATGGATATACTATACTAAGTACGTGTACTCGTATATATAGGATTAGGTAGTGGGTTTCCACTACCATTGCACACACACATATGTACATATGTATATACACACGCTCTCCATCAACACCTAAAGAACATCATTATCCATGCTTTGTTGAATTGCCTGCACTGCCCACGTTTGTCCTGTGTTCCAATGCATTGCTTCAATTAATTAATTAGCACGGAACGGAATAATATCGCTCGTCCTTGCCATCACCGTCACCGACACCGTCACCGTCACTCCTGTTGCCCTTATCGCCCATGCAGCTCATGCATAAGCATCATTGGGCTTAGCTGGATCTACTTCCGCGACAAAATCAATTTTTGGTCTAATGCATGCAACACTGCAACAACAACAACAACAACAACAACAACGACTAATACAACTACAAAAACAACTGTAACCGGATCGACCCAAACTCAAGGGCATAATTATCTAACGACAACGTGCAGCGTGTAGCGTGCAGTGGCAGCAGTGGGCAGCGTGCAACATTTGCGTCCAGAGTCACCAATACAATTGCGTCTCAATTTTCATCTAATTAGTAAGGCCATTACAATCATGTACCCGAGTACATTGGTGCTGCAACCTCCAACCTGCAACCCTATTTGGCCCAATGCCCAATGCCCAGTGCCCAGTGCCCAGTGCCCATTTGTCTAGCCAGCCGTCTGCTCATTTGTCCGCACATCAATTAGCTTTGCTTATCCTTCCGTTTTGTGCATCCTTGTCTATCCTTTACTTTGCTTAGCATATTTTGGCCTAACACAAAAGGTGCAACAAACATTGATTCATAAAAGCGAGGTCTGATCTAAAATTTATCACTCAACTCAAAAAGTTCCGCATTCCGCAGACCTCAATTTTATTCATTAATATACTTAGTTTTGTTTTTTGTTTCTTTTGTTTTTCAATATTGATAGATGTACTTAATGATATGATTTGATTTTGGAGGACCAACAACCCACTTGGTGTATTGGCATATCGGGGCCTTTATTCGAGTGTTTGGAACTAAACAAAAAAAAAAAAATAAAAATAAGCCAAAAAATTACCTACAGTGGCGGACTTAGCTCGTAGGAAAACCAAACCGGACAAAAGCGTTGGAGTGCTAATAAATTTGCGAATCAGCATATCTCCGGGTATTAATAAACTCACTGATGAACCCTTATTCTATTACCTTACACGGGGCTAGAACAGGAATTTTCAACCTTTTTTAATGTAAGCATTTTTCGTATTCAAAATAATTTACCGAAGAAAAATATTATTTATTATTTACATATTTCGACATATTTAGATACAAGTAAGTGTATATAGTGTGTGTGTATCACATAAAGATTGTTATTTTCTGATTTCATCAATTCAATAGCCCTGGGGAACTAATTGAGTAATGTGTTGTATACTTTTAATCTTAATTTCATATACTTAGTATAATTCCTTTCTAATTCAGTTGACTCTCTTACTAATTAAACCATTTTTGTTTATTTTTTTTTTTTTAGCATCAATCTGTAAAACTAGTTTAGGTATTTGTATTCTTCTTTGGGCTCAGTTAGGGCTTAGTGAGGCCAAACCTGTAGCCTTATTATTATGTCTACCATACAAGTGGAAAATTGCCTTAAATTTATCAATTGCCTTGGATGCCTTCAAAAACTCTATTCATTTAAAATAGTAAAATTAATTCAATGGCCATCTATGGACTTGGTAAAATGAAGGCGAGGCGCGTTGATTAGTTCAACTTGTGAACTTCAATAGAAGAAAAACCAAGTTTAATGATGCATAAAAATATTTATGAAGCAATCAGTAAGTATGTAAGTATAGTAATATAAGAATTGGAGGTGGTGGTGGAGAAGGGTGAGGATGAGGATGAGGATGAGGATGAGTATAGATTAAACGAACAATTAACTAAACAAGATGAGGGTAAGCAAACAATGACATCAATATCGATGGCGTCATCAAACAATCATAAACACAAACATATTCAATGAATAAATAAATAGAATAAATGTTAGCAGTCAAGCAGCAATGAAGTACATTCAGTATCACCAATAATAATAATAACATTATTATGAGGGTTGGTCATTTGCCTCTAACTATCATTGCCACAAAAAAAAAATGACTATGATGGCGATAGAAAGAAAAACAATAACAGTAACAGCAATAAGATAAAAATGAAAATGTAGATATAGATGTAGATGTAGATGTAGATGAAGGGAAATCCAGACAGGATATATGTATGTAAGATACATATGTACATTCTTAAATAGATAGAGCAAAATCTTTGCATAAGAAGATCTGATCTGATGTGATCACCTTGGTTTGTGAGATATAAATACCTAAGTGCATTCATTAACTTCCTGATCACGAAGCAGTCTTTTCCACGATTTTCAGTCCATTAACTTTATCTTTTATTATCACAAAAAAAAAAAAATATATATATATAAAGCACAGTCAAAATACACAAGCGAGATTATTTAGAGTTGTTGACCTCAGCTGGCTATGTAATGTTTCTGATCGTACTTATCCACCGATTAGCGGCGCTGGCGCCATCTATGGGAAAACGGCGATTTTCTATTTGTACGCCCAAAATATATAAATAGGGAATATAGTAGACAAGAAAAAGGTATATAAATTAAAAATACAAAAGTAACTAAGAAATTAAGGTCAAAATGAATAAAAACAATAATCTTAAATAAAAAATAAAAATAACAATTGCCTATACAAAATTCAATTGCCAACTTTTATGCGTCGACTGCACTACTGAGAAATAAATACACAAGGTAGGATTGGGGATTGGGGATTGGATTGAATTGGATTGAATTGGAGTGGAATGGAATGGAATGACTTATCAAGCAAATGGCCTGTCAGGCATCACAAAATAGACTTAAATTGGGAAAAATCTATTTATGTCTATAATAAGAACATGTGTATCTTATGTGTTAAAGAGTATCTATGTGCGTGAGGATGTGAATTTCATATCAATTAGATTGAAACACACACAAACACACAAGCGCACGTATACAGGTGTCCTACAACTGGAAATTGAATGAATTCTATTAAAGAAATTGCTAACTACAGTTTATTTTTGCGCGTACTTCTCAACTCAAAGATACAAAAATATGAGTGGGATGAATATAAACATATCAGAAGGGGAGTATGAAAAAAACAAAACAAAAAAAAAAAGAAAAAACATGCGAAATAAAATATGCAAGAAAGGAAGGAATAATAGTAACTAAATATAACTAGGTTTCATTTGATGTAGGATGTAGGATGTGAATGTGGATGGGGATTGTGATGTCGATGTCGATGTCGATGTCGATGTCGATGTCGATGGTATTTCACTTGAACTAAGTAATGCGTTCTTAATACACACTCAGGTCAGTCAATTCAATTATGGACTGTGTCTGTGTCAGCACAAAATAATGTTTTGCTAATCAAAAAATAAATACACAAACACGCAGATACACATATATAGGCATGTATGTATGTATGTATGTACATAGGCTATGAAAGAAATGTAATAAGTAGAAATGTGGAAATAAACATTTAAGCTTGAAATGTGAAGCATATTTTTCGACTGTAAATATTTAACACACTTCGTGGGCCTAAGTCGTAGGCCACAGCCAAGAGGCACTTTCCATTAAACCAAATACTCCTAAAACAACAACAACAAGAATAACCTATAGGCAAGCACATTTAACAAACACACAAACACATAGAAACAGACATAGCCACAGACACAGACACAGACACGTACACATATCGCATATCGCATATACTCGTACTTACTTTAGCAGAATCGTTGTTATCGATGTCTCGACATTGAAGTGAAGGCATAAAAATAAAGATGCGTTTCGCATTGAAATATATTCACTTGCTCTAGTTGCATACAGTTGATCAAACAATTATTCGCACATCACTACCAGCACCAGCACCAGCACCAGCAAATAACAAAAAAGCTTGGACTCGATCCCCATGGAATTCTTGCTCCAACAAAATAATTAAACCAAATATTCATCATAAATAGATAGATAAATAAAATCAATAGAACATGATTGATTGATGGTGATTTCTAGAAAATAAACACATTAAGTGCTTTGAGTGAATAAAGATCCCATCTTCCATCTTCCATCAAGTTCAAGTTTATTGTCCCACATAGAATATTGACCAAATCGAAACATTTTAAACAATTTTCAGTCTTGATTTTGATTTCCATGTTTTTACACCAATAAGGCTACATAATCTGGAATTTTCATTCTATTTATGAAGTTCAAGTTCGATTGATCATATTGATCATATGTGGCAAATTTCAGTGTACTAAACTAAAAAAAATGAGAATGAACAAATGGATGCTTTTAATCACAAAAAAGCTAAGAAATTTGTGTGCATGGCAAAAATTTCTTATCAACATTTTAAGTGATCTCATATTAGACCTTAGTCATTTAATAATTGGATAAGTTGGGTACTGCCTCAGAATCGAATTACAGATTTGATGCAGAACAGAGATTCAAATATATCTTATAAAGAACTTGGGTTCTTAACTGGTGTAAGAATAATTTATGGGCGAACTGTTGTACAAACAGCAGCAGCAACATGAACATTTTTATTAGATTTTATTACTTCTCGGATAATAACAATTTAACTGTTGAATGTGTATGCGTAACCATATGCGTCTGTATACTTATAATATATATTTGTAGGCATATGCATGTATGTATATATAATATATATATATATATAATAATGCGTGTATGTAACTATATTGGTCAATGAAGCGCAAAGGTAAAAAAAGAAGCATCAAGTGAGCAAATAAACGAGCAGAGTAGCATCTATGAATTGCGGAAAGTGGAGGATTGCGAAGTCGAGGAAGCGAACGATGGAGTCAATGAGTGGGTGAGTGGGAGAGAGGGGTAAGTGGAGTCATTCAGTAAGAGAACAATCGATAGCTTTGGTTATAGACTGCTAAAAGCAAACATGTCTTTAGCGCTTCGCTTTAAGCGTGCCGAATGCAAGTGCGGGAGTTACTCCTATCTGAATGTGTATATCTGTGGTATATTTTTTCCCGTTATGATGATGATATTTCTGATAATGATGTTGAATGGAGTGGAGTGTGGTGGTTCCACAAAGCGGTCAATAGATGTACATACAATACAATATTATTGGGAACTATCCATATATTGCTTATAATTTATGAGGCAAGTTAATCTTTAATGGATAATTGTTAAATATATTTATTTATTGATTTACCCAAAAATTATATTAGCACACACTTCATTTAGATTTTTACAGTGGATAGTGGATTTCTTTTAACTTAACTGAATAAATTAACTAATTCAGTTAAAAAGGAAAAAAAAAAGGGGGAAAACGCTTAGAATAATTGTAGAGATAAGCCTAATCAAGAGATTAGTGGAAAAGTGCCAATTATAAGGAATCTATATATTTATAACAAAATGGCAAAAAGCTCCGTTTCCCTCTGCTGCCCGTAATTTTCAATCAATGCAGTTGGTTTTTCTTTTTAATGTAGACGATCATGGTACGAGGATGTTAGCATACTCATTTCTTTTAGTTTTATAAGGCAAATATACTTTGTTGAAGTGAAATTCCTTTAGCGAAGCGGAGTAAATCCCAAAATATGAAAATGAAATGTGACAAAAATCAAAATTTGACAATGTTATTATTAGAGATGGGCCGAGTACTCGGTTGATACTCGGTACTCGGCGTACTCGGCTTACTCGGCGGGTTTTTTGATACTCGTACTCGGCCGAATAACTCGGTTTGAATGCCGAATAACTCGGTTTGAATTCCGAATAACTCAGTTTGAATGCCGAGTATACTTTGTTTAAGAAAAGCAATATATTTAGTTGCCAAACTATAATATTTGTCTCTTTTCGGTAATTTAAGTAATTTCTTCGACGGTTTGAGTAATGTAATGCACTCCCGTAGAATCTCCCACTGACGTTCAGTTAATTGTTGTAGATTGGCTGTACTTGGGTTGTCTGTGATGTAGAGAGATATTGCCCTTTTTGCTCTAATAATCCGTTTATCATGTAAAAAGTACTGTTCCATCTTGTGGTAACATCTTGCACGAGTTTGTGCTCTGGCAGTTTTAGTTCTTTTTGTATCAGGGTCAGTTTTTCTTGTGCCACTGCAGAATGGTTAAAGTGGCCTACAATTTGAGGCAATAACGTTGATTACATTTTGTTCCTTCAACGAAGCTTTTACGGTTAATTGCAGCGTATGTATATAGCATCCTTAGCCAACATATTGACTATCATTTATGGCTTTCACTACATTGGGTCCATTGTCTCTCAAGACAAGATGAATGCGAGTATTAGTATCCCAATTCACGGATAAATCTGAAAGCACTGATCGAATATTGTCCGCCGTGTGGGGTCCTCTAAAATGTGACATCTGCAACACTCTGTACGGAAGCTCAATTCTAGCCAGTGAGCGGTGTAGCTTAAGAATTCGAGTAAGTTATTCATGCAGGTCCAAATATCAGTAGTTATTGATATAACTTTACATTTTGCAAGTTCCGCTCTTCCCCTCGCGAACCTGCTTGTACTTGCTTGCACGAAACGTGAATTTGATAGAACCGAGTTACTCGGCCGAGTACTCGGTTGAAAAAAAATGGAGCCGAGTAAAACTCGGTACTCGTTACTCGGCAAAAGTGTTACTCGGCGCATCCCTAGTTATTATTATATTGGAGCTATTTTGGTAAATACAATTGAAATTTCTCCGTGGCGTAGTGATTAGAGAGTAGGATTTGGGGTTCGATTCCTGCATTGGGAATAATTTTTTAATGTGAAACTTATTTAGCGAAAAGGAGTAAAACCAAAAAATATGAAAATGAAATGTGACAAAAATCAAAATTTGACAATGTTATTATTATATTGGAGCTATTTAGACAAATACAATTGAAATGTCTCAGTGGCATAGTGGTTAGAGAGGAGAACTTGCAAACCTAGGGCATGGTGGGGTTCGAGTTCTGCACGGGGAATATTTTTTTTTTTTTTTATTTATTAAATGGTTGTTCAATAATTTCTGCAAATATACATATATGTACATATTGCACTTAATTTCAATTTACATTTTATACAATTGCTACAATTTTTCTCAGACACTTACAGCATTTGGATCGAGTCCTTTCAACATCTCAACGGCAACTGACTGCTGTGATATTGGACAATATTGTTTAAACACTTAAAACTAGAACACTTTCTATCAATCAATACAATTTATACAATTTATCAATTTAATTTACAAACAAACCATTTCATGGTTAAAATGCAACTATTGAGCTAAAATATTGTAATGTCTATGGGCCGCTTTAGTGGCTTTGTTCTCATCGTTTGCTGTTTTTTATGCACTTAAACTTAAAGAGTGGTTATATATATATTTATGTATGTATGTGTGTGTAAATGTGTGTGCATTTGCTCATCAATATTTATTACGGTTCACTTCGTTTCGCTTTTCCCACTGTTTGTTATTTGTTTTTTTTTTTTTTTATTTTCTTTTTTGTTTGTTTTCGTTTCACTTTGCTTTTTTGCTTCTATTATTTTTGCTACTTTATTAAGCGCACACAATCATACAAGTGGGCGACGGCGGTATACATTTGTTTCCTTCATCTCAGTTCTCGATTCCCTTTTCGCTGTTCGATGCGTTCCTTTATGATGTTATGTATATTTAAGGTGTTGCTGAGTAGCTACCCTAAGGGAACGTCCCCTCTTCTATTATGTAATTCAATGTTTTGCAAACAGCAACAACAACAACAACAGCAGCAAGTATACTATTTAATAGATCAAAAAAAAAATTCAATTGTAGCAAAAGTAATTGCTTTAAATGCATTAACATTGCCCACAGCTCAAAACAATTACTGATTAAAGCTTAGAAGTTTTGCCTAATTGGAATTTAATCTAATTGCCTACAACTCAAAGCAAATCGAAAGACTCTTAAAGTCAAAAGCTTGTGATTTATGCAAAAAAACTATAAAAACAAAAAAGAAGTAGTAAGGGCATATATTAAATCAATATCACTTTAATCATTATTATTTATCATCTATATCTATATCTATTCTATACATATTATAAAACAAAGTCGCTTTTTTCTTATAACCGCTTCAATCTTTAAAAATACGCAACCTATTTTGGTGCGGTTTTTTTTAATAGATAGAGTGATTGAAGAGGAAGGTTTATATTTATAATATTTATAATAACATCCATTAAATAGTGGAGAAATACTGTTATTTTCACTATACATCTTTATATATATAATTCTTCTGTGAGTGTGTATGTCACTGAACTTCTCTTAAACGACTGGACCGATTTTGATGAAATTTTTTGTGTGTGTTCAATGGGATCTGAGAATGATTTAGATTCACAATCTTTATATATATAATTCTTCTGTGAGTGTGTATGTCACTAAACTTCTCTTATGTGTGTTCATATTGAGTCTTATGCGCGGCTATACCGTTCGTTCATCTGATTGCAATGAAATTTTGTGAATGCGTGCATGGTTGGTTTTAGCCATGAACATAACAGAGTACTTTTGGATTCGATATGTGACGCTGTTGTCGAGAAATTGGTGGATCAAATACTGCATTAGTTAGTTGGTGGATCAAATACAGTTAGTTTTGAATAAATTAAAGGACTCAATAATACAATAACACTTAAGGCAAGACCAGGGAGCTGTGCATTGTTGTGGATTTGGTAAGTCACTGGAATTATTAATGTGACTGACTATCCATTTAGCCAAATTAAAGTGCAGCGGGAAGCAAAAATGAAATACCAGAATTGCAATTCAACTTATTAATAGCGATGGTGCGAAACCGCAACTGTAGGTATGGCCCAATCCACTTGCGTTCTACTGAAAGTGAAGTTTAAGGAATCCGATTGGCCGTACGACGTCGGGCAGGATACCCTAGTATACCTATATATGTTAATCTTCATAATAATAATTCAATTTTAATTTATTATTCCACAGTTTTTCTGTTATTTTTCTATTGAAAAGCAAAATCTTTAGGTGACTCAATGCAATACAGAAGAAAATGAATCTCATCACTATGTATCTGTATCTGTATCATTCAAAAACAAGCAAACAAGGAACGACCTTCAAAACTCATACAAACAAAGTATGTATTTCAATTAAAATTCCAGAACACAACAGCGCACACACAGAACAGAACAACATTATATCGAAGAGAATCTAAACAGAACAGAAATATACTCGTAAAAACAAAAACCAAGTTGTACAATTAAAAAATCCAATTAATCTTTTTCAGTAGCAAAAGAAATATTGTATTTATTGTACAATACAATGAAAGATTGGGAAAGAAATCTTAAAAGATACATTTGTACTATTGTATTGTAGTTCAACCAAACAAATCGAATGGTTAATTTTTATAAAAACAAAAAAAAAACATATTTCTTGCTTATGGCTTTGATCTTGTCTCAGTTGACATACGCCTCACATTATTTGATTTAAGATACTTATGGAAAACTTATGTTAAAATGAATGGTTAATAAATATAGTGGCCACTAACTATGTCATTCAGTGGTAGACTTGGATCGTCCAAGTAACATAGGTAAATGAAATGAATGAAGCCTTCAGTTTGAGATTTTATGGTTTGGGAGCTGTAATTTCACATAAGCATCAACATCTCTAAAGATCTTAAAACCCATGGTTCTAGTTTCGCTGTTACACATATTAGGCGGACTACTCGTTAGATAGATTGATTTAATTGATTTCCCTTTAATTGTTGATCATGTCAATATATGGTAGGTATGGGTTCTCAGATATATTAAGTACTTGCCAAAACAAAGATGTTGAATAACGTATAGAACATAGAATTAGAGTGCGATAGAAAATGATTGCAAAAGTGTTGTATCAAAGTCTTTGATTTAATAATTTTCGAAAGATTAAAATAAATGGGTCAACGAAAACCAAAAGTCAATAGCCGCAACAAGTTTCATATATTGTAAATGTATTGAAACAAGAAAAAAGAAGGTTAGGTTAGCCAAACTATGCTCTCTAGATCAAACACTGAGGGACTACTTTCGTCGAACTGCTCAAGAATATGAGGTTTCCGATGTCTCCTTCTGTGTGTTACAAACTTCATGATAAACTTTTAATACTATTCAGGATATAATAAACGAATAATTCCATGATCTCTTGTCGTCAACTTATTGTACATAGCAGCATTCCAGTGTCTCAAGTGACCATTTGGCGGACTTTAACTTCATCAGAACACATTAATATGCACTGTATTCTTATACCCCTGAAAGCATCATAAATCTACTTTTAAAGACTTTTTTGTTTCATCATCGTCAATAAGGGAAGCCTCTAAAACTCATAATATATACATATCATAAAACAAAGTCGCTTTTTTCTTATAACCGCTTCGATCTTTAAAAATACGCAACCTATTTTGGTGCGGTTTTTTTTAATAGATAGAGTGATTGAAGAGGAAGGTTTATATTTATAATATTGATAATAACATCCATTAAATAGTGGAGAAATATTGTTACCTATTTGCCTATCTTAAAAATTAATGTAGTTGGCATAGTGTTATAATTCATGGAAAAAGCATTTACTGTCACTACAATACTCCAGCTTCTCATTGTTTACACAGCAAAGTTTCTTCAAATGTGATTTTAGATTTTTTTTATTTAAGTCTGATTATTACTATCAAGAAATTATAAAGTCATGTCTGGAAGACGTCGTCGTTCGAACATAGGTCGTAGTACAGTGAATGCCAAAAGATTACGTTCAGCTAGAGATGAAGAATCGTCAACGGAACGTGAGGCTCGCCTCAGTCAGGCTCGGTATAGATATAGAGCTGAGAGAGAGAGAGAATCTTCAGTAGAGCGTGAGGTTCGCCGCAGCCGAGATAGGGATAGACATCGAATACAGAGAGCCAGAGAATCATCAGCACGAGTTACTAATTCATGGGTAAATAAGGAAAATTCTACCATGAATTACGATCCTTCGATTTCTTACAAGGACGATCGTATAGTATCAATAGGTACTATGTCAGTAGTTTTTTGGTTCCATATCCTCATCCCAACTTTTAAATACTCCTTCACCATTAAATATCTCCAACATACATAATTTCTGTAAAAAATCAAACCTTACAATTTAATCATTATTTACATTATTACATTATTATTTTACATTAAATCCCTTACAAACTATTATGAAATCGCGAGTCGTAGGCCCCAGCAGCTAGTTACTCGTTAAAATTAGTATTAAGTTTAGTATTATACAATATATTAGATTTAATTATGATAAATAAATAAAAATATTATTTTTTTGTACAATAAATAAATAAATAACTGTAAAAATTTGGTTAGGTTTGAAATACCTGTAGAGAATTTATAGCAACTTCAACGCAACGCAAAAGTGACGAACATCTGAATGAATGACTTGGTTCAATTGTGATTGCTCTCAAAATCTCTGAATATATCAATATACAATATAATAAATAACAATATGTAAACAGTGAATATCTTTTAATATTACATAAGACATAAAGACGAGTATGTATATTGCAAAAATCATAAAAATATCTCGAATGGAATAAGTTGTTATTCCAGTTAGATCTGAAAAGTGTCACAGGTGCATATAAGGTGCATATTAAATTTACTAAGGTCAAAGTTTCCAACTTACTAATCATCTACAATATTTTAATTCAAAAATTTAAATTTAGTATTTACATACAATAATTTTTTATTGTAATTTACACAACATTAATGCGTATAGTAAGTATACGACTAGTATGCTTTTCTCGTTTGAGAAATCATAAAATTTTCTTCAAATTACAGTTATTTTACACTTTATTCTTATAGATTTCATTTTACTTTATATATATATTCACTCACCTTTACAGTTAGTGTTGTTGTTGCGTTGTTGCGTTGTTATTAGTTGGCAACGATGTATCCTATTTCCTTTATATAATCAACGTTATTCAATCATTTTCCGTTACAAACATTTTGTTGTTATTACGATTATTATTTTATTTTTTTATTATAGTGTTATATTCACAAATTTGCATTCAAGTCAACATTGCATCATCATACACGCCATAATGTTCCTCTGTTCCTCATCAACATCAACATCAACATCAACATCATTCACATCATCATCATCATAATTATTATCATTATGATCCTAAAAAAATCAACTCATACACAATATTTTGTAGATTACAAACTGATTGCAAAAACTTGGGTGGGGTCAAATAGGAAGAGAGAAAGAGAGAGAGAGAGAGAGAGATAGGGTGAATGAACGATGACAACGATAGAAGGACATAAACTCAAATTTCGTTGAAAGATTTATGCCCTTCATAACAATTTAAAAAAAAAATAAAAAATCCTAGATGTTTTAGCGATATAGTTAATCTAAAAATGAACTGGTGATAAGCTAAAGATATTCTAGGAATATTCTCAAGGTGGTCTAGAATTGAATTAAACATATCTTAAATATGTTGAATTAATGGCCTAGGATATTAATGAGAGATAGATATACTGGTAATAGACTAAAGAAGACCCTCAGAAAAGCTGAAGCTTGACTAGAGATATGCTTTAGATGAGCAATAGATGAGCTATAGATGATCTGAAGATTAGGCTAAAGGTGAACTGGACTGGAGAGAGAAATGGACTAGTGATTGACAAGAGATAAACATGAAATAAGCTATAGATGAGCTAATGATTAGCTGGAAAAAAAAAAACTTGAGAAGAGCTGTAAATGAGTTCTATGTGGGCTAGAGAAAGACGAAAGAAACCTTAATGTGTACAAACCTTTCGAACAAACTATTATACATACAGACAAGTATATATATATATATATATTTATATATATATATAGGAGTATATACCTACTATAGTCGTTTGTCGTTTTTGTGAAAGGTAAGAAATGTATGAAGAAAAAATAAGTGAAAGACTCTTAATAAAAGCAACTGATGACAAAGCGCAAGCACATTTATAGTTTTATTATGAAAGCAGTAAAGATGGCAATGGCTTCAGCCCAAATGCAAAATAAGCAAAAACGGAAACGGAAGTCGCAAAGCGGAAGTAGACACTAAGGTCGAAGCAGCAAAATGAGATGAAAAAGGAGAAGGGGCAATGGCAGTGGCAGTGGCAGTGACAGTGGTAGTCAGAGCTCAAGAAAATCGCATGCCAAATATGCAACAAAACGTTAACTGAAACAACAAAATTATGTGATAAAAATAATTATAAAAACAATTTAAATGGAGAAGCTTAACAATAAAATTTGCTTCAATCGAGTATCACAGTAAATACCTTTCACAATTTTACTATTATAATTCAAATTTTTTTTGTTTTTGTAGGTGACTTAATTGATTTAGTTGAGTCGACAACTCGAAATGATTTTCAATATTCTCATAGTCACTTTTCTCATTATCATTATCACATAGACTATAAAAGTCTGGAAATTTCAAGAAAGGGATTTTGTACAGAATATCAGTAGATACATACATGTGTTCTGATCAAATCAATGCAATTCTATATTATTATATATTATAAATGTAACGGTTATTGGGTTCTGAACTTCAATCGTAAACTAAACTCCATTTAACCATAAAAATTTAAATTCACCTTTTTGTTTCCGTTCGCTTTGAATGAAGTGAAGAAACATCAACCAAAAAAACATGTTTATCGACAATTTTTTTTGTATATGTTTTATGAAAGGAATCCTTTCAGTTAGAATAGATTGATTTCTTTGTTGCCCAAATTATTTTTATATTTATATATCGTACACTTGCTGATACTGATAAGCTCCGTTTTATCATAGATCTATATTTTCTTTATAGGGTATTTATTTGTAAAAGAAAATTGTA
The DNA here is from genome assembly GCA_037043295.1 of Amiota minor. NCBI lineage: Eukaryota > Metazoa > Arthropoda > Insecta > Diptera > Drosophilidae > Amiota > Amiota minor. The sequence goes on from JBAMAW010002693.1 coordinate 984,951, forward strand.
AAAATAAAACGGAAACGAAAACGAAAAAAGGAAAACGACAACGATGAAAAGTATGCAAGGATTAGAATGAAGCGCAAGGCAAGCATAAAAATAACTTTACTTAACTGGTCTTGCTTCCTTTTTCCTATTTTTTTTTTTTTTTTTCCCCATTTTGGGTGATGTGAAGTGTCACTCGCATTTAGTCTATTTCAGATACTTAGTAAGGTGAGTGTGGTCTTATCACTTACAGTTTGAAGTTTGTAAAGCATTTGAAGAGGACATAAGTACATACATATGTAGACACAGATATTGAAAGCCCCTCAAAGTATTCTATCATATTTGATTGAATCGATTGATTAAAATTGGATCGCATCATGATCAATCAATCAGCTTAGTCAATAAGGTACTTACTAGGTTTCCTAGTTTTTCAGATATTCAGAACATGAAAATTTATGAAATTAATTCTATTCTAAATTGAAAAAAAAAAAAAATTAATTATGTAATTGTATTGGTGAAGAGTATTTAAACTTTGTCAATGCTAAAGTTAATGATTTTTCTTTAATTTTTTTTTTTTTTTCGTTTCTTTGTTTGTTGGTTCGTTTATTTTTCTTCTCTTCACATTTACATCTTCTTTTCATTTTGCTTCTTCTTCTTCTCCTTCTTCTTCTTTTTTCCCATCATCTTCGTTCATAGTGTTTTCTTTTCGTATACTTTTTTTTTATCCTTTCATGATGCTGCTGCCATTTGTTTATTGTTTAAATTGGATTTTCACTTTGCGCAAAGGCCACAGAAAATGCTGCCCATCCATGGAAGCTCAAGAAGGAGGAGGGCAAGCCGCCGCTGTCATGCTGATGAAGTGCAGCACATCCGGTGCTGACGATGATGATGTTGTTGCTATTGCTGATGTTGTAGTAGTATTAGTTGCAGTAGAATGCGGTTAACAGTTTTTGATGCTTAAGATGCCACGGAATGGAATATGCGAGTATACAATAAAAGTCACTCTAGGACGAGAAAGTAAAAGAAATATAGGATGGCTGGCATGTACATGTGTATGTGCAATAGAAGGCAACAGCAACAGCAACAGCAACAGCAAAAGCAAAAGCAAACAAATGAGCAAGTCAACGGGTAAGCAACATGTGCCGCAATGCCAACACTGTTGTAGTTCTGTTCTAGTCTTCTTCATCGGCATCAGCATCGGCAACATCCTTGAGTTCTATATATTCTTTATTTTTGCCTTTCTATTCTTATCATCATTGTCGATATCGTCGTCATCGTCATCATCATCATGATCATTATTATCATTATCATCATAAGGCATCGCTGCCTGGCAGTCACCAAAATGCATATAATATTTGCGCTGCCATCCAATCCTCTGTCATATCTTTTTGCATCTTCGCTTCCTTGCTTGCTTTGGCTAGGATAATAGCATCCTTGGTGAAGGTGATAAAAATAACTTGGCTGCAATTTCCTGCTTTCATTGTTGATGTGTCGTGAAAAATTTGCTGGCATTATTATAAACAAATAAGAAATGTGATAGCATGCAATGCGAAGCGAAGGATCGACGGCGAAGTCAACCAGAATAAAAGAAAATGAAAAAAAATAAACAAAAAAAAAACTACAGTATTTGTGTATTTTTATCCTTGGCAGGATGCGCTTTATATCCCCATGTGTAAATGTGTAGTAAGCAAACGAATAAATGATAGAGTGAGCCAACACAAACACATAAGGACCGAAGGACTGAAGGAACGAACGACTGCAAATAATAAACAACAATAACAACAACAACAACTAAAATCAACGTCACACAAACAAACACATATATACCACACATATATAGACACTGCAGCATTGACACCAGCCCGACAGGTAAACAAGATCAACAGCAACAGCAACAGCAACAGCAACAGAAACAGGAACAGGAAAAACCACTCAATGTGGAGCGCTGAGTTGCACCAACCAAATGAGCACCAACAATTTTGTTATTGTTGTTGTGTGGTTACATGGGCTTACCCAGGAAGGGAGACGAAGAGAGATCAGCTCACCTGACCATCTGCATATAACGATGACTATTATTACTGAACTAGGACACTCAGAGGTCTATTGTCCTTGATCATAATAGATAGCCGAAGAAACAGATGATTATTGTCCCATTTCTGCTATGAAGGCATAGGAAATTAACCCTAAAATGGACAATCTATGCCTGGTAGTCGCATGTTAATTAGAAAGTATTTATTGTACACAGACACGTTTTACACACAGCGATTCTGTTGCGGCACTTATCGTTGATTATTCTTTGGTGTCGCTTGCTTGTGTTCTCACGCAGCAATAGTCGCAAGTGATTATTTTGACATTTCTCAAAAAAAAAAAGCGTCGGCCGAGTTGCTTGGGTTTCCGCAAGCCTCGTGTTTCTCTTATCAACAAACAAAAATCGCAAGAGAGACCGCAAAAATCACTGTGAATAAAGACGACTTAGTGTCATTAAAGGATGCCTAAAGACACAATGACCTGTGATATATCAAGTCAGTCAGTTTCTGTAGAGCATCCATGATTAAATGAAGATAGATTTTCAACAGAAAATTTTCCCTTGTCTGGCTTAAAGAAACATTTTGCTTGCCTTTGACTTTAGCAATGACAACTAAAAGTTCTAAATGTTAAATATTAACTTATTTTTCTACAAGAAACAAACGATTTGATCCCTCCAGAGGCCAAAATTTAGGTACGCCCATGTGTGGTTGTTGCTGATGTTGTCATTGTCACCATCGTCATCGTCATCGTCATTGTTGCACTTTGAACGTTGAAAAAACTTTAAAAGGAAAATATTGTCGCTTGTAATAAATGCCAAACTTCCGGTGCGCTTCATGCCGTTTATTTCTTAAGCCAACTGCCCCTCCAATTGTCTGGCGCTCGAACTTATTCGCACACACTTCCGGCTTTATAGCCATTTGCATTGCAGCCATTTTATTATTGTATTTTTCTTTGCTATTGCTGGTTGCCATTTCTTGTGTCGTCGTCTTCTTCTTTTGTTATCATAATTCCCAACTCAACTTGAGATGCAAATAAATAAGTTTTGTCATTTTAAATTTTTACCTTTCGATTTTCTTTTTCTTTTTTTTTTTTTTTGTTTGCCACAACTCTTTCTTATTGCATTCAAATACAATAAAACTGTCAGTCAGCAGGACAATAAGAGTACTTAAGTTTCCACATAAACTAGGCAATTGAAAATTTCTTAATTATTCGAAATGTTGTACTTTTATTATTGTATATTATTCACCATACAGAATGTACATGTACTGTATGGTCATGACCAGAAGCTATAAAATATATATGCGCGAAAATTTGATCACTTCATCTTAGAAATTTAGATGAAGGTTATGAAGACATTCTAAAATTCTCTGACAACAGACAATAAATTCATCAAAATGCATGCATAAATAAACAAACATGTGGTTTTATGTATACCTCAATCTACATATGTGTATGTGTATGTGTATGTATATGTGTGTACACATCCATTCAAGTTTATAAGAGTTTGCATATTCAAAAGTGCTTACGAAATTAGTTCATTTGCAAAAATACGCATAACTCATGCGCCACATGAAAAAGGCGCAAACGACAAAAAGCAGCCACTAATAGAAACAGCTGCTAACACACACATACACACACACACATACACACAGATACAGATACAAACACATCATCATCCACACTTATGTATATAGACACTTGGAAACTTAAGTGGGAGCAGGGCATCATGCGACAAACGAAGATGATGAAAAACAATATAACAGAGAAGGCAAAGGCAAAGGCTCAACAAAAACAGCGTTTAAGTTATTATAATTTTTTTGTTTTATTTATCTCGTTTTCCTTTTTTGTAATCATTTTATTTTATAGGTTTAACAACAAAATGCCAAGTGAGGCATATTACATTCATCCAAATGTTTGTAACGAACAGCAGACAAAGAAGATAAAGAAAGATCAGACCACAAAATAAACCTAAAACGATAGTCTTTTAAAAAGATCATATCAATCGTCAGTTCGGTTTCAATTTCATTCGAACTGTCAGTTTTTTCTATGCATATAAAGTAAAAACTGACAGGAGAATCGGAGACTGTGAACTGAACTGGGATGGCCAGGACCTAATTGTTTTATTTCCAGTCTAAGAAACTTGGAAATCTGGCACAGTGCATAAATACAACGTCGTTATAACCAAGGATCAGGATGTTTTTTTTTTTTTATAAAACTTCATCTTCAACTGAGATAGATCGTGTAAATGCAAACCTTCTTCCGTACTGATATGAAACTAGAAACTAAACTGACGACTGATATGACCGTGTAAAAGACGCTTTTGTTTTATCCAATCAACCTCAACAAGTATAAATTACACATATTTGTCTATATATTGAAATTTATAAAATTAGACCAAAAAATTCGTTTTGACGGAGTTAAACTCCGAAACAGTTTGACGGATCACCATGAAAATTAGCACATAAATGTATTTTTCCATAGAGAAGGTTTTTCTGCTATCCCATTAGTTGTAACTTGCCAGTATATGTAAATATATTCGGTTTTTTTTTTTTTTGTTTAAATCAAATAAATTTTATATGCATATAAAATATTGTTTAGAGGCCTAGCCATCCCATCCGGAACGATTCCAAATATTAGCAGATCATTATATTAGATAAATTACATGACTGGGTATTCCGTTTATATTCTACCTATTAATTGAGGTAATAAAGAATTAGAAAGTTTACATTGTTAGTATTTAAAATTTTATTTATTTCAGTCAGACGAGGAATATAAAATGGAACTGGAAACAACAGAATTGTAATTATAATTGTAATTGGTGGAAAGTAATAAACTAAACCGCCGGTTATAAAATTTTCTTATTCATTATTATCGCAATCAATTATTGTATCTACATAAATTGCAATTAAAAATGCTGATTAGGAGAGGGAAAGTCTCCTCCTAATCAGAATGCATTTATTTACAATAAGATTACATTAAAAAAAAAAAAAAAAAAAAAACCTGAAATTCTCGTTGTCACATAAAAAGAACACAACTTCCAATACTCGTCTATTGTATTTGTATCATACAATAATATTATATTGTAATTGAATGATGATTCATTGTAGTAGTAGTCCTGTAATTTCCATACAAATTCAATATTATCTATAGTCTGGTAGAATATGAAGTTTCACATAGTCTTTTATGTAGAGTTAGAGACTAGTAGGGACGAAATCGGAGGTGTAACCGAATTAAGAGTCTTTCCTTGGGTTGAGATTTTGGTTGTTTTTTGATGCTTTTGGCGACATTGCGGCGAACATTCTATCATCCCCAATGTTCTTCGTTCGCTCGCTCGCTCGCTCGCTCGCTCCCTTGATGTTTTAAACACATTTTTACTTCTTTCGACGTTTGGCGCTTTTGGCTGTTTAATTAAAACATGAAGGAAACCGTAAACAATGAATAATTCACATCATTATTACGACAACGGTAACGGTAACGGTAAGGGCAACTACGACGACGTCATCGACATTAAAGGCGACCACGTACACTCATGTGCACTTATATAATATTCTCCGCTTACACTTAAACACGACATCAGTACTTTTCTTTTTGTTTTTAACTCATATTTTTGTTCAGTATTTTTTCCTCGAGGCAATGGAACATGATTTTTTGCGCTACATTTTTCCGACTTTATTCGCTTATTTCACTTTTTATTGTACTCTACTCATCGTCATACACTTGATACAATTCAATTGGTACAAGCGTTTGTTATGAGATTAGATCAGATTAGATCAGAGAGATGTGAAAGAGCTTATGGAACCTTTAACACAGGAAAAGCGACTCATCGTTTCAGTTCTTCCTTTCTATGGTTTAGATATGCATTCACAGTTTGTCCAATTCCCATAACTTCATACGAAATCACAAACACTTTTCCAGCATCAAGCAAATTTCGACTAGTTAGCCATGATACTTTGATCACTGGACTTGGAATTTTCTTTAAGCCTCAACTATTTCCCATTTATAATGAGTATAAGAAGCTCAGATCTTCCTCAGATCTTGGTCTGTATCTGGACATTTCGAATACAGAGGCTAGCTTTCGTGTATCTCTAAAAGTAGTTACAGAGAAATTGTGTGGATCTTATCTTAAATTTCTGGGTTACTATGGCTTCGTTGATGCGTTCGTTCGATCTTTCTGGAAGTATAAATCAAATAACAAAGATGGATGAATTGATAGAGCAACTTTGCCATTCTGACAACATAAGTAGTATTTTAATACAACAACAACACACTGACTAAGAACTATTAAAGATGCTTTGTTCTTAAGATACATATATACATACAATCACACATACATATGTATAAGCGGGGATATGATGATGATCCCTTCTGTCCGACTTGCACAGGCGAAAATGAAAATGCAGAACACGTCTTCCTGCATTGCCCAAGATTTGATTTTGCTAGATCAATGATCTCATCTGCGTTTGGTGAAGTGCCGACTGTGTCGAACTGCATCCGGCATATGTGTGAATCACAGCTAAATTGGGATGTGGTAAGTCAGGCTGCAGCTCAAATCATGACAGAGCTGCGGCATATTGAACAATTACGACGAGTTCAGACGAACGAAGACGTGTTAGGTCATTAGTTTGATATTGACAAGTAGTTTTTAACGTAAATTTGTTTTGATTTACATGGGGTAAAAGCAGACTTTGAGCTGTTATGCTCCCTCTTTCCTCCTTGACGTAATGCTTTGCGGTAGTGCCAGGGGGACTGTAGGACTTGGGACGGTGGGGTTTAGTGGGTGCAAGTCCCACACTTCGAATAGTAGATTCGTTCGGCTTTTAATGCTTCCCCATCTAAAAAAAAAAAAAAAAAAAAAAAAAAACATATGTAAACAGACAGAGTGTCCAATAGTCGATTCTACTTATTCATGGTGTTGTTTACTCGTTTTTTTTTGCTTAATTTTGCGGTAGTTGTTTTGTTATTTTTTTGGCTTTCAATTTTATGCAAATACCATCAACACCAACAACGTCATCAACTTTGCCACCATCAACATATCACACCACTCTATTGCACATGTATGAGGGGCACAAAATTTTCTACACACACAAATATATAGATGCATACACTAACACACACACACACACACAGATACATACAGATACACTCAAATACAAATGAAGTCACGCGCATCTCATATGCAAAGAAGAAGAGCTAAAGTGTGAAAAGAAAAATGTTGAAAAAAATACTATTGCATATTTGAGTGCGCGTGCACTGTTTTGTAATTGTAATTGGTTGCGGCAGTCAATTCACTTTTTGTGGACATCCATTGCCAACAAGAACAACAACAACAGCAATAACAACAAATCCAGCAAAAACTATGACAAAAATAACACAAAATAAAGAGACACCATCATCATCAAGCTTAAATACACTACACTTAAGTTGGCTTCGATAAGGTTAGGGTACGCTACATGGCCAAAGCCATGCATAGATCTGAGGTCCTTTGCTATCCCAGATGTTGGTGGCCCCTTAACTCATTTAAGCGAAAGTAAGATTAAATCAAATTAGATTCGAGAAGGTAAGAATGTTGACACTTCGTCACTGCCTCAATTATAATTGGTCCAATTGTAATATACTCGGAGTATATATGGTGTTTATTAAGAATTCCAAGACCTTCTTTAGAGATATGTAAGTCGGTCAGTTCTGTTGGTTGGTTGGCAAGAGAATGTACGAGTATCTTTTGAAATACATAAATAAATATGAGCACAGTTTGTGAATCTTTGAATTGAGTTCAATTTTACCTAAAATAGAACGTAATTTAGATTTTTTCGATCAGACTATCTAGCCTTGGAACTCCTAATTGTATTCTAGTGCCAATTGAATGATAGAAGATGTTCGAAGATGTCTTCCTCATCAACTCTCAGTTCATTGATTTTGTTTTGAAAAAGTTTGTTTTCATTTATTTATCTGCATAGAAATTTATTTGTTTAAGAATAAAGTTCGATGTTCTGATGGATTGCATTAACACAGTTGAAGAATCATTAAATTAACTGAAAGCACAGAAATCTAATTTAGGTATGTATATATGAAGGCATATACATTGGTCAGTCTGATTAGTACAACTGAGAGAATATTAAAATATTAGTCATGATATCTTATAGACTGATTTAGTATCCACAGCCGAAACTAAGATGAACAGACAGAAGAAAGATATTGATGCACTATAGACGTTTTCACCCATTCGCGTCATTGACAAAATCTGAGCTAAACTAATCTCGATCAGTTTAGTATTCGTACGATTTCTAAAACTATGGGAATTGACAAAAAAACAACGTGAAAAGAAAGTAAATTTTATATAGCAAAGTCTAGTTAAGTTATATGTATTTACATTTATTTCCACATGAGGATTTTTCCATTTGGATATCATTACCAATCTAAGGATTAAGGAAATAAAGATTTAGAGAACAGATGATTAATACATCTGATCAGATCAGATCAGATCAGATGAGTTGAGTTGAAATGATACAATAATTGTTTGTTTTTTTTGGGTTGATTTAAATGGAATATTTTGGTTTGGGTGAATTTCCGTTCTATGTTTTCAATTTGAAACAGTTTTATGTGAAATTTAATTTGCTTTGGTAAGCCTTATGTCATATTAGAGTCCTGATATGACAACAGTTATAGGTTTTGGTGCAGTCTCCTTCCCAGTAACAGAATTCGTAGTCAAAGGCTTTGGCTTGCGACGTTTCTTTTGTTCAGTCTCCTTCTTAAAAACAAGTTTAAGAGTCATAGAGTTTGGTTAGTGACTTCAATTTGCAGTAAATACAGTACTAACAAATAAGAAGTTTAACTTCGACTATGCCGAAGTTGATATACTCTGCAAGCACCCCCACAAAACATTTTTGCCTACGCTCTGTAATGGAGCCTTTATAAATATATACTTATTGACTTATGTTTGGGGTTAATTTCAGTGCACATAGAGCATTTCAACACTGAGAGTGAAATATTTGTATGGGAGCTTTAAGATCGAGTAATCCTAGAGTGAAGTTCAAATTTCAGTTCGATAACACAAAAATCCAAAAAGGTTTTCTAATAAAAAGTTATATTTGGACTTGGGCTAGTATGGGAACTATAAAAGCCAGTAGCTCTAGGATCTTGAAATTTACGCATTTTATGAACATTGATTAGAAACTTCTACTTCTGTTGTTGTTATGATCAATTTTATACACACAAACCGCATGTTGTTGTTGTGGAAATGTAATCTCTTTTCTTGTTTTTTTGAGACTTTTCCGATGGATTTTACAAAAATTTTATTATTAAATGGGAATATGGTAATAAAAATACACATATTGTGAAAATTTCAAGTTTCTACCTAATGCAGTTCATGAGATACAGATGATTCCAAAACGTGACGATTTGTATTTTTTCACTCATATTTTTTGTATAAATTTTAAAGAAGTTTAACTTCAAAAAAAAAAAAGATTTTTCTGTAATAAAAACATAAATTTTAATGTGTGTTTGTATGGGAGGTACCCCCCGTAGTGAGCTGATTCGGCTAGTTTAGTTAACAGCTCTAGCAAACTCTTGGTTGAGTTGGTAGAGATGCATGCATTCAAAAGGAAAAGAATATTATCTTATGACAACCCATGACATTGCGTTATTTTGCTGGTGATGGCCCAAATTACGAATATAATAAAACTATGGAAAAGTAAGATCTTACAAAATTTGTAGGCCCATAAATTTTTCTTTTTTGAATTCATTTTATTTTAGTCAGCGAATTTGATTGTGCAGTCTTACATTTCTATCCTAATGATAAACTCTGAACGGCAAATCTAGTGGATGCCGCCTGTTGTCAAGCAGGTTGATTGCAAGATGATTATCATGAGATATTTGAGTTGCTGATTCTTGCTCCTTCATCTCCTCACGGATCGTGGGTGGCTGTAGATCTCTGTGTAAATATGATATTAATATTCATATATATATTAATATTCAATAATGACAGAAAATATAACAAAAATAATAAAAATAAAAACATGAGGATTTGATCTACCTATTTATTTATCCAACCAGTATGTTGTATCTATGTCATGTCATCTGTTAGTTTATCTATTTATTTGTCTTTCGTCCCTAATCCAGTGAGAAAGAAAGTCCATGCTGCTGTATCCTGTATATTCTATGCGTTGCAAACATCAAATTCAAAATGAGTATCCTGATTATAAATAAGTACATATATAAATTAATGAAGTATTTATTGTACATATACTTATAAAAATTATGTACAATTATAATATTTACTTAAATTCTTTCACATTTCGTTGTGAATTGAAGGATATTTTTATGAAGAAAGTAAAGCTTTAGATGAATTTTAATTGCAATATCGAAACAACAAATTTCAGAATCATGACAGCAAAAATGAATGTTGAAATGTTTCTGGTTTTCTTTGTATCTGGGTGTGTTATATCTCTGTGTATGTGTGTGTGTGTGTGTGTGTGTGGGTTTGTTATTGTAGTCATTGCTGTTGCTGTTGTTGTTGTTGTTGCTTTTGTTGTTATTGTTGTTGTGAGTTGATTTGTTGTGCGAATTTAATCAAAAGTCAAAAACCAATTCAGGCGCACACGCCTGCCACGTATTGTAGTAAGAACTGACCCAGTTAACTTTAACCAAAGCACCAATCCATGCAAAAAGGCATACAAATACAATAAAAACACATAAACAAAAACAAAGGAATCAATTAAAAACAAAAGCAAAATAACAAAAAAAAAAAAAAACAAGAAGAGAGAGAAAACACAAAAAATGGGTAGAAAAGTGTTGAAAGGAAGCCTCATCAAAAAGTCATACATTTTCTATTGTATTTTCAACACATGCAACAAACATTGAATATAGTCAAAAGTGTTACGATTTTTTTTTTCCATTGAAGTACAGTGAAACCTCGGTTGTCTAAATCTATTTATTTATTTATTTATTATAAAACTAAGATTATAATTAAAAATTATAACTTAGATATACTACGAGCAATAGCGACAAAGGCCTTCAGCTCTTCTCAACAGGCCGTACCAATATCCGCAGCTGGTCTCCAAGGTGAAGAGTCTCTAGTCGATAGAATAATGTAGGTAAGGGAAGTCGGCAAATTAGATCCGTAACTTCGGGATAAGGATTGGCTCTGAAGATTGAGATAATCGGGCTTGATTGGGAAGCAATAACATGGTTTATGTGCTCGTTCTGGGTAAATAGAGTTGCTGTTCTGTATGGGATGGTAATTTGTTCCCCGGATAGTTAGTTACGTAGCCAATTGTGGAACTTTCTTGCTAAAATATTTAAATGTTTTGTTATTAAAATTTTTAAATAAATCTAACGATTATCAATTAACAATCAATTCAGAACTGGCACGGACTTGGGGAATCCGACTGTCTAATTAAAACAAAGCATTGTGATGGCCCTAGCGGGTGTTGACACAATGTGATTTCTGCCCAGTGCTCTCAATGCCAAAGTGTCTGAATCTTCATTAACCGATTACCTTTCCATTACGAAAGTAATTCATCTAAAGCTTTACGTTCTCCCGTCCATCCCACATCCACATCTATTGTAATATGATTGATTTTATTTGTGTAATCTCTTCTTATATACTTAATTTATTTATCAAGCTTGATTTACGTCTATTATCTATGAAATACTTTTGTCCATATGTACATACATATGTGTTTTCTTCTACGATAATTTACATATCTGAGATTCACAAGGAATCATCTTAAACTTCATTAAAGGACTTTATTTTTTTTAAGTGAATCTACTTTAGTGAAGGGGAGTAAATCCAAGAATTATGAAAATTAAATGTGACGAAAATCAAAAAATCGCTAAAGTGAAACTACTTCCATATTGTGCTTATAAGGGTGAGGCACACTACTTAAATTTTATTTTATTTGCACCAAAGTCCTCTAATCACAGAGTTTGGGTAATACAAAATCAGTTTCTGCAAGGACTGATTACATAGAAATATTGTGCATTATGCATGACAAAAAGTGTAAAATTCTTTTACTTTTAGACTACAATACAATTACAACCCAATCAATGCAATCATCATAAATAATGTACCTTTTTTTAATTGAGATTGAACATTTTTCATTAATAATCTCAGTTCGAGTAATACAAATAAGCGAGGTTCAACTGTACTTCAGTACTAATATTGAGCTCAATTCAACTGAGCTTAAATCATTTGAAATGGTCTGAACAAAAATGAACTGAACTGAATTGAATTGAATTGAATTGAACTAAACTAAACTGAGCAAAAACAACCTGAACATACATGAAATTGAGCTTAAAACGACTGAGCTACAATCAATCGTAGTTCAATAGTACAATAGTAAAATGACCTAAGCTTATACAATACAATACAATACATACAATATAACTGAATTGAATTGAATTGAATTGAACTAAACTGAAATATACAAAATTGAGCTAAAACAAATCCAATAAAATTAAGGTAAACTAAAGCAAAATGTTAATGTTATACAAATATTGTACATACTCATCTTTATCAGAATTGTCAGAATTGTCAGAATTTTCAGAATTATCAGAATTGTAATGTATAAGATTGATTGTGTGTGTGTGTGTTGTCATACAAGATATTGAAAACTAAAAACTTAGGGTGGTGACCTGCTGAAGTTCAATAGTTTGTTTAGTGAATAAGAAACCATATATTACAATTTTTTTATTTATGGAAATGTGTCCAATAATACAGTAGAGTTCACTGTTGACACAAGACTTTGATTTAAACGATCTTCTGACATCCTGGTAGAGAAGGATCTCTGGGCAGTGCTAGTAGTAGTAAATGGAAATGTGCACAATAATCGTCACAGGGTTCTAATATTTGGCAGAACCGTTGCTGTATCTACTGGAGATTTTTAAATATTCTCTATTATTTGTTCGGCCCCTTGCAAAACCTCTTCTATATCTTGGTTTGGTCACTATAGTTATTGTATAAGGGAGATTTTCTGAAGTAACGTAACATAATTCAAGTTTTCACATATGGTAAT